>CM033755.1:29012604-29726796 GCA_019671005.1 Hibiscus mutabilis
AATGATAAAATAAAAAGACGAAATTTTATCGAATTAATATAGAAAGATTAAATTCTAAATTTTAATATAGGGAAGGAATTTGTTTATGGAACTATAGCAAAGGAATTGAAACCACAATAGAAGGTTATATTCTTAAATATGAGCATGTATACTTTTAATATATGTATAAATTTATGGACATACAGTAAATTAAGTGATTTAATGCGTTGAAAATTATCTGAAAGCTGTTGGCATATAAATTTACATTATGAAAGCTGAGATGTATAGGGATGAAATTCGGATTGTGAATTTGATTTGTTTTTGTGGATTTAGAATATCGGCAAAGAAATTTAGAGTGGGTACGAATAGACACCTTGGTATATTTATTTTCTGAATTCGTATTACCTTTTTTCACACAATATAATGCAATGTCTATATTACCATCCTCACTCATAATCAACTGATATTGAGTGTAGAGATGGACATTTGATCCATACTCGACAAGTTTTGACCCGATTCGATTTTATAAGGTTGGATTTTTAAAAAAAATTAGGTTTGAGTTTAAGGTGAAAATATCATACTCGACTCGACCCGAAATAATAGTTTAATTTTTATTCTAAATATTTAGGTATAATTATTACAATGCCCCTCTTTATATTTTTATATATATATATTTCAATTATCTCCTTATTTTATCTAATAAAAATGAAATAATTATTATAATGCTCCCTCTTTATTTGTATTTTTTCAATTAGCTCTCTATTTTATCAAGTAATAATAAAAAATGATCATTTTTATTTATGTCGGGTCGGTTGGTTTGAGTTCGAGTTTTTACTCTAAAATTCAAGTTCGGTCGGGTGAAACATCATATAATGTCGGGTCGAATTTGGATAGAGGTGTTAATATTTGGGTCGGGTGCGGATTAGCCAAAAACCCGACCCATAGTCATCCCAAATTGAGTGTTTAAGCAGAGTAGAAATTCTCTGCCTCTCTTTGTGCCTTTATTTATGTCTCTGCAATAAAAAAATTAAGTTTAGAGTTTAGGGTTGGGGTTTATATATTTGAAAGTAAGATGTATTTTAAGGGTTTAAAATTTAGAATTTAGAGTTAGAGCTTAAAATTTAGTTTGAGCATACAAGTAGACACAAAAAAATAGATAATTTTTATTCGTACATACTTAATCTCACGTCCTCGTGTACATTTTATATGTTGATGTGTCAATTCATATATCCATATTAGAAAATGATAAAAATATGTTTGTTTCTAATAAAATTCGACCTTGAATATTTGATGTGTGATTTGAAATTTTAAATTCAAATATGAATATATGAGAATTCAATTTCGAACTGATGCATATTTGAATATTTAATATATGATTCAATTTTTTTATCTAACGGTTAAAATATATGATTCAAATTTTAAATTCAGTTTTTTTTTTTGCGAATTCATATATTTTACTGTTAATAATAGATAATTTTTTTAGTAAAGGTTAATAATAGATAGTTTCTTCTTCTTCTTAATAATAGATAGTTATACCTGAACAAATGTGGATAAAAATATATTCAAGTTTTTTAAATAGATATACCAGTTCAGATTAGACTTGGTAAATTTGACCCGAAACTCGAACCGATTTATCTAAATTAAGATTCGAAATCGACTCGAACATGATGATCCAAAATAAATCGAATCGAACCAAAAGCGATCCAAATTTTAGTTGAACCAAAATGGACCCGAACCGATTTTCAATTGAATCGAATAGACCCGAATCGAAGATAATCCGAAATATAAAAAAGATATTAATAGAAATAAAGAAAGATGTGATATGAACACCCACACAACTTACCAAAAAGTTAAATATATTGGCTTTGTAAAGCTATATATAGGGTGTAAAAAAACGACCGACCTAAAAACTCAATTAAAATCGATCGATCTTCCATGGACCCGAAATTGACTCGAATCGAAATCAACCGAACCGATATTAACCGACTCGAAATGACTTGAATCACAATAGACTCAAACTAAAACCGAATCGAACCGAAACCGAATGTGAACCGAATGATATCAGACTTGAATAACCCAAACCGAATGACCTATTTGCCACGTCTAGTTTATATAATTAAAAAATTATAAAATACCGCAACTCGTCTCTTTATCATCGTATTAAAAGAAAAAAAATAAGTATTTTTAATTATTCTTTTCTTTTAATAATGATGATAAACCACTATATAAATGTATGAACTATAACTTTTCTGTTATCACTTTCATGTTGTCAAGTAACACTCATGACTTAGCTACTTTATTGATGAAAAGAATATTAGTATATAATATTATTGGAATGCATAATAAAGTATATTCATTAGTATTAATGGCGGGTCTAGAAATATTTTTTAAGATAAACACATAAAATTTTAGAGTTGATCATAAATCATAAATATTAAAAGAATTAAAAATTAATTCATAAAAATAAAAAAATGATGACAAATATATAAACTTTAAAAAATTTAAGGTAAACACTAATCTATCTTAAATCTACATAAATCCACCGGTAATTAGTATTATTGTTACTATATCGGATCAACGTATTATATCATTATTAATAATAAATTATTCTTAAATAAAATTATTCATGACGTTCGAATTTTAATATTTATAAAAAATATTTAATTGAATATGATTTTGATGAATGAAAAAAAAAACCCAATCCTTAGCCATTAGCATCCATTGCGTAGGCACTAAGGCAGCCAATTTTCCACGGAGAACTAGTAAAAGCTTATAAAAAAACGTGCTTGTTTACAAGATTTATAAAGTTTTATTTTTTAATCATAAAGTTGTCGGCACTCACCATGGAGTCTGACAGTATTATAATACACATGTTTTTTATTTGAAAGTCGTGCCACGTTTTTAATGGTGAAAACTACGATGGGATTTAAATAGGAATTTCTTCGTTTATTTTATATGCAGTACTCGTCATCGATGATGAAAATTTTGTACTTATAAATTAAGCATTTAGATCAATTATCACGAGATTATTTCAATTTAATCATGTTAATTTTCAATTTTATACAATTTTATTTAAAAATATATAAAATTATTAAAATATGAATAAAAATTTTCTTACTCATTATTATGCCACGACCTCCTATATGATTTTATATTAATTAAAGTTATATTTATCAAGAGAACCTTATAACTAATATGAGTTAATTATACTTTACGTCTCGAGATTATTATTCTCATTTTAAACTAGTCTTTAAACTTTTAAATATTTTAATTTCATCTTCAAACTATTTATCTAAATCGGTCACCAAAATTTTGAATGTTCCAATTTCATCTTCAAATTATTATTTATGTTGTATCATATTATCACATAATACACGTTAATGTTTACTGACAATTAACATCCAAGTATTTCTTTGAAATTTAATTAGTTTCTTAATTTTTTTATAACCCCTCTAGATTTAAGTTGATTTAAATGGGATAATGCAACTCATTTAAGCATGGTCAAACTTATAACCTCCATTTTATTAACAATTTGTTAGGTCAACAATTTGTAATTAAAAATGAAATCCTTTCTCACTTGTTCATCTACCAAAAAATAAAATAGAGCAAGGAAAATATATAAAATTGAAGGGCCAAAAGGCAAATACATTAGCAAATGAAAGTCAAAGAAAGATTATAAAATTGAAGCAGATTGAGTTTGCCATTTTCTTTGTTAATTAAACAACAAACATGTATGGTAAATTTGAGATATTCTATTTGCTATGTCAAGAGGAAACGAATATAATTAATTGATTTCATGATGTTAGCCATTTTGGTTCTGTTTTTTTTAGTATTGTACATTGGTCTAAGTGGTAAGCAGCTTGATATCACTTAAGTAGGTATTGCGTTCGAGGCGTTGTGTATGCAGAAAATTTCCTCGAGGAGACTCACCCACCAAAAATTATGTATGCAACGCGGGTCGGTACGAATTAGTCAAGACGATGCCCAAAAACCGGAAGGGCAACGAAAAAAATATTGTGCATCATGCACATGTTTATGCTTAAGTTAGACATGAAAATTATATGAACTTGATAACAACTTCCTAACTCTTCCCATCTAGTTTTTTTAATTCCATTATAGAATAGGTAGAATAATTGAGCTTGCAAAAATAATTTAGGCTTATTTAAATAATAAGTACTCAAATCATGTTTTTTTTTCTCGCTGCAGGTGTCTAAAATTTATTTTGTTAAAGTAAGTGTTTAATATTTTATTTCGTTTTTATTTTCAGATTTTTTGTAAGGTTCGTTAAAAATGATTACCTAATAAATTAAATTAAAAATTAAAATAAATTGTCTAATCGGGTGATGAACATGTCGTTATTCGATTAAAATTAATCGGATGATTAATTTTAATTAATTTAATTTAAAGTAGGACCAATTTGAAATTATAGGTAAATAACAGAGACTAAATGTGTAATTTTACAAATTTTCGTTAACTGCCACGCCACCCCTATGTTAGTTTTTTAACGACGATGGTCAAAATAGGTTGATTTAATAAGTTTGGTAGTCTGATTGACAATTTTGATAGTTCGGTGGTCAAAATATGTATCCCCAATAAGTTCGGTGGTCAAAATAGGTATTCCCAATTAGTTCGGTGGTCAATGGGTAGTTTACCCTTTATATAATTATACATTTGGTCTCTTACTTATTAAGTCAATTTGGTCATAATTTTAATTTAATTAAATAAAACTAATCAACCAATCAGATGACGAAACATGTCATGACCCGATTGGATGAATTTATTTTATTTAATATTTTTTTACCCAATCAGATGGCGACACGTGTCACCTGATTGGGTGAAAAATTAACCAAACGAGATAAGATTGATGGGCATCAAACCTTGGAGCTATGGGCTAAATTGCAACACCTCTACCACTAGACCAAGACCTTCAATTGGCTTAAAATTGCAAACTTTATTTATTTAAACCTGAGTTTTGTGTTCCTTTCTTTCATTCAAAATTCCCCCCAATCTTCATCCATCTCCAGTATTAGCAGGCCCTTTATTTGTGTTGTATATGCAGTTTTGTTTGTATGCTTTTTCGATCTTTTTTAATATGTTTTATTGGTTGTTGGGAGTGTTTTGTTACAGTGGATGCAATGGATCTGCCATTTTTGAATGCTTATCTGGATTCGATCGACATACCAAGTTTTCGAAAAGGGTGTAATTTTACGGCTGCAGGATCAACTATCCAACCAGATTTCGCTCAAGCTGTTAGTCCATTTTCTTTCGGAGTTCAAGTGGCTCAGTCTGTAAGGTTCAAAGCTCGGGTTATTGAATTGCTAGCTAAAGGTAACAGACTTAATAAGTACCTTCCAGCACAAGATTATTTCTAGAAGGGCCTCTACATGTTCGATATCAACCAGAATGATCTCGCCGGTGCATTTTACTCCAAAACTTATGATCAAATACTTGCCTTGATCCCCACAATCTTGATCGAATTCAAAACCGAAATAAAGGTCTGATTTGAGTTGCTTTTCATTTTCAAGGTTTCTTATGAAGTTCCTCTAAATTGAGCAAGAATTCTTTGGCATTATTTGTAGGCATTATATGATCAAGGGGCTAGAAATTTTTGGATACATAACACATGACCTGCTAATACTGGAGATGGATGAAGATTGGGGGAATTTTGAATGAAAGAAAGGAACACAAAACTCAGGTTTAAATAAATAAAGTTGGCAATTTTAAGCCAATTGAAGGCCTCTTGGCCTAGTGGTAGAGGTGTTGCAATTCAGCCCATAGCTCCATGGTTTGATGCCCATCAATCTCATCTCATTTGGTTAATTTTTCACCCAATCAGGTGACACGTGTCGCCATCTGATTGGGTGAAAAATATTAAATAAAATAAATTCATCCAATCGGGTCATGACATGTGTCGTCATCTGATTGGTTGATTAATTTTATTTAATTAAATTAAAATTAGGACCAAATTGACTTAATAAGTAACTAACAATGACTAAATGTGTAATTATACAAATTTCTTTTAACATTCACGTCACCTCTCCGTTAAATTTTAACGGTCAGTGGTCAAAATAGGTCTATTTAAATAGTTGGGTAGTCAAAATTTAAATTTTTATAGTTAGGTGATCAAAACAGGTCGCAGACAATAGTTGGGTGGTAACTGAGGTAGTTTTCCTTAATTTTAATAACCTATCAATTTAGTTTATTTTTTTTTCTATAATTAGAACCCAAGACCTTGAGCTTGTTAATTAAAGAAAGACTTATGAGGATTTACACAAACTAATCCAGATTATTTTTTTGGAAGTTCAAGTTCATGCAAATCAAGATTTTAGTGAACAATCTCTGCAATTTCCATAAAAAAATTATTAATTATCAAATATAGCAGATTTGTCAACCATTTCTTCTTTTCATATTTATTTAGAAATTATGATCGAAATGAACTAAATCTTCAACTTCAGAGAACTGAAAGATCAAAGTAAAAGATAAAAAGCTAACCTGGATTCGCAATCCTGAATAGAATGAGAGGAAAAGTTTTAACATCCCGTGATGCACCTTGATGGGCTGCTCCGCTTGGCTATGCTGATAGAGAGGAGCGAAAAGGCCAGCGTCGACGGCGTCCAACGGCAGCAGATTTCTGCAGCTCTGTTCTAAACCAGAATATACTTGCCTGCCGGAGAACGCAACGTAGGCGACGGTTCCAATCTGCTGGACGAGGTAAGAGTCCGGGAACCTTGTGTTGGCGATACTGCAAACCTTCCATGCCTCTTCCAACAATGGCGTGGAGGCCAGAAATGTTGCCAGCGTTTCCCGGAATCGAAATGTACTCACTATGTAGATCGTCGACCCCAGAGGCAGCCCAAAGCCGTTGACTGAACTCCTCCAGCAACTCATCGGGAACGAATGAGGTTCTACAGAGCGGACAAGTTTTCTGATCATGGTCCATCCAACGGTCCAAACACGTCCGACGGAAAACGTGCCGACAGTTCCTCAACCACATGATCTCTTCACCTCCTTCGAACTCGTACAAGCAAACAGGGCAACTCTCCGGCAGGTCCCCCATGACGACGAGCTCATCGAACTTTATAACGAGAAGGATTTGGGGGAGAAAAGGAATCGAAGAATTAAAGGATTAAAGGAGAGGGAAAATAGACTAAATTGATAGATTATTAAAATAATGTGGGTTAATTTTTTAGAATTAGGATCAAAATAAAATAAGTGTAGAACTTGAGAGCTAATTATGTAATTATATCAATTTATATTAACTACCTGGACTCCAGACGTTAAAATTTTAATGTTGTTGGACCAATTTATTAGTTTTCCTAAGTCGGGGACCAATTTACCCTATTTATAATACCCATTTTTTATTTGAAAGTCGTGCCAAGATTTTAATTTTAAAAAATATAATATGATTTTTTTAAAATAGTCTAAAGTGATTACAAGGTAATATCTGTTTATAGATATTCTTAATCCTTTGACAATGTGCAGACATCATGTAGACATAATAATTTGAACTCGTGTCTCCTAAGATGAATATCATTTATTTTTTTACTGAAACACTTGCTAGGTTTAAAAATATGATATGATTTAAGGAAAAAACTTTGATACACAAGCCGTGTAAACTTTAATTTAGGGTTTAAGATTTAGAAGTTAGGTTATAGGGTTTAGAATTTAAGGTTAGTGTTTAGAATTCAGTGTATAAGATTTAAAGTTTAGGGTTTAGTTTTTTAGGATTATGGTTAAAAATTTAGGAATTGGATTTTTATAGTATAAACACAGACTTGTGTAAAATTAATTTTACACAGCCTGTATATCAAAGTTTTACCTATGATTTAAATATAAATTTCTGTATATATTTTATGTGCAGTACTCGTCATCGATAATAAAAAATTTGTACTTATAAATAAAGTATTTAGAGCAAGTTGTACTTATAAATAAGGTATTTATATCAATTATCACGAGATTGTTTCAATTTAATTAATATTTTAAATATGAGTTATTGAAAATGTGATAATATTAATTATTCGATGATAAAAAAATGTTTTTGTAGTCCTACCGAACTTGACGAGATTAATTATTGTTTATACCATTAAAAGGATAGGCGAAGATACTAATAGTTCACACAAAAAATTAGATTAATCATCTGAGTTTAAAATTCGGTCCAAAATTAGTAAGGATTTAGGATTAATATGAAAATTTGTAGTTTATATATTATTTCCATGGAAAATAAAAATTAATAAATTAATTAGATTTTTATAAATAGAATTATATCAAAATCAATTTTATAATTTTTCATTAAAATATGAATAAAAAATTTCTATTCATTATTATGTCCCAACCTCCTGTATGATTTTATATTAATTAAATTTATATTTATCAAGAGGACCTTATAATTAATATGAGTTAAATATGTCACTAGTCTGGAAAGTATGATTCTCATTTTAAAGAATTATCTAAACTTTTAAATATTTTAATTTTATCTTCAAATTATGCCTCTCATTCTAAATTGATAACCAACTTTTAAATGTTCCATTTTCATCAACAAATTATGCCCTTCCTTCTAAATTGGTGACCAAACTTTTTGAACGTTTTAATTTTATCCTCAATTTATTGTTTATGTCACATCATATTATCACATAATACACATCAGTGTTTATATTGTAGTTAACAAATTCTATAACAGTTTTATTAACATATGATATGATTAGCATATACTGATAATTTGATGATGAAATTAAAACGTTCAAAAAAGTTTGAGGACCAATTTAGAATGAGGGTTATAGTTTGGGATAAAATTAAAATGTTTAAAAGTTTGAGAATCAATTTAAAATGAGAGACATGGTCTAAAAATTAAATTGAAATATTTAAAAATTTATGAACTAATTTAAATAAAAACCATAATTTATGAGCGTGTAATGTAATTAACGCAATTAATTTTGTTGAAGAATTTCGATCTCTCTAATATATTTAATATTAACTCTCAGAATATTTGTATCCATTAATCCCAAGATTTTCCTCATCCCTGGAAGGGCACGACTGGACCTTTTTGTTTTTTCTTCAAAATTCTATTATTGACCACACCCATTTCCCATGCTTATTTTCTTTGCGTGGTGATTCAGTAGTAAAAAAACGATGTGTTTCTCCTATATGATTTGAGCAGTATGATTTGTAGATGTGTGTGAATTTATTTAAAGTTGAAATCAAACTAAGATATATTGGTAAGAATTTTTTTTATCTTCACAAATAATTTTAATTCATTGTCATGTATCTTCGATTAATTAAATATGCACGACAATGAATTAAGATTATTTGTAGAAAAAATTCTACCACTAACTAGGGATGGCAATCGATCTGACTATATAAAGTTCGAGTCCGATTACAATCAGACTCAAACTTTTTTCGAATTTAGACTTTTACCAATCGGATCAAAGTAAATTGTCATTCATAGTGTTGACCTGAGTTTGAAGGTAGATCCGCAAATTTTAGCGTCTTTAGGGTATATTGTATTTTGGCCGTCCGGTATTTTATTTTAATACAAATCAGTCCATAATTTTGTGCTTTTAATTTATGCCATAAAAATTCTATAATTATTCATTTTCGTCCCTTATTTGTTGTCTACATTTAAATTTTTGTGTTTATTATTTATGCTTTTAATTTGTTTCATATTTCAATTCATAATTTTAGACTAATATGTCTTAACTTTATCTTGCAATTTCACATTATTTACTAATTTATTCACTAATTTCCTTAATTATGTTATAGTAGACATATTACATACAATATATTAAGTTTAGTAAATAGATATAAATCATAGTAAATATTATTATTATTATTTAACTTACATTTTTAATATATTTATATTTTTATTATAACTTTTGATATGAATATATATGTAAGTTAATTTTGTTTTTACCATTATTCCAAGTCACTTTAGGGGTGAGCGTTCGATCAAGTCGAGTCTAGTAAAGTTAAAATTTTTTGAGTTATTCGAGTTGACGCGCATATTTTACAATTCAAACTTAATTTGAAAATTTTCCGATTCGAGTGGAGTTTATAAAATTCGAGTCTTATCAAGTTTTCAAGTTACTATATAAATTTTATTGTAATTATTTATCACGTTATAGTCAGGTTTGATTCTAAGTTAAACAACTTTCTCTAACCATATAAGATATGCATGTATATTTTTTCATATTATTTTTTACATGTATAAATAAGATTTGTAATGTTATTTAATAAAAAAATATCATCTAAACTTCTAAAATATATTTATATTGTTCTTTTTAAATAAGGAACTTTTGGGGACAAAGTATTGATGGGAGTATAAATGAGTCAATAATTTGATGTGAAGAAAAACTTTACAAAAAAATTCAGTTTAATGATCAAATTGAATAAAATATAAAGTTAAAGGACTAAATTATAAAAATAATATATTTTGTTAAAAATATGAATTGAAGTTACATACATATTATATAGTGCTAGTGAATCATGTGGTTTAATTTTGGTCAAAAATAGACTTAAAACGAAAAATGAATTGAAGAAATGAGAAATCATTCAAAGTTGAAGGGCTAAATTGAAAAAAATAGAAATTTTATTTGAAAAATATGAATCGAAGAAAAATAGGTATTCTAAAGTGGTTTAGGAGCATGTGTTGCGTCACACCGGTACACCCTATGGTGCAACAAAAAATTATTCAGCGATTACTACCAGAGATTCATGTACGAGGAACTAATCGGGGTAAATAAGGGTGAAGAATTACCTGTTTAAAATCTGAAATTCTAAATTTGGAGGAGATAGATATCCAATCACGATTCCACGACGTCGATTCTTAAGCCGCAACGATAATGCTCCGACCTCTACGTAGTTCACCCAGTTGAAACGAGCATATAGAACTCTTTAAACTATTTAGAGAGTTTTTCCAAAAGCATTAATGACTGCTATATATCTCATGCCTTCATATAGCATTTGAAATCCTAATTTAGCTCATATTAGGATTTCAATATTTATTAAATATATATAATCCCAATTCAACTTAATTAGGATTTCAATATATATATATATATATAATCCCAATTCAACTTAATTAGGATTTCAATATATATATTAAATATATATAATATCAATTCAACTTAATTAGGATTTCAATATATATATATATTAAATATATATAATCCTAATTCAACTTAATTAGGATTTCAATATATATATTGATTTAAATCGAATTATATTATTTATATATATTAAAAGAGTCATAATTACAATAATTATTTTTCTTTTAATATTTATCGAATAGTTAAATTATATATATAATATTAATTTAACTAAATTCGTGTACAACAAATTTGTACATATATAATTCGTTTAATATATGCTCATTTCAACTGTGGGTGTGACCCTGTAGGTTCATGTAACGTTAGTAGTAAATATTAGAACATTTCTAATATTACAAACAACGAGTGACATCTAGCAATATGTCATTGTCACCTATGTTATAAGAAATCATCATTCGACATAACCTCTTCGTGATTAACTATTTTCATGTATTACATCTTTTTGTCCTTATGTCTAGATTGGACACAAGTCATGAAATAATCACACATGTATAGTCCATCTAATATTTCTTGATATCTTGAGTAGACTATTATAAATGAATAACTATAATATCTCATATCAACTTATTCGAGCATGGCCATGCATTTCTAGTCTCACTCAATCAAGTGGCCTACGATATTACTCCTATTATGTATGAGTGACAAATCCTATCTTGATCAATCATATCTCACTACATATATTGTGACATATCCAATAACAGTCTTTATAGTATAGTCAGTTATGACATACGTTTGACTGTATCAAAATATGTCACTCACTATGTTGAAATAATGATGATCTCAAGTCTGAGGATCATACATGTAGTTATCACTATGAGCAATGTTGTGACTGTCACATAATAATCCAAGAAACATGCTCATAGTGGGCCACTCCAGTATGTTGTTCTCTAACACATACTTACGTATTGATTTTGACATCTCCAGGTCAATGACAACACTTTGTCATCAATCAACTACATATTAGTCTTAATGCATTATTGTTGTCCACACCCACAATAATACTCGACTAAGGACATTTTAGAATAACTATATTATTCTAAGGACTTTATTATAATTCAGTTTATTTACACACGCAAAATTATAACTGGAAATAATAATGGCAATGCCTCTTTATAAATAAACAAGGTAAAACAAATATCATTTATAATCATCTTATGATTGGTCTTTGGGCATACTCTAACAGCAAGTGATTCAAATTTGGTCAAAATGGACTTAAAACGAATGAAGGATTGAAGAAATGAGGAAGCCATACAAAGTTGAGGGGCTAAATTGCAAAAAGATAAAATTTATTCTCGCACATATGAATTGAAGCTAAATAGGTATTCTAAATTGGTTTAGGAACATGTGGTTCGAATTTGGTCAAAAATTGGCTTAAAATGAATGAGAAATTGAAAAAAATGAAATCATAAACTAAATCGCAAAACTGTAAAATTCAATTTTTTTTCAAGTTGGAAAAATTTTAACTCGACTCGAATAACTCGAAATAAAAAAATGATTTTTAGTCAATTTTTGCTCACTCCTAAGTCACCTAATATATATTTATGTTTTTTTTAATTTATAGGTTACTTTTTTACTTTATATATATTGTCTTATTTTTTAACGTATATATTATAAATGATATTTTATAAATATTATTTTTTTAAATAATTAAAAATCATAAATGTTTTATTCGAACTCATATATGAATTAAACTCAGATCAGATTTTGCTCGAACATGGACTTGGATCGGATTTGGATCAGATCCATATCCCATCCACCTCCTATGGCTATTAGGACTCATACTTTTTTTCAGATTCAGACTTTTTCCAATCGAATTTGGGTCAGATTTTTTCTGGATCAGATCGAATTCGTATTAAATTGTCATCCCTACCACTATTTTACTCAAATCTGGATAAACTCACACACATCTACATACTAAGTTGTTTGAACTGAACCTGTGAACCCCCATATAAAACACATCACCCACTAGGACCACTCATTGAATTCTTATCCAAGTATTTCTTTGAAATTTAATTAGTTTCTTAAATTATTTGTAACTCACTAGATCTAAATTATTTATAACTCTATAGGTCAAACTTATAAACTCCATTTTATTAACAACTTGTTAGGTGATAATTGTCAAGAGGAAACTGTAATCACTAATTTTGTCCAGGGTTGGCCCGTTTCTTCTATTTTGCAATAATAAGCTTGTATGTATTATTAGGTGGTAATAATATTGGGCTCATATGTGTTATTATATGTACTAGGTGTGTATCATAAGCGTGTGTGTTTATTATGTGTGTTTATATAAAACATGAACGTATGTGTGTGGTTTGTCAACGTTTTATGTAATATACAACTATGTATGTGGTATTAATATGTTAGTGTGTCTACTAATTGTTTTAATATCATTAATGTCTAAATGTATATTGTATGCCTATGTGTATGTAGTATGTATTAATGTTACAAATGTGTATGTGTTTATTGCATGTGATAGTAAAACATATGTTAGTGTGTATGTACGTATGTATTATAATTGTATGTATTGGTATTTGTACAAGGATATTTGTTTATATATAGTGGGTTGATGAGTAATTAAAAGGATAATAAAAAATAGATCCAATATATAATCAAAACCCAATGTTTTTATAAGTCCAAGTCCAATTACACATTTAAAAGCCAAAAAAAACTTATTATAACTACATCTGGCCTAACAAGCCCAACCCTAAGTCTGATAACTACTTAAAAGAAACCCTGATTTGTTTTATCCTTTGCGCAGCCCAATCTGGACCGTTGGATCAAGGGCTGCTGATCGAAAAGTCCAGATCGAATGGAAATCCTTCAGCTCCCTGAGCCATGTGTCATCATCCAGCGCTGCCACATCAATCACCAGATGCAATCTGGACCGTCCGTTCCAAAGGAGATCTCAACCATCGGATCAGATATAATCCAAGGGTCCAAATCGAGCCGGACTATTTGAATCTCGCGTGTGCAGCCCACGCTCCGGCCGTTCAGCTTCTTCACGAACCCACGTGCCGACACCGGTTCATTCCCTCATCTTCATAACCACATCGCCGGGATTTTCGCTGCCACCACCAACTTTCCCAACCACCGAACAGTAGAAAAAACATAAAAAAATTGGGGGAAATCAAAACATCATCGTCCACAGTGGTTTCATTAAATCTTTGCTTAAACATGTAAACTATAACATAGATATAGGCAATGAGTAATCTGAGACAGATATAAGCATGTAATGAACCATTTGTAACACAAGGAGGATCGAACAAAAAGTTTCAGAAGAAATAAACAGAAAAGCCCTTCAAGGTATATCCTTTTTTTCAGTTCAAATATATATGCACGTGTATATAAAAAAATAAGAAGAAAATAGAGTTAGAGTTTTACCCTCGTAGATTTCCCTTTCCTCTCGCATCGTTTCGATTTCCTCCGGCCGACGCTCCTCCGTTGATAGGTCGTGGCCTTCTCAAGGCCGGGTATAGTGAAAAAGTGAAAGCACGCGGCGGCGGAAGCCCTTCGTTTTGATTCGGCTTTTGTTTTTTTAACTAGGAAAATGATTGATTTTGTTAGAACAGGGTTAGGATCTAGGTTCGGTTTGAAAGCGGAGAGTTTTGTGGGCAGTTTAGGTTCGCCGGCTGCCGCTTGGGAATCCTCGGTTTCTGAGAAACACAGGGGAAAGGGGCTGCCAGAATCTGGGTTCATGATGAATCCAGATGAACGTGAAGAACATATGAGAGCATTTGTGGGGGAAAATTATTATAGCAGAGAAAAAAAGGCTAAAAGGGTTCGAAGTTCAGATAATAGGGAACTATATAGTGTTATAATTTTTAAATGGTATAATCACATTTTTAGTCCCTCTACCCTAAAGTAATTGTGCTAGAAGGGCTTCCACATGGTCCAATTGCGTTATTAGTCCCTCCATGTGAGATAATTACCATGGGAAGCCATTCCGCCTTTTTTTATTATCCCCGGGTCCTTCGTATTTTTTTAAAATTTTTAATTACACCCTCGTTATTTCTTATAATTTTGTCATTGTATTTCATTTCCTCACAATTAGGTCATTTTTTCCATTTTTTAAATTAAGTTATTTTATTTGTTCTTTTTATGCATTTTTAGTTTAGATTTTGCATATTTATTTCTAGCTATTGCAATTTAGTTTTTATGTTAATTTTGCTCGTTTGTGATAGTGATTTTAGGGATAAAATTAGTTCGAACGGAATGCATATTTAATATGTACATATGTTTAGTATAAAATGGAAACGTGACGTACAAATTTACGTTTAATATGCATTTGTTGATAAAGTAAAAATTAGTAAAATAAAGTGTATACTTCTCAACTTATAATACATTTTTAGAATAAAATAGGAATTTGTAAAAAATATAAATATTTCAATATATAGTATATATTTTTAGTATATAGTAAATTTTAAAATATAAATATATATGTATGTATATAATAGATAATTTCGATATATAATAGTTTTAAAGAATAAGATAGAATTTTGCAAAAATGTAGTATATATATATTAGGACCTATAATGCATAGTTTTCAAAGTATATAATATAATCTTATAAAAAATACATATATGTTTTGGAAATAATATATAGTTTTTAAGGTATATAGTACAATTTTGAAGAATATAATATTTACATTTTTGGTACATAAAATATATATTCTTTGAAGTGTATAATAATGCTATGTGAAAATGAAATATATACATGTGGTTTATAATATGGTTTAAAGTATATAGAAGAATTTTGTAAAATAAATAATATATATTTTTAAATAATAGGTTTTTTATATGTATATTATATAACTTTAATACATAATATATTTCAATGAATATTTTTAAATAATAAGTTTTTTAATATATTATATTATTTTAATACATAACGTGTCTTAAACGTTTTGGGCCTTAGGTTTGTGGGTTTAGTTTCAATAGTTTGGGCCTTTTGTTTTGAGCTTAGTTTGTAGTGCATAGTTAGTACATTTTGGGCTTAGGTTAGAAATTGTCAAATTAACTTAATTAATCTAGATCGTGTGCTCGTCTTATAGGGGCACGATCCTAAAATTAAATTAGCCTTAGGTTTTTTAGAGCCTTAGTTAGATTAGAGTTCAATTTAATTTAGTGAATTTAAACTTATCATTGGCTTATTGGGGTAAATGTTAAATTCATTAAATTAATTGAACATTTCTTAATTACTTTAGGGGAAAAATCAATTTTAAGTTTAACTTAGCATTAAATTACAATTTAGTCACCATAAATTGGGTTTCTTAATCTTTTAGGGCTAAATACATAATTGGGCTATATATCAAATTGGGCCTTCCATTTTAAATGTTTACTTTCATGCCCTTGTTTGTCATGCATTAATTGACGTCCATATAATCTTTAATCTTAATTGCATCTTTAATCAATCTAAATCATAAGAGGGGAGATATTCATTAATTCAAATATTTGTGCCGTAACAGTCCAAACTTAAAGGATGTTGACCAAATATTTGAATTAATCTTTACCATCCTGAGATAAATGGATTAAAAATTAACAAAAAATCATCACATCATACTTAAATGTTTGCATCATGCATAAATGTGACGTACGGGGGCCGGACCATAAATTAACATGGCAATCGGGCTTATTCGATGTCGGTTTAATCTATGGTCCGACATATCATCAACCTTATTAATTAAATGTCTAATTAATTTGAGTCCACTAATTCGATAAAGCCCGTGCGATCAAGGTTAATTTTCATCTAGGAACTCCGAATTAAATTCAATGTAATTTTCATCCTTTTAAGAGCAAAAAATATTTTGGTACCGAGTTCCGAGCATGATGGGGGTGCTAATCCTTCCCCACGCGTAACCAACTCTCGGACCCTTTCACGACAAATCTTTGTTTCTTATGGTGTCAGCTTATCTTACCCAAGTGGCCGGTGGCGACTCCAAATTTTCATCGTTTTCAAGGATTTAAAGTTTTCAAAAAAAATCTCTAAGCTTCCAAAAGATTTTCATTAATAATTTAAGGGATAATTAGTAGCCGACTTCTTTTATAAACAAACGCCCTTAACACAATAATTCTTTTTTTCAAAAAAAAGTCGCTATAGAAACAAATATAATTAATTAATTATATGAACTTGATAACATCTTCCTAACTCCTCCATCAAGTTTTTTTATTCCATTCTAGAATAGGTAGAATAATTGAGCTTGTAAAATAATTTAGGCTTATTTAAATAATAAGTGTTCAAATTATGTATTTTCTCTTATTTTAAGTATTTATTTTTTTTATAAAAATAAATATATAACGTTTTATTTTATTTTATATTTTCTGTTACGTTTATTAAAAATAAATTATCCACAGTCTAAAAATATAAAAATAAATTACCCAATCAATACTTTAAATGTGATATGACTTTTACATTTTATTTTCTAAAACCCTTAAAATCCCTATGCTCATCTCCCAAAAACCTACGGTTGTTTCTTCTTTGTCAAATCAAATCGTTTTTCTCTGAAGTTTCTTTTTTTTGATAATGTTTGTCGGTTGCCACTAAAATGAAGAAAAGTAAAATCTTTCTTAAATTGTAACATACAAAAACTATTGCTTGGTTGCCAAGAAAAGTAAAATATATTAATAAAATATTTATTATAAAATAAATGTTCAAATTATATTTTTTATAATAAATAATTAAAGTTTTATTATTGAAATATGTGCCTAAAATTTTATTTTTAGCTAAAATAAGATATTAAAATATTTTTTTGGCTGAAATATGTGTCTAAAATTTTATTTTTGGTTAAAATAGGTACTTCAGTTAACTTTTAAACAAGTCAAAAATAAAATTTTATGCACCTATTTCAACAAAAAATACTTTAATCACGTATTTCAGACAAAAATAAAGGTTTAAGCACATGTTACAAAAGAGGGATATAGTTTGAACACTTATTTTGTAATTAAGCCTTAATAAAATCTAGATTTTAATAAAATAAAATTATTTTATAAACAATGCCACATGTTGTGTATGAGGATTTTTTAAATTAATCAAGACTTAATTTAAAAAAAAACGAATATGCATAATTCTGGTTTTAAGATTCATTTTATATTCGCTAATATGGTCTTGATTAATGGAAGGTCGAGGACTGAAAATAAAATAATTCATACTTCGAGTTTTATTCTGTATAAAATTATTATAAACTCCATCCAAATGTTGTTCTGATTTAAATTCACCTAACTAATTTCTCGTGTTTTATCTTTCAAGCAAAGATGCATATCTTCATCTCTTTGATTTCTCCAACGTTCTTTCCATTCTTTCAACTAACTAATTCTTCTTCTTCTTCTTAAACTCTGACCTTCTACAAAAATGCAATGCAACATATTTGATAAAAAAAATAGAATTATGTATTTTACATTTTCTAAGTGTTTTAACCGTTGAGCAAGTACATTTGGTCGATTGACCAAGCTGTTTATCTTTGTTCTCTCATATTTTTTTAGGTCATGGGTTCTAGACCCATTGACTGCCCATCTTTGTTCTCTCATATTTTCTTAAGTCACGAGTTCTAGATCCGCTAGGAGCAGTTGCACCCTCATTTCTTCTCTTAGAATCCTCAATTTTCCTCCCTCCGGGTATGATTATTATTTGTCAAAAATGTGTTTCAACTAATTCTTTTATTTTAATTCATTTTAATTTCATTAATTATATATAAATTAATTGACGAGTTCTAATTTAAATAATTTAATTATATCACAAGTCAAATTTAAATAAATTATTATTTTAGTTTGAATCAACTTGATTACATCCTGATTTATATTAGGATAGGTGACTTTTTTCGTATAATAAGATAAATGTTTAGTAAACTCAATAAGTAGTTTTAGTGAAAAAGCCGATAATGATCATCTTAGGAGACCGAATTCAATAGTTTTATCTATAATGTGTGTGCATTGTCAAATAGTTAAAAATATGTATAAGGAAGATATCACATGGACTGGCAGTGGAGAAGAAATGTTTCCACAAGCACCATAGTTTTAAGGTTTAAGGTATCAATTTAGGGTTTATGTGTTTAAAATTTAAGGTTTAGGGTTAGAATTTAAGGTTAGGGGTTAGAATTTAAGGTTTAGAGGTTATGGTTTAAGTTTTAGGGTAATATGACTAGGAATTTAAGTTTTAACTTAAAACCCTAAATTATAACCCAAAACCTTAAATTATAACTACACCCCTAAATTCAAATCTCTTACCCCTAAACCTTAAACAGAGTCTCTAAACTTTAAAATCGAGACGCTTGTGGAAACAAAATTTACACAAGCACTTGTACATGAAATATATATATATATATAAGCATATACAACATTGAAATTACATTTAGATTATTAAAAATGTTTATATCTAAAAGTTGAGAAAATATATGTAAGGAGTCGGGTAAAGGATTGGTGGGTATGACATGTGTTGTGATTTTGGTCACTCATATTTTAATTAAGGGAAAACTACTTAAATAGTACCTCAGCTATTGACGAAATATCGTTTTAATACTCCAACTATTTTTTTGGTAAAATGGTACCTAACGTTATGTTTCGTTTTTATTTTGATATCCACCCGTTAAAAATTTGTGTGCTGACTAGGAGAGAGAAAATCACATGTGACAGCTTGCCACATTATTTTCTCTCTCCTAGTCAGCATGCTACGTCGACTAAAATCATAAAAAAGCACACATGGCATGCTGACTAGGAGAGAGAATGACATGGCAACCTGCCACGTGTGATTTTTTCTCTCCTAATTAGCATGCTGTTAATTTTTAACGGTGGTACTATTTAAAAAACGAAACATAACGTTAGGTACCATTTTGTCAAAAAATAGCTAGAGTACTAAAACGATATTTCGGCAATAGCTGAGGTGCTATTTGGGTAGTTTTCCCTTTAATTAATTGAAATCTTTGGACAGTATGTATATATTAAGAATATATTATAAAGCCATCGATTTTGTATTAAAAAATTATGTTAAAATTATATTATAAAAATTTATTCAACGAATGATCACATGTAAAATGATAAAGAGTTTATATATAAAATCATCAATTTTGTATTTAATAATATATTTTAATTGTTTTATTTAAAGATTATATAAGAGCATGAAAGAACAAAACCCTTAAAATGATATTAACTATTCTTAAAAAGGTAACTTTCAAAAAAATTTAATTGAATTGATACTTGAGTAATCAGTGATACCAACTTGACCAAAATTTTAGGCGATATAAGATAAAAATAGGAATCTATTTAGTATTTTTAATGTAGATGATAATTCGACAGTGAATTTTGATATTTACATATTCTCGATATGTTTTTTTTTTTGCAGTTTCAAAAATGTTATGAATTTAAATTTAAAAGTTATATCCGTAGCAGGTGTAGATACATATCATATATCCATTATCTAAATCCACGTCACTTATGCATATAAAAATTGCGAATCCGGTTATTTTCGACTCTGAATTTGAACTTTGGTCATTTAACTTTTAACAATTTAAATTCAAATTTACGCAGATTCATATATTTAAAATTTTGAATTCACAATTTGTTGCAGATTAAGATATATGACGAATTATAACATTTACTTTAGTTTCATATATTAAATTATTAATACTCAGATAATTAATGAATAAAAAATAAAATTATATTTTTAGACAAATTTATAAATTTAAATTTGAATAAATAAAAAATGTAAATATTCAACACACTGTTATTCTTAGTCTTTTTTTAATCCCTAATCTCCTAGATTTTATTTCTTTATTTTTTTTTGTTTTAAAAAATAAGAAATAAAAATCAAAATATTATTATGGAGTACGGCCTGGTCCAATTACTTTTGCCAATGGACTATAGCCCTATTCCATGTGCAAACAGTTTAGTTTGGGCTGGGCTCTGCATTTACTTTTTGGGACATGGGAATGGTATCCAAAATTAGGGTTATGCATTCGCTCGAGTCGAGTCAAGTAAAAAAAATTCAAGTTATATGAGTTTGAAAGTCCTAGTTTTTATTCAAACTTTATTTGAAAAGTTTTCGAACCGAGTCGAGTTTATAAAATTTGAGTGGAGTGGGGTCGAATTTTCGAGTTTTTGTACAAATTTAATTGTAAATATATTTCTTCATATATATTTTTATATGCATATACGTAACAGTGCGCATATGTATTTCTATATGCATATACTTAGGGCTGGGCGGTGCATATATTGATTCCAATTTTAACGGCTTTCAATATGAATATACGATATACATATATTTATTCATATTACTAAAAATTTTGAGTTATTAGAATTTTATTTCATAATTCAAACTTTATTTGAAATTTTTTCAAGTCGAATCGAGTTTATGAAATTACGAGTGGAGTCAAAATGAATCAGTTTTTGCCTCGAGTCGAATAATTCGATTTTTTAGTCAATTCGAGTTTTGCCGCCCTTTTCAAAAATTAAAATTAAATGTCCAATAAATATACTTGATTTTTAAGATTTATACTTGTAATCTTTACAACTCAGTGCAGAGTAAATTACAACCACACACTTATAGGAGTGAGTTTATAAATTCAAGTGAAATCGAGTCGAGTGGTTTAAATTTAGTTGTAAATATTTATGATGTTATGGTACTAATTGGTTTCAATTTAAACGATTTTATGTAACTATGCATAGTATACACATATATATTTGTATATGCAATACACATATATCATTCAAAGTTGAGAGACTCAACTCGAACTTAAAAATTAATTTTTAAAAATCCTAACACTAATTAATAATAAATTTGAGTAATTTGATTCTTATTTTATAATTTAAATTTTATTTAATTTTTTAGTCAAATTTATGAAATTACAAGTTGAATTCTATATCAAAATAATTTGATTTTTTTTTCAAATTTCGAAAATCCATTGCGTGGATGATCAGGTGAACACTCAACACCCATGGCGGCCAATAAATCAAATGTTCAAATCTATACTACATAATAAGATTAAATATAATCAAATTCAATATTTTTGAAAAGATAATATAAAATTTAAAAAAGCATAATTTATGACATCTCTATTCTTCATTGTTCATAGGTAGGTTTTAGTGATAAAGTTAGAGCAACAATATTTACGAGGAATTTTAATACAATCATTTAAAGTATATTACTATTTTATTTTTTGACATATTATGAAACAATGATTTTTAAGTTTAGAGAAATAATTTAATTTTTGGGTAGCTCAATGTTATCCTTTCAAGTCCGTCAAAAAATTTAGGCTAGATTCGGAGCGTTACATTTTCTATTCTTTAAACTAAATTGATTGCCTAACATTACCTATCAATACCAACGTTTTATAGTTCCAAGTTGGACAAG
Source organism: Hibiscus mutabilis (assembly GCA_019671005.1). Taxonomy (NCBI): domain Eukaryota; kingdom Viridiplantae; phylum Streptophyta; class Magnoliopsida; order Malvales; family Malvaceae; genus Hibiscus; species Hibiscus mutabilis. The sequence continues at coordinate 29,035,020 of CM033755.1, forward strand.
GAATTAGGCCCTCCACTTAGCCTTATCGGTCCGAATAACCCTGCGATATTTCGACGAGTCCCTTCCGAGAAGTGCTTCAAGCAATTTCATGCTTGGAAACTGAACGGCAAGGCTTACCTTGATTTCATGAGAATCAAAAACAATGATGAAAATGAAGTTTGGAAAACTTGTTTCATTAGAATGGAGATTGGATTGAAATGACTATCCTTTCATATAGAACAAACTTAAACCGATGTTAGCCGACATTCGAACCAGCCTTTTCCTAATCATTTGCGAATCAATTCTTACGTTCGAATGCTTAACATGATGTTTTCATCGATCGGTTAAATCGTGGCACACCATCCAGCATCTTGTTCATCTTTTTTCCCCGTCTTACAAAGCAAATAAACAACTCAGTTCACGTGTGGGATTCATCCTTTACCAAATTCTGAAGCATCATCATTTTTCCTTCTTTTAAACATTCCTCCTTTCTCTAACAGAACATTACCCTAATATCACAACAACTCACTGTTCTTGTCACTGTTACAAGCATCATCTTGCTTCACTACTAAACAATAAAGCATTCCTCGTATTTTTGGTACCGGGAAGATAATACACAGACAGGCACATTTGCATGTATTCTACTTTGGTGAAACATAAAGACAAAAAGCCTTAACTAAAAGGCTGGTCCCTCTAGTAACGCCTACCCCCACCTTCTCAGCTTCCAAACAAAGGTTTCTAGCTAGTGCAGTGTCGTTTCCAGCTATTTGTGCACTGTATTTGGTTCCTGGTCACGCATTCCATACAGCACCATCATCTGTATATATAGGAGTAAAGGGTTTCTAACAAATTCACCCACACATCAAATCACAGTCCTCTTTCTTTCTCTCTGGATGGGAAATTTTTGGTTCCCGGTGATGCTTTTGCTTTCGATTTTCGTTTGTTCTTTCTCGGTTACATCGGCAGGAGATTTCCATCAAGAGTTTGATCTGACATGGGGTGACCAACGAGCTCAGATTGTCGATGGTGGAAACCTTCTTACACTTACTCTTGATAAGGCCTCTGGCTCGGGTTTCAGGTCTAAAAGGGAGTATCTTTTTGGAAGGATTGATATGCAAATCAAGCTTGTTGCCGGAAACTCTGCGGGGACGGTTACTGCTTTCTATGTAGGGCTTTGTCCTAGTCTTTTTTTGTAGTAAGCTTGAAACTAAACCCTGTTTTCTAATGTCTGGGTTTTTTTTTTTTGCAGTTATCTTCTGAAGGGCCAAACCATGATGAGATAGACTTTGAATTCTTGGGGAACTTGAGTGGAGACCCTTATATTGCGCACACTAATGTTTACTGCCAAGGGAAAGGTGACAGAGAACAACAATTCTACCTATGGTTCGACCCGACAAAGAATTTTCATACCTATTCGATTGTTTGGAACCAGCAACGGATTATGTAAGATAAAACGTCAAGACCCATTGATCAGAAAGGTATTGTCACTTTCGCGGGACATGTCATGCCGGAATCGTGAGCACAATACCATAGAAACAACTATATATTATGCTCACGATACCAACACGGCGCGGCTCGGGAAAGTGATAGTACCTTAAAATCTCTAAGACAATGAAAAACTAAAAGATGAACTAACTCTTTTTTTGAACTCATCAGTTTCCTGGTAGATAACATACCAATCAGGGTATTCAACAATGAAGAAGCTTTTGGAGTTCCCTTCCCCAAAAACCAGCCCATGAGGATGTACTCGAGCCTGTGGGATGCGGACGGCTGGGCAACAAGAGGAGGGCTGGTGAAAACAGATTGGTCCAAGGCTCCTTTCAAGGCTTACTATCAGAATTTCAACGCAAATGCATGTACGTGGTCAAATGGCAAATCCGACTGCGCTTCGCAAATATTGAACTCTGCCAGAAACAATGTTTGGCAAACTCAAGCATTGGATGCGAGTGGCAGAAGGCGACTCAGATGGGTGCAAAGGTATTTCATGGTCTACAATTATTGTGCCGATTTGAAGCGATTTCCACAGGGTCGATCCCATGAGTGTAGGCGTTCTAGGTTCCTCTAGCTGCAAAAAAATAATGCTTGGATCGAATAAATCATCAATACTTTGTCTATTGAGACTGTTAATTGTCGAATTCAAGCTGTCAATGGAACATATGCTCATAAACTACTCAAGTACGGTTCGAAAAAGAAACAATCTTAATGCAATGAAAAGGAAGCAAAAGAATTCTACGATCAATAGTAAATGACATTCAAATCAGAACTGATGAAATAAAAGCTGAAGCATAGTTCTATAATCTAAATAATTTAAAAATAGATAGATAAATTTACAGTAAATTTTAACCTATGCTACAAGGACCAATGGCTTCATTCCCTATCTCCAAACTTTAAGTATGGCAATCCATGATTTCCGTTAAAATGTTCACCACTAATGTCAGAATAGAGCAGAATCACTCCAGAAGGCACCGGTAGCACTGTCCTTGGACCTAACATTATAAAACCAGAAACAATTGTAAGCAAACTTATGTGATTTCGTTAAAGATGGCTCCGTCTTATTAGAAGGACGACGAAATCCAACCCACCCAAAAGGGTAAAAAGCAAAACCAAATCTTCGGGATGCCAGCAAACGGTAAATGCAGTCTGAAAAACCTACAATGAGCATCACTCTCCCACCATGAGAGACAATCAAACATAACACCAAACTAACTTCCCCAATCTTGACTCTACAAGCTTATTGTTGTGACTATCGCACGGCTCGATACAATTTCTTATCTTAAGAATATAGAATTGCAACAAGGCGATTGCATGCTCACCCGTTATAACCATAAAAAGTACTATAAAGGAAAATAAAAAATGTATAATCATAGACTAATCCATATGATATCCACACTGTCATCCAAATGGCTCAACCTCCTCGTTCACGAGTTAGTACATACTTAGACAGGGTGGGGTATGAAACCAGGGCATGCCGAACTCATGTTATGTAGTATTACGTTTCTTCAAATCATAAAGACGACATAAGTTGCAAATGAAGTAAATATCTAAAACCAACATCATTCATAGAATAAGTCGAGTCCAGATAGCATTTACCTCAGCAAAACAGTCCAACAAGTTTGCACTAGAGACCTCAATATCCAGTTATACACAAGCAGGTTAAGAGCATTTTGATCAGGCAATCTTTCTGCAATATTTGCCGCGACATCTAAATCTAAACTCTTAAACTATTCCAACCGATTGCCAGAGAGGCCTTGACACCACAGCTTCTAATAATTATCTACATTCAAGTTATGATGGGGCAAAACAGCAACAGCACAGCACAAATTTAAGCAAAAATAGCAAGGATTTGCAGAGGAACAAGAGCAGAATCAGAAAACATTGTAACCATTGGAGCAAAACCAATAGATACCAAGCTAAAAAGACCCACACTTTAAGTAGAAAGAGCAAAATATAGAATAAGCAAAAATGCCAAGATTTTTTAATAAGCCCCAAACTAACACCAATCTACAAAAAGCCCCCCAAAAGCTCAAACCCCATCAGCCAGCACAGCAAAAACAACACTAGAAAGAATGAAAAACACTAATATTCCCCTACACAAGCTAAAGATATATAAAGGAAAAGAGGGAGAAAAAACCTTCTAGGCAAAAACAAATTCCCAGGAAAATGTAGTGGCAAGAGCAAACTACCACGGCCACCGTTAGCTGCTTGAGACATTGTAGCAGCTGAAGAGCACATTTTAAACCCTAAAATTTGTTGAGGCAAAGACAAAGAGTTAAGGTTTAAAAAATGTAGCTTTTATATGAATATATTAGATAAATGAAAGGATTTAAGTAAAGCAAGGTACTTTCTGGGTATAATGTTGGGAAGCACAACTACAGAGAGTAAAGAAAGTGAAAGTTTATATCTTTGCACGACTCCCAATGACGTAGAAAGAGATAAATTTTGAAAGGTTTTAAAGTGAGTACTTCTAAAGTTAGGCAACTTAAAATTAGTTCATTATTATGTAATTATATAAATTTTTATTATTTTTATAAGAATTTGTGTAAAATAAATAATAAATTGTGTAATTATATTTTTATTATTTTTTATAAGAATTTATGATAAGAACTTATATACATAAATTTCTATTAATTTAGTAAGAATTTGTGTAGATTATACTTTTAGTAAAAATTTATGTAATTATATAGATTTTTATATTATAACTTAAATTTTTACTATTTATATAAGAATTTATGTAAAATTAATAAAGATTTGTGTAAATCACCTAATTTTAATTTAAGGGTGTCTAATTTTAGACTCTCCCATTTAATGTACATTTAATTACTTCACCTTTTTTTTTCTTTTTTTGCAGTATCCGAGGTCATTTGTTGTTGGCTTGTTGCTACTGCTGAGTTAGCTGTCGCTGTTGTGTTTTCTTTTTGTCTTTGTGACTGCATTTAACACGCTGGGGTCTCATTTTTGTTGTTGTTGGTTTTTAGGTTTCTGGACTTCATTACTACAACTGCAACTCAACTGGGCTGACATAGAAATTATGTTCTTTTTTATCTTGGTGTTTCTTTGGGAGCGTTGGAAGCACTCTCCAATGGCGGATGACAATGGATGATGGGGCTGGAGCTTTCTTTGCCAAAAAACAGATTGGAGATTGCTTATTCTCAACAATTAACACATTGATTTTATGATATATATATGACTAGCGTGTTTATGCTTAAGAAAAAAGGGGCAAGTTACACGAGATTATATTCTATAGTCAAGTTGAACTAGGGACAGAGCTAGGATCAAACATTAGGAGGCGATAAAAATTTTATTTTATTATTATTTAAACAAAAAGAACTTTAAATGCAATGGCTTAACAGTCAAATAAGTGCTCAAACTATACTCTTTTTTTCCAGTTAGGTGCCTAAACTTTATTTTGGATCAAATAAGTACTTAAACATTTTCAACGTTACTCAAATAGGTGTCTCATTGTTACTGTCGTTTAATTTTCACAGTTAACTTCCATTATCTAACATGTGTTCTCTTCTTAAATTTCTTAAATTATATTTAAAAATAAAATAAAATAACCTCAAATTTTACAAAATAGCCCTAAATTTTAAAATCCCTAACACCCCAAAACTCAAATCCCAATTTGACCTGATTTAGCTGCCGATTGTCACGCTGTCGCCCATCACATCCGTCGTTGGACCATCACGGCCATTTATCCCATAACCTTATCGTCTGAAATCGACCGACATCGTGCGAAACGCTAAAATTGTCAAATAGTTTATTCGAATGATTCGCGACAAACGGTGTGTGGGTCATTCAGCGAGGAGAGGGAGCTTCATTCCGTCGCCAGAAACGACCAATGCCAGTGAGAGTGGTCGAATTTGAGGGGTTTAGGGATTTGAGGACTATTTTAAGATTATTTAAAAATTTTAGGATATTTAAAAATTGCCTGCTCCTTATTATGTCCTACCCTAAAAATAGATTTATACTTTAGGGTCATAGTTTAGGGTTAGAACTAGGGTGTATTTTTCGTATTTATGGTCTAAAGTTTAGGATATAGAATGTAGGATTAAGGCTTAAATTCAATTTTTTTTAGTAATGAGGCGTGAAAAAAGACACAAAAAAGGAGCAAATGATTTTTGTTGTAAATAATATACTACCATTAATCACACCAGAATATAAAAAGGGTAAAGTTTTCATTATTCATTTTGGTCATCAAACTTTTAATTATTATAAAATGGTCACTAAACTATTGTTTTTTTTACTCCAATAAAAACATGACTAAATTGATAGAATTTATAAAAATTGAGTCTATATTGCATTTTTGAATATATATTTGTTGTTTGTTGATTTTTTTTGTGTCGTGAAATTTTTAATTATTTGCAATATTTGTCGTCATATTTGAGTTTATTTCATAATTTGCATAGTTTCACTGTAATAATTTAATATTGAATTCATTTATTCAAATATTGGATCATTATATTTAATATACATAACATGTATAAAATTTCATTTGCTTTTACGGAAACAGATGATGACAGATTCTAATTTAATATAAAAATATGCATGTATTACTGATATAATCTAATTTACATAATATAAACATTAAAACAAGTCAGTCCTGGCAAAAAAAGAAAAAGAAAAAAAAAAAGAAATCTTGAGACAATGCATCTTCGGTCCCTTGTCAATGCATAGATTTCAATAAGTAACGTGAATTCAAAATTTACTTTAATCGAACACACAAGTATGAAGTTATAGTCATTCAAAAGGTTAAGGTGAGTGAAAATTATGCAATATTCAAAAGGGCTAATGCTGAAAAATTCATTGACAAGTTGCCCAAGGTAAAAATAATTGCTCTGGTCTTGATATGCATTCTGTTTTCCGATCGGAAATTTTCTCGAGACTAATGAAAGAATTGCTGTTTATCTAACAGGGGCTTGACACCATGGTGTGAGAACATGGAAGTCAACTTTCAGGTGGGCAAAAGCAAAGAATAGTAATATCAAGGGCCGTTTTGAAAAACCCGAGAATCTCCTCCTCGAAGAGGCTACGAGTTCCCTGGATGCCGAATTGGAATAAATTGTTCAAGTGGCACTGGTGAAAGTGATGGCCAATAGGACAACCGTGGTGGTGGCCTATCAGGAATGCAGACATGATAACAGTGATGCACTTAGGGAAACTTGTGGAGAAAGGTACCATCTCAAAGCCAGCTTTGTTAATCTAAATTTCTATATTATTTCACCAGTTTGCAACATTAAGAGATTAAATCAAATGAAACTGCCGATACAGATAAGGAAATTACCGGTCTGGAAGCCAGAGATTGAGTACGTCTTTGGTAAGGTCTATAAGCAGAAGTGCATCATCGTCAAGCCGACAATCCTTCACGTATACGTTCGGTGTTCCCTGTCTAGTTAACTTTGCTGAAACTGAAGAAACAGGAAAAGAGGGAAGTGTAACAGATGAAGCTAAAGTTGAAAGACACAAAAATGTTCTGATTAGACGGCTGGCGAGTCTTAACAAGCCTTAGGTGCCAGTCCTATTGATTGGTTCCATTGCTGCAGCTGTTCATGGACTAACATTTCCTATATTTGGTCTCCTTTTCTCATCAGCCTTTAAATCATTCTATGATCCACCAAGTAAGCTGTTAAAGAGTTCCGGGGCATGGGCACTTAGTTATGTCGGATTAGGTGTGGTTACCCTAATTATCGGACCGACGCAGAATTTCTTCTTCGGAGTTGTAGGCAGGAACTGGTTGAAAGAATTCGTTCCATGATGTTTGAGAAGGTAGTTCACCAAAATATCAGTTGGTTCGACGATCCTACGACTAGGTACATTTTAAGCACCCTTTTCTTTTTTTTAAACTTTCTCATGCTGTGAAATTTCTTGCTGCTTTAACAGCAATCTCTCTTTTGAACTTCTCAGCGGCGCCACCGGAGCAAGACTGTCGACGGATGCATTGACTGTAAGAAATCTAGTTGGTGATAGCATGGCCCTGATTGTACAAACTATAGCTACTATCATAGCTGGATTAGTCATAGCATTTGCTGCTAACTGGATTTTGGTGATCGCAATCCTAGTCGTCATGCCATTTACATTAATTCAAGGATACTTGCAGACCAAATTTCTGAAGGGAATCAGTGCTGATGCAAAGGTCAGTGGTACCCTATGACAATTGAACAATTTAGATGAAGGGATTGTTTCAGTTTTACTAAAAAGTGTATATATATACGTATGTATTGAATGCAAATGCAGTAGATGTATGAAGAAGCAGCCAAGTAGCTAATGATGTTGTTGGGGGTATCAGAACTGTTGCATCATTTTGTTCCGAACAGAAGGTGATGGATTTGCACCAACAGAAATGCGAAGCCCCCAAGAAACAGGTAGTCCGCCTCGGACTTGTAAGCTGCACTGGGTTCGGGTTCTCTTTCTTTGCCTTATGTTGCACAAATGCCTTCTGTTTCTACCTTGGAACTATGCTTGTGAAGCATGGGAAAGCAAAAATTGAAGAAGTATTCAAGGTTTTCTTTGCATTGACAATCCATTGGCGTTTCGCAAACCAGTGCCTTTGTTCCTGACACCAATAAAGCCAAGAGCCGTACCAACATCCTTCTACAGGATTGCCATTGCAAGAGCCATATTGAAGGACCCCAAGATCCTTCTGCTTGACGAGGCAATGAGTCCTCTAGACACAGAATCGTTGTGTGTGGTGCAGGAGGCACTCGATGCAGTAATGGTGAACCAAATAACACTCGTAGTTGCTCCCAATGCATTGATGAATATTACTGATGGGGCCTATGCCTCCTTGGTAGCACATCACTTGACCTCTTCAACGTGAGGCAAAAACAACGGAAGAGGCAATGCTACAATAACCATGCAGATGAACAAAATTTTCAAACTAGACTCCAATTTCTCCAGCTAAAGGGAATTCATCTTAGGCCACGAAATGTCAATTTGAGATTGGCTTTTGGAATATTTTTTCACCTCTTTCTTTAGACATCATTTTTTTTTATAAAACTTTCTTTAGACATCATGAAAATATGTTCAGGGTTAAAAGTTTCATAGCCTTGCATGTTTCATAAGATAGTTTCACAAATTGCAAGAGCATCTGATGAACTTAAGACACTATTGTGATTAGTATATTTGTAAGAAAAAATGACTGATATGCTTGAAGTGATAAAAGAATACAAAATCAAGGGCTAGTAACTTTTGCAGATACATGAACAATGCGAAAGAACACATATGATTACTACAAGCATAATATGCCTTTCTCCTTTAATGGAAAGATTTATACAGGCTAAAGAAAAGGGGAAAACGAAAAAAAGAAAGATAAATGCTCAACTCTCGACTGACTTAGTAGGGTTCACCGGCCAGATTATTGGACTGAAGCATCTGGCGCTTCTCAACATAAACCGATGGAAACCAACCTGCTTTACCTTTGCATTCTCCTTCTGACCATCCAGACGGGCTTACCTGCGTAGTTTTATTAGTACTAGTATTATTTTGTGTAGCTAGAGTATATAATAAGGTATGTATAGTGCAACTTCATATAGTGGATGATTTGCAAGAAGCAAGACATAAGTGAAAAGGTATCGCATTATTCTTTGGTATTTCTGTCCTTCACGTTAGTGATCTAGACAACTATAATCCAGATCATACGAGTCTATTGAACTAAATGCAACCTGTATGCAACTTAGATAAAGTCTAAACATGGAACTAGAATACCTTTCTCACGACAACAAAGTCACCTACAACCAAGCTCAGTTCCTTCTCCGATTCAGCAAAAAGAGGATGCATTGCCTGTGACAAGAAACTCAAAAATATTAGCGCTCACAGATCAGAACAGCTACTTGATTCACATTCCATAAATTTCCAAGATTAGGTGAACTTACTTCAGCTAAGAAATATATGGTTTTCTCTGAGCCATTCTCTTGTGCAATTACAGGAGGAGCAGATTCTTTACGCTGTTTCTCCGATACCATCTGACAAGCTCCAGAGAAATGTATAAGTTACATAATTTGACATAAAAATCTTTATCAGAAAGAATGAAGACAAGAAATAACCTCAGTTTCAATCTCATTAAGAATAGCAGCCACTCTCAAATGATAAGTCTTTTCTCCTTCAACCTACAAATGCATATATCAGAATCTTAAATGTCATCTATGTATTAATGCTTCAATTTAGAGACTGTGTATACCAAATGTAATGTGAATGTTTACCATTGCTAAGAGTCTCTGTAAAGTCAGTCTTTGCTGCTGAGCTTCAACAGCAGCCAACGCAGCAGCAGCTTCTTTACCCAGAACTGCCATATTTGCTTTAAGTTCTTGCATCTTTGCTTCAGCGGCATGCAACTTTGCAACATTTTCAGGAAGTGGAGCTTCTCTTATTCGTGCTTGTCTTCTGGAAACCTCTGCTGCCTGTTTGCTTATCATATTTAGCATGTACTCTCTCAGCTTCTGAAGCAAATCTTAAGAATATGGAACTTAAACTGATGTCTAATATATAGGAAATTACTTATGCTGGGCAAGCTCAGCTTTCTATTTAGTTACCTGGGCCTGTGCTTCCTGTCTCATTCGACTATAGCGTTGAGAAAGATGACGAGCATCTTCTAAAGGAGCACCGGTGCTCATTGCTCTCAATGGATCCAAAACCTAATACATTGGAGAACAGGAGGGTCATGTTTCTACTAGCTATTCTCAATCAACATGACCTAATTATGCCAAAGGAAAAAATGCACTGAATTGTGAAATAAAAAAAAAAAAAACACTTTCTGCAGATATACAAGTATGCAGTTACGTAACATTTAAAGCGAGCCCAAAGAAAGCATCATACTCGTTTTGATTGAATGTTTTTACAAGTAAACTCACTTTCCAATATGGTTAAAAAAGTATCAAAATGCATAACATCTGATAAAAGTCAACCTGCTGGGATAACAGCTTGATTAAATCTTCTTGCTCCTTCTCTACATGTTTACGACCATCACCATAAATAGCTGCCGCTTTAGCAAGAAGGTTTTTGTTGATGTTTTCGCTGTTTTCAGTTCGATATTGACAGCATTCTTCAGAGAACTTCGTTCCTGATTACCATAAACATTAAGAACCATAAATGTAAAGTTTTATCACCAAAATATATGTTTGTTATTCCAATTGCACATGTATCCTTAATAGGGCAATTTAAGTTCAAATAGTATGAACTATTGTTGCACCTGCTTCAATGTGCTTATACCCAATGGCCGTAAATGCTTCTGCAGCTTTAATAACATCTTTCTGAAAGTCCTGAAAGGAAGAAAGTATATCCATCAAGAAAAGAATCCATCGATTCACGAACGTTGCAGTAAATAAAAATGAAAATAAAGAGTGCCAAGACGGCATAATTAACTGAGTCGCTAAAACATCATGACATGATAAAGCCATTAGCAGGCTCAAAATATTGTGTTTTTTCCTCCTACCCTTTTTTCACCTTTAGCTGGTTTTTTCATTACTAAAAGGTTGTAACAGTAACTTAAGTACATAGGATGCCCATTTTCGAAGCCATCTCCATCATATAGCAGACTGCAAAAATTTTCACTAAAATGAAACGTAAGGGGGATGTTACTGTAACTGTAATTGTAACTCGAGTATATAGGATTCAGTAAAGGGAGATGATATAGATTCCTCGCGGAGTTCTATTAAGATTGCAATGTTGATTGCCGGTTATTTCTTAAGATTGCAGGGGATCATGTGAGTATTCAGTGCTTTCTCAAGAAGATGGACCACGGATGATAAAGGAACACCGAGTGATTTTTCAAATTTAAGTTTCAGAAATATGAAGTGGATAATGATCATTACCCTTCCTGAACGAGTAGTCCTGTACAATTTGTCCAGCTGCTGATGTCTTTGCATTTCAATCTCATCAATAACTACGACATCTGAGCTTTCATAACCAGTTCCACCAAATTGCTTTATTACAGCCTGCAAAACAAGTTTCGTAACTCAACGAGAGAAGAATTGAATCATTTAAAGAAAACGGAACTGGCAAAGTAACAAAAAAACATGCAAGAATTAAACTTGACTAGCAAAAACATGCATGGTCTCCTAACAATTTACCAAATGAATGGCATTCATGCTTATGTGTAGACCAAATTCAATAAAACATTCGAAAGGCAATCGACACTCAGTAGATGTTTCAAAGCACTTAACATCTCAGTTCTCACTGACTGATTACTAAAACTTTCTTTATCTTTCATTTCCTCGAAAAGATACTCTTCCTCAGTAACTTTCAGGTAAAGGATGAAGCTTTGCAATAATAAATCTTTTGAAACTCCATATCTAATCTTTCCAATGTGTTGGAAAAGTACGGAATTATTTAATATACCTAAATAAATTATCCCACATTGATGACAATAAAATACAATGAATCTTTATAATTACCTCCACGATTCAATCTTTAATTCTCGAAACATACTAATTAGGTCTTCAAATTCCAAACTTTTACAAGTAAAAAGTAATCAAACACTTTGTCAACACTGTAACACATAGTAAATTATTCATTTCTTAAAATTTAAAACCAAAGAGAGAGAAAAGGAGAAGTCTTTGCTTTTCAGTTTCTAGTTTTCCACCACTTTCCTAGCAACCAAACGAATAGAATCCAATTCTCATTAAAGCCAAAAAAAATGGAAGAAGAAAAAAGGAAGGGTAGTAATTAAATTGCCTGCTGTTGCTTGACAACTTGTTCTCTGAGCTTACTGGCTTGCCTCCTCAAAGCATCCATTGCCACTTCTACTACTCCACTTCCGATTCTTTGAGCACAAATAAATGGATTTACAAAAATGGAAAATGGGAGTTCTTAAAGATTTGGGCTTTACTTTGCTTTTTGTTGACTGATTGTCTGATCAGATCTGAGTGTTGGGTATACTTGAAAGCTCAAAGACTAACATTTGTTCTTCCTCTACTTGCACTCTTTTCTTTCATATTATTTTATTTGTGCCAAATTCGTATAGTATTAATTTTTTTTTGTAAAGTTTTGATACACATACGGTATAAAATAAATTTTATACAAACCAAAATATTTACACTATAAAATTTTAATTTTTAACTTTAAACCTTACCTTCTACGTTTTAAATACTAATTTTAAATTATAAACTTTAAATCCATAAACTTTAAATTAAATTCCTAACCCTAAAATTAAAAGACCTAATTTACATGCTTATGTATTAAAATTTTTTTCCTTAAATTTGTATCATGTCAGAACCATGTATTTAGTTCTTACCCAATATTTTAATAACATTTTGGAAAATTATTCTATGCACTAATAATGAAAAATTTTATTTTCCACAAACGATTAGTTTTTAAGGTTTAGAGGTTATGATTTATGGTTTAGGTTAAAGTTTGTTGTTAAATTTTAAGGTTTGAGAATAGATTTTAGGGTTTAAACTTTAGAGTTTAAAACTTCGGGATTATAATTTAGGATGCCTAAAAGCGGCATGAAATAGCTTTAGGAGCTAGTTTGTGGAGAAAAAAACTTCCACTAACGATGTATCGAACAATTACCTAATATTAAATATTTTTTTTCAAAATTTTAATATTATACATTAATTTAATTTTTGCTATTTTCTTTATCATATTTAAATGGTAAATTTAACCCACATTTTTTAATTTGATAATTTTATATTTTATATAGTTTAATTATATTTTTATATCATTTTATGATTGAAATTTAAAAATTTAAAAATTATAAATAAAATTAGAGTACCAAAATTAAAATCAAGGTCTATACATAAAGGAAAAGAGAAGTAGATTTGTCTAAAAAGAAACTGGTTAAAATAAGGCTAAAAAGAAAATCAAGTTATTTTAGCCGTTAGATTTATTTAAATAATTAACAGCCGTTCGATTAGAAAAAAAAAGAAAATGAAACCCGGTTAACTGATAACCCTCGAAGTTTGGTAAAAAGCCATAAAACCTTAAGTTTCCTTCTTTTTCTCTTAAACCACCAAAGCAGGCCGTCGTTGCAAAATATCACCGTTGCTGTTCCGTCTGTCGTCGTCTCTGTAATCAACATCGACGAACGACGCCTCTTCTCTTACTCTCATTTTAAATCCAATTACTCTTCTCGAAAACCATCTCCAAAAACTCTAAAATCTCAAATAAAAATTAGAATTTAGATCGTTCGATCCGCCGACGTTAGCCGTCCGATGAAGCTCCATTCGAGATGTATGGTTCCCCTCATACCGTTGAAGGTTTTCACCGTTAGGATCACTCGTCCGACCAACGAACCGCTGACGCCGAAAAGAAAAGGTAATTCTCTCCCCCTTTTTATGTTTCAGTTTATTTAGGGGTAGTTCGACGATGGTTAGGGTTGAGCAATTGAACGGTCAGGTTCAAGGCTTCAGCTTGACCTTAGCTAGGCTAAAATCCAAGGCAATTCTGAGGTAAGGGATCTTACTATTTTGTTGCCTAATCAATCTGATGATATTTTACATTTGGCTCTTGATATTGGAGGTATCATCATTTGTAATTCAACCTTATCTTTGTTGCTTTTGCTTCGTACAACTCCTTTTTGGCTTCTTTTTCTTTTTGGTTAGTTTTAGAAAAAAATTATTTTGTATTCGTTTTAGTTTAAGCCGTTGACCACTGTTTTTAGTTTTTTGTTTCAGTTAGAGTGTAGTTATTGTACAATCGGGTATGAAAAACATGTCAGAGGTTGTTGCAAATAATCGGGTATGGAAACTGATTCTAGCTGTATTTAGTTTTTATCGTTGTTATTGATATGTCAGCATTACAATTCTATCTTTATCGATCTTTTCAGAGTCACCCATTTGAAACCCCAAAATTATGTTCAATTTGGGGCATTTATTGGAGACTTGATTGTTGAGGAAGATGCCAACAGGTTCTTTCTAGGGATTTAATTCCTTAGAACTCTTAAATCTGAAAACAAAATAACTTTTTTATTTTTAGGATGATTGAGGTTTTAATTTCCTTTTTCTTGTTTATAGCATTGATATATCCCTGGAGGGGTTTCAAAAATAATTGGAAGAATGCAAAGATAATGATGTAAATGAATCTTTACTGTTTGCTTTTATATGTACTGTTTTTAGGCTGTCATTAGACCAAACATCTAATAATTCAAAAGGAAATTTTCCGTTCTCAAGCTTTAAAGGCTTATTTGATTTTACCCTCACATATATGATGTAGGTGGTTGCAAACATATTGTCTAAAGGTACAAAACTAAGGGAGTACATCAAGGGGTTGAGAACAACCTGCGAAAAATTGAGTTGGATTCAATTCAGGTTTGTAATTACTTAAAGTTAACGCACTACGCCAATTGGATATGATATTTTGTTACTATAGCATGTTAATTATTGGGCTGTACATTAACTTTTTTTTTCTTTCTTTTTGTTGTTTTTGCCGAGCCATTCTTATAGTATGTAACAAAGTACTTGTAATCAACAATTTAGCTTATATTCTTTCTTTGGAGGCTACTTGTGTCTTATGTTGCATTGTTGCTATTTTGTTAAGCCATTTGTTCAAGTTCAGAAATAATCTTTGCATAAGCACTCTTTATTATCTTCAAGTATCTTATTTTTACTTATTTTTGTTTTGTGTGGATTGTCATTGTTGTTATTATTTTTGCATACAAAGGTAAGGGATCATTCTATTAATTGGTTCCAAGTATTGGGTTGATGCAGGATTATATAAAATAAAGTGATAATATAGTGTCGCTCTATGATCAAATTCGTGATTGTGATAGCATATTGTCACAAATGGAAATCCTTCTCAGTGGATTTCAGGTATGCTTGTTCCTGAAACTAGTTGAGCTTTTTTAAATTATTTGTACCACTAGATCATCTTTTTCAATATGTACGTTTTTCTTTCCTTTTACCGGGGTCCATAACTAACTAATGAATGTGTGAAGTTTTAGTATTTTATACTTCAATTTAACTTCCCACTTTCTCATATTTGCTTATAAACAGATACTTTTAGACACTTAAGTATGTTACTAGATGTCCATTGTTCAATTTATACACAAATAGTGATAAATTACATTTGCATAAAACAATAAACTAGACTGAAATATTGATTTGACTTGGTTTCTTATTGCATAATTGAAATGACTTTGAGCTTGTTGCACTGGCTAGTCAGATTAAAGAGTAGACGACTTTCAGTTAATTTCTAATTGGAAGGCCATTTGAAGTAGTGCAATTGGGTCAAGTTATAAGAATATTAGGATGTATTTGAAATTTAGCATAGGAGGCAAATTTGTTAATCTTCTTGTCATGCTTATATTTGCTCGCACAGGATTTGACGGGCTTATTATCATGATTTGCTACTTAACTTTTTTATACTTCTGTAGATCAATTTTACCTTTTCTCAATCATATTAAAAGTCTCACTTGGTCATAATCAATGCTTCTTGATTCATTGGAGGGTTGTAGACCTAATTAGAGTATGTTTTTTTTCTTTTTATCTGGTAAAAATGTTCATGGAAATCATTGTTAATATGATTTTGTGTTTTGTTCAAGAGGCTGCTAGAAATTGTAACGGGAAAGTTTCACATTCATCATGCCTGATGACAATTCTTTTGTTGGCAATGTGTTATGTGCCCCCCTTGACATATATGAATTCCTTGTATAATAGATGTAGCTCTCGAAAAGCTCATAGAATTATGATGCGTGTAGATAAAGTGGGTTTTTGAAGATATAGTGCATCATCGTATGTAAACTAGAGATAGAAGTTTTGATGAGGTAGATTTGAATTCTCCACTGAAACTATGCAAGATGATAAATGTAGCTCTGGATTTGAACAAAGTAATGTAAACTTGTTAATTTATCTTTTCTTATTTGTAAGTGGCTTATATTCTTGTTTCTGATTGTTTTGTTGCTTTTGTAAAATGTAAGCGTTCTATATTGAGTGTAAATCAGATAAATTTTCAAGAGAAATGATGGGTCTTATAAAATTCTCATGCTGAGTTTTATCATGCCAAGTTGTTCAACGACATGCACTAATTCTCATATTATTTGTATAGTGTGTTATGAAAAAATATAACAAATTTGAACATCATCGCAATTTAGTTAAAGGGTGTTATGAAATGTAAACATTTAATTAGATAACCTATTTCATATGAATGACAGATTTTTTTCTCATATACCAATCGAAAGGTATAAATCAAATGAAAATCGCTTAAACAAATGCTTATACATATTAACATCATTGGTAAGTTATTTTCAATTGAGAAACGCACCTAACATTTTAGGTTGTAAGCGATTTTTACCAATTACATAACTTTTTAGGTTGTAACAAGTTTTCTTACCAGTGTAAATATGTTATAGTTAACTATTAGTTTAGTTACTTGTACTTACACTGGTGTATACCTTATGGTAATGAAATAAAAGAAGAGTTCAAAGGATTGAGGTAACGATGATTCATTCAAAATGTCGTGTCAACGGAAGACAACAATGTCTTAGAAACACAGAAGGTTTAAAAGAGAAACAAAACGACAAAGATTATTCATTGAGCATGTCAACAACAAAGATTATTTTTTGAGTTCTTCTTTTATTTCATTACCATAAGGTATTTATACCAGTGTAAGTACAATTAACTAAACTTATATCTAACTATAACGTAGTTACACCGTTATAAGTACATCTAACTATAATTTTTCTCTTTTTTGTTGTCAAGTCATGTCTCGTGTAACTTTGCATAACTGGACAATTTAAGTAAGAATATATAAATTTGCTTAAATGAGGCAAGTTAATAGAAAATAATTAGTTTCTAAGCTGATAAACCACCTAATATTAGTTACAAAATAATTACATCAACCGCTAAACCTCATGTAGTAGTTACAAAATAATGCCCCAAATTCGATAGTTAAGTTTGTAAAATAAATATGTCACAAACTTGATAGTTAAGTTTGTAAAATAAATCTGTTCCAAATGTTTATCATAAGTTGAGCTCCTTTGGATTTTAGAGTTTTCCGAGTGTTTAATGTTTTGGAAGAGTAAAAATAAGATTGGGGGTTCTTAAAATCACTTTAGGGTTAAAATGCAAACACATCTGTAAAAATTTCAGGACGATTTCGAAACCACCAAATCGGTTTTGGTACCACAAGTTTCGAAACCACTATAATCCAGGTTAGAAACCTGCTTGGCAGTAGCGCTCTGGGTCAAATGGTTTCGAAACTGGATTAGGGTGGTTTCGAGACCCATGAAATCTTATATGGTTTTGGTTATCTAGGGTAAAGTTTCGAAACTGGATTAGGTTGGTTTCAGACACCTGAAATCTTATTTGGTTTTGGTGGTCTAGGGTAAGGATTTCGGTACCTACGTTCTTTATTACAATTTATGTAACAAACTATGTATAATGTGTAATAGTTTAAGTACCTACAAAAATTCTCATCATTCGTATAAAAAAATAGATTTTCTTGTAGGCAAATATGTATGTACATAAATTCTTACCGAAACTTGAGCTTCTTTTGGTTTTGGTGATTACCTACGATTTCTATTACAACTTATGTAATAAATTACATATATAGCTTAGTACTTTAGGTACCTACTGAAATTCTTACCAAGAGTGTAAGGATTTACGTTTTCTTGTAGCCAACTATGTATGTACATAAATTCTTACACTTAGTTGAGCTACTTTTGCTTTTGGTGACCAAGTGTAAAGAATTCGGTACCTACGTTTTCTATTACAACTTATGTAATAAATTACGTATAGAGCTTAGTACTTTAGGTATCTACTGAAACCACTAAAAAGGTATCAAAACCATTAGTTAAAATTACATTTCTAGGCGTTACTGCCAAAGTGGTTTCGAAACCACTAAAGAGGTATCGAAAATAGTAGTTAAAATTATATTTCTAAGCGTTACTGCCAAAGTGGTTTTGAAACCACGAAAGAGGTTTCGAAACCAGTAGTTAAAATTACATTTCTAGGCGTTACTGCCAAAGTGGTTTCGAAACCACTAAAGAGGTTTCGAAACTAGTAGTTAAAATTACATTTCTAGGCATTACTGCCAAAGTGGTTTCAAAACCACTAAAGAGGTTTCGAAACCAGTAGTTAAAATTACATTTCTAGGCGTTACTGCCAAAGTGGTTTCGAAACCACTAAAGAGGTTTCGAAACTAGTAGTTAAAATTACATTTCCAGGAATTAGGTTTTCTTGTAAGCAACTATGTATGTACATAAATTCTTACACTTAGTTGAGCTACTTTTGGCTTTGGTGTTCAAGTGTAAAGAATTCCGTACCTACTTCTTTCATTACAAAAGTTGTAATAAATTACGTATAAAGCTTAAGAATTTAGGTACTTACTGAAATTCTTACCAAGAGTGTAAGGAATTAGGTTTTCTTGTAAACAGCTATGTATGTACATAAATTCTTACACTTAGTTGAGCTACTTTTGGCTTTGGTGTTCAAGTGTAAAGAATTTGGTACCTATTTCTTCCGTTACAAAAGTTGTAATAAGTTACGTATAGAGCTTAAGATTTTAGGTATCTACTGAAAGCCTTCCCAAAAGTGTAAGAAATTAGATTTTCTTGTAAGCAACTATGTATGTACATAAATTCTTACACTTAGTTGAGCTACTTTTGACTTTAGTGTTCAAGTGTAAAGAATTCGGTGCCTACTTCTTTCATTACAAAAGTTGTAATAAGTTACGTATAAAGCTTAACAATTTAGTTACCTATTGAAATTCTTATCAAGAGAGCAAGAAATTAGGTTTTCTTGTTGTAGAGATGTTTTTTGGATTTAAAGGTTTAGGGTTTCCTGCTCTTATTTGAAAACATTATTAAAAGATGATTTCTTTAAAAACGTGCCTTTAACGTAAAACATGAGTTTGAGATAAAACTGGAGTCGCCACTTGTCATTTGGGTAAGGTAGACCGGACACCGAAAAATAAAACCAAAGATTTTTAGGTTCGGGAGTCGATTACGTGTGGGGAAGGGTTAGCACCCCCACAACGCCCAAAATTGGTACCAAAAATGATTACCGCTTCGTTAATATTGGGAATTGCGAGTTTAAAGTGACGATTTAATTAAAATTTAGTTATACAAGCGAGTATATTTTAAGGGCCCTAATATTCGAGAAGGAACGTCCGAACCACCACCACTACGACTGGTACTGGCCTCGTTCATTCCCGAATAAATGGACACCGCATAACAAATTATATTTGAATGCAAAACAATATGATAAAGCATTAAGGCATAATGTATAGATGAATAAAAATGAACAATAAAAGAAGCTACTAATATAATACCATATTATATAAATGTATTATGCCATGTAGACTATATATTGTATAATAAACTACGTATTAAATACTTTACAAAGATATACTTTATAAACTATATATATATTATATACTTTATAAGAACTAACTATTTATTATACATGTATAAGTGAAACTGTACGTTATGTGGTATGTAAATAAACCATGCGTATTACATTATGCCAAACTATATATTATGCCAAATTACATACTACATGAAAATGAACTTTACATTACATGTATTATGTATTTATATAAACTATCTCATATATTGACCACATTATATATAACTATAAAGTGTATATACTACATATATATATGTATGTATATCCCATTATACATAGAAGTCCATGTACTATGTAAATCATATATTATATAAACCGCACATAAAAAGCATACTACCTAAATCAAGTGTTATATAAAAATTATACATCGTACTACAAACATAACATTTAACACACTAATACGACATACATTCATTAAAGGTCGTATCATAACATCTCAAAGCAAAGACTGAAATTAGAGGAATTTAAAGTGCAAAATTGAATTTAAAAAATGCATGATAATACGGAAAAAAAAACTAGAAAGAGGACTGAATCGAACAATGCTGAAATTTGAAGGCCGAAATTAAAAGAATCGAAAACCTAATTGGAATAGGGGACGAAATTATAAACTACTTTAACAGTCATGTGGCTGCAGGGGTTATTAAAAAAGGCGGGAGGAACAGAGCTGTAATTAGAGTGGGGCAAAATGATTTAATACGCAGTTTCCCCATTTTTAAAATGTAAAAACCTTATAAATCACCCTCTAAATCAAAAATTAAAAACCTTTAGCTTATTATAACAGCCAGCCCCCATGAATCCTTATTATTCTCTGCTAGGGCTCATGAGGACCCGAAAATCGGCGAGTGCTCAGCCTCGCGCCGCCGTATTTCCCAGTTTTTCGGCGACATTCTGCCTTGCCGATCATCGCCGCCGGTGGTCAGCATACTTAAAATCAAACCCCAAAACTCCTTTTCAAATACAAAAACTGGATCTAAAATCCTTTTTCTTTAAAACATCATCATTCACCTTTTTCTTTTTACAAAAGCCAAAACAAAAGCCGAACCGTCACGGGGGCGAACCGGCTAAGGAAGGTAAAAATTGAGACCCCTTTTTTATACGTATATGTTTCGAATGCAAAGAAAAAAGTAGGGGTTACCTATGAGAATCTTTGTTATTTGCTTTATTGCTCGAAAATACAGTGATTCCCTCATTTACAATTGTTTTTGGCTTTTGATTATATAGCCGATTGAATACATGTACTGTCAAGATCCTAATTGAATGCTTATGATAACTTGCTTTGGTTGACATTGACTTGGTTGTCTTCGATTGCTTTTCCCCTGTTTTTTGCTATTTTAGTCTTACTGTTTTCTTTTTTGTCATTTTTGTGCATGCATGGTGTCGGCTGATCACATGATGGAGATTGGGATGGGAAAGGCACGCTCGGCGGTGGTTGGAAGGCTGGGCACGACATCCCTGCACGAGCGCATGAAGGAACTGAAAGGTCGTGCGTGGAGAAGCTGGCCCGACGTGCGTGAGCTAAACGCGCGCGTGGGAATATCGAGAGCCGCGTATCGGCGTGTGGGTGATCCGAACGCCTCATTGAACCTTTCTTCTTTCTTGAGCTTGTCATTCTCTAGATTAGCCTCATGCACTTTTTGCCCGGTGTTGATTATTCCACTCAACACGAAGATTTCTTTCATGTCGGAGTAGGTTATGGGTTCCCATAGAATTTCCTCACTCCTAAGTCAGGTCTTTTTTTGTTCCGTCTTCCTCTTCCACCCTATCTTCTTTTTCTGAAAATTAGGCTTGTGACCTAGCCCGCTTCGGTCTTTCTTGTTAATGACACCCTTGGCGCGTAGACATCCCTGAGGGTTCCTTCCGAGTCATTTTCCTTTCCTGGCTCCTCGTCCCAAAGTCTGCAAAACTTGCATTTTAGCGCAGTTTGACAGCCTAAGATTTGGGATCTTACCTCATTCTGCCACAAAAGTAGCATTCACAAACTCTAGAGCTCTAAAAGAACACTCAATGGCCTCATTGTCTATTTGGATGTAAGCAGCATCGGTTGTTATTAAGGGTAATAATATCTTGTTGGGCCCTCACGCTCACCAACTTTCCTTCAATGATGAATTTTAATTTTTGGTGCAGTGATGAACGTACGGCCCAAATAGAATGAATCCATGGCCTTCCTAGCAGGAAATTATAAGTTGGCCTAATATCCATAACCATAAACTCAACTATATACTCGGTAGGCCCGATTAATAGAGGCACTTCGATCTTCCTGATCACATCCCTTTGGGTTTCATCAAAAGCTCTGACAGAGTTATGGTAGGTTTTCAGGTGTGAACTATCGATGGGCAACCTTTGTAAAGTCGTCATTGATAGTACATTCAGGGCAGAACCGTTGTCAATAAACACTCCCGGTAGAACATGCCCTTTACAATGGGTCGTAATATTTAATGCTTTGGTTGATCCCACACCCCCAACTAGAATCTCATCATCACTGAAGGTGATATAGTTATCTGCTGCAATGTGGCCCACTATTCAGTCTAATTTGCTTACCGAGATGTCATTTGGGACGAATGTCTAGTTCAATACCTTCAACAGTGCGCTACGATGTTTTTTCGAGCATAACAATAATTATAGTACTAAAATCTGAGCTTGTTGCTTTCGAAGTTGCTCGACAATGCTCAGATGTGGAGGAGGTTCTTTTCCAAACAACTTTTCAGGTTCGGGCACTGCAGCCTTGTCATTATCCCTTAGCGCTTCTGTCGCCTTCGATGTTTTCGGTGAATAACACCTACCGCTTCTTGTGAAGTACCCCACCTCGTTCACTGTCTCAGCCTTCGAATCTGCCGGTTCCTCTACTTGCGTGGGTTTCACCTCTTCGGATGACTTCTCATTTCCTCGCGACTCTGGTCTATCTGATACGGAGATGCTGGGGGCATAGCTCCAAGGAATGTTTTTAGTGTCCTTGAAAGGGAAAGATGTTGGGACTGAAATTACCATCTTAGGGGCCACCTTAAAACTTCTTTCTTAAGGCGAGTTTTCCTCTCTTGGCCTGAGCGAGATCCTAAACGGCCTATCCACCCCATATTGGACTTTGGGGTCATCTGACATGCATACATCCAATTTTTTCTTTCCTTCGACCTTTTTGAAGAACTCGATCTTCTTATTATCCATCAACTTCTGAACCGCTTGTTTGAAATCTTCACAATGCTGGATTTCATGTCCCTTCTCTTGGTGATATTCACAGTAAGGGCCACATTCTTTTTGCACTATTTCCATACCCTGCTCAATTAGGCGTGCCATGCATAACTGCTAGAACACCCACCTCATAGGGGACTTAATCTCAGTCACACTCACTTTTTTCTTTCTAGCGTATTCCTCCTTGACAGCGTTCACACTACGACCTTCATGGTTCGGTAACGGGTTGGCACCTATATTTGGTTCATCCAATTGCAATACCACAGTCTTGATCATGTTTTGAACAAACTTTTTAAACGCGATGCAATTTTCAATTGAGTTCTCTGGGACGCCGGTATAATAATTGCAGTTTGCCTTGGGATCATACCATACGAGGTAGGGTGGCTCAAATGGAGTGACATAATACGTCATAACCAAATCAGCCTTGTGTAGCTGTGAGTATAATTCGGCGTACGACACTGGAAGAGGAGTGAATGAAATCTTCTCATTTTCTTTCTTTAGGGTATTGTCTCTTTTTTGTTCGGGCCTTGTCCACCTCTGGTTGCACCTTGCGGTTGAGAAATAGTGAAATTCTTTGGGGTTGTGTAGGCGCTTGTCGCGTTCACCTCATTATCCTTCCTTTTGTAGTTCATTCTGGAATTTTCTTCACTATCAATTCTCTCACTCTTTATAGCCATCTTAATTGATTCCCCAATTCTTACCACGTCAGCAAAATTTTGGGTGGTGTTGTTTATCAATCGGTCGAACAACGTGCCCCTTAGAGTGTTCACAAATATTGGTGTAATCTTATACTCGGGGATTGGTGGTTAAATTTGAGCAGCCATATCGTGCCACCTTTGGGCATACTGACGCAAACTCTCGTTTGACCTTTGTTCCATCCCTTCTAACATGATTCGGTTTGGTGTCATGTCGGTCACATGCTTGTATTGTTTTATAAAGGCCCTTGAAAGATCCTTGCATGATTTAATATTAACTCGACTAAGCTAAGTATACCACTGGGTTGCAGAACCAGTTAAACTATCTTGGAAACAATGGATGAGTATTTTTTTGTCTTTGATAAAAGCGGCCATCTTTCGGCAATACATGGTGATATGAGCCGAATGGCAAGTGGTTCCATCATATTTATCGAAATTAGGAACTTTGAATTTTGGCGGAAGCACCAAATCTACCACGAGACTCAAGTCACTAGCGTCATTCCCTTGCTCACCTATCCCTTGCAAGGTCTTGAACCTTTCTTCAAAGAAACGAAACCTCTCTTCGTACTTCTTTTCCACATCGGCCCTGATCCTCTCCTCTACCTCATTCATCACACTTAGATCCGATACTTCATTATCTAGATCTGCCTCTACATCAACAGGTTGATTTGCGAAAACTCCCTATTGGTTGCTAGGGGACGCTCATGCGAGATTGATGTATACTTTCTTTTTTGGATTTGGCACTTTTGGTTTGGATTTCTCATGAAGCGTGATCCCTTCCATTCATTCATCATTCAAACTATCAACAGAGACCCTTTCTTTGCCAAGCTTCTTGTCTAATAAAGCAGTCAACTGAGCGACGACTAAAACTTGTGGCTGGGTGATTTTATCCCTGATGCTTTCTTTAACTCCGTCCAAACATGTTTTGAGATCCCGTTGACCTTGTTCCACCTTGGCCATCATTTCTTCCATTACCCTTGTTTGCGAGCGGGTTCCGTACGAGCTCGAAATGGTCACAGATTTTTAAACTTTCACTTTCTCTCTCTCTCTCTGTCAGGATATTTCTATCAATTAACTTCATCGGTTAATTGATTAATGCATGATATATGAGGTGGAATGCAATGCATGGCATAGATGATTAAATAAGACATGTACAAAAAAATATGCAGATAAAAGGTGTTGATCCTATAGGTGATCACCCTAGAAAAACTTTCATTGAAAATAAAGAAGTCTTGATTACAAAACAAAGCAAATTCCTACAGATAGAGGCTAGCCCTAACTCCTAGTTCTTTGATAGCTCGAAGTAGTTGAATGAATCTTGGTGCTTCGTCCATCTCTAGGATAATAAAAGTGTGAAGAGCCTCAGCTTCCGTAGCTAGAGTTCTTACATGATGGGCTACCTCTTGCATTTAAACCATCAAAGTTGTGTTGTAGTCATCCCGGTCTTGAATCATTCGTGTAGCATCACAAAGTCGCCTTAGCCAATAATTATCTTCACCCTCCGCAGTTTTCTTGAGGACTAAGATTCGACTCAGGTAATCTTGAACTGTAGCCTCTAGTGTCTCAATCTGAGCGTGAAGCGTCCCATTCTCTTGCTGACTAGCCTAAAGTTTAGAGAAACCATTCCTATCACGGTACTCTTGGAAAGAAAATTCTAACTCTGCTGACCTTGCTTCCAACTGGGTACCATGGGCTTGGCTTTGATTTAGACTCTCAAAAGTAGTGTTATACATATTTTGCATTTTTTGCAGCCGATTCTTGTTGTCATGTGCTTTTCTCTTCCACGGGGTACTATTTTCTTTCTCTCAACTTACCGCTTGTTTACCTTTTTCCTTCTCTTGCTTAGCTTTCTCTCTCTCCTGATTGATTACTTTCATAAAAGTTTTTCTTTCTTTCTCGATGGTCAACTTGTTGCTTTTTTTTTCTTTCTCAACTTCTTGCTTGCCTTTCCTCTTTTCTTCCTCGATCAAACGTAAACCATTTTCTTTTTCTTTCTCAACCGCTATAAATCTTTTTCGGTCGGTATTCCGTACCAAAGCTTGAAGCTTGATAGTATCATTTTGGTAAAAGGGTATTTCTTTCTTTTAGATCCATGTTTTCTTTTCTTAGGTCCTTGATTGTTCCATCACGTATGTCTATGTCCAAACTTACTTTATAGAGCTCGTTTGCATGCTCAGTTTGTAAAGCTTCCATCTTCTTCTTAACCACTTCGAGCTCACTTCTCAAAATGTCGGCCTCGGAAGGGATTATCTTCATGTGCTCTTCTAATGTTATGGTGGGTCATTGATCCGGCCTTGGAATCTCATCATTGACCCTCTAACGTCTCCAAAAATCATAATTGGGAGTGAACCTACACGTGTGATCTTCCTCCACCCTTATACGGTAGCAATGATCCCAAGCCCGAGATATATTCTGAACTTTCTCTTTGAACTAACCCTTGAAAGCGAATTCAGTACGGCTCAATCCTGAGGTAACATGAATAAACTATCGAGACCCAAATTGCCTGGATACCAACAAAGGGGCGCAACCAATCCCTCCGTACAATCCCAGAATCATTAAACAATTGTAATCTCTGCACCAATACAAGAAATAAGAGATACTGCCCAACCAAGGTACTCGTCATACTATATCGTTATCTTGGAGGTTCCTAAGAATCGTAGCCCATTTAACCTTTCCGATGTTTTCTCGCCACTCCTTGGCCACATACGCTTGCAAGGGAGAGAAATCCTCAAACAAAACGCCAACCATAACCCTTTTTGGCGTTTCCCAAAAGTGGCTTTGGATCCAAACCTAAAGCAACTGTGCGCAACCTTTAAAACACTCGTCTTCATGCCTTCGGACAATATTCAGAGAAATGAAAGTTTCAGCCAAGATTGTTGGTGTCGGGTTCGCCCTCCTCTTCAAGCGCTCGAGAACATCTAAAATGGCCACATCAATGCCATTCAAAACCCTCAAAAAAATGATCAATCCATATATTCCTAGAGCAAATAAGTCCATCTTCATAACCTCATCCGGATATGGGTATTAAATCTCGAATGTATTCCCACGAAAAGGCTACATTGTCTCCTCGATGCTGAATCAATCATTTCACCCAATCCTTACTCATTCCGGCGATGTCCTTGAGCTTGTCTGGGTAATTTTGAGACTTCGGGTGTTTAGAGTAGATCCAATCCTTCTTGACACCCTTGTGATGGAGTAGAGCCGTATATTCTTCGATTGTGGGCATCATGTCCTCCCCATTAAAGGTGAAACAACAGAAGGCAGGATTCCAACATTCAAACAAGGCTCGGAACAAAGGTTCATTAATTCTGACATACATTAAGTCGGCTATGTTGCCATAATTCTCACAGAACAGACCCTTCAATCTTTGATCCCAACTTTCCTATATTTCCTTCAACTCGTAGAAATCACTTTGTTGTAGACTCATATAAGTATACCCCGATACTATGCGCTCACTTGGCAAGATGTCGCCTTGAGCTCTTTGGTTGACCTTGGACCAGTGCCGGACTTGCGAGTTGATCTCATCCTTCTTAAGCAACCTCCCATCCATAATGTCAGTTCTCTGGTTAGGCAAACCACCTTGATTCAGCGCCTCTATGTCATGAAATGGATGCAAAATGAAAAAAATAAGCAAAACAAAAACCAAGCACCAGAGAAATAAGTTAGTAATGGATAAATAAATAATAAAGCTGTAAAATAGAGAAAACGGAAAGAAGCAAGAAAACAACAACCCTATTTGCATCCTATCTAAAACACCTAGGTTAACCGCATGGCTCTAAAGGGGGTTGGTTTTCTATGTTTGCTACGTGCAATTTTGGTACTGAAGGTGCCCGAATTGTTCTTGCTATCCCCTACTAAAGGTAGCAAGGTCATCGATCGTCACCCATTATAGGCTCATTTCAATCGAGTTCAATCCAGGGGACCCTTTCGCTATGTCCATATGGGGAAACAATATTCCCATGAAAACATAGGGTAATCGAGCCCTGAAGGTACTTACTAAGCCCATACGGAGGAACAATATCCCCACGAAAGCACTAGCGTTTTCCCCCACTTAAATGGACGGGTTTAGATGCCAAATTTTAAATGCGTGAAAATAAACTCGGATTTATAAACAAATATCAACTTAATTTTCAATTTAATTCGCAATTTCTAATATTAGGTAAGCGGTAAAAATTTTAGGCATGACTCTTTTTTTTTGTAAAAAAAGTCTCCCAACGGAGTCGCCATGCTGTAGCGACGTTTTTTGAATTTAAAGGTTCAGGGGTTTCCTGCTCTTATTTGAAAACATTATTAAAAGATGATTTCTTTAAAAATGTGCCTTTAACGTAAAACATGAGTTTGAGATAAAACTGGAGTCGCCACCGGTCATTTGGGTAAGGTAGACCGGACACCGAAAAATAAAACCAGAGATTTTTAGATTTGGGAGTCGGTTACGTGTGGGGAATGGTTAGCACTCTCACAACGCCCAAAATTGGTAC
Source organism: Hibiscus mutabilis (assembly GCA_019671005.1). Taxonomy (NCBI): domain Eukaryota; kingdom Viridiplantae; phylum Streptophyta; class Magnoliopsida; order Malvales; family Malvaceae; genus Hibiscus; species Hibiscus mutabilis. Next base: position 29,063,133 of record CM033755.1, read on the forward strand.
CAAAAATGATTACCACTTCGTTAATATTGGGAATTACGAGTTTAAATTGACGATTTAATTAAAATTTGGTTATACATACGAGTATGTTTTAAGGGCCCTAATATTCGAGAAAGAACGTCGAACCACCACCACTGGTACTGGCCTCGTTCATTCCTGAATAAAAGGACACCGCATAACAAATTATATTTGAATGCAAAACAATATGATAAAGCATTAAGGCATAAGGTATAGATGAATAAAAATGAACAATAAAAGAAGCTACTAATAAAATACCATATTATATATATGTATTATGCCATGTAGACTATATATTGTATGATAAACTATGTATTAAATACTTTAGAAAGATATACTTTATAAACTATATATATTATATACTTTATAAGAACTAACTATTTATTATACATGTATATATGAAACAGTACGTTATGTGGTATGTAAATAAACCATGCGTATTACATTATGCCAAGCTATATATTATGCCAAATTACATATACATGAAAATGAACTTTACATTACATGTATTTTGTATTTATATAAGCTATCTCATATATTGACCACATTATATATAACTATAAACTACATATATATATATATATATATCCCATTATACATAGAAGCCCATGTACTATGTAAATCATATATTATATAAACCGCACATAAAAAGCATACTACCTAAATCAAGTGTTATATAAAAATTATACATCATACTACAAACATAACATTTAACACACTAATACGATATACATTCATTAAAGGTCGTATCATAACATCTTAAAGCAAAGACTGAAATTAGAGGAATTTAAAGTGCAAAATTGAATTTAAAAAATGCATGATAATAGGAAAAAAAAAACTAGAAAGAGGACTGAATCGAACAATGTTGAAATTTGAAGGCCGAAATTAAAAGAATCGAAGACCTAATTGGAATAGGGGACGAAATTATAAACTACTTTAAAAGTCCAGTGGCTGCAAGGTTATTAAAAAAGGCGGGAGGATCAGAGCTGTAATTAGAGTGGGGCAGAAGGATTTAATACGTAGTTTCCCCACTTTTAAAATGTAAAACCCTTATAAATCACCCTCTAAACCAAAAATTAAAACCCTTTAGCTTATTATAATAGCCAGCCCCCTGAATCCTTATTCTTCTCTGCTAAGGTTCATGAGGACCCAGAAAATGGCGAGTGCTCAGCCTCGTGACCCCGCGTTTCCCAGTTTTCTGGCAACATTATGCCGAAACAAAAACCCCTCCATTTTTAGTTACTACTCCGTCCAACTCACTTTTCATGGCCTTCGAAGAACCGGAAGGCTTATCGTCGATTAGAGCCGAACCGTCACGGGGGCAAACTGGCTAAGGAAGGTAAAAATCGAGACCCCGTTTTTATATGTATATGTTTTGAATGCAAAGAAAAAAAAGTAGGGATTACCTCTGAGAATCTTTGTTATTTGCTTTATTGCTCGAAAATCTAGTGATTCCCCCCCCTTTACAAAATTTTTTGGCTTTTGATTATATAGCCGATTGAATACATGTATTGTCAAGATTCTAATCGAATGCTTCTAATAACTTGCTTTAGTTGACATTGCCTTGGTTGTCTTCGATTGCTTTTCCCCTATTTTTTGCTATTTTAGGCTTACTGTTTTCTTTTTTGTCCTTTTTGTGCATGCATGGTGTCGGCTGATCACATGATGGAGATTGGGACGGGAAAGGCACGCTCGCCGGTGGTTGGAAGGCTAGGCACTTCATCCCTGCACGGGCGCGTGGAGGAACTGAAAAGTCGCGCGTGGAGAAGCTGGCCAGACGTGCATGATCCAGACGCGCCCGTTGGAATATCGAGAGCCGTGCGTCGGTCGTGGGTGATCCGAACGGTCTTTCTAGCTTGAATTTGGGCCGTCAGATCTAAACTAGATCTGACGTTTGAGGTTGGGCAGCTGCAAAATGATAAGGGCATTAGGTTTTGTTCTATTATCATATTAGGGTTTTAATAATATGGGCAGATTATTTGTATTTGGACTCTATGTATGGAATGTTTTTTATTTAAATAAAGTGTGCCTAATTTATATTAATCATGATCTTACAAATAGTTATATGATAATAACGATAACACTAGTAAATACAAGTAACACGTAGTATCATATGCACACACATATATGTACACAAACATTACGAAAATAGTACATATCGTATAATAGTACAATGGTAAGTGTAATACATACTCACATTCATATTTAATGACATTAATAAATACATACATACAAGCAACCTATACACACTTTTATGCCTAAAAAGATAGTGACACATGCATATATTGAACATGTAATAGTCACATAACAATATATATATATTTTCCTTTTGGATTTTAACAATATTCACATACATATATGGTTAATAAATAAATAACAGCCCATAAGCCCATTATTGCAAAAAATATACGTGAAAATAAAATGGGTTCACCCCGGACAAAATTAGCGATTACACTTGTAAGCAACTACATATGTACATAAATTCTTACACTTAGTTAAGCTAATTTTGGCTTTGGTGTTCAAGTGTAAAGAATTCGGTACCTACTTCTTTCATTACAAAAGTTGTAATAAGTTACGTATAAAGCTTAAGAATTTAGGTACTTACTGAAATCCTTACCAAGAGTGTAAGGAATTAGGTTTTCTTGTAAGCAACTATGTATGTACATAAATTCTTACACTTAGTTGAGCTACTTTTGGCTTTGGTGTTCAAGTGTAAAGAATTCGGTACCTACTTCTTCCATTACAAAAGTTGTAATAAGTTACGTATAGAGCTTAAGATTTTAGGTACCTACTGAAACCTTCCCAAGAGTGTAAGGAATTAGGTTTTCTTGTAAGAAACTATATATGTACATAAATTCTTACACTTAGTTGAGCTACTTTTGGCTTTGGTGTTCAAGTGTAAAGAATTCGGTACCTGCTTCCTTCATTACAAAAGTTGTAATAGGTTACGTATAAAGCTTAAGAATTTAGGTACCTACTGAAATCCTTACCAAGAGAGTAAGGAATTAGGTTTTCTTGTAAACAGCTATGTATGTACATAAATTCTTACACTTAGTTGAGCTACTTTTGGCTTTGGTGTTCAAGTGTAAAGAATTCGGTACCTACTTCTTTCATTACAAAAGTTGTAATAAGTTACGTATAAAGCTTAAGAATTTAGGTACCTACTAAAATCCTTACCAAGAGTGTAAGGAATTAGGTTTTCTTGTAAGCAACTATGTATGTAGATAAATTCTTACACTTGGTTGTGCTACTTTTGGCTTTGGTGTTCAAGTGTAAAGAATTCGGTACCTACTTCTTTCATTAAAAAAGTTGTAATAAGTTACGTATAAAGCTTAAGAATTTAGGTACCTACTGAAATCCTTACCAATAGTGTAAGGAATTAGGTTTTCTTGTAAGCAACTATGTATGTACATAAATTCTTACACTTAGTTGAGGTACTTTTGGCTTTGGTGTTCAAGTGTAAAGAATTCAGTACCTACTTATTTCATTACAAAAGTTGTAATAAGTTACGTATAAAGCTTAAGAATTTAGGTACCTACTGAAATCCTTACCAAGAGTGTAAGGAATTGGGTTTTCTTGTAAGCAACTATGTATGTACATAAATTCTTACACTTATTTGAGCTACTTTTGGCTTTGGTGTTCAAGTGTAAAGAATTCGGTACCTACTTCTTTCATTACAAAAGTTGTAATAAGTTACGTATAAAGCTTATGAATTTATGTACCTACTGAAATCCTTACCAAGAGAGTAAGGAATTGGGTTTTCTTGTAAGCAACTATGTATGTACATAAATCCTTACACTTAGTTGAGCTACTTTTGGCTTTGGTGTTCAAGTGTAAAGAATTCGGTACCTACTTCTTTCATTACAAAGGTTGTAATAAGTTACGTATAAAGCTTAAGAATTTAGGTACTTACTGAAATCCTTACCAAGAGTGTAAGGAATTAGGTTTTTTTGTAAGCAACTATGTATGTACGTAAATTCTTATATCATAATGTTTTATGTATATACATAATTTCTTATAATTTCTGTAACCATTTATGTACATAACTCGAAAGGATTTATGTACAAACCTATAACCTAAAGAACCAGTCAGCCTTAAATTAGCCGTAATTTAGAGGTTTCACCCTATAATCTCCCGAGAGAAGTGTGTTGTCTGGAATAAAAAAAAAAACTATATGATTGATTGACAATATTTATATAATTATTAATATTTAATTTATTAGTTAATTAATTTAAATCAATAATTCAATAAGTGGTTTTGTAGAAAAAACGGATGATATTTATTTTAAAAAAATTTGACTTTATTCGCTATTGTTTACAAGGTGTGTGCGCATTGCCAAATGATTTAAGAATATGTATAAACAAATAGGTTACCAAAACTCGACTTGAAAAGATAGAATTTTTTGACTCGACGTAAAAAAATTCGACTCAACTTATAAATTTTCAAATAAAGTTTAAGTTATAAAATGAGACTTGAATAACTCAAAATTTTTAGTAATTAGTGTATCGATTTTTAAGTTCGACTTGAGTCCCTCAATATTGTCTGATATATGTATATCACATATGAAATATATGAGAAAATATATATCGCATATGATTATAGAGAGCCGTTTAAATTAGTATCAACTAATATCATAACATTATAAATATTTAAAGTTAAATTTGAATAAAAACTCTAACAAATTGACCTGACTCAAAAACATTCAAATAAAATTTAAGTTATAAAATATGACTCATCAACTCGATTGAATAGAAAGCAATCCTACCAGATCCACCTTTACCTCTTTGATCCCATCCGTTCAAAACCTTGTGATCCTCTACCGACAGTCACGTAACCTCCCACCCTTTCTTAATTTTAATAATTTTTTATTCATAATTTTGATTTGTCTTTAGATATAATGTTAAAAATAATCTTGACGTTTGATATTTTGGTCAATTTAATTCTTATTTTTTTGGCGCAAACAGCCACTTAACGTTTTATTTTAGTTCAAAATTCACTTTCGACAGATGAAAATCGTCAATCAACTAACGGTCAACCCCTTCGATGATGTGGTATGTTTATGGTGACGCCACGTGGCACTTGCTGACGTAGCATATATTTTTTAAAAAAATTAAAAATATATATATTTTTTTAAAAATTAATTATTTTTATATTTTTAACCAATCATATAATGTTATATGGCACTTTGCTGATGTGGCATTATCTGATTGGTAAAAAATATTTAAAAATAATTAATTTTTAGAAAATTAATATTTTTTAAATAAATATTTTTAAAAATTATTTTAATATTTAAAAAAATTATTATTATTATTTTTTAAAAATATTTTTTAATTTTTTTATATTTTTAACCAATTAGATGATGCCACATGGCAAAGATGATGTCGTATGACACTTTGCTGATGTGGCATTATTTGATTAGTTAAAAATATAAAAAATAATTATTTTTTTAAAAAATATTTAAAAATAATTAAAATTTTAAAAAATATATTAGAACAATTATTTTTAATTTTTCTAAAAAGATTGTGATGCCACATTAGTAAAGTGTCATGTTATCAAAGGGCGTTGACCGTTAATTAACTAACGATTTTTATCCGTCGATAATAAATTTTGAACGAAAGTGAAACGTTATGTGGCTATTTGCACACAAAAAAGAACAAGACTAAAGTGATCAAAATGTTAAACGTTAGGAGTTAATTTTGATCATATGACTCGTCTTTAATGAACCTCATCCTAATATTAATTTTAGTAATATTAAAATCATAACCATCAACATATTAGTCCAAATAATAAGCAGTTTGATTTCGTTTATACATATTTTAAATTCAAAATATTTTGTATGTAAATAATTCTTATCAAAAAACTTAACTATTAAAATTAGATATACAATACAAATTAATCTAAATTAATTAGAGTAAAACTCTAAAAACGAAAGGCAACTAAAAATCACATCAGCCACAGCCCACAGGGCACGTAAGCCAAACTCCATTGTCAAAAACAAAAAAAGCTTCATCTTTTTCAAAATCAACACCACTCATTGCAATTTCCGTCATTTTCAAACAGACCCCACTCCCTCCAAATGGCCCCATCTATTCAAAATCTCTTAAATATTCCAAATCTCTCTGGAAGTGAGCATCCAAGCAATCGGATAGGCAAAAACGAGCGTTTTCTTAACTGGTTTCTCAATTCTAGCAAGTAACAGCGATTGACTCTTTGGATTTTGCCTCTAATTTGCAGCATAATTTGTGGACGTACGCCTTCTAAACATCACTTAATCCAGCACAGCTCGGTGAATCAACCATGCCATCCGGTTCTAAGAAGAGAAAAGCTGCCAAGAAAAAGAAGGAACAAGAAGCAGTGAACAACAACCCACATGGTATTTTGATTTGTTTTTTTAGAATTTTGTTTCGTGTTTTTGTTTTTTCCTTGATTTGAGATGATGGGTACTTTTCTTTTTGATTTGTAAGTGGCATTTAGTTCTTGGATTGCTGTGTTTGAGATTTATAGTTAGATAAATCTGCTTGCTTGCTTTGAATGTTTGAATTTTGATGGCTAATATCATGTTTATATTAGTTCCCGCCCTTGATTAGCTGTTTATGTTGTTGTTGTTTTTCCTTTTGGATTTTCTTGTTAGAGTGTCTTTTACTTGATTTTGACCATAATTCTTACTGTTGAATGAAGTTTCTAATTGAAGATGGGATTTTGATAAATTTCTTGTTTGCATAGTGATGGAAATTATTGTGATTTCATGAAATGGTTCTAGGAAATGATGATATGAAAAGCCAAGATGAAAGGGACAGTGATGGCATCGATGTCGGTTCCCCGGCATCTCACGGTGACCACAATCACCAGCATCCATTCAATCACAGGGAAGAAGAAAGGAAAAGAGCACCATCACCTGTTGGCTCACATGTAACTGAGGAAAAGTCTGTGGAAGACACCGCTATAGATGCAAAAAGCACAGGAAAATCTGGATTGGATGAGGTTGGGGGCTCCGCACATGTTCGTATTCAGCATGTTGAGCATGATAAGAGTTCTAGCTGCAGCAGTAGTTCGGATGATGAATCTCGAACCTCTGTGAAGAAGTCAAAGGAAGAAGCCTATAATCTTGGTTCTGAAGAGACCTCATATGGTAACAAAGATAAGTCGGCTTTCGGCATGTCTATGAAGGTTGGTGAAAATGGAATTCATGGGGATGTTAATGGTAATTCTGCAGTGGAAACCGCCGCTGTTGAGAATACGGTGAAAACTGTGACAGAGGAAGTTGGTAATGGTACTAAAGTTGAATCATGGTCTAAGGAAAGTGAAGCAGAGTTATTGCCCCCATCAAATGGGATTTCTGGGGTTGAATTGGAAGGAAATGAAGGAAAGGTTTCCTCGTCCTCGAGCACGCTACCTGCTGAAACTAGTAATGTTGCGGAAAAAACCCGAGACACTGAGCCTCATGATTATTCTAAAAAGCAGGTATATCTTGCCCTTTGAGAGGTGTGGATTTGAATAGTCCCTTATTTGACTTGAAACTGATTTGTTGTTTATTTGCTGAATTGGTTCACAGCCCCTTGTTGCCTCGACTCCACTGACGGTGCAAAGAACCTCATTGTTTAGTTGCTGTGGGTTGGTTGATGTCCTCACTGGTTCAAGCAGATAATCACAGGTCCAGGTTATCCTTTGAGTAAAAAAAAAAAACTAGATTATGCTGCCCTTATAGTTTGTAGTACTGCATATCGATATATGCTCGGCAACTCATACCCTTTGTGCTTTGTTGGGCATATGAGAATGCTAGGATAAGAAACTGAAACTTAGATCTGGAACTTATTGCTTGTCATTCGATCGGTGTTTGTCAGTTATCTGGTATTGATCAACGATCTGCAAACTGCCTTGCTTTTAATCTCAGTGTCTTTAATTTCTCTTTCTTTCCTTATGGCTCTATTGCTTAAACTAATCCCTAATAGTTCGTGGTTCAATTTGATATACTGTTAGCTAGCCGCATTTCGGTGCCCCGAAAGATAACTCGGAGCACCAAAATTTATGTACATCATTTTGGTTGTCTTTTCACTTTCTTCGCAGTCGTAGGCGGTCGTGTAACAAACAGTCTCCTCTGAAAAAAATGTCTTGTATGTTATATGGTTTCCTTTCTAAAACAGAACCATCTGTTCATGGGGATTTGTTAGACAAGGCAGATCATGTCTATTTTAGTTCTAGGCTCAATGTTTCCCCCTCCCCCTAACCTGCAACACGTTGTTTTGCCGTGTGGTTTCATAGATCGGTTTATGTTGTATCTAGTCCTTGTTTCGGAGTAGATTCCTTGTAGTATACAAGTTTTATCAGATTAATCTCAACATGGTTGCTATGTTGGTGGTGTTATCCTGAATTTTGATAATCCCTTCTCGTTTTAGCAGAGTCGTAGGTTTTCTTTTATAAGTAAATATCATAAGAGTTCCTAGTGTTACTATAGGTGAGCAAAGCACAAGTTAATGTAAACCAGACTTAAATGACTGCAACACATCGTTTCGGTTAAATCAGTTATTATACTCGAATTAGTTCCGTGGTTGGTTCGAATCGGTTAAGTCGGTTGATATTATGTAATGAAATTCATATCCGAACCAATTAAGTTAATTGAGTTTAATATAATATTATCCAAACACTATTACTCCGTCGTTATTGATCATTCATGATCGATGATTTGCTTGTTGTACTTTTTTATATAAGCACCGATTTTCGACTTATTGGCATGTTTGTTGCATTTTTCATTATTGGGTTTTAAACTTTGACAAATTCCCGATTTTAGCATAATTATATATTTGTATACCGTCGTATCCTTAATGATATAATCATATTTTTATCTAAAACTACCTGTCTAGACACTATTTCAATCATTGTAAGCCAACTTAAGCTTAATATTTTATCCGTTTAAATTAATTACTACTATTTCTGTTGTTAATACAGTGGGAAAACAACGAAAATTTTAAGCTAAGTAATTTTAATCCAATCAGGTTTCGACAGGTATGATAGTTGACCCCGTAATTAATTAAGGCGCGAAAATATTTTCCCTCTTTCCAACTCATGGTAACGGAAAATCCCAAAGCCCTCCGTTTCTCGCAACCGTACAATTTAAAGAAATCTTCCATTAGCTTCGTTAAATTAAAGCAAATTCCTTTGAATTTTTCAAATTTCAGTATAAGAATCTGTTAATTCAATCCGCAAAAAGGTCCATCTTTAAATGGTAATCTCTCCTGTTAATCTAATGGAAAGCTCCGTGATCCTCAACGTCCCGTCTCCGCCGTCTTCATCGTCGTCTTCTTCTTCGTGGTCGTCACGGATCCATCAGGCGGCAGAGAACGAAGGCGAGGATCGCGCGGGAATGGGAGGTAAGCTTTCGGATCGGAACCGTTGTAGTAAGAGATTAGGGCACCGGGTGCCCCGATTGGCCCGCGATGATGTAAAGAATGGCAGGACGTTGAATTCGTTAAACCGTGGGACTGAAGAATCGGACAACGGTGACAATCAACTGAATCTCGAAATCGAAAATTTGGAACGGAAAGTTCTGATGCTGATGATCGCGAAAGGGTTGAAAGGTGAAGAATTGGGGAAATTTGCGGATGATGAAGAGATTTTGAAAGCAATGAAATTGAATGATAAATTGAAAGATTTAGGGATTGGAGCTGAGGAACGGAAGAAGAAAGCTGGAAAAGGTAAGGTTTTAAAACCCGAAATTCGTAGGCGTAAAGTGAATCCGAATAAGAAAAAAGGTTCCCAGCAAATTCAGAAAACCGGGAAAATGATCCATGAAGCTATGAACATGAGCGATGACCATGGCGATAAAGACGAGAAGACATTGAGTAAAGAAATCGAGGTACTGGAAGCGATGTTAGAGAGGGGACGTTACGGCTTGCTCGATATGCAGCTGATGATGGAGGAAGTCAAGGCCATGAAAGGGTCGGAGAAGATGGAGAATGAGATCAAGGAAAAAATGACCGAGTTGGAGTCCGAGTTACGGGAGGTGAAGAACGCCATTGTTGCGTTGAAAAGGAAGAAAATCAAGGAATTGAAGAGTCGGATTCAAAAAGAGGAAGAAAATGAAATGAAATACGAGGAACAAGAAGAACAACAACTAGAAGAGGAGGAGGAGGAGGAGGAGGAGGAGGATACTAAGATCAATTGGGGTTCGGTAATTGCATCACTCGGAGCTGTCGCCGTGGCAGCCACTGCCGTGTTCTTGATGAGGCGGTCAAGCTCAAAGATGGAGTTTAAATCAGAGAAAAATAGGCGCCAAAACGAATCACGTTAAGCTTCCTTTCAATTGGTGATGCGTAGAAGTGAATTAGGGTTCTAAAAATTTATTCAATTTTAAATTCTTTTCCATCCCAATTATTTGCGATTAAGTTCTACAAATTAATAGGGTTCCAAAATTTTTATTTAAATATATACTTTGATTAGGTTTAAATATAGTGAAGACACATGCTGATCATACATTGAAGTTTAATTCCAAAAATTAAAATCCATTAGCATAATAAGTTTGCAATCTAAGACAAAGATAACTATAAATGATAATTGATCTAATTTAATCGATTTTAGGTTTAAATTTTTTTATTTTCATGTATTTTTAATTCAGAATATTCCAATTAAAGTCTCAAATATTTTAAGTTATTGGCTTATTATGATTAAATAAATGATAACGTCGAATTTGAATTGTAAGATAATACATTCAGGTTAAATTAATACATTACCTCCAATCCCTAAATCAATTCAAAAAATTAACAACTAGTTAATTTTGCGAGATAAAACATTAGATCTCTTAAACAAAATTATAGATTCAAAATTCAACGATTGTCCCATAATGAATGGGAAGGTGTTGGACAATGACATAGGAGAAATGGGGCTCACCGGTTATCTTCAACATTTCTTCTTTGAAGCAAACAATGGTCTATCCGGCAGCCTCCACAGGACATATGCCGATGCGTTCCGAGTTCCTTCGGTAAGAATCCAATACTCCTCGAGCATCGCAGCTTCCAAAACAAACAAGTTTAAGCTCGGATAGGTCGGGAACATAGTTTTCTCTCTTCTTTGACGAACTGCACATTTTTATTGCATTTAAGCATATAAGTACATATGGTGGTGTCATTCCAGCTTCAACATGTTATCTCTCAACATCGCTTCCATACGCGAATGCAAAAAGTTAAGAACTAAAGTGTAACATTCCAATCAAAATCGGAACCCATAGCTGTTTGATCAAAGTCTCCATTTCAACGAATGATTCGGTTGGATCCATGAAGCAGACCACAACAATGGCACCAGTTGAACATACTCTTTCAAAATGAAAGTGAACAACAGTGCATTCTTTTTCTTCAATTTTCGACGCGTTACATGAAGTTTTACATTCATATATGATCATTCAAATATGTTCCTATCCTATCAAACGTATTCTCGCATTCGAAAGTTGATAAACATCCAAGAACATGACAATATTTAAAAATTGTTCTTACAATGATGCTTAGATCATCAATGTCTAACAAAAATCACAATTAAGAATGTGATGTGACAAAACAACAAAAGCTCACCAATAAATATAACAAATACAACCTTACGCTCTCATTCATCCTCTTGGCTGCGCAACCTGGCAAGCTTGTTAGTAACGACAACATCAAGCTGTGCCGCTCGTTCCACAATCTCTTTTCTCTTCTTCGTGGAAACATCATGAGCAATCTCAGCACAGTATGTCCTGATAAGCAACGAACACAAACATTAATAATATACATCGATAATGATTAATCAATCATTCTCGGTAGTTAACAACAGTACCTGTTGTGCATCATCAACAGTTCAAGCTCTCCGACATTGTGCACTACAAATCTCTTAAAGCCATTCGGAAGATAGTGACGTGTCTTCTTGTCAGAACCGTAGCCAATGTTGGGCATCAAAGTGCATCCCTTAAACTTCCTTCTAACACGAGAATCAATACCCTTTGGTCTACGCCAGTTTGTCTGTTGTCATCAACCAACAGGGTAAACATGATAAGTAAGAGAAGTTTCATATATCCAATATTAACACAAACAAAGTAATATGTGCACGGAAACAAGGAAAATCAATGTGACCAGGGATTTAGTAACAGAAAGCTTGTGATAGAAAAAAGCTAACTGTGTCACAAGACCAGGTAAACGATTTCTATTCGCCCTTAAAACGAAATGTCCAGTTACAAATACATAAAAACTGGACATTAGATACCACGGGCGAGAACCTTATCCTTAATCTTGCCAGGAGGCAAAACTAAATTTAAACTAATAGTAGATCAATAGCAGCAAGTGACAGAAAATGAAATAAAAATCAATTAAGAATTGAACTCGATTCTGAGAAAGTAAAGAAAATATGCAAAAGAGATCAGATGGTAGTGCATGTTAGCATTCATCATTCAAATGCAGAAATGATGGATAAATATCATCACGCCTCCTTGCATAACTTTTTAAAAAAACACAAAAACAAATCTTATAAAGCATAAAACAAAAACAAAATTGAAGAATTTTATTGCAAATTAAAGAAATTTTAAAAATCAATAAAAATAATACTTTAAAAGACTGAGAAAATGACTTCTAAAAAAATGCAAACGTGTGAAGCAGCGGATACTAATTAAAGAAACGGAAATCAGATAAAAATGTCAATCACCAACTTTACATAAGAAGACATTTAACTATATGCAAAGAAAGACAGGGGCGACAATAACAATCATCATTTTCCATTTTTCCTTAACAAAACTAAGCACAAAAATAAAAATAAAAACTTGAATGATAATGGAAAATTTTCAATATACCTTGACGGAGATTTTGCGATCACTTTTGGGTCTCTTGAATTTCTTGACCCTCTTCTTCACGATCTTCTTACTCAAAAGTGGAATCGCCATTTCTTCTTTCTTACCTCCTTTGCGATTAACAGAATACAAACAAATGTTACTGTGCTGAAATAATATTTGATTAAAAAAATCTAAATGATTAGGCAGAGATGTGTGCTTACTGGGACTTTAGGGTTTCCGTTGGCCGGCCGATTTTGCTTCAATGATGTTGCCTGTTGCCGCAATTTATATAGAGGGTTTCACTTTATATTTGTTTTAGGGTTCGTCGAGAGGGAAAAAATCGAACGGTGGAAAATAGGTGTCTTTTTTGTTCTTTTTAAAGGTCTAAATCTGCTTTCAGTCCCTTTACTCGTAACAATTTTAAGTTTTAACCCATTTACTTTTAATTCAATGAGTTTAATCCTTTATTGGAAAAATAAAGTCCAATCAATGACACTTTTGATTGCCTCCTCTTAAACTTAAATATGTGTAAATGAACCGTGTTTGAACAAATAAAGCTATGTTCACGTTCGCTTATTTATTTTTAAAGATGTCAATGTTCGTTAATTTTTTTAGGCTAAAGGGGTTGTTTTGCCCCCTAGTTCAACCCAAATTAGCAATATTTCTCATCTCGCCAAAATGCGTTCAATTAGGTCCTCTAGTTCGCATATTGTAGTAAATTAGCCCCTTGACCAACGTTGACTATTACGATGCTGATGTGACAATTAACAGTGCTGACATAATAGTCAACCATGCTGACGTGGTAGTGTACATGTGATGATGACATGGCTGAGGGGTTGGGTTGACTTTTATACTGAATTTGAGGGCATAATTAATTTTTTTTCGAGTTCAGGGGCATAATTCATTTTAATTGAAAGTTTGATAACTTATTTAATATTTTAAGTTTAAAAAATAAGAATTTATTAAAATTTTAAAAATAAATAAATAATTTGTTTAAATTTTAAGTTAATTTAATAGATTTATTTAGTTTTAAATAAAATTAGATAAATAATTTAATTTTTCATTGAACTTTTACAAATAGAATATATGAAAAATCGATTAACAAATTGATAAAAAAATTATTTGGGTTCCTGATAATTTTAAAATAAGTAAAGTGAGAACTCTCACAAAAAATTAAAATATTTTAAATTTTAAAAAATTATAAACTTAATTAGAATAAATAAAATATTTAAAAATTTATTGAAAATAAAAATTAATATAAAAATTAAAATATATTTGAGATTAAAAATGATAAAATATAAATACAAAAATTAAAAATATTTATAAAATATTAAAATTTAAATAGTTTCATCGAAAAAGTCTTTGACTTCGTCAGTTTGAGTATTACCATTCGTTAAACAAATTTTTAGTAGAATCAACATTGTATTAAAGTAACAATAAAACTCAAATTTTCTTTCGCTTTTCTACATCAAATTGATTCTCATTAATATTTGATGTAAAAAACGAAAGGAATTTTTTATTTTTTTACTTTAATACAAGGATGATTCCATTAAAAATATGCTCAAGAAATGTTAGTAGGCTTAGCATAGCCATAAACAATTGAAGACCTTTTCGATAATTTATAAATATTTTAAAATTTTGAGCTTTTATATTTATAAATTTTCATATTTTTAATTTTATGTTTTTACTTAATTTTTTAAATCTGTTATAATATTTTTATTTTTTAAAATATTTTATAGGTATTTAAATATTTTTAAATTTTTAGTAATTTATTATTTTTTTAGCCCAAAGATTAAGTAAGTTATCAAACTTTCAATTAAAATGAATTATGCCCCTAAATTCAACAAAAAAAATTAATTATGTCATCGAATTCGGTTTAATAGTAACAAATATTTGATTGTATCTCGACCTAATCTTTTTCGCCCATCATCACACATGCACTGTCACATCAACATAGTTGACTGTCATGTCAGCACTGTAACAGTCAATGAGCTAATTTGCTTCAATGTGCAAACTGGAGGACCTAATTGAACTCGTTTTCGTGAGAGAGACAACATTGCTAATTTGGGTCGAACTCGGGAGCAAAATAACCCATTTAGCCATTTTTTAATATCATATTCATTTGTTTATTTTGAAGGTGTTCGTGTTTGTTTGTTTAGCTTTCGTAAATATATTCGTTTAACGTTCATGAGCATGTTCGTTTAACGTTCACAAACATGTTCATATATGTTCGCTAAAATGTTTGTTTATAAGTTCGTCAAAGTAGTGAAATTACACCACTAGCCCTTAAGCTCTTTAGGCTTCACAGTTCGAACTCCAAAGTTAACTGTGTTTTCAATTTAGTCTCCTACTTTCACCAATATTTAAAATGTAAAAAAAGGGAAAGGAGAACCAAATAAAATGAGTTTATAAACGAGATTGTTTGTGAACATAAAAAAACCGAAAATACCTATATTCGTGTTCGTTCGTTTGTTAAACAAACATAAAAAAATTTGTTCATACTCTTTTATTTAGCTTAATAAATGAACATAAACAAACGTTATATGAATCGTTCACAAATAGTTTATCGAACGCTTTGCTCATTTTCACTCCTAAATATATGTTACTAATTAGAGTTATTTTTGAAATTTTATGTCTGTTTTACCGTCTTTATTTGAAATTTATAGTTGCCCACTTGTCCCTTCCAACAATACATGTTAAATTTAAGTTGTCTTTAAAAGTTAAAATATGTCTTACTAATATCACTATTTCAAATTAGCTATAGTACATTAACAACGGTTCAACTGATTTTCGTTTATTGTCGAATATGAGAATATGTTGGATAAGAATATATTCAAAAGATCATATTCGAATACGTAACATGATACAATGATCTTTGTTTTAGCAGTTTTTAGATACCTTGTCCGAGCAGGGGCTCGTCTACTCGTAACTCATCTTACCGGTCTCCTTCCATCTTTATGATACCTGGTTTTGATCTTTTTTGAGTTCGGCCACAACATCTACCAAGTTTCTCCTCCTGTCCGGTGACTCTGCCGAACAATCCAAGGCCAATTCTAGCACTGACGATATGCAATTGGTTTTTGCAGCAAAATGTACATCCGCTTCCTCGAGTATAGTTGTATCGATAAATTTCGTCGGTGAATCGAATAATGACACCTTCATGAACTCCGTCAAGCTCATTTCGTCTGTAAACATTTCATCTGTTGGCTTCTTTCGTGTCAACATCTCCATAAGTAATATTCTGAAGCTATAGACATCGCCTTCGGTAGATACGATCCCTGATGTCCCATATTCTGCATGAAATTGCACCAAAACTCATTCGAATTAGTCTCGGGAAATCAATGAAGACGATACCGTTGCAGATTTTAGTTTCGAAAGATAATGATCACCTGGTGCCATGTAACCAATTGTGGCCATTGTGATGGTCTGTTTCATGGATTCTCCTTCTCCTAAGAGCTTGGCAATCCCGAAGTCACCGACATGAGCCACCATATCTTCGTCTAGTAAGACATTTTCGGGCTTCAGATCGCAGTGGATCACCGGTGGTTGATGACCGTGATGAAGATGTTCGAGGGCCGATGCAACATCAATCATTATGTCCAGTCTTTGTAGAAGATTCAATGTGGAAGTATTAAAGTACAACCACTTTTCAAGGCTCCCATTCGGCATGAACTCGAGTACCAGAGCTTTGAAATCCTCATTGGAACATCTGCTAATGACTTTAACGAGATTTCGATGTCGAATGGACCGCATTACTTCACACTCTGAATCAAAACTCCGGAATGCTCAATCTATGCGTAAGTCAAAAACTTTTACTGCAACCGGTGTGTTATCTGATAGAGTACCTTTATAAACCGAGCCAAAAGTTCCAGCACCAATCAAGCAACTTCCATTGAATCCATCCGTTGCAACTCGAAGCTCGTAGTAAGAAATTCTTCTCCATGTTGCCAGTGGCAATAGAGTTTCCCGATTCGGGACATTTCCCTTCGACTTACAACGTCTTACAAAGATGATAACAAGGGTCACTAGCAACATTGAAGATGTTATACCTGGTAAGATGTATTTCAGCACAAGAACCGACCCCTTCTTCAATCCATAACGGGAGCTAGCTCTGCATGGTGGCACCTGCAGTCGAGGCAAACCGCAAAGAGCTTTGTTCGACCCGAATGACTCGGCTGACAAGTTTTGGAACGGTCCTCCTGTTGGGATTTCACCTTCGAGTCTGTTGAAAGAGACGTTCAAGTATTTGAGATGGGAGAGTGCCTCCATGGACTTAGGAATCACTCCGGAAAGGTCGTTTCTCGAGAGATCCAAGAACTCCAAGCTCACTAAATGGCCTAAAGATTCAGGAATTGGACCCTGAAACAAATTCTCTGCAAATGAAAGATAAGTTAAACCGCTGAGGTCGCCGTTAATGGTGCTTGGCAAGTTATCTGACAGCTGATTCCTTGATAAATCCATGCTGATCAAAACCTTCAAGTTCCCAACATCTAAAGGGACATAACCTTTGAGAAAATTTGATGACAAATTGAGTTCCAACACATTTGAAAGTCTCCACAATGTTGAGGGAATGTTGGAACTTAGTTTGCTGGAATCCAATCTCAGTTCTCTTAAAGCAGTCAAATTATCAAAGCATGCTGGCACTGATCCTTCAAGTAAATTACTCTGTAGTGATATTTGATATATCATCTTTAACTCGCAAATGTGGTTCGGGATCAATCCCCGCAGCTTATTTCCATACAGAGATAAACCTTCAAGTCGCTGCAATCTTCCTACTGCTGGAATAGGTCCAACCAAATCATTGTTCGAAACCGAGAATTCTATCACACGGCTCAAGTTTCCGATTTCCATCGGAATGTTACCCTTTAGTCCGGAACTTTTTGCATAAAAGTATAGAAGCGAGTTCGAGAGGTTCCCTATTGAAGCTGGAAGGACACCGCCGTACGCTGTAGATTCAATGTTTATATGCCACAGAAACCCGCAGTTCGTCAAAGAAGAGAGAAAACTGTGTTCTGGACTAGAGTATTCGAGCGTAAAATTGTTATTTTGAAGACTGAGCCACTCGAGGAGTCTTAGATTGTTGCCGAAGGAACTTGGAAGAAAGCCGGAGAACGAGTTGTGGCCGAGTTCTAAGTCCTTGAGCGTCGAAGCATTGGTGATGCAGCTGGGGAGTTTGCCACTGAGTTTATTCTGCGCTAGGACCAGGAGTGTAAGTTTCGGAAGCCGATACTCGGTGCTTGAAGGAAGTTGTCCCGAAAGGTTATTTAAATGTAATGCAATGAAGTCTATGGTTGAAATGTTGAAGATCTTTGGTGGAATTGAACCAGTCAAGTTGTTGGCCCCAATATGCAAATGTCTAAGATGTCTTAAGTTTGCAATCTCCTCTGGTATTTCTCCTTTTACCACCATGAAAACATATATACTTTATTTACAGTCGAATAAGCCCGAAAACAAGTTATATATGGAACGGATATAGTTACCGGTGAGATGGTTTTTGCCGAAACTTATAGTGTGGAGGAAACAGCAGTTGCCAATATTCCTTGGAACACTTCCGGTGAGTTTATTTCTGTGAAAATTAATCCCCTCAAGTGCAGGAAGACCAAGGCATATGTCCCGTGGGAGGCTACCGAATAGACTATTGTTCGCGAGCTGAATCGTCTTCAAAGATGAAATGTTGAAGATAACCAGCGGAACGAGACCGGTGAGCCCCATTTCTCCAATGTCCAGCACCTCCAAATTCAGAAGACTGCCTACCTCCCATGGGATTTCCCCTGCAGAAGATTAGATGAAGTCATTTGTAATGAACAAACATCAATATGATAAAAACAAGTTCTCTAGTTGTCTGTTTTTCACCTTTCAACTCATTAGCCCCCAAGTATAGTTTCTGAAGACTGGTTAAGTTTCCGAAGCTACGTGGGATTTGTCCCGTGAATCTGTTTTCGGACAAGTCGAGATACCGAAGCTTGTGGCAACTGTCTAATCCTGAAGGAACTTCACCGGTTAACTGATTCATGGCCAAGAAAAGAACTTCAAGCCTTCACTGATTACAACATATGTCAATTGGGAGAGTAGCTTATTGTTTCCTAGATAAATCCATTTCAAGGACGATATGTTGAACATGTTTGCAGGAATGGAACCGGTAAGACTCGTATTTACGGCATCAAATATTCGCAAATAGCGAAGATGACCGATTTCCCTCGGTATTTCACCTGCAAAAAAGGCATCCGTTCAAGCTTAATCCTGTTTTGAATTATAAATGATGAAAGCTTCAATACCTCCAATATCTGTTGCTGCAACATATAGTTCTCTGAGATTAGTCAAGTTCCCAATATTGCTAGATAAACTTCCTGAGAAATTATTAAACATGAAATCTGCAACTTCCAAGGAGGAAATGTTATAGATGGATGGTGGAATTAGATTCGAAAGCCGGTTGTATCTCAGACGGAGAATCTTCAGCTTGTGAAGCATACCAATCTCATGGGGTAAACTTCCTA
The DNA here is from genome assembly GCA_019671005.1 of Hibiscus mutabilis. NCBI lineage: Eukaryota > Viridiplantae > Streptophyta > Magnoliopsida > Malvales > Malvaceae > Hibiscus > Hibiscus mutabilis. The sequence goes on from CM033755.1 coordinate 29,082,420, forward strand.
TAAAGTTATTACCAAAAAGACTTAGATATTGAAGCTCGGTTAAGTTGCCAAACCATGTAGGAATTTCACCACTAAGCTCACTGTGGCTCAAGTCCATGAGTTCCAACCTTTGCAAGTTGGCCAACTCGGTTGGCAAATAGCCATCGAAACAGTTCCCACTCATGTTGAGAGCCATTAAAAACGTGAGGTTTCCCAAAGGTGGCGGAATAGCACCATGCAGGTTCATGTCGGGGAGATTCAAGGCCGCGACTCAGCCATTAACACTGCAAGAAACGCCGGTCCATCTGCATACACTGGTGGCTGAGGACCAATTATATGGCCACACATTACGAGGATTGAAAGTGATATGGTCTTTGAACTCGAGAAGAACAGATTGATCATCGTTGAAGCTTGTTGCAGACATGCATACGGCTCCGAACACAGTAATGGAACACTGCATTAACAATACCGAGACGAAAAATGAGAGAAAGTTGGCCATTAACGCAGGATGAATATGGCTAACAATGGAAGAAAATATATAAACTTGCAATGCAAGGTATGATCTACAGTATACCAGTAGGCTCCATTACATTGAATTAGGAGGTTGGCTGTCGAGAGTTGGATCCTTCTCCATTTCAATACGGAACTGACACAAATCCAAAGAGGTACGAATCTGACATCATCATACCAAAACAACTTTAATGTTCTTTTAAAAGTCAAATTGGTTGGACCCAGAAACAATCAGGGTTTTAGATTTCATTCATGTCTGATAAAGATTGAACCTTTTAGACTTACGTGTGATGTTTTTTCAGACGGAAAAATTAATGACAATTGCTGTTTTTAAATTCGGTTAGTTAATTATCAAGTTGAGTAGTTCAGATATTTTGAAGAAAAAAATTTCGAACAGAGATATTTTTAATTCTTGAGTGAGTCGAATCCTATAACACTAAAAAATTTTGATGTCAATTTTTTATATGTATCGAAATTTAAATATTAGATTTTATTATAAAAAAATTAAAATTATATCATTTTTTTATTTTATGTGTTTAATCTTTTTGTCAAAGTAATTTTTTATTTTTATTTTTGTAATCATTTTTATGTCGTCAGATAAAAAAATCGTTATCTTTCATTAATATGTCATTTAAGTTTTGATTTTTTTACCCAACTCAACGTTACAAATAAGATCAAAGTATTTTGAGACTATTTTTTAAAGTTGGAACTCAATTTCACTTTTCTATATATAAATTTTCACAATCAAGTAGGTTGATAATTTTTTTTAAATAATCAAATGTCACGTGTCACATATTCATGAGACTTTTTTTCGCCCTATTCCATAACGCAAAGCTTATCCAAAAAACATGCATTTAGGCAATTGAGAATCGTAGAATGAAACTCGTAAGAGTTTAGAGAGGAGGTTCAACATTCTCCGTATGTTCGAAAATTCAAATGCCGATATATGCTTTCTTTTTTTAACCAACTCGAGGAGGAGGAGGAGCAGTGAGCTCCAGCCGATGATTCTTTCACCATGGCATACCTGCGAGAGGCAAGTCATGTAGGAACAAGAGTCAAACAAGTGTCTGATATGCATGTGCTTCTTCTTCTCTAAAAAGAAGTCTAAAATTTTAAATTTATTATTGTCGTTAAAGTTAAATTTTCGATAAACGATACAATGTCGGTTAATTTTAATGGAGAAAAAAAACTTGTAACGCCACAAATTTAACCGTTTCGTTTTTTTCATTTTTTTAAAGCCACCACTTGGAAAGAAAAAAAATCAGACAGCATATTTTTAGGGGGAAAGGTAGTTTTAGTGGCCACTCATGACTATTTATGTTATCTGATGCTACTTTATACCAACTTTAACACACGAATGGTTGATTAAAATATATATATATATATAGAGGTTATATTTTGATACACATACTCTAAATTTTAACTATAAACCTTAAATTTTACATTTTACATATTAAATCCCGAAATCTTAACTTAAAACTCTAAATCTTAAATTCTAAAATTAAAATACTTGTGTATCAAAATATTTTTTTATATATATTATTAATTATTGGTTAATCTAATAGAATGAGATATTAATTTTTTTACGAAAAGTAGCAAAATTTGAATCTTATAATTATAAATGATGTAAATTGATTTGATAGATCACTCTATAATGGTTTCTACAATATCATATACAGATAATAGATCAGATACCAATAATTGTATAAAAATATTACATCATTGTTTTATATATTTTTTCATAAAATATTTAATTTTAAATTTTAAATAAAATGGCCATATTGTCCCGTAATAAAAACTCTCTATCTTTTTCGGTGTTCCTATTTATGTCCCGTAATAAAATTTTATTAGGTTTAAGGTTTAAAGTTAAATTTTAAGGTTAAGATTTAGGGAATTAGGGTTAGAGTATATTTTTAGAATTAGGGCTTAAAATTTAATTTTTAAGTGTTGGGCATAAAAAGTGACACTGAAAAAGACAAAAAAAATTGTTCCTTTTTACTATTTTTTTAACATCCTAATAACATTCTAAACATTATTTACAGAGCTCTTTGGCTCTGTTTCTTCCCACCTTCAACCTTCTACCTTCTACGATTTCAAATCTGACGCGTTGTTATTGTTTGGTCGTTTGCTCTGCATTACTATTACCGCCCTCATCCTCCAGTTACTCTCAGAACGACATGCAGACTTGCGGTGGTTGCTAGCATCGTCCTTCTTCGGCTCCGGTCTGCGTTGTGTCCTTGTGTGTTTTCTCCCGTTGTTGTCTTTGTTTTGTTTCTGTTGGTGTTTTTTATGCTTTTGTTTTTGTTCTGACCTCCTTGTTTGTAGCTTTTTTATTCTGCTTTCTGTATTTTTTTTTTTGTGTATGTTACCATTCGTTCTTTGGCCGACCGTGGTATTTTGGTTCTCTCAGTTTTGTTCCCCTGTTTCATTTAATACCAATTATTTTTTTTGTTAAAAGAACTCCAAAAACTCTATTAACAGTAAACTAAATATTTCATTAAAAATAGTGTAGTAAAAATATCATTAATTTCGAAATTATAAATAGAACATATTAAATTAATGTGTATGTTTATAATAAAATTTTAAAATATTTAATTTAAATTAAAAAATCAATAAATTAATTATCGGTGATCATAAAAATATTGTCATATATACATAATATGTAATATGCAATCTCAAACAGGACAACATTGTTGTTTTGTAATATGCCTTTTGATCTTGACCCACTTATCATTTTATGATTAGATCATGATGATAATTTATCTCCTTTCGGTTCTCTTTCATGGTGTTTAGTTTTTCTTTTTAAATCGATACCCATTTTTTATTTTTGTGTTATTAAAAGTAGGGTATATTACAACAGAGATCACTCAATTATGGTTAAAGTTATATTTGGGTCACACAATTATTAAAAGTTGCATTTAGATCACTCAATTATGGGCAATGTTACATTTGGGTCACCCAATTATTAAAAGTTACACTTGAGTCACTCAATTATGATTAAGGTTACATTTGGGTCACCCTTCATAATTAAAAAATACTTATTAATTTGTGTATTAGATTAATTAATGATTTCAAATAAAGTACTATAGTGTTAACAAGGGTATACAAGTGATTTGAAGTAAAAATGACTAAATATATATATATATATATATATTAAATATGAAAGGTGATCCAAATATAACCTTACACATAATTGAGTGACTCAAATGTAATATTTAATAATTGAGTGACCCAAATGTAACCTTACCCATAATTAAGCGACCTCAGTGTAACTTTTAATAATTAGATGACCCAAATATAATCTTACTCATGATTAAGTGACCTCCATTGTAGTTTACCCTTAAAAGTATTAACGCTTAGGATTGAAACAAAAATCGTTAATTCATAGATTGAAAATTTATTTTAATCCTGATGTTATTGTCACGCCTAAAAAGAGGCGGGGTCATTAATCTCACATCGAAAAGGAAAAGAGAGGTCTTGGATATAAATACGGTGGCGCTGCACATCCTATCAGACATATCTTTTGGGAAGAGGGTAATGGCCCCGTGACAAGTGGTATCAGAGTGGTCCTTTGACTGCATGATTTCACGCCGAGCGCCCATGAGTGGGGTAGGCAGGGTGGACAACTGTAACAAGGTGGCCCATCACGAGAGCGAAAGCTCGTGACGAGGGCGTTACGAGGTTGAGTGGGGGAGAATGTCACGCCTGAGAAGAGGCGGGGTCATTAATCCCACATCGAAGAGGCGGGGTCATTAATGGCCCTGTGACATATCCTCTAATTATTTTTATATTTAATAAGTAAATTTAACTTAAAAATATCATATAAAAATTATATCAGGACTGCATATTGTTTTTGAGAACATATTACATGTAATAGCGGTGAAAATGTTTTATTTCTACAAGCGTTCTAATTTTAAGGATTAGGGTCCATAGTTTAGAATGTAAGGTTTATGGTTAAAATTTAAGATTTAGGACTATGACTTAGAGTTTAGGGGTAGAGTTTAGGTTTTAGGGTAATATGTTAGGGATTTAGGTTTTTACCTATAAACCCTAAATTCTAACCCTAAACTCTAAATTAAAACCACATTCCCAAAATTCTAAGCACATAAACCTAAACCCATAAATTATAGACCCTAAATTAGATATGTAACCCCTAAAATTAAAGTGCTTGTAAAAATAAAATATTTACACCACCAGAGCATGATATAATTACGCATTGTTTATTACATATTGTTGTACCCCTACCCTCAAATACGGTTGTGAAAGAAAGAAAAACCCAAAAATTGAAACCAATTTCTAAATCCAAAAAAATTAAATGATTTCGATTCAGGTTTTATTTTTTAAAAAAAATTATTTCGGTTACAGTCAACAGTTTTGGAACCCTAAACCAGATAATTGAACCGTCCAGTTATATAATACATATTAATTCTATACCATATGTTATTTTAATATCTTATATTAAAATCAAACTTTATTTTCCGTTCTCATTCCCCAAAAGTAAAATCTTAAATTTTTATGAAATTTAAGTGTTTAACTGCTATTATCAAAAAATATATTGTATTATGTATATATTTTTAAAAGTATATACTTTTTAACATATAATTAAAAATTATATTTTAAATAAACAAAGTAAAAAATTATTATTCGAACTGAATCAAATATTTTGATTAACCGAATAAATAATTAATCGGTTAATCAAATTAATTTACTAGTTATTACTTCTTATCACATAGGGTCTAGAAGCCTCTAGAGCTTCCACGAGATGCCTCAAGATTCATTCGAAGGAAAACCTTACTACAGCTTCTGCTTAGTTACAATTCATTGATTTGGTCGTTGTCAAGCTCACTTAACCCATTAAACGACTCTATTATTATCAATTCTAATCTTGATACGGAAACCTATTATCATAATATAAATATTCACTAAAGCTACTGAAAAGGACCTTATATCAATATTGATTATATCTTCTAATACTTTTCTTCTTTTTCTTTTAAAACCAACTATTATAACTCTCCGTCTAAATTAAAAAGACGAACCATCTAAAATCATCACTATAACACATTATAAATATTATTTTGATCCTACCATGTCATTACCGTGCTTTTTGATCAACACATTACCCACATTTTAATTTGCATACCGAAGTAAATAAAATTCTGAATTGTTTAATTTAGTATTATTATTTACGTTCTAAATTAATTGATTTAAAGATGTGAGACACTTCAAAATTTGATATTATAAATTAAATTTATAATAAAATTTTATAATATATAATTTAGATTAACTAATCAACGAATCAAATATCACTTTTTTAGAAAGTGCAAATATTATCGTACACACATCATATTCCTATTCGACGATGACAAAAGATTAAATATTTACAATTTTTGTAATTTCTGAATTCAACTTAGTAAATATATAATGTTTAGAACTTAAGTCCATTTATTATATGCATTAAATTCAAATATTAAATATAACCTCATTAAATTATCTTCTGGATATTTAAATATGTATTTACGAAGTCCAAAAGACAAATGTAAAGAGAATAATAAATTCAAATATCCAGATTCGAAATCTATAAAAGTGAAACAGTTTTGAATAATGAAAATTCTAATTTGAATGATTATCTATAAAAGTTAAGTAAATTTAAAAATTCATATTCAAATCTACATAATTATCCATAAAAATAAAATAGACTCGAATAATGAATAAATAAATGTTAATATTAACATTTAACAATAATAAATTAAATATTTATAAATATTCAAATTCATAATATTTATTAGGCTTAACTACAAAATAAGTACTTAAATTATGTTTATTCTTTGCAACATGTGTCTAAAGTATTTTTTTGGTCAAAATAAGTGTCTAAAATTTTATTTTTGGCTGAAATAGGTGCTTAAAATATTTTTTGACTGAAATAAGTGCCTAAAATTTTATTTTTGGTTTGTTTTAAAGTGAACTAAGGCACATACTTTGACACTTATTTGAATCAAAAATAAAACTTTAAGCACCTATTTCATCCAAAAAAATATTTTAAACACATATTTCGACTAAAAATAAAACCTTAACCATCTATTACAACTAAAAAACTTTAATCACATATTACAAAAAATCGTAATTTGAGTACTTATTTTGTAATTAAGTCTATTTATTATCACCGATCATCGCTCCCACCAACCTCATATCAATGGCAATTTTGCAATTCCACCTAAGCCCCGAGGTCAAAGATTGGATTCAACTCTATCTATAGAGTAAAAATTAATATAATAATTTTAAATTTATTTAATTTAATATTTTTATCCAACGTGTTTTCGGACCCCAAAAACAAATTTAAATAGAGTTAAATTCCCTCAATTTCTTCTTCTCTTTCAATCATTCTCTGCTCTTTTAACTCCACTCGTCCAAGCATCATTATTTTTCAAAAAAGAAATCATTTTATTTCAAGAAATTAATTTAAAATTAATATTTAAAAACCCATTAAAGTCTTATAAAGAGGGAAAGAGAAAGCAAAGTACTTGTCACTTCAATTTCTCTCTCTCTCTCTCTCTCTCTCTCTCTCTCTCTGTTTTGTTTGCGTGTGATCGTGGCAGAGAGCTTTCTATTGAAAAAACCAGTTAATTATTATTTCTTTTTAATTTTCACTCTTTGAACCTCATTCAGGTAATCTTTTTTGTTATTTTATATTCAGTTAACCGTTTTGGTGGGTTTCTTTTGATGATTTTATTTGGATATTTGAAGCTTTTTTTCTTCTAATTTTCTGGGTTTAACGTGAATTAGGTCTTTGAGCAAGTAAGTTTGAGTTTTAGTATTAAATTTAGCATCTTTCTTTAATAAGTTTTCTGGGTTTTGTTTGTTTTTTGAGTTTGTCGTTAGACAATATTTGTTTTTGGTATTGGATTTTATAGAATAGTTTGACTCCTATTGTAGGAGTATTGCTCAAAACACTGGAATTTTTAGCTGTTATGCTGATTTTTTATTTATTGATTATGTGCCGTTTGGACCCTTTTTTATAATCTAGCTTGCCTTTGTTTTGGACTTTGGGTTTTGGAATTGGTCTCACTTGAATTTGGAATTAGAAATTAGGTTATTGGCTCATTTAAGTACGTAAAAAAGATAAGACCTTTGATATTATTATACCAAGTGTCATGGTGTTAAGTTTTTAAGAGTTAATTATGCAAGCTGTTTGATTTTGATTTTATATTAAACTTTTCATTGCTCCATTCAGATTTCAGAACAATTTTAGAGATTATGTTTCTTGCTGTTCTTGGTAGTAATATTAGTTGTCAAGCATGCAATGCTCAATGTCTCATAAGGTTGATGTATATTTTGTTCCCTTGTTCTTGGCAGAAGGCAATGCAATGATGCAGTCGGCTGAACATTTGGTTTCAGGTAATTTTACAATTTGGTCACTTTATGCTGCTGATCTACGATGTGTGGTTTCTCATTTAACTGGTCTTGTCAATCATGTGTGGTCTAGATCCTACCAAGATTCCAATGGTAAAGGATGCGAAGAAAGTGGAAAGTGCGTGGGGGATTTTATTTGGTTCTGATTCATACCATGCCTCAAGTGATGCTACCCTTTTTTCTAGCTCGTTGCCTGTTCTTCCACATGAAAAGTGTAAGTGTCAGTAGTTGTTTAGAGACTATTAGTGTATTAAGGAAAGACTGACCTGATTTTGATTGTATGCAGTGAACTTAAATGATACTGATAATAATGATCAGTCTATTGATGGTGACCCTTCTGATCTAACTAACCTACATCAAGATGCGGAAGGCAATGATCCACTTGGAGACATTGAAGCTCATGCTCTTGGAAACTTGCTGCCTGATGATGAGAATGAGCTTTTAGCTGGCATAATGGGTGATTTTGACTTAAATGGGTTGCCTAATTCACTGGAAGATTTAGAGGAGTATGATCTTTTTGGTAGCAGTGGAGGTATGGAATTGGAAACTGATCCACAGGAGAGCCTGACCATTGGTATGTCAAAAGTGAGTCTATCTGATGCTGTTGTTGGAAATGGCATGCCCCATTATGGCCTTCCAAATGGTGTTGGAACTATAGCTGGGGAACATCCATATGGAGAACATCCTTCGAGGACATTATTTGTTCGGAATATAAATAGCAATGTTGAGGATTCAGAACTAAGAGCTCTTTTTGAGGTAATTAATTCTTAAAATTCTTTCTGATGGCATTCATTGTCACCACTTTATTGAGGCTTCTATGAAAAATGCATTCTGCTTTTGGAAATACTTCTATTATTTTGTCCCCTTTTTCTTATATGCATTGCTTGAAATTGTAATAAATTGCTCTTAGGACCAGAAATGCAAGTTTTAAATGCTGGATTCGACTATCCAACCTGATTTAGAAACTTCCCTGTTTTTCAAGTTAAAAATATTGCGTGGGGCAATTTAAAGTTGTAACTATATGTTTCCTTAATTCTAGAATGGAAATTTGGCAAACCTGTTTTTCTTAGCTCTGTGATGAGTTTCAAGAAACTACTAGTCACTTCCTATCTTTTCTGATCTGACTTATACATTTTCCCCCTTTTGCAGCAATATGGTGATATTAGAACTCTGTATACAGCATGTAAACATCGTGGCTTTGTGATGATATCCTATTATGACATTCGTGCTGCTCGAACAGCTATGCGTGTATTACAGAACAAGCCACTAAGACGGAGAAAACTTGACATTCACTTCTCAATTCCTAAGGTTAAGAGCATTTTCATTCCCAAATTAATTTGTTTTTGCCTCAGTGTTGTTTCTATTAACGTGTTTCCCTTGTACTTTTTCTCCCAACCTATACTACACTAGGATAATCCATCAGAGAAGGATGTTAATCAAGGAACTTTAGTAGTTTTTAATTTGGATCCCTCAGTTTCAAATGAAGATCTTCTTCAAATATTTGGGGTTTATGGCGAGGTTAAAGAGGTGGTGCTTTTTTTCCCCTTTTTGAAAATGTTTCCTTGCTTCAAACATGAGATTGCATGTTCAGCATTTCTGAAATAGTCTTTTCATCACGTAAAAGCAGATAAGGGAAATGCCTTACAAGCGACACCATAAGTTCATTGAATTCTATGATGTTAGAGCTGCAGAACAAGCTCTCAAGTCACTCAATAGAAGTGATATAGCTGGTAAACGTATTAAGCTTGAACCTAGTCGTCCCGGAGGAGCTCGTCGCAAGTACGTATATCTTAAACCTGATTCTTCTATTAGTATTAATGTATAAAACTGTATTTATTTGATAAATCTTGTTTTCCCTCAGAAAAGAATTTTTTTCCTCGTAGGTTTTGGCACTATGATAGCATTGGGCTGTGCCTTTTATGAATGTGACCTGATAATGTTTTGCTATTTGCTCTTCTACTGGTACTAGGGCCAATTTCTGCCTGTGCATGCAGTTTTTCAGTAGCACTCACTTTTGATGTATATGCATTGAATTAACTGGAATAGGTAAATTAGTGTAGGTTGTGAATTGAAGCTCCACAAGGAAATACAAACAATGAGAACTACTGCAATTATGTACTTGTGGAAATGTAGTTAGATGGATCCTTTATCTTGGTTGCTGCATGCTAGACTGTCAAACATTTTTCAATTTTTTTCTTTTAATTTTTAATATCTTTTTTCATTCTGTGTTTACCATCTGTTATAATTTGTTTGTTTGTTTTCTTGCTTTGTTGTTTTTGGAAGTATAGCAATAATGAAAAATTCACTCTGGTTGTCTTTCTAACCTTGTAGCTTGATGTTGCATCTGAATCAAGAGCTTGAACAAGATGAATCTCGGAGTTTTATACATCAAGTTGGTTCCCCAATAGCCAATTCTCCTCCAGGTAAGGCTGTTTGAGCTACATTCTATCATTTGTGTGCATATGACTTGATTGTCTAGTATTTATTTTGTAAACTGAGGATGTTGCAACATACCTGACAGGTAGCTGGGCACAGTTTAACAGTCCTATAGAGCATAGTCCAATGCATTCTCTTAGTAAGTCCCCTGTTTTTGGGACCATGGGCCCAACAACCAGCAACCAATTACCTGGTCTGGCTTCTATCCTGCATCCTCAAGTCTCGAACTCAATGAATGTTGCACCAATTGGCAAGGACCAAGCAAGGGGTAGTCATGTAGAGCATGGATTAACCAGTACAAATTCAACCCATGGAACTGGGTTTCAACTTTCCCATTCTTTACCAGAGCCAAAGTTGAGCCAATTCCATGGAACCATACCTACTTTTGGTCCTTCAAATGGTTCCAGGATGGAAACAATGTCTGGGCCACAGTTTCTTTGGGGAAATCCAAATTCATATACGGATCGCTCAAACTCTTCTGTCTGGTCAATGTCATCTTTGGAGCATCCATTTTCATCCAATGGAAAGGGTCATGGCTTTCCATACTCAGATCGGCAAGGATCTTTCTCAGGCTCATCCCAACACCACCATCATCATCACATTGGATCTGCTCCATCTGGTGTTCCGCTGGAAAGACACTTTGGTTTCTTCCCAGAATCATCAGATACTTCATTCATGAGTCCTGCTACATTTGGAGGCATGGGTGTAGGCCACAATGATGGAGGTTTTATGGTTAACATGGGTTCTCGTGCTGCTATGAGTTCAGGTATTGGCATTCCAAGGAATGTGTCTGAGAATGGTTCATCAAGTATGAGAATGATGTCTTCACCCAGGTTGAGTCCTGTATTCTTAGGCAATGGCCTATACCCAGGACTACTACCCAACAGTATGGAGGGGTTGGCTGAGCGTGGCCGGAGCAGACGGGTTGAAAATAATCGGAACCAGCTGGATAACAAAAAGCAGTTTCAGCTGGACTTGGATAAAATTATTAGCGGCGAAGATACTCGAACAACTCTGATGATAAAAAATATTCCAAATAAGTCAGTCCCCCTCTATAATCTTCTGGTTTATGAATATTGAATACATGTCGATATGTTTGAAGTACTGATGTCTTTACTTGAGAATTTCTATTTCATTATGATCCTCAGATATACCTCCAAGATGTTGCTGGCTTGCCATTGATGAAAATCATCAGGGGACTTATGATTTCCTCTATTTGCCCATAGATTTTAAGGTAATTGCTTTTGGGGTTCTAATTTGCAGTTTAGACCATTTATTTTTTCAGTTCAGTTCCAACTGATGGATATTCCCATTTTTTATGCAGAATAAGTGCAATGTGGGCTATGCCTTTATCAATATGCTGTCCCCTTCACACATTATACCGTTTTATGAGGTTACATTTTTCTAACTTAATATATTTTCGACTTTTGCGTCTTAGACACTTAGGTGTATTTAGGATGATTGGATTTGACCCTTTCTAAGTTGTGCTTATATTGTAAGAGAAGGGTAAGCTTGTTACCAATGCCTTGGAATGTTTTCTTTGGATTTGATTTATGTTAACTACTTTATGCAGGCATTTAATGGAAAGAAGTGGGAGAAGTTCAATAGCGAGAAAGTTGCTTCTTTGGCTTATGCTCGAATCCAGGGAAAGACAGCTCTTGTTGCCCATTTCCAGAATTCAAGCTTGATGAATGAAGATAAGTGCTGCCGCTCAATTCTCTTTCACTCTGAAGTCCCAGATGGTGGTGATCAGGTAGCATTAGTATGAGCTACTCGGCCATTTTTTAATTCCAAGTATCAGATGCCATCATTTTATTAAAGAGTAGATTTTCATTAATAGAATAAAAAGAATGAACTTTTCTTTTTTGTAGGGCATTCCAGAGCATTTACACTCTAGTTTGAATATCATTTGCCAGCCAAATGGGTTGCCCTCAGGTAATTCATCCGGCAGCCCTAAAAAGAAAGATGCTGGTGAGGAAGCTTGAAATGTTTTAACAGCTTAATATCAGGAGACTGCCCTTGTACCAAATTCATGGGGGCAATGAAGGCTAACTTATCCGTACATAGTCGATCATAAAAAAACATAGGAAGAGGTGAATCCACTATTTACAGGATGCAGATTTTGTGTGGTCTTAAAAGACACTTGGGAGCTAGGTGAGCATTTGAACTTCGGAGTTCAATAACTAATGTCTTGCATTTGAGAGGATGTGGGGTTCTGCACCATTATTCTGCTTTCTCCTCTCTATTTTGGGTTCTTTTTCGGTGTTTCAAAACGGAACATGCGATTGTGGGAGTTGAGATTTTGATGGCTCGGGATGTAAAATTAGTTCCATTAACAGAAAATTGTATAGTTCGGAATACAGACTTTGCTTTTGTTTATCACATAATTTGGTTCTCTTATGAAATGAATGTAATTTATGCATGCTGAATGCCTTGACTGATTGAATGCCTGCTTTTTTTATCTCAGGCATTTTTATTCAGTGCTGAGATAATAAATGTTGTTATTGTCTAATCAATGTTATCGTAGATAGAATGTTTTAATTATTTATGGGTAATTATTTCATGCACAAGTGTTTGTAAAAATTTTGTTTATACAAGTGTTTTAATTTTAAAGTTTAGGGATTTTGTTTAGGGTTTAAGTGTAATAGTTTTGAATTTTAAATTTAAGGTGTGTTGATAGAATTTTAAACTTAGGGTTAAAATTTAAATATTTAATTATATTATCTTGAACCTTAAATTCTAATCATAAATACTAAATTTTAAACTCTTACACTAAAATTTTAAATTAAAACTTTAAACCTTAAAATTAAGACGCTTATTAAAACAAAAAAAAATTCTGAATGAAATAATAATCTATTATTTATTATTTAAATATCTTTATATATTATCAGTCAATTAGAATTTTAAATATAGACATTTAAGTAAATTTTGCTGATATGAGCAGGCTCACTTTCTACATTGCAATCGTTGTTTCACAAATATCTTGGGGTTTTTTACATGTCAACTGCTAGCAAATCTCAGCATCTTCTCTCCATTTTCCTTTATGCTAAAAACATAGTAGTATATATGTATTATGTATAAGAGATCATTATTCTGCTTTTGATGCTTTTAGTCTTCCTTTCCTCGTTCTGATTTCGAGATCAATGAGGAAGTAACATTTGTTATGTTCCCGGACGTACTGAACATGTCCGTTCATCTTGTTCAGAAGCTTCGCGACATGTTTAGCCCTAGTCCTTCCTGTGTCATCCAACTATTTCCGGTCTCGAACATTTCTTGAATAAGAGTGGAAGGAAGGCCTTTGCCTGGGTGAGTCATCCTACAGAAATATGGGAAAATGACACTGTTACTCAGAGTACCTTCTGATAGAATAAGGAACAAAGCATAGCAAAACGGTGTGTGTTTACCTGAGTTGTAATCGGACAAACTCGTTGCCGTCTCGTATTAGCTTTAGACCTGGTGAAATCTTGAGTTCTACCCATCCATCTGGATAAGGAGCATAATGCACCACGTTAAGCAAGAAATCTGATATGACTAACTGGAGCCTAATCCGATCTCCATATAGAGACAGTGTTTTGATTTCCTTTGGAGTTTCATGGAGAAGTTGTAAGTTCCTTTCTTTAAGCATAATCATGACTTGACTGACAACGGCATCGAGGACATTCCCCAGAACAAATTCTTCCGGTGCTTAGCTCTGTGCTCCTGCAAACAGTTTAGACATTAGTACGTATTCACTCGTTGATTTATTACTCGTAGATATTAGCAAAACGAACAAACCGAAGTAATGTTGAGATTACAAGGGTCACATTGTGCAGATCATGGAACTAAATGGAGACTTACCCTTCATCAATGCTTCCTGAGTCCATATCCTCAATTATTGCCAATATCTGTCTTTCGCAGGCATTGCTGGTCTCGAGGAACTGCTTCTGTTTTTCGGAAATAGCCGTAGTTTCTAAAAGTTTATGCGTAAACCTGATACCGTTCAAAGGATTTTTCATCTCTTGTCGCATGTAAACTAAGTGCTTAAGTTTCTTAAACAACTCTTTGTTCTCTTGCTTGTGTTCTTCACTAGCCTGCTGCATACCAGGCACAATAACCTGTAAGAAGCAGAAACAGCCGATTATGTTCCCATCGGCATTGGTCCGCTTGTTTGCTGTTAAGTAAACCTCCACAAAATTTCCTTTTCTATCAAAAAATCCGAATGGGAACTTCTCGGCATCCTGACCACTAATTCCTTGATACAACAGGATCATGAATCTAGTCATTGAGTCCTGATTTTTGAGCTGACATAAACCACCAAAGATTTCTCCAGCCAGCATTTTACCTATGACCTCACTTCTGCTGCAGCCAGTCAGTTTTTCCATGGCTGCATTCCATTCGGAACAGCAGGCATTCTCATCGGAAGCAAATATCGGAGGGATCAAAGGGCTAAGACTTTGTATGATAGCTCGATAATCTCCCTGCAAACGGATGAACTTATCCATCACAACTTTCTCAGATGTAATATCTTGACCCACAAAACACACACCAACCACATCATTTGTGTAATCCCTGCTCGTGCAGGCATTGACCACGATATAAACGACTGAGTTTTCCGGATGAAGCCCGAAATTTCTGAGCTTTAACTCGACATTCTTGTCTTCCTCACCTGGATTTTTTATTAGGAAAAAATGAGTTACCATATCATTTGAAACATGTAAATAACTATGTTTGAAATAGCAAGGACATCAAATGCACAAACTGTACATTGAATCAAATATGAAAGAAAAAACAAGTGCAGAACTATGTTTCAGATACCTTGCAAAGCTCTTCCTAGTAGATTCTCGAACACGTCACGTGAATCTTCATGAACAACTTCATCAACAAGGGATTTCCCGATTGCATCATCAGTTTGCAAACCTGTTAATTCTGCGATTTTTGCATTCCAACCATTTATGAGACCAGCTGCATCAACTCCAAATACTGGAGCTGTTCCAGTCTCGATCAATCTAACCATTTCGTATGCTACTGAGCTGAGTTCGTTGATTCCCTGCATCTCGGTTTCATTCTGCTTGCCATAAACTAACACCTTGAAGCCACTCTCTTCCATATCTTGAAATGAATCCCTCATTATAAGCTGTAAAGAGTGAATAGCATTAATTTCTGGAATCTCCCAAGGCAAACTTCTACTTTTCACTACTTCGAGAAAAGCATTAAACGATGATCTCGGATGCATTCTTCCACTATCATCCTTGTCCTCCGGGTGATGCTTGGCTCCTCCCCATTTGACTTCCTTTGCAGTATGGGACCTGAACCAGAACAAGAAATCCTTTGAAGTGATTCGGGCAGTAGCCATGCCGCAAACTGCATCACCCAGTAAAGCAGCACTGGGATAGCCAGCATCGGCCAAACTATCGGTGCTCAATCCAGTAGAATCCTCATGAGTGGTGAGCAGCCACTCAGCTATATCTTTTACTTGGGCCTCGGTTGGAGTCACACCTAGCAACCAACATTTTCCTCCGTGGTACAATGCAGCCCCATCACATTTCACGAGGTCCATGATATTAGGGGATTGTGTCACGATACCAAACGGGGCATCACGAAGCAGCATATCGCAGAGTAAGGTTTGAGTCCTTAGAATCTTCTTCTCAGTTAATTGTGATGCTAATTGGAGTTCCATGTATAGCTGCAGTCCAAATGCCTGCATAAGAAACTCACAGGCATAACGAAGCGGGAAAGGAACATAGCGTGGAGAATTAAGATGACAGACAACCAGTCCCCAAAGCTTCGTCGAATCGTTACCGTTTATAACCACCGCCATCACTGACGAGGCGATCGAGCCCATATTTGCCATGTACTGCGTGTGACATCCGTGGGGAGACCTAAGGGTCGAATTTACCAAACAGAGATCCTGCTTCAGCTCATCACTTTGAATGACCCTAACCGGATTGGCATGGCAATCACAGATCATCCTCACACGGTTCTGCTTGAACAAGAAACGAGAGGCTTGCGGGATATCCGTGGCAGGATAATGCAAACCCAAGTACGGCTCTAAATTAGACCTCCTAATTTCCGAAACCACTTCGCCATGACCATCATCATGGAACTTGTACACCATAACCCTGTCATAGCCAGTAAGTTTCTGAACATCCTCCACAACAGTATCACACAATACACCTATATCACCGCCCGGAAGAGACTGCAACCTAGCAATCGCCCCAACGGCGAGTTTCTGAGAGTGCACGGCACCGGCAAGCGACAATGCATGATCACCTAACCGCGCAGGCTCTAAATCGATCACAATCCCCACATCAATCCTATGCAATATAGCATAAAACGGCTTCTGGGTGCTCCTAGAATAAACCCAAATCGGATTCAACAACGAAATCTCCCTCGACGACGCGGCTTTCGCCAAGGAAGCACCTGATGCAGGCGTGAAAAGGGTTTTCGCATCGATCCCGATCAAACCCTTCAACCCTATAGACTCATGATCATCACTATCTAAACTCAAACCCAACAGCTCAAAGCAATTCTCACTATAACCGATGATCCTAAAACTGGGTTCGTCGATAACAACCATACAACCAAAGGGTTGAACCAGACCACCCCTTTGGATTCTCGACAGATAAGCAGCCATTTGTTCATCGGGCACACTTTGTGGAGCAAAAAGAACCGATTTTGAATAGTTAAAGGACTTACCAGAAACACCAGATTGCTCAAACTCGGCCATGAGACCAGCATCCGCATTGTACTGAGCAATGGCCTTGCCTTTATCCATGGATCTCATGTTACTCGCACCTGATGAAGACAAAGTAGTGTTGGGTTTTTTCTGTCTCGGCTGTCTTGTTCTTTCTCCACTCTCGGCCTCCATTGTTTCTGGGAATTTGTAAGAAAAGTTAGTACAAGCAAAAGCATGGCTGTTGTGTAAGAAACAACTGCAACTTTATCATCACCGCTATGCTTAATAAACCTTACCATACGATCTTTTCCATTTCTGGGTTTATTTTCTCTCTCTCATCTCTTAAAAACACGATTAACTTAGCTGTTGGCACTTGTTTTAAGTTTCCTTAATCAAGATTTGTTCTTGTTTAAACATGTCTTAAAAACACAACTTGTTCACCATTATCGTACCAGTAACAATATCACTCTCATCTCACGTCAACTTTTGTCAATTAACAGTCTCTTTGTCTTTGTTTTCGAATAAAGGTTCAGTAAAAGTGGATTACAGCACCATTAAAACACATTCTTAAATAAAAAAAATGATTTTGAATTAAATCTATTGCATTGGACTCTAAATTTAATCAAGACTAAAGAGCATTTAGTGTCATTAATACATGTTTGTTTAATAATTGTAATATAATCATAAGATAATATTTTTTTATACTTTTCTTAATATTTTGATAACACGAACGTCGAGTATAAATTGCAGCATGTTTTTTGGACAATGAAATTGAACATGACAGGAGAGAAGATAAGATAAGACACCAAAAATGGTTTGGTGACAATATCAATGGACAACCCCTCGTGAGAAAAAAGAATATAGAACAGTGTAGATTAAATATGAGCCACGAGATTTTTTGATGGATTGAAATACCAAAAGTGCCCCCTTTCTTTATCAGTACAAGAAGATGCTATGTTTAGTTGGAATACTTTTTCGGGTTTTAGTAATAATTAACGTTGGATAATTTTTTAGGTAAACTACATAAATGGTCTCGACTAATTACAATTAATAAATTAATTTAATTTCAACATATAAGTATTACAATATTTTAGTCACTTAAATTTTAAATTTCATTTTCTTCCTTTCTAAAAACAAGTGGTATGCATTTCTTATTGTGGGTAGCTCATCATAGATGACTATTGTAAACATCAATAAAAATTTTAATTGTTTAAAAAAATTTCACTGCTCATACAAATGAGGTTGCAGATGACTACCGTTAACATTAATGAATGTGTTTTTTTAAAAGAGGAAAAAGATGAAGTTTAATATTTAAGGGACTAAAATGTTATAATATTTAAATATTGAGAGATGGAATTTTAAATTTATGATCAAATTAAAATAAAATATAAAAGTTAAAGGTTAAATATGTTATTATACATATTTTATTAAATTGTCACGTCATCTGCCATTTATTTCTTTAATAGAATTGACTGATTTGTTAGTATGATTAGTCGGATACTTATTTGTAATTTCTCATAATCAAGGACTCAACAAAGAATTTAGTCATAGTTGGAGGACCATTTATGTATTTTATGAAGAAAAAATTTGATACAGAGGTCATAAACTAAAGTTTACATGTGCTTTTTAGTTTTAGGGTTTAGGTTGTAATGTTTAGAATTTAAGGTCTGTGTTTAAAATTTAGGGTATATGATTTAAGGTTTAGTTTTTTAGGATTAGGATTAGAAATTTAAAATTTTAATTTTATAATGTAAATATATAGGTTTGTATAAAATTAGCCTTACATAGCATGTGTATCAAATTTTTTCTCAATATGTATATATGCATCATTTACTTATGATTTTATTCATCTTTCTAATTTCAAATTTACATTTGTACTATTTTTTATGTTATGATAAATTATTCCAAGTTTAATACACATGTGACAAAAAATACGTACTTACTTATTTTCCTGGCAGAGTACATATTAATTTTATGGTTTATGTTTAGAATTTATAGTTTTCTTTCCTAACAATGTTATTTTCAAAATTTGAACTTGAATACTTTTACTGGGAGAATAATGTATCTTATCATTGTATCCAAACTTTATTGATAGCGATTATTTAGTCAATATTGTCTATGCAATAAGTTAGTAAAATTTAATAATTCAAGTTTGTGTTTATCAAAAAAATAGACTAACTGTTCAGTTTTATTAAATTAGGAGGATACAATTTTGATAAAACAAAATTAGAGAGACTAACATCTTAACTTTCATAAAACGAGAGGATGAAGTTTGTAATTACACCTATTTTTAAACGTAAATGGAAAACAATATAGTAACGATTTTTAACTAACACAAGTAAAATTAACATGGTGAAAGTGCAGTGCACAACACGCGTTACAATTTGCGAATGGGGAAAACATCAAACTCCATTCCCTCCACCAATTTTCCCGTCAAAAGTTTCCCTCTCTTCCCCATGAAACTGCACGTGTCAACGCGTCAGAATGAGCTGGTTCAAATCCTGCGCGGCAAAATCCTACTGGTCCAACTTGCTTTAAGGATTAGATCTCAGCCGTCCGTACCATCAGGTAGAGGCCGACGTTGGCCCCCTCCATCCTTTGTCTTGACCGTTCGTGGAAGTTAGAGAGAGAGGGAACAAAAACATAAGTCTTTCAAAGACAGAGAGAGAAAGGAAAGAAAAAGAAAGCTTTTTTTTTTTTGTTTCAAACAGGTACTTCTTTCAGCTCTTGAAAATCGCATTTTTTAAAATAAAATTTTCTTTCAGCTGATTTTTTTGTTGTTTTCTTCTACTGTTTCTTTGATCTTTAGCTCTGGGTTTTGTGGGGTTTTAATTTTATGACTGTTCAAATGGTAATTGAAACTGTACAACTGTCACTTCAGCTAGGGGTCTTTTTGTTAGGGTTTAATATCCAAAAGGGTTTTGATCTTTTTGGGTGGTTTTTTTATGCATCTTTTGATGTTTTGATGCTGTAATTAAGGTATTTTGATGAGGTTTTATTGTGATTTATGGGACTTTGAAGACTTGGGTTGACTTTAATTTTGGTGGGTTTTACTTGAAGATTTTGTTTTTGTTTGATATGGGATTATTGCTACTTATTTTCTTATCTCTTCATGAAATAGTTTTGCTACCTTGCTCTTTCTATTTTAAGTTTCCTTGTATGAAAAACTTCTCTCTTAACTTATCTCACAGCTTATAATTATTTTGCTTGAAAATCCTTTCTTGTATATGGCATTCTATTTGTTCTGTTAGTTCTTTATATCAAATTGTTTTTATATCTTTGCTTCTTACCTTGATGATTCGTGTAATACTGATTTTGCTATTGATTTGATTGTTTAGAGGGCTCCCCACTGATGTTCCGGAATCTAGATTGTGGAATATATAACATTTGCAGATCAGATGCCATCACTAAGAATGAAGACCAAATCAAGCATGGGTTCTTTACGAGAAAAAAATGGTCTTCACGTGTGTCAGAAATCTAGCATGATTTGTAAAAGACCATGTTGTCATGTCAGAGTTTCCCAACAAGGAGCTGAATTCAGTTCATGCATTCAAAACTCTCATGACGGTAATCGACCAAGACTGATACTTGTCTAGTACTCTAATGTTATTTGCTACTTTTACAGATATGTATTGGAGTGTCCTATTATCTAGTTTAGTCGGTGCACACATCAATCATCGGGAATAATGGGAAATTAGGATCTCATTTTTTGTATGTATGTTGATATTTTGGCTTTTTAATTTGCTTGCTGACTGTTGATAGATTCATCGAAAGTAGAGCTGACCTCTCAAGTTTTTGAAACGGATGGAGCCTGTGTTCCGCAACTAATTTTGGATGAAGACAATTCTGAGCTTCAAAAACATCTTTCAGTTATTGTTGATTCTGCAACAGTGGGGAGAATGGTAAGTTTTTATGTCATTTAGGACCTTACTTTGTGATTGTAGTTGTTAATTTCAATTTTGGCCTCTATTTTGAAGATATGACGTAGTAGACTGCTCCTAACTTGCTTTGCCTTCGCCTAGTTTTGATGGTTTATTAATTTGCAGGAAACTGCCCACAGCTGTGCCTCAAACTTGGAGACTATATTCTCTCCTTTCCTGGAGTCAATCCAAATACACAATCAACCAAATATTGACAATAATGCAGGTGATTTTTTTTTTTATTTCAGCCGATAAAATGCTATATATTGCATGAATTTGTTTCTGATTCTCCAGTTTATGGGGTTATATACTTATATGAACTTTCTGAATTTGTTCCAGCTTATGTTTACTTGTTATGATTGTCATTTTACCCCTACTCAATGCTAATCTTTCACTAGTTGGATGGAGAACTTCTGTGGAATTCACATAGTCAAGTTGTTGTTACCTTTTCATGTTGCGAAAGTTTCAACGTTCTGTTAAGATAGTTTAGTTACTTGATATGGTTATTTCTTTTTCAATTGTGGTAGGGAATAGTGATGTCCCTGAAGTGTCAGCGCTAGGCACTGATGATAGTGATGATAACAAAAGGTCATTTGGAAATCAAACATGTAATGTTTCAGATTTCTTTATATCTGACATGATAATCGCGAGCATACCGTGTGATGGGAATTCTGTTGATGATAACATTTCTGGAACTGATTCATTTCCTGATTTCAAGTGTTCTGAGCCAAGCATGTTGTTTGATGTGGCTGAGCAATACGTGATATTGCCTTTCCTTGAGGACAGTGTCAAAGCCAATTATATAAATGATGTTAACTTGCACGAGGAAGCTGTGATGGCTCAAGATACTACTGGTTTACATCTAGCAATTGATCAGATGAGAACTTGCGTAGAGAAATCTGATGTTAACTGCGACTCATACCAAGCAGATAACTTTGACCCACAATCATTTATAAAAAGTTTACCAGAACTATCTGATGTTGTATCAAGCTTCCGGCCAAATACAGTTGAAACAGATGCTCAGAGAAGGAAGCCCATTACTCTTGTGCTTGATTTGGATGGTAAGACATGCATGTTTTGCTTGTTTTCTACTATGATTTATGTTTTTGGGAGTAATCCATCATTCGCCATTCACCAGTACCACTGCCTGACCATTTCTTTCAAATGACTATTTAATTTTTCTGATCTCTTAAATGGAGTATCAAACATGCTGTTTCACTTCTTACATAAAACCAGAAGGCCTCCCGGAGTTTATTCTAATGTACTCATGAGGATCATAGTACTTAAAAAACGAATTTTGGCTTGAATGGACTATAGAAGAACTGATAGAACCTTTGTTCCAATTCTTAAAAAAAAAAGTCTAGGGTAAACACTTTCTACATAAACCTTTGTTTGTGCATGTCATAATCACCACACATGATGTATTTCTTCAGTTAGTGAGGTTAATATTGAAGTTCTGCTAGAAATTTTCTAATACTTTCTGGGGTTTAAGATATTATAGGTTGGCTTGGGGAATCCAGTTTTATTGGCTAAGCTGATAAGTGCTGGATGGTTGTAATGACTTGCTACATATACGAATTATTTGGGATGCCATTTGTGATGTAGAAGGTTCTTTCGCTTTTCAGGATTTGTAAAGGATTATTGGAGCTTTGCCTCTTCTTCATTTGGTGCTTTAAATATTGTAACAATAAATGTTTGATCAGCATTGCTTTGATTCATGCAGAAACTCTTGTCCACTCTACACTCGAACCTTGTGATGACGCAGACTTCACCTTTACAGTTTTTTTCAACATGAAAGAGCACACTGTGTATGTAAAGCAGAGGCCTCACCTCCATAAGTTTTTGGAGAAAGTTGCAGAGATGTTTGAAGTTATTATCTTCACCGCCAGTCAAAGCATTTATGCAGAACAACTGCTGGACATATTGGACCCGGATCAAAATCTCATATCTCGGCGGGTTTATCGTGAATCTTGCATTTTTTCAGATGGAAGTTACACTAAAGATTTGACAGTTTTAGGTGTTGATCTTGCAAAAATTGCTATAATTGACAATTCTCCGCAGGTATTTTACGCGCACACTTCTCTTAAATCTTTACTTTCATGAACTTCATCTTTCTTGCCCTTCAGTCAGCATAAAGTTGTCATCCTGGCAGTCAAACTTTCCTTTTTTCGAAGTCTTTATTTCTTTTAGCTTACTCAAATATGTTTATGAGATTTAATTTTGCTGAGGCAAAGGTTATGTGGACGTGAACTGGTGAGTGCATGTCTTTGTCATTAAACTGATTCAGATTTTGAGGTATTTCTTCTCACGGTTAGAAATGACGTTTAAAGTATTTGAGAACCTTTTCCTCTAATATTACCTAGAAAGAGGTATAGGTTATTGGTGTTGTAGCAATATCAAAATGCATCGCCTCTTAAGAATTCTTCTTCATTGTTCATTTCAGGTTTTCAGGTTGCAAGTGAATAATGGGATTCCTATTAAGAGTTGGTTTGATGATCCATCCGATTGTGCTCTAATTTCATTGCTTCCCTTCTTAGAGACTCTGGTTTCCGTGGATGATGTTCGCCCTATCATTGCCAAAAAATTTGGTAACAAGGAATAAGAGCACCTCCCTTTCTCTCAACTACCTTTCAATATAGTTCCTAGTCTTTCTATTTGCTTTAAATTTGGCCTCTAATTTAGTACCCAATTCTCGTTTTCTCTTCAAAATTAACGACAAAATAAGCTATCATTTGTCTTCTTGTTGTCTCTGCCTTTTGTTGATTGTTTCCTTTTCTTTCCCTCCTTATGTGACTACCCTTTGCAGTTCTCTATCTAATTTTTGTTTATCGAAGGAAATGCTAGAAGATGTCTCTGTTTATTTTATTGTACAGTTCATGTTCCAATCATATAAGCATTGTATTTGAATTATTTGTGAAATATAATCTTGCAGATTCCCGTTTGCTATTTTTTCTGCTGCTTAGTTAATTATCTCGTGTTTATATGTTCTCTTTTCCATCTTTTCGAATAAATTTATAGAATGAAATCTTCTAGAAACCTTAAACCTTCCTTCTTAGTAGCCTCTTTTGTTTTCTCGATATTAGCTGACGCTGTTAACACTATATTGTTTCTGTTCAAAACATAGTAGACTTGAAACCCTGTAAGATCATAGCTTGAAATTTGAATAATCATTTCTCCAAGTGCAGTAGGCGTAAGTTTTCCTAGTTATTTCTTAAGTTTCATATGTGGACTATATTGCGGAAGAACAGTTAACTGAGAGACGCAACGACTGTCTATAGGCATTGATACTTTCTACTAAGGAACCTTTATAGGATGATGGCAAGTTGAAATTAGTTAGTTTTAGTTGGTGTTATTCTACGGGATGAAATCGATAAAGAAATGCTATGCAAACAAAAGACCGAACAATAGGGCTAATGGTTAAGAGGTGAAGAAGTGTATGGTATTTTAGTAGCATATGAATGTGGCTTTGATTGTGCTAAATAAAAGTAAAACTCCTGGTTTAGCTTATTAACACAAGACCCTGGGAAAATAAAGTATTTTAGGAAGGAAAAAAAAATATTTGAGGCTGAAATCTTGGATGTTGAACAGAAAGTTGAATAATTTGCTTTGAATTGTCATTTGGTTTACATTACTGCATGGACAGAAGGGATTCATGTTCAATTTGGTGGACACAAGGACTATCTTTTCAGATGAGTAAACGAGTATGGTATGTCACCTTTTCTCGAGTTCTATCAATCACACTTGCCGACTGCTTGGGAACCTTTATATGCTTGAAAGCTAGAAGAAGACATTAGGAACCTGAGACTGCTATGCTTGAAATGATGTTTACCTTCTCTGAGAGAGCTGGTGAATTTCAATTAGGAATTTGTTTTTCCCTATCAGGTTCTCTCCTTTTAACTCATAGGCAGGCTTTGATCAAGTATTCCAAACCTCATCTATTTCTAAGTATCGTCATCCAAGCCTCGGAAGTGATTAAAATGGGTGCTTAAGTTGGATTTTGCTCGTATTATTGTTGTCAAATGAAGAAGAATGCAGATTAGAATCAAAGGGCTTAGAGAGACGATGGAAATTAACCATAAGTAAAAGAAGTGGCCCCAAGAATTTATTAGTCATAGACTCATAATAAAATCACCCGAGTTTTGACTGACAAGCTGCATTTTCTGCACAGGTGTTTTATAACTGATTCATATATATGCATTGCCGATAATGATGCTTAATACATTGATTTCATGCTTGTGCTGGTGATTGTATATGTAAAACATCTAGACCGTCAAAGTATCCCCAGGTTGTGAAATGCATCCTGTTGGAACTGATGACATTTTCGAGAAGTGATTGTGCCATTTTACGAAATATGGATGTATCTATTATGTTGTTTCTGGGAAGATAATAGATTTTGTGATACTTTAGATTCGATAGGATTAGTGGATATATGGTATCCAATCAGGTGATTTACTCATTTGCAACACTAGGAGACCAGTGCCATAAATGAGAGGTCAAACCGAATTTTGTTCGAGAATCTAGATACAATGATGTAAGATAGGAACAGATCCGACACTGGCATCAAAGAGACAATCTGAGGTTTATTTCTAAGTATCATCTTTCAAGTGTTACAATTTTGCATGCCTCACCTGCAGGTCATATGATGAACTAATCTTAGATTTTCTGCAAATGGCAAAATAATAGGTATGGTCCTGACATCTGCTCTTTTTTTCATTCCAAATTTCCAAAGCGACAATAAAGAAGAAATAGAGTGATGAATGTAATTTGGATGACTTTTTATTTATACTTTTGCACGGTTATTTGGTACCCTTTGGACCCTGTAAAACTTTCACATAACTGCAAACTTTATTCAAAAACTGTACATTTTATATTATATTGGTCCAAATTACTTTTGGCATTGTAATTGTTGTAGTTTCTTCAATACCATTTGTTCTGTACCACTGCATTGTAATTGTTTCTATGAACAGAGAGAATGGATGTGCTAATTTACGCCTCTAGAATCACACGACAGGTTATTACATTATTTTTTCTCTTAGTCAACCTGTCATGTCAAATAATATTATTAAAAATTACAAGCTGATTAAAAGAAAAATGAGGTAATAGTCTGTCATGGGTGATTTTTATTTTTGTTAATATATTATTAATTTTTTAACGGTATAATACTAAAATAAAAATAAAATATAATGTTAGATACAATCTTGTCAAAAAAAATAGTTAAGGTACTAAATAAGAAATAAAAGTAAAGATGGGGCACCAAACATATAGTTTATCCTAAATTAAATTGTGTAGTACGGAATCGGCTCAACCCATGACGTTTGCAAGTAAACAACGATCGGTTAGGTCATCCAATGGAAGCAGCCCACTGAATGCCACGTGTCCAGTAGATATAATATATATTGGTATTGGATAAGCACAACTCGTTTAATCATTTCTTATGACCGACGGAATATTTCTTGACTCGCTTTCGTAGCGCGTTCCCTCCACTCACTCTTTTGTTCATTATTTTTCTAAAAAAAGCAACGAATTTGTGAAATATAATTTACTAACAAAAAAGGTTAAAATTACCACAATATTGTGGTTTAAATTTTTCTCTAAAAATATGATTTTTTCTTGTTTAATTTTAAATTTATAGTGATTTACTGTTCAAGTCAAAAGTCGGATTAATTTCTACCCGATTTTAAACAGTGTTTATCCAGAAATATACACTCAAAGTCGATGATTAGCTTGAAGACGAATTAAGGACAATCCGACTTTAAACAATGTTCATCACTTTTACTGTTAGAAGCTAGATTACAAGCTGTCCGACTTTAATAGTTTAATTTGAACATGAAAATAATATTATTTAAAGACGGATTGAACACAATCAGACTTCTAATCTGCTACAATAAACAATCATAATGTTAGAAATAAAGTGTAGAGCGACATATTGTTGAAAAAAATTAACAATATTTAGGTAAATTTACCAACAAAAAAGCAACGATTTTTTTAAATTATGTTAACTATTTTATCAATGTCAATGTTATCTATCTTATTCTTTTGCATACATTTTTTTTTAAAAAAATCAACAAATATTAAAGAATTATTAAAAAAAATAAAATAATTGTAAATATATTAAATTATTAAAACTATAAAATTTGGAAATAAATACAAAATTTGTTAAAAAATCATTATTTTTTATCAATTGATATAATTTGAAAAAATAAAAGTCTGAATGTCAAAAGATATAAAATAATTAAGAGCTAAATGACTCTTTTTAAAGTTTGACGATAAACAATATCGTTAGACTGAAGTGACACTTGCCTTTAATGCTAAATTTTATAATTATTTAGTTTACATTATAGTAAGCTTATTTTATATATCAATCAAAATTAAACACCAAGTATGATTATGTTATAGGTAAAACTTTAATACACATGCGGTGTAAAATTAATTTTACACAAGCCTGTGTATTTATAATATAAAAACTTAAATTTTAAATTCCTAACTTTAACCCTAAAAAATTAAACCCTAAACTTTAAACCCTATACACTAAATTCTAAACACTAACCTTAAATTCTAAACCTACAATATAAATCCCTAAACCTTAAACTCCAAGTTAAAACCATAACCCCCTAAAACTAAAAGGCACGTGTTTACACGGTATGTGTATAGAAGTTTTTTTCTTATGTTATTATATAAATGCAAATCATTGTTATTTTAGTATTTATGTTGTTTGTTCAAAAAAATAATATTTTTTTAATAGTCAAAAAAAGAAAAAAAAAGAAATATTTATGCTGTAATTTTAATATTATTATTAAAATTTGTTGTCATGGTTAATCGGATACCAACTTAAATAAAAAAGATTAATTATTTTTAAAAATATGATAAATACTGTTTTAAAAGTATTTTTACAAACTTCTATATAAATTTTAAATAAAAAATGATGTACAATTAAATACGTGATTAATAATTTTATAAACAATTTTTTTTATCATTTTACCTATAATTATTAAGAGAAAAACTTTGATATATAATCTGTGTAAACTAAGTTTAGGTATGTGGATCGTGTTTGACATTTTGATTGAGAAAAGAAGAGGAGGGTATAGATTTAGAGGAATTTGAAAAAAATATCCAAGATTTTTACATGCCCAAACAACAAGAAAAATAATATTATTTATACTCTCTCTCACTCCTAGTTAAGGATAAAATCGACAAACTTGCTAGGCACCCTTTCTTCCCTGCTACTCCTTCGCGCCAGCTCAGCTGTATCCTCTGCCTTTGTTGAATCATCTCTCACGGTCACGTTGCATGGGTCGTCCCCTGGCTGCATGGATTCCTGGACCATAACATCACATTCCCCTGGAGACTCAACCTTGTCCTCAAGGTTAGGAGCAGATATCACGGGAGTCACAGGTTCACGGAGTAACTGTAAAGGCGTAATCTGATGCGACGGTGTACCTTTACAAGGCTTGAGTTGAGAAACATGAAACACCGGATGAATACGAGTAGAATCGGGCAAATCAAGCTTGTAAGCAACAGTTCCCACGCGTTTGATAATACGATACGGACCAAAATATCGTGGACTCAATTTATGTTGTCGTTGTAAGCGAAGCGACATTTGCCGATAAGGTTGGAGACGCACAAACACCCAACTACCGACCTCTAAGGACAGTTCACGACGATGGCGAATAGCTTGAAGTTTCATCCGATTCTGTGCTTGCTCTAAATTCCGTTTCAATTCTTTCAAAACAGCATCACGATCAATAAGAGCTGGTGCGAGCTGATCATGATTGGAACTACCTTCAACATAGGACAAAATTGTTGGAGGATCGCGGCCATAAAGTGCTCGAAAAGGAGACATTCCCGCCGACATTTGAAAAGCCGTATTGTACCAATATTCCGCCTACGACAAATAACGAAACCATTTACGCGGATCATCGCCCACCAAACAACGCAAATACATCTCAAGAACGCGATTCAAAGCCTCCGTTTGTCCGTCGGTTTAGGGATGATAAGCGGAGGAAAAACACAACTCCGTACCTTGGAGGTGAGCCAACTCAGTCCACAACGTGCTCATAAATACACGATCTCGATCGCAAACAATAGTCTGAGGAATCCCATGAAGCTTGATGACACCTTGAACAAACACTTGCGTTACTAAGGTACTGTCAAACTGACGAGGTAAACCAATGAAATCAACCACCACAAAAATAGTTTCCTTACCCTCGGATTTAGGTAACCCAATCACAAAGTCCATCAAAATATCCTCAAATACTTGGGTCGAAATAGGTAATGGTTGAAGAAGACCGGCCAGATTCAAACTCGAGCCTTTCATACGTTGGCAAACTTGACATTCAAGCACAAATTGTCGAACATCGGTACGAAAACCAACTCAATAGAAATTTGCCGCGAGCCGATGAAATGTACGTGAAATACCAGTATGACCACCCAACACCAAACTATGGAACTCACGGAAAAGCAACGTGTGCAGGGCTGTTTCGCGAGGAACCACCATGCGACCGTGCCATAACAGCAGCGCATCGTGACAGGCATAACCAGAATATGCCAAGTGTCACGGCCATACCGTCTAGGCCCGATCGGTAAACCGTGCGGCACTTGAAAAGGGACCCAACCTAGACAAGTCAGCCTTCAACAAGCCCTTTATCCAAGGACTCAACTCGGAAGCGTCGTCTCATGATCCATCAGGCAACATGCGCGTCGAATATCGTATCCCGCGGGGCCTAGCGAATGCTAGCGACCAACCCCTGACTCTCGCGACGAGCGCGATATGGGGCTCTGTGGCCCCAAACCGTCCCTAAGAGATCCTCCTAAAGAGACATCGTGCCATCCGCTTGGCTCCAATGCCCGCACACCTAAGCCCTGCGTGGGCCTAGGAGAAGGTCACTTACACCAAGGCAGCTCGGCTGCTAGCGCTTGGCGAGGAGGATGGTGGAGACCCAACACCAGACCACTTCCCCCTAAAGAGCTAAATAAACTTACCAAGTATGACGCGAGTAGACGTTGCTTCGTCCCAAACGAGGACACTTTCTGAACAGGGCCTTCATCGCCTTCCCAAAGCATCATAACTTGCATCATTGACTTGGTCGCTCTTTAGGCATTGCTCATATCATCGCTCGGTCCGCCTTTGCTCGGTCCCGAACAGGCTTGTCAAGGCAGGATCGTAATACAATAAGAGACAGCCTTGACACTCTCTCACACTTCCTATTATCGATGTCCTCATCGATACTGACACTCATTCTTCATCACTTGATGAGTTGATTTAGACATCGAAGGTAGTTCCTCTTGGATCTATGCTTGACTTAATACGCTTCTCTAGTCACATCATCTGAACATTCAAGCAGATAACTCAAGCCTCGATCCTGGGTTCTTTTGATTCCCTTATGACCCAGTTTTGCTCCTTTAAGGTCAAGAGCTAGATTCATGCTCCCACACTTTTGCTCTGATTGTGGCTCGAGCGAAACACTTGTAGCAAATCATTGACTCAACTAACGCATGCCTTGTAGTGTCTTTGAGTCTCACGAACTAGCCATAGACCTACAAAACAAAAATAGCTTACCTGCCGCCCATATGCAAGAGAACTAAGACCTGCCACACAATGGTTTGCTCTTTGGCACTAAGCTCATTCGCCAATTGTGTCCCGCCGAATATGAGATCTTCAAGCAATGAATGCGTCACCATCTGGCCAATATCCAAACGGGCAGGTATAAGTTCACCTTGCACTTAATTGCTTAATGATGTAAAATGATCTCTGGTTACCAACACGATACAAGCGTGTACTTGTCTCTTTGTCTTTCTTTATATGGCCTGTACTAAGACATACAAGCACATACATTAGTGATAACCTATTTACACAAGTCTCGAACGATACCTGGTTGGTAAATATTGCCTTACGCATTCACCATTTGCCAAGTGAATGTACATCTATTCCCACTCGAACAACCTTGCTCTCATGAACTCATGCATCGTGGTTTTTCAACGGCTAATAACATTTTTCCCACGAGCCAACCGCTTTTAAGATTATCCAACGTAACATACAACTTGTCTTGCTTCTCTCTGCATCATCTTGTCGACGTCCTCGTCGACTGAACAAAAGAATTCCTTCGCTAGTTAGCGGTACCATTGTAACCTGCAAAGACTAACTTTCCTTTGACCAAGTTATGCACTATTGTGCCACAAGCCCGCCAACATTCTTCTTTTCAACACAACAAGCGCCTCTGCGCTGAACATAAATAAGCTCCATAAAGGGTTACTTTCCACATGACATCATGCTGGATAATCATTTTTGGTTAACGACAGGCACCTTTGTGCACTGTTTGCAATATGATTTCGAGGCATGCATCAACGATTCACAAGTAGTCGGCTTCTCAATACTGAGGTAACCATGGTGATTAACGTCAGACACCTCTTGTGTACTGATTTCACTATGACGACCCAGCTAAGATTTTAAGACATATTGAGTGCCTCGGCACAAAACAACCATAGTGTGAACGTCAGTCACCTCCGTAAACTGATGACACTATGTTTGAACTTGTTTGCACCTCTGTGCGACAAACTATAAGTGTCTCTCGCACTGAAACAACCATGGTGGTTAGCGTCAGTCACCTCCGTGTACTGATCCTACCAGGTCTAACTCGATAGCACCTCTGTGCAACAAGAAGTAAGTGCCTCTTGCACTGAAACAACCATGGTGGTTAGCGTCAGTCACCTCCGTGTACTGATCCCACCATGTCCAACTCGATAGCACCTATGTGCAACAAGAAATAAGTGTCTATTGCACTGAAACAACCATGGTGGTTAGCGTCAGTCACCTCCGTGTACTGATCCCACCATGTCCAACTCGATAGCACCTCTGTGCAACAAGAAATAAGTGCCTCTTGCACTGAAACAACCATGGTGGTTAACGTCAGTCACCTCCGTGTACTGATCCCACCAGGTCCAACTCGTTAGCACCTCTGTGCAATATAAAGATCGAGCACCACATATGCTTCGATCGCTATAGTGGTTACCGACAGGCACCTCTGTGCACTGGCTTCACTATAAAACTCACATGCACATCTGTGCCACAAATTCACAACTAAGCACCACTATGCTAAATGAATGAGCGCCACTGCGCGGAGATAATAAACAAGCACCTCTGTGCCCGAGACAATAGTCAGGCACCTCCATGCACTAACCAACCCTCAATTTTATTTCACATTGTTGACTCACCCAACCCACTCCTTTTACGAGGGTGCTTGGTGTGGAGTCCAACCATCTAACGTCTACAAAGTTTAAATTCGCATCAACCCGGCTCGAAAGCCTTGCTCTGATACCAACTGTCACGGCCATACCGTCTAGGCCCGATCGGTAAACCGTGCGGCACTTGAAAAGGGACCCAACCTAGACAAGTCAGCCTTCAACAAGCCCTTTATCCAAGGACTCAACTCGGAAGCGTCGTCTCATGATCCATCAGGCAACATGCGCGTCGAATATCGTATCCCGCGGGGCCTAGCGAATGCTAGCGACCAACCCCTGACTCTCGCGACGAGCGCGATATGGGGCTTTGTGGCCCCAAACCGTCCCTAAGAGATCCTCCTAGAGAGACATCGTGCCATCCGCTTGGCTCCAATGCCCGCACACCTAAGCCCTGCGTGGGCCTAGGAGAAGGTCACTTACACCAAGGCAGCTCGGCTGCTAGCACTTGGCGAGGAGGATGGTGGAGACCCAACACCAGACCACTTCCCCCTAAAGAGCTAAATAAACTTACCAAGTATGACGCGAGTAGACGTTGCTTCGTCCCAAACGAGGACACTTTCTGAACAGGGCCTTCATCGCCTTCCCAAAGTATCATAACTTGCATCCTTGACTTGGTCGCTCTTTAGGCATTGCTCATATCATCGCTCGGTCCGCCTTTGCTCGGTCCCGAACAGGCTTGTCAAGGCAGGATCGTAATACAATAAGAGACAGCCTTGACACCAAGCTACCCTCCTGGACAACACATAAATCCTTTGAAGCTTTGAATCCGTCAAACTAGCTGCTCGAATTGCTTCCACAATGCCCAAGAGTTGCCGAGAGAAGGCCATGTATGCAGCCCCTAGATCTCGTGATAAAGCATCCGCGACATCATTCAACTTGCCCGAGCGGTATTGGATGTTAAAATCGTAACCAACGAGCTTGGAGAGCCAACGTTGTTGTTCCAAAGTTTGGATGGTTTGTTGATTCAATTCTCGTAACGATCATTGATCCGTAACGATGATAAACTGAAGGCCAACCAAATATTGGCGCCACTTCGCGACAGCTTCAGTAATAGCAAACATCTCACGGCTATACGTGGACGCTTGTTGCATGCGTGGACATAACTTCTGGCTAAAGAAAGCCAACGGCCGACCACCCTGAGTCAAAACAGCCCCTACGCCCACCCCTGAAGCATCAGTTTCCACTTGGAACACAGACTCAAAGCCTGGAAGAGCCAAAATCGGAGCTGAACAAAGACGGTCTTTGAGCTGATCCATCGCAGATTGCGCTTCGGCAGTCCATTCAAAACGCACACCCTTACAAAGCAATCAGAAATATGCGAAGCAATAGAAGCAAAACCCTTAATGAACTTACAATAATAGCTTGCCAAACCCAAAAAACTACGTACCTCTTTCACCGTAGTAGGGGCAGCCCAATCGCAAATCGCTTGAACCTTCATCGGATCAACAACGAGTCCGTCACCCGACATAATATGTCCCAAATACTCAACCGATGAATGACTAAAAGAGCACTTAGAACGCTTTGCTACAAACCCATGATCCCACAAGCATTGTAGCACCAATCGAACATGTCGCAAATAGTCCTCCTAAGATTGACTATAGACAAGAATATCGTCAATAAAAATCAGTACAAATTTCCAAAGATATGGCCGAAAGAGCTCATTCATTGTAGCCTGAAACGTAGATAGGGCATTAGTCAAGCCGAAAGGCATGACGAAAAACTTGTAGTGCTCATCATGTGTACGAAAGGCTGTTTTATGCACATCGGACTCCTTAACACGAATTTGGTGATACCCCGCCAATAAATTAAGCTTTGAGAAGAACCGGGATGAACCAAGCTCATCAAACAATTCCTTGGCTGTCAGAATAGGAAATTTGTCTTTGACCATCACGGCATTCAAAACACGATAATCAACACAAAATCGCCACGAACCATCATTCTTCTTGACAAGGAGAATCAGGGAGGAAAACGAACTAGTATTATACCGAATCAAATGATGGTCAAGCATATGTTGCAATTGACGTTCTACCTCCGCCTTTTGAAAATAAGGGTACCGATAAGGACGGACATTCACCGGTTTGGCGAAAGGTTGCAAATGTATAGCATGATCATTGTCGCGAGGGGTGGTAAACCTTGAGGCGGTTCAAAGACAGCGGCAAACTCAGCCAACACATCCGCCAAGTCGGGGGACACGGGCTCATTATCACCGATCGGACAAGCCTGCGTATTCAAATAAAAACATGCTGCCGTGGCATGAGTCGAGGAGAATCGACGCAAGGACTGTAGCTGAACCTGTTGAATACTCTCGTTAGGCTCGCCATACCAACAATGAACCTGGGAACCTTGTTGAAATTGGAACCGTAGAGTCGAAAAATCCACAGTAATGGGCCCGAGTGTGGCCATCCAAGCAACCCCAAGCACCATCTCCGTACCCTCCAATGGCAACACATAGAAATCGGTATGAATCTCGGTACCTACACAAAGATGCAAATCACGGACACAATCCTCGTTGAGCAATTTGTCGCCATTACCCACCATTACGCGGAAATTTGGAGCAGCCAAAATAGATAGGCCAAGAAACTTAGCCACACGCGATTGCACAAAGTTATGTTTGCTTCCCCCGTCAATCAAAATTCGAATCGGTTTACCTTTGATTTTACCCACCACACGAATTGTATTCGGATGAAAACACCCAGCCAAAGCATTGAAAGAGACTAACGATTGCTCCTTACCCAACCCATCCTCTTCCGAGGCAACAAGTGGTTCTGAACCCACCGGCGTCAAATCATCCACCAACTCATCGTCGAGACAAAATAGTTGTGGATCGTGGCATTTGTGACCCGACACATGCTTGGCATCACAATAGTAACAAAGACCTTTCGCCCGGCGCGCCTGAGCTTCTGTCGAAGAAATACGACGTGGTTGCAAAGATGGCAACCCACCAGGCGTGTCCAAAGGAGGGGGACGACCAGGCTACAACTTCGACTCAGTAGGGGCCACCGGGGGATTGGGCAACAACGGGGGCAAACGAGACCCAATCGCACGACTCACCAAACGTTTCTCGTGGAATCGAGCCAAAGCAGGCACCTCTACCATCGAACTCGATCGATGACTCAAAACCTCGTTCTTAATGTCAGAACGCAATCCCGATATAAAACATTATGTAAAAAAACTCATCCGACAAATTGGTGGTTCGTAACGCTAATTCCTCAAAACGAGTCTGGTAATCAAGCACAGTGGTGATCTGAGTCAGTTTAGAGAGCTGACCTACAGGGGATTCCACCTCCATTACCGCGAAACGTTTACGAATAGCCTCAACCAAATGAGACCATCCCACCAATTGACGTTGTCGCTGCATCCAACGGAACCACTTCCGGGCAATACCATCCATCCGAAATGAAGCCATGATGACGCGATGGTGATCCTCTGTCCTGTAGAAGTTTAAAAAATCTTGTGCCGACGCGATCCACTCTTCCGGATCAGCTCCCGAAAATAAATGAAGCTCCACCTGAACCGGTTTCGGCGCAAATGGAAACGCATCATCACCCTCGTGGCGCAGCTTCATCTTTCCCCGAGTAACTGTAATGGCCGAGGAGATTTCACCGTTCCCCGACGAGGTAGCCGAGATCCCAAGCTAAGCAGAAATCTGCTGTAGCTGCTGAGTCATCCCCTGCAACGTTTTCTCCGTACTCTCATTCCAACATTTCTGATCATCAGCGTGAGCTTGCAAGGAGGACAGAGACTGAGTATGGAGAGTAGTTGTATCCTGAAGAGACTTAATCGATTCAGAATAATTAACCATGGTGACATGATCAATGAAAGCACCAATGTTGTGTGTGGATCTGGTGTTTGACAGAATGATTGAGAAAAGAAAAAGAGATTATACATTTAGAGGAATTTAGAAAAATATCCAAGGTTTTTACATGCCCAAACAACAAGAAAAATAATACTATTTATACTCTCCCACTCCTAGTTAAGGATAAAATCGGCAAACTTGCTAGGCACCCTTTTTTCCCTGCTACTCCTTCGCGCCAGCTCAGCTGTATCATCTGCCTTTGCTGAATCATCTCTCACGGTCACGTTGCATGGGCCGTCCCCTGGCTGCATGGATTCCTGGACCACAACAATGTGCTTGTTAGATTTAAGGGTTAAATATTTAGTTTATGGGGTAGAGTTTAGGTTTAAATATAGAATTTAGAATTTAAAATTTATGGTTTAGGTTTTAGAGTTTAGGGTGTTGAAGTTAGTGTTATAGGTTTTAAAGAAAGGTTGTATAAAAAATTTTACACTGACTATCCATCAAAATATAACCCAACTATTAATTAGTCAAAAAATCATACAAAATATTTTCTTTCATCCAACTACCAGCACATTAAAATATAATAAATGTGATATTATGTATCAATCTAATTGTTTTAGATAAAAGGTAAATATAACGATATAAAGGGTAAAATTCTTTGCACTGACAGTGATTTTTTTTACAATGGGTTCAATTCAAGGGTTAGGGATTAAAATTTATGGGGTTTAAGTTTTAAGGTTATAGTTTAAAAGATATAATTTAAGTTTTTAAGTTAGAGATTTAAATTTTAGTTTTTAAGGTAAATTTAGACATGTTTGTGAGAAAAAGTTCACTTCTAACGCATAAATACAATGACCCTAATATTAATATTTTATCTTTTTGAAAAGGACAATTGATTGAAAAACAATACAAATAAAATAAAATCAATGTAATGGGTGACAAGTTATTCAAACACTTTAGAATCGAGTGTAGGGCTGGCGATTCAAATTTTAGATTTCATAATTTTTTTAAAATATTAGATTTTAGATTTTATAATCTCAATAGAGAATTACATACTTTTTTACATAATTTATATACTAAAATGTAATTTAAAAAATAATACATTTTTACATAATGTATGTAAATTTTTTTCCTTATTAATGTATCCTCCAATAATAATCTATATTTTTTATAGCATGATAAAATTATCTTGTCTCGTTGGGTCCCGACCTGAAAGAGACATTAAAAAACAGATTCATGACAAGGCATGTTTTAAGAAAAATCGAGCTGAATGAGACGGGTTTAAGATTATAGTGAAAATTCTCAACTCGATATGTTTATAAATATAGATATATATACCATTTTTATATATTATATTTAATATTTTATTAATTTTTTTGAGATAAACCATGTTTAATTAGATTTTTTTGTTATTAGAATCAGATTATACTTTTACTATATCAAATTAGAGTCGAACCGAGATAAGATATATTAGATTTCGGTCGAGGATCAGACGACCAAAAACTTGTTCCTTTGTCATTATGGATGGACATTTTGCCTGACCCGGTCGGGTCAGTTTTTTTTCAAAGGGAGAGATAGGGTCAGATTCGGGCTTAGGGTGAAAAATATCCGACCCGACTTGAGATTAATAGTATAGTTTTCTCCTATATTTTTAGGGATATTTTAATAATACCCATCTTTATATATATATTTTATAATTAATTCCTTAAAATTAATTTTTTACAATTAAATCCTTAAATTTTTTTATATAAATTAGGCCAGATTGAATTCAATTTGAGGTATATAATCTTCTAGACAAATTAAGTCGAATTTTAAAAGTATAAGGTCGGGTCTGGTTGAAAAAAAACCCAACATGTGCCCATCTATAGTTATCATCCTTAATTTTTTATCACAATTTTTTTTCTCTAAAAAAAATAATAACGTGAAGAGACGCGGCCACTACCACCAGAGTGGGGGAAAAAAGCCTTTAGTTGTTTCTTTTAAAGAGTCATTTCAAAGATTTGCAATTCCTCTTTTGCTATTTCGCCCCTTTAGCAGTTGCCCTGAGTTTCTCAAAAGAGAAGAAACACACGCGCACACAAAAAAAAAAACCCTAAAACGACATCGCTTCCCCTCAGATCTGACGGAAAGAGCGAACAGAGACTGTTTTTTTTGTAGAGGAGTATCCCGGAGAGAGAATGAGCGGGAAAGGAGGCGGTGGCGGTGGCGGTGGCGGAAACAGTGGG
Organism: Hibiscus mutabilis; assembly: GCA_019671005.1. Classification (NCBI taxonomy): domain Eukaryota; kingdom Viridiplantae; phylum Streptophyta; class Magnoliopsida; order Malvales; family Malvaceae; genus Hibiscus; species Hibiscus mutabilis. Next base: position 29,120,586 of record CM033755.1, read on the forward strand.
TTAGGGAAGGGCAATAACAATACTGGACTTTCAGGTATTCCGCCTGGGTCTCGGAAGATGGTCCAGAGCTTGAAAGAGATTGTTAACTGCCCTGAATCCGAGATCTATTGTATGCTTAAAGAGTGTAACATGGACCCTAACGAGGCCGTTAATCGTCTCCTCTCTCAAGGTTCCCCCGCCCTTTTCTATTTTATTTTATGTTTTTAGTAATTCTTTTCGACTTTAATGGGTTTATTTCTGGGTTTTTGGTATGTTTAGCTCTCGTTATGGGAAAGGTTAACCGCTGGGTTTCTGGGTTCGGTGTTTAACTTAGGGTGTAAAGATAAATTTTACTAAATTGCTAGGGTTCTAGGTTTGCTCGGAGTGTTTTAGCTAGAGTGTATTTCCTGCAATTTTATTATTATAATGTGCAAGCATTTGCTAATAGTTTATTTGCGTGTTCGTTTTTACTTTGGAACCCGAAAGTAAAAGCTGAAAGACTTGTATTTCGAGGAGATATCATCACTAGTGTAATTCTGATTGAATGCAAAAGTATGCGTTAGTTTGCTTCATAACAATGGGGCAGCAGAAGTTTTGGGTTTTGACTCTTCTAATGACACTATATTTCATTGCTGATAAGATATTTTCGAAATGTGTAGATCCTTTTCACGAGGTGAAGAGCAAGCGGGACAAGAAAAAAGAGGTGTGTGATGGTCCAAACTATGCTAAATGGTTGTTGTTGTTTTTTTGTGAATTTTGAGTTTGCATTAATAACCAATTAATCATACTATATTTGCTTCCTTGTATTCTCACTGTTGCACCATTTGAGCAATATAGGGCCGACTGTCAATCATATAGATCATGCATATGTCAGATTGTCTGTTGCTTTCATCATTTGAAACTGAATGTTAATCTTATTTACTTTTTCACAATAACAGCTTTCTCTTTGAAAGCTTCTAATATTTTGTAACCATTGCTGATGGATTTGCTGGTTCTTGTTTTCCATGTTGACTTTTTTTTCTCCACTTTTATTCTAGAGCAAGGACACCTTCGATTCGAGGCCTCGTGTTGCCAATAACCCTGGGAGTAGTGGTGGTAGGAGTGGTTCAGACCGATATATTGGGCGTGGTGGTTCATCCCATTACAATTCAAATGGTATGACTATGAACATGCTCTAATGCCACTTTGGCAAACAGTCTCTTGTAGTCCATTAAAGAAATTATTTGGAACACCTTTAGATGATTCTTATCAATTGAATACTCCTTCTCTGGTTAGAGTCTGGCCCATCACAAGGTAAACCTGCACAGAAGAGAGAAAATGGAACTCATGCAGTTGCAGCATCTTCATCTTCTGCATCCAGTATGCAGGGAAATAGCATCAATTGTCGACCTCCATCCCACAGGTATTATCTGTTAGTCTCAAAAGTGTTAGTCTCAAAAGTGATAATTTATCCATGTCTAGTCCGCTAAGGACCGAAAAGCAGCCATTAAGTTTTGAGTTCTGGTGAGTAATGACCTGAAATGGGTTGTCTTTGCTAACCTGTTTTCTTTTTCGTGCATGCCATTGTATTCTTTATTTTGCTAATATGATATCTATTTATACCAAATCGTTCTTAATTAAATTAGTTTACTTCCACCATTAATCCTTATGAGTAAGCGTTTGAAATGATCATTATCAAAGATGGCCAGTTTATCAAGGACGGATGGGACCGTGGTACTTTTTATTAATTCTCAAACCATCTTAACTGGAGTTTTGAATTGAAGCTCCCAAACATTTGTCAATAACATCTTTTCAAAATTTTAGTTGGTTTAATTTAGTTTTTCTTTCCCCTATGTTAACTAGAATTTTGCTGGTTTTGCAGTGAAGTGGTTTCAGAACATAAAATGGCCACAATAGGTTTAGGTGATGGGGTTTCTTCATCATCACAGCCTACCGGATACCAATCTGCTTGGGTGGGGGTTCCAGGTCAGGTATCAATGGCTGATATTGTGAAGATGGGCAGACCACAAAACAAGGCTTCTTGTCTGCCAAACAATTCTCAACAAAGCACTAATAATCGGCGTCATGCGGTACCTCCCACGGCAGCATTACATTCCAACGTACAGGGCCATGTTTCCAATGTGTCAGATGCTACTTATGAGCCTGATGTCAAGAAAAACCTGCATGATTCTCCAAGGGATGAATGGCCACCCATTGAGAACACATCTGCTGCTAGTGCGACCTCTGTCATAGAGGCACCTGCAGAATCTGGATTTTATGCTAATGCATCTAACTTGCCTTTGGGAAGTAATCAACACTTAAAGTCGCAGTTGGAGGAAGCTCAGGCAGTGGATGGTGGTCCTCTTGAAACTGCCAATAGCGACCATGTTAGGTCTTCTATTTCAAGTAGAAATGTACAAGAGGATAATTCTAGGGGTTCGTCGCTTTATGATAACGACTTGTACAAGGAGATGAATTCCTATCAGCCTCAAGGGCATGCCTTTGAGAATGAAGGTTCGTGTTTTGTGCATTTCATGACGAAGGGGTAGTATACTGCTGTATACCGATGAAGGCATACACTGATTGCAATTTCTTTGACAACCCATTTCTGAATGTCTTGCTGTATGGTTATGCATGTTTTATGGTTTCTGAATTATTTATGTTGCCTTTCCCTTCCCTATGACAGTATCATATGTTTCTAGCTGCTGAATTTTATCATTTTCCCCTATATGTACTGTGTGGATTTGCGAGTCTGTACACAAAAAACAATTGGATGAATGATGGGAAACAATTGAATTATTATTATTATTTTTTTTGGGGGGGGGAGGGCAGGTTTATGAAACATTGCACCTTTCTTGGCTCCCTCCTTTTTGATTACCCCTCCCTACTTGTCCTCCTCCCGAAATTATGGATTCATCATGAATCTGTATGAATTTAGTTCATACCTTATCATTATCTGCTATGAATGTTTTTTGGACTTAACATCCTTTCTTTTCTTTTCTTTTTTTTCAGTTGAAGATGGTTCTTTGTCGGTTGCTGTGAATTTGCAGCAACTTAATTTACATAATGATGACCAGGAGCCCCCAACTGAAGAGGATAATCCTTCTGTAATAATTCCAAATCACCTACAAGTACACACCCCAGACTGTTCGCATTTGAGTTTTGGAAGTTTTGGACCTGGCATTGGTTCTGCCTTTTCTGGACTATTTGCATCAATGGTCTCAAAGAATAATTTGGACGAGGTTCCTGAATCAGAAGATGCCTCATCTATCGGGCACTCAGATAATAGGCATGCTCTTCTTAAATTCTTAGTCCCTTGTTTTACTTATTTGTTCCTTACAATTATGTAAAAACTTTTGCTTCCAGAGATCTCGAGTATTATGGTGATGAACATCTCAGAAGCAACTCAGAGGGAAATATAATAAATAGAAGTAACCTTAGCACTGAGAATTATGAGTTACCTGAAGATTCTCGACCAGAGGTTTTGAAACAGGATGCTTCTGAAGCTGCCCATGGGAGCCAATATACATTTCCTCCATCTGCACCTGGTTATAACTATGAAAACCCAGAACAGTTAAATCCTGCTTTCACTCACATGCAGACAAGTGCTCAAGTTCAAAATCTCAATCCTTTCTCAACTGTAATGGTAATGCATCTTTACTATACAAGTTCAAAATCTATATCCTTTCTCAAGTGTAATGGTAATGCATCTTTACTATACAAATAAAATTTATTATTCCAAGCTGATGATCCAACCATATGCCTTTAAATATAAATTTCTGCTAGATAGCGGCATCTTGAATGTCTCTTCTCAACATAATGCTTTTCATTGCAGCAAGAGTATTCAAACTCGTTGCCAAGCATGCTGTTGACATCAACTGTTCAGACTGCAAGGGAGCCAGATCTGCCATATTCACCCTTCCCTGTGACTCAGTCAATGCCAACAAAATACGGGAATGCCGCCACTTCCATTAGTGGTCCAACCATTTCTATGCCGGAGGTATGTTTTGCTTCAATTTACTGACTTCTTGATTCTTTCAGTTCTCGCGGTTCTAATTGATTGTGGAATGTATTTAAGGGTTCAAGTGGTCCAGAAGAAAAAATATTACTCCTTTTTCTTCTTTCTTTGCTAACACTTGCGGGTGAGTGTAATGATCATTTAAATCGAGAGAAAATGGAATACAAAACTTGGGAAGAGTTACTGTGCTCATTCGGTTTTTGTTTGTGTAAAAAGAGAGAAATAAGAGACAGCCAAGAAAGGATGAAGATAAAACTATAAAATAAATGCCCTACATACTTGCAATTTAATGTTATTTTCATTATTTTTTATGGGAGTCTTATTTTGGGATTTTATGAAGCAAGTTGAAACTTCATAGTTCGTATTCCTCTTATAATTAGTAGTATCATTGTGTATGTACAGTCATGCTTTTATATTTGACCAGATTTTGGTTGTGAAAACACATGTTCTATGGTGAAATGCAAACGCCCTTAGACTCTTCTTTTTTATTATGGTTTTTCAACTACTTCTTTCTCAATATGTAACAGTGACTTTTGACTACCTCTGGCCTTCCTTGGTTGTCCTCAATTATGCATGTGTCTGTACCTTTGGCCTACTTTGGATTTAATTGTTACTTGCCTGATTAACTTGTACACGTGCAGGCTCTAAGAGCAGCTAGTATTTCTGCACCGCAGCCTACTCCACAGTCCTTGCCTGGTGCCAATGTTGCAACGGGACCTGCACTTCCGCAGCATCTAGCCATGCACCCTTTTTCACAACCTACACTTCCATTGGGACCATTTGCCAACATGATTGGTTATCCTTTCTTACCTCAGAGTTACACGTATATGCCATCAGCCTTCCAGCAAACATTTGCCGGTAATAGTAACTACCCTCAGTCCCTGGCAGCGATGCTTCCTCAATACAAGAACAGCGTTTCTGTTAGCAGCTTGCCTCAATCTGCTGCAGTCCCACCTGGCTATGGGTTTGGGAGTTCTACCAACATCCCTGGGGGACACTCTCTCAATCCACCTACTGCTCCTGCAGGCACAACCATTGGCTACGACGATGTTCTTAGTTCTCAGTACAAGGACAGCAATCATTTGATGCCACTTCAGCAGGTAATTGATCTCATTTGAATTGAATAGTTTGCATTTATTACCATCTAATGATTGTGTATGATTTCTTCCTTTACAAAGTATGTCCTTCCTTTTTCTCCCTTTACACTCAAGGGTCCATGATTCTCGTAGTTCTACAGTATTTATGACTTTAGCTGTGACCTCTCTGCTGCTTTGAGTCTGAGGGTGTCCTTTCTATGTTTGTGTGTTTTAGAATGAGAATTCAGCCATGTGGATTCACGGACCTAGCTCACGAACGATGCCTGCTGTTCCTGCAAGCACATATTACAGCTTCCAGGGGCAGAACCAGCAGGCTGGTGGGTTTCGACAAGGGCAACAACCACCTTCACAACATTTTGGGTCTCTTGGATACCCAAATTTCTACCATTCGCAAACCGGAGTATCGCTGGACCATCAGCAGCAAAACCCTAGGGACGGGTCCCTGAGTGGGACTCAAGGCCAGCCACCATCAAAGCAGACCCAACAGCTATGGCAAAACAATTACTAATCTTGTCACCTCCTGGTTTTTCAGGGCCTTGTAGTGAGTTTAAAAATGACCTTCTCACGACTACTGCCCTGTGCTACGAGGTTGTATTCTGCTTTTAATTTATTGTTCCGTTATGGTATGGTATGTTAACTTAGGAACACAGTGTGCTAATTTGTGACAGTGGACTTTTTTACCCTTTTACTTCTTCCTCGATTGTTTCCCTGTTGTTACTCTCTTTCTCCTATAGTAAAAATTGCCCTTTTCTCCTGTATCATGGTAATCAGAATATTAAAAATTCATAATTTGGATATGGGCCGGAAGAGATTAGTCACGTTTTAGGATTAGTCATTGAGTTGGAAACGAAAAAAATAAATCATAATTTGAAGCATTTGTGTACAAACTAGCTAATTTCAAACCAAATGCCAGGGAAACTAGCCTAAATTCTCTTATAAATGCTTTTACCGAATAAGCTCTAAGCCTCAGGAACTTCACTCTCTACTTTCAGCAATCAACTTATGATCATCTAGATACTGCTGATAAGCATAGGAAACAACGCAAATAGCCAACACCATTGATATCCCCTTAACATCATTCGTCTTATCATGGAAGATTGGCAACCCCAACCCTCTGATGACGTTTGCGAACAAAGCCGGCAACTCAAACAGTAATGCCACCCCTCCAAATATCGAGACCTGCCAAGTAATAGCAGTCCAAACCAGAGTCACCACATAGGAAACACTCCCTACTGTGTAGGTATCCATTTCGTTCCTCAATAGTTTCCAATCACCGGAAGCGAAGAACCCGACAACTCAAACACTAATGCCACCCCTCCGAATATCGAGACCTGCCAAGCAATAGCAGTCCAAACCAGAGTCACCACATAGGAAACACTCCCTAGTGTGTAGGTATCCATTTCGTTCCTCAATAGTTTCCAATCACCGGAAGCGAAGACGGAAGAACCCGACTGACGTAGCGACGGATGCGACGAGCGATTGGTAGATAACGAGATCCATCATGGCTTTCAACGATTCACTCTTTATAACCTTCCGAAAAGCCAGTTGTTGTGAAGCAAGTGATAAGCCATATGTTGCAGTTCCCAAAACGGTGCATACGAAACCGAGTATGTATTTCCCTTCCGAGACTCCATCAGGCCTCTCGTTGCCATTGTTTGCCACTAGTAAAACTGAAGAAATGGTGAGAAGCAGCAGAGAATTGATGATGAAAGGAGTGAATTTCTGGGAATTTAGGAAATACGAAAAGAAAGCATTGAAAGCCAACTGAGAAGCCGATATCAACGACACTGTCGAAACCGGGAGGTACTCGATGCAAACCGAGTACAAATAAGAACTGCCTGCAACGAGTAGTCCAAGATACACATAGACCAGAACCAGCAATGGAAGTGATGGTTTGGTAGTGTTGGGGTTAGCGGTAGTGATGGGTTTGTGCTGTGAAATGAAGTAACAAGGAAGAAGAACAGGGAAACCCACAAATTGAAGAATGGTGGCCACCCATTTACTGGTTTCACCTTTCTCATAATAGAGCCTGATGAGCAATGAAGCCACTATTCCACCACATAATACAGAGACCGTGTAGACTGCTATTCTCAGCCACTTCACCATTTAGTTTTTCAGCTGGTTTAGGCATTGTTCTTTGGCTGATGGGTTCTTTGTTTGAATCTGATCCTTCAGGTCCTGCCATCAAAGGGTTTATTAACCTACTAATTATTAGCGGAAGAAAGTGCTTAGAAAACCCTCTCCTTTTTCTGTGATTCTTACTTCTAAGATAAACCTTTGAAACTATGCACAGAAAGAGGTGATGAGTTTACCCACGAGGTGGATTTGTAGTTGTTGAGCTTCAGACATGGCTGATCGATAAGATCAAGCCTTGCTTTCCAGGCCAGTGATTTGGGTCAACAGACACAATACCTGACAACTTGCTGCTGGTTTCGTTGCATATTTGAAGATAGAAGTAAGATTCTTGTATCTGTTACGAGTTTTCAAATATTATATATTTTTAATCAATAAGGTTGGTCTAAGTGGTAAGCAGTATAGTATTGTTTAAGCAGATTTTGAGTTTGAAGTGTTGTGTATAAAGAAAATTTTCATCTGTAAACATACCCATCAAAATCATATGTGTGACACGAATCAATCCGAATTAGTCAGAGCGAGACTTTGAAAACCGACACGTACCCAAAAAAAAGTATTATATGCTTTGAGGTAAGTGGACTTGATCACTCATCATATTTTTAAAGAAGAAGACATTTTCTTCACAAACTAATGGCTGCAAAAACATGGACTGATTGATGAGGCGATAGTGAGCAAGTTGGGGAATCAAATTCTTGCTTTATTTCACTCGTGGACTACATTCCTTGTTTTATCCAGTAGTAACTTTTGGATTTCATTTGCTTACGTAGAGGTCATTAAACTATGTTTAAATGATTGTTTTGATAGTTAAACTTTTAAAAATAATAAAACAATCAATGGATTTATCAAGCCGTTATAAAATGTAACTATGGCGTTTTAATAATAATAAAGTTCAATAAATTTAATGAATATTTTGTAATTTTGTAATTTTAATGAACATAATTTATAGGAAAATTATTTGATACATAAGACGTGTAAATTTTAATTTATACAAAATTATAATTTAGGGTTTAGAGAATTAGGTCATAGGGTTTATAATTTTGAGTATAAGGTTATAATTTCATGCTTAGATTTAGGGTTTATAGTTTATGATTTCGGGTCTTAGAATTAGAGATTTAAATTTTAGATTTTATAATTTAAACGCTAAATGTTTGTATAAGCATGTTTAGTTTAGGGTTTAAGATTTTGTTTAGGTTTAGGTTTAGGTTTAGGAGCTTAGGTAGGTTGTATGGTTTATAATTTTGCTTTTGAGGTTAAAATTTTAGGCTTAAAATTTATGATTTTTAGAGTTAGAGATTTAGATTTTATAGCTTGAAAGGTAAGAGTTTAAATAAGTGTGTTTACTTTAGGATTTAGGAGTTTTGATTGTATGATTTAGAAATTTGGATTAAGGCTTAGAACTTACAATTTAAATGTATGATTTCAGGTTTAAGGTTTAGAATGTATGATTTAATGTTTAAATTTTTATAATTTAAAAGAAAAGTCCTTTTTTTAAAAAAATTATACATAACTTATGTACGAAAAATAACCATTCCTAAGCAAACAGTAAAATCTAAACTCTCAACCTAAACCATACATACTATACTATACCTTATGACTTAAATCCATAGACACTAAGACATGTATCAAATAATATTTTCTTAATATATATCCAAAACAAACTTAACAAAAAAAGAAATTTTATGTGGGTGTTTAAAGTAGACAGTTTCTTTTTCGAACAAAAAATAGATGTTTTAGGGGAGCAAAAAAAACATCCTAATTTAGTATTAAAAAACAGTAAATTTTAAAACTTGTCTCATGTTATATTTTTTTATAATATTTTAGGTAATTTTTTTCAATGAATTTTGAGACTTGGGTTCTTTTAATTTTTTAGGTTAGTGGGTTTTTTGACAAGTTTCGAAACTTAAGAAAAATTATGAAAAAATCAACCTAAAATATTATCTAAAAAGTATAACATTTTAAATTATTTAAAAAAAATTAAAATTTATTATTTTCAGCTTTAAATTAGAATATTGCATCGTACACGTACACGTACACATTTCACATGTTAAAACTGAAAACACAACACATAATATGGAAAAAGAGGTGTCTGAATTGTCTCATGACAAGTAGCATTCATGCATCCAAGTCATTCGAGTTCAGAATAAGATCCCGAGTTCAATAAGAACCGGTATATGTGAAAATTTGTGCAGGTCTACATTGTAACATGACAATAGGCAACGGCTCTGTCACCATACTTCCATTCTTTGATATTTTATTAAGGTAAAATTATATATTTAGTATTTTAATTATGTCCGTATAACTGTTTTAGTATGTTAATTATTACTTTTAGCAAATTATTGTTTATCGTTACATTTTTATTTTATTTTGATACCTTTATCGCTTAAAATTAACAGCAATAGTGGCATAAATTGAGTTAATAACAGTTTTAGTCCAAAAAAATTTCTTCTTTTAGTTGGACATTTTTTTTTGGATTTTAGAGTTTAAAAATATACTAAAAATAATTAAAACTTTAAAATTTGAGAATCACTGGGGAGTAATACAAGATCTATTGGAGGGCTCAAACTATACGATCGAAATATCATTGAGAATACGAATTAATAAAAAATAAATGAGACAAAATTCTATCAAAATTAAGATGATATTTTAAATTAATAAATTTTGAACTAAAAATGTGATTATCCTAAATCACATCATTATTTTTGTAAATTTTTAACGGTTAAAAGTATAAAAAAAAAAGAATAAAGACGTAATTTTAATTACTATTTTGCATCGGTTGTATAAAATGCATGTGTTGGCCGCAACAGAAAGACACTTTGTCTCGAGATCCAGACCAGGATACAGCTTTTCCATTACTTTCTTTTTTCAGGTCACCTCAACTGCAATTTTTCGTTCAATTTAGAAAGGATGAATTTCCAAATTCCACTACCTTCCCGGCGATAACATTTGCATCGGTTTCAAGAACGATACTGCCAATAGATAGAAAACAGTCAAAATGGATGATAGAAAGCATGACCTTGACTTGCTACTGCCCTGTTCTACAAGGTTGTAATTGTATTCTACTTATAAGTTGTTGTTCCGTTATGGTGTGGTATGTTTACTTCTCCTACAGGAAAAACTTGCCCCCTTTGTTCATTTCATCTCCCATCTCATGTTTTGAAGATTTGATTTGATTTGATTCGAATGTTTAAAATCATAATTTGAAGCGTTTGTGTACAGATTAGTTAATTTCAAACCAAATGCCACGGAAACTAGCCAAAATTCACTTATAAATGCTTTGACCGAATCAGCCTAGGCCTCACAAACTTCACTCTCTACTTTACTTTCAGCAATCAACTTACGATCATCGAGATACTGTTGATATGCATAGGAAACAACACCGCAAATAGCCAACACCATTGATATCCCCTTAACTCCATTCATCTTATCATGGAAAACCACCATGGCCGCTATCGGAGTTATCGGCAACCCCAACCCTCCGATGACGTTTGCGAACAAAACCGGCAACTCAAACACCAATGCCACCCCTCCGAATATCGAGACCTGCCAAGCAATAGCAGTCCAAACCAGAGTCACCACATAGGAAACACTCCCTAGTGTGTAGGTATCCATTTCGTTCCTCAATAGTTTCCAATCACCGGACGCGAAGAACCCGACCGACGTAGCTACGGATGCGACGAGCGATTGGTAGATAACGAGATCCATCACGGCTTTCAACTATTCACTCTTTATAACCTTCCGAAAAGCCAGTTGTTGTGAAGCAAGTGATAAGCCATATGTTGCAGTTCCCAAAACGGTGCATACGAAACCGAGTATGTATTTCCCTTCCGAGACTCCATTAGGCCTCTCGTTGCCATTGTTTGCCACTAGTAAAACTGAGGAAATGGTGAGAAGCAGCAGAGAATTGATGATGAAAGGAATGAATTTCTGGGAATTTAGGAAATACGAAAAGAAAGCATTGAAAGCCAACTGAGAGGCTGAAATCAACGACACGGTCGAAACCGGTAGGTACTCGAGGCCGACAGAGTACAAATAAGCATTGCCTGCAATAAGTAGTCCGAGATACACATAGACCAAAACTTGGGGTTGGTGGTGGTGATGGATTTGTGCTGTGAAATGAGGTAAAAAGGAAGAAGAATAGGGAAACCAACAACTTGAACAATGGAGGCCACCCATTTAATGGTTCCACCTTTCTCATAGTAGAGCCTGGTGAGCAATAAAGCTTCTGTTCCACCACAGACTGCAGAGACTGTGTAGACTGCTATTCTCAGCAACTTGGTCATGTAGTTTTCAGCTGGTTTAGACATTGTTGTTTGACCGATGAGTTCACTATTTGAATCTGATCCTGCCATTAAAGGGTTTGTTAGCCTAATGATTATTAGTAGAAGAAAGAGCTTAAACCGGACAAAAATTTACTACTTTTTTCGGTGTCTTTTTCTACCTCTAATATTAAAAAAAATTAATTTTTAAAATTTTAAATTTTAAACCCTAAAAATACAATTTACCCTAAATTCGCTAAATTTTAATATTAAAACCTAACCTTACACCTCTAATCCTAGCCTAAACCCAAAATCTTATTATATAAGTACCGAAAAGGGATAAAAAAATTTTTATTCCGCTTAAACTTTTTTTTATAGAAAGAGGTGATGAATTTACCCATTAAGTGGATTTGTAGTTGTTGAGCTTCAGACATGGCTGAAAAAAGGGGAAGATAGATAAGATCAAGCCTTGCTTTCTGACAGGATCCAGGCTTGTGATCTGAGTCAACGAACTCAGTACCTGATCAGTACTTGCAGGTGATCTCGTTGCATAGTTGAAGATGATAATAAGATTGCTGATCTTATATTATGTAGCATATTAGAAAGCTGTTCCTCTCAATCCATATATATATATATATATATATATATATATATATATATATATATATATATATATATATATATATATATATATATATATATATATTTCCTGTATCTGTTACGAGTTTCCAAATATTATATGCTTTTGAGGGTAAGTTGGGGAATCAATTTTTTGCTTTATTTCACTAGTGGACAAAAATTCTAGTTTTATCCGGAAGTAATTATGCTCAAATGGTATTTTAATCACTAAACTTTAAAAATTATATAACAATCATTAAATTTATCAAATTAGTACAAAATAGTCATTGCATTGTTATGATAATGATAAAGTTCGATAAATATAGTAATTATTTTAACAATTTGATTAAAATTTAATGATCATTTGCAATAATTTAATAAATTTAATGATTATTTTATTACTTTTTGAAAGTTTATTGGTTAAAACAATAATTTAAGAAACTATCGACTTTGAGAAATAATCCCTATAGTTTGAGAAAAAAATTAAGAAACCATATTTGAGTAAATTTACCGGTATACACTTTATAAGTAGCATCCATGCGTGCAATTCATTAGGGTTCAGAATGATATCCTAAGGCTGCTATATATGAAAATATCTGCAGGTGTACATTGTATTGGGACTCTCTTTATTATATATTTTATTAAATTGTTAAAACATCATTTTCACAATGATTTTTTAATAGCAATTTCACAATGATTTGATGTATATATAACATATAATAATTAAAATAACTATCGACTTAAATAATCATTATAATGTACAATTAAAATAACTATCGACTTAAATATATTCTAACAAATCTACAACTGATGTGAAACGAAAACAAGAATAAATTTGAATTCGAACCCACCATGGTTCAACTAACAAATCAAACTGGAACTTCGGTAAATGAAGAACACATATGCTAATAGTGCCTTTTTTTAGTTAAATAAAGAGATATAACATTCTCGAGATAAATGAAGAACGCAACATGCAAATTACTCTTTTTCGAAAGTGCAGTTTAACAAAGCAAGATACCCTCCTACGTGAGAGCTTTGAGTATTTTGAAGGATAATATTCTTGTGAAAAAAAAGGCAAACCGAGTCATAAATTGAAAAGTCTATCAGATATCAAACTCGAAAGAAATAATAAGCATGGGTTATAAGCAAGAATCACAGAACAAAACTTGATGTCCAAAACCAAGTCAAGCAACAAACAGAGGTTTACTCTGTTACCAGCACAGGCTTCAAAAATAGCATCACGAGTCTCGACACTCTCACTCAACGTTGCAATAACATCAATGTCCATCCTAAGCATCCGCATTTCTATCTATTGCACCGAATAGGGCACAAAAAGAATATCCTAAGCACATCAGCTATAGCTTCGATAAAAGGACATGTCCTCCAGCTTCCCCCTTAAGTTGGTGTACACATTTATGTGAGGAGAGATCGTGTAAGACGTTCGCGTGCAGTAGCCAATGCTTGAGTTATCGTTTGTACAACATTGAATGTGTTAATATGGTGATAATAGTTATTGATATGTTTCACTAGTTCAAGAATTCAATTCAGCATTCTGATGGATGATATAATCTGAAGGAAAATGAAAAATAGGAACAAGGATCATAGTACCTGCTTGAAAACGGCGCTCCATCATCTATACCATGACTAGCAACCTTCCCGGCAATAACATCTGCATCAGTTTCGAGAACGATACTGCCAATCGATAGAAAATAGTCAAAATGGATGATAAGACAAGCATCCAAAGGAGAAATTTGCTTCTAGCAACTCCCTTTTTTATCAGAGAAAAAAAGCATATCTTATAAAGTGTTCCTTGAAAGGGAACAAGACCAAGAGCTGGGAAACAGGATACGTCAAAGAGACGTGTCCTAATCCTGCGTCTATGGCCAAACCATGTTTCCCCAGGGGGACTTGGTCTTATTTATATACCTAATTTAACTAATCTCTCTCTTTCTGGTTTATTAGATAAGAATTACAAATGCTAAGGAGCCTTGGAAATGTGCTTAGTAAACCAGCTGAAAAGATGAAATAGGACAACAGATATGACATTGATCCTATACAGCGAAGGAGAAGAGAAGAAGATCGAAGGCTTAGCTAACAGCTCTTTAAGTCTCAATCTAACTTAAACTCCGACACTTTTGCAAAAACTGTTTAACCCTTGTTTGACCGAATTCAAGATAATTTCTTTCTTTTTCTTTCCCAATTCAATGCATCCAAGCATAACAAGTAATAAAAAATCTAAATGCTAGTCCTTTTTTTTTTCTTTTCTTCTGCCAACCTTCTCACTGGCATCGTGAGATGAAATGTATGATTAGTACAGAGTCAACTAAATGTTTAACCGGCAGTATATAAAAAAGCGGGAAATGGGGAATCTAGGGAAATTTCAAGCCAAGAATTGTACTAAAGACACTTCTAATAACAATCACAAGGAAAGAAGAATGGTCTACTCAGAGAATCAGGAAACAGAAGTATTTAACATCAAATATAATAGTACAGTGAATGATAATTCATACCCTCCAACAACAATCTCATCAAGGCACAAGAAAATGAGATCTAAGTTCTCCGGCACCTCCCTCCTGTCCACGGTGCCTCTGGAAGGAGGGGAAAAGGTCAAAATTAGGCATGATGATATCACACACACATGGGTTTCAAAAAAGGGTAAAAATTGAAAGTGTTATGAAAGAACCTACGGATAAGTCCAACTGCATCAAAAAAACCCTGGAGTACTGAGGACTGGATTATCTCATTTTCATTTTCGCCTACGGTAACAAAAAAGTGAAGGTCTTGAACAAACTTGAAGACGACCACATAGTCGTCGAACATCGTTATCTCAGCTGTAAAAAAATTTCAAAGCAACATGTTAGAATAGTATTAGTAGCATGAACCAGCAGTTAAACCAATGCCAAGCCAGGAATTTTCCCTCATTCACCAGGATAAAAGCAAGGCTCAATACCATGCCCATGGATTAAACACTCAATCCACAAGCAAAACCACCTTCTAAATTCTCAAATCCAGTGAATTGATTAACTTACAATTGAACATACCTTCCAAACAAATCTGTTTGATTTGAATTATACACTCAGATCAAACGAAATGTAATGAAGCATTAACAGATAAAACTAAGTGCAGAGAAAAAAGTAAAAGCTTCCTTAGCAGATCAAACTTACCTTCGTTACGAGCACTAGTCTTTTGGGTTTTGGTAAACACGGTTTTCTCAAAAGCTTCCTTAGCAGAATTCGTCGGCCAGTCATCTGAGTAATACTTCACAGCTACACGTTTTCCTTTGGAATCCAGGAGAAGGATGTCTTTTATTAAAGGGCATAACTCCTACAAACAAGAGAAACAAAGATCACAAAATTTCCAATCCAGAAACAAAGTTCATAAAGATTCAACTAATCAAGCCAACTAAAAACCTAAGATAATGCCAATTTAGTTTCGATCTAGTTCTCCAACTTAATTAAAGCTTGAAATTCTCAATTCTTTTCAACTCTAAAAGAACCGAATTGGACCTGAGCCTAACT
Source organism: Hibiscus mutabilis (assembly GCA_019671005.1). Taxonomy (NCBI): domain Eukaryota; kingdom Viridiplantae; phylum Streptophyta; class Magnoliopsida; order Malvales; family Malvaceae; genus Hibiscus; species Hibiscus mutabilis. The sequence continues at coordinate 29,136,184 of CM033755.1, forward strand.
CTTAGAAAAGTATAAATTACATAGAAAATTAAATTCAAGTGCGAGGTGAATAAGTTTATATCAGCGTTAGAGATAGCTAAACACCATAGACAAAGCAAATCTCCAGAAAGCAACTAATGAAAGAAAAAAGACTCGAGGCACGTATAATGTAAATTTGAAAGATTGATAAGTTAAAAGAGAAAGCTGACCATTTTTTTCTCGGTTGGAAAAACTTTCTCAGAAAATATCGGATTCTTGTTTGACGGAACTTCTCAGACAGTAGCTGATAGTTTTAAGCAACCAGAAATGTGTTATAGGGTAAATTATACAGTCCATCATACAACTATCTTCTTATTCTTATTTTGATCATTCAACTTTTACAATTTTTAATGTAGTCATTCAAGTTTTAAATTACTTTTATTTTGATCACTTTACTGTTAAATCGCAAGAAGTATAATGACATGACAAATATTTGATGACACACTAAAGCGACGTTATCTTGGATCCTTATAAAACAACTAAAACGACGTTATTTTAAATTCTTATAAAAATTAAAAATTTTCCTTTTATTTTTTCTCTTGTTTTCTTTTTTACTTCCTCTATTTGTTTATCTATGTTCAAAGCAACCCTAATTTCAGGCATCTCTCGTCGATGATCGATCACCACATCGACTGTCATCGACGGTGACTAATGAGTATTAAAATCTCTCATAGAACTTGTTTCGTCCTCCTAAACGTAAGCATGGGCAGATGTACATAGAAATTTGAGGGTGCAATTGACCCCACTTAATTTATTGGGTATGAGATTTTCAAGGAATTAATGTAGAATTTTTTATAGGAAATATAAAAATTGACCCCACTTAATTTTTTTGGGTATGAGGTCAATCAATAATACTTATTGTAGTGGTATGAGAATTCTCATACTCTACTTTGACCCTGCTATATAAAAATTCTAACTCTGCCACTGAACGTGAGTATAGTGTCCATTTAACCAGAAAACACCTAATCTCTACGAATCTAATGTTGAACATTAAATTTCTTGTTCTTCGATCTCTATCTCTGTTCGTCTAGTCAAAATTCTTATTATTTTATATATTTATTTTTTGTTTTCCTTGTCAAATATCAAGACCATGCTCACTTCAGCACCGTGAGATTCACACTACGTGTTCGGTTACATATTCAACAATGGTATTTTTTTTTTTTTTGCCTGTTAATGCTTATGAACTGAAGTTTGTTTTATTTGGAAGACTTTGAACTCTGCATCTACTCCAGTTTTCTTTCTATTTTCCAGAATTTCATGATTGCAAAAAATATGAGTTTGTTGATAAATCAAATCTTAGGCCCTTTGTTCGTCGTTTCTTCTATAATTTGTGTTTTCCTATTGTAAATCCAGTATCTGTTTTTGTGATGAAATGGTCGACTTGGGTGGATGTTAATTTCAGGTGAATTGGTTGTTTTGGCCTTTGGGTGGATGTTAATTTCAGGTGAATTGGTTGTTTTGGCCTTTGGGTGGATGTTAGTTTCGATTGAATGAGGTGGGGTGAGGCTGGTGAGCAATTTTATTTTTTTACCCTAATTCTAAATATTACGTGACATAAATATTAATAAAATAAATCACATAATCCTAAAATATTAATAAATTAAGTCATGTCATCACATTTTGTACGATTTAGCGATCAAGTGACTTAAATAGAAGTAATTCAAAAGTTTAATGATTAGATTAAGAATTTTAAAAGCTAAATGACCAAAATATGAGTGAGAAAATAGTTCAGTGATTAACGGTATAATTTACCCTATTCATACCCGAGATTATTTGTTTAAGCGCCTCTTTAGTCCCCGTAATTCTGTTTTAGTTTTCAGATTTTTGTAAGATAAAACATACTTCAAATTCACTCAATTACGTGTTCAATTATAAATAAAATATTTTTAAAAAATTGTAATTTAGTTATTTAATTAAAATTTTGTTACAAACATATCACTCTACCGTTAAAATTAACTTAGTATAATAACAATATTAATCGTAAAATTTATACATTCTATTAGTTTATTCATATATTAAAATAATTCAATAAATTTAACCTTTCATGTTTAAAATTATGATGTTGTATCCTCATGACACTCTTCGACCATTTGTCGCACTTTCGCTACTGTTCATTAGCTCGATAACTGATAGATAAGATAGCTCGACATACGCATTCACTTCACTACTACAAATTTGACAAATTAATGAAGCATACCCATTACAATCATGATGTAACCTGTTAATAAACATAATCGCTTCACTAATTAAATTTTTAGATATAAAGAGTTACATTTATTGAACAATTTCGAATTAAGACCAAATTATATAAAATAACATTAAATTAAAAAATATTATAACTTTGTTATAATGATTTTACAATAAATGTCATACACCATCGTACACTATAAATATCTCACATCAATATGTAACACTAGTTTTTCTATCCTTTTCAAATGGGTAACACTATACTCAAGGTCACTTTTGCTTTCTGTTTGTTTGACTTTGGTCTATGATTATAAAAAAAGTTAAGTACTGGTCACGTGTTATAGATTTATTACATTTTGATCACTAAATTATTAACTCTAGTCAATTTTTTTTTACAATAGCAACTGAATTTTATTAAAAAAAATTATAGAAGATATCACAAATATAACGTATTCAGAAGGGAAAATAATGAGGATTAGTCCACCAAAATCTCATACAAAACCCAAAGTGCAAAGAAAAGTAAATACTTCCATAAAGATTAACATATCGTGAAAATCCAAAAGCTTTCATCTTCTTGAATCTCTTTGTCTCTATCCAAACTAGACGCATTACGGGGTGGAAAAGGAGTGATGAGTGAACCGAACTATCAGGCAGATCACTCTGCTACCCGAGACTGATTATATCAACAAACAACCATCAACCGAGTGGAGATTTATCTTTCTATGACCATCGACAGAATCATAATTAGAAACTAGTGCCGTGAAGATCTCTGTACGAGCACCAAACGACCGTTAATGTATGTTAAAATTATGTCAAAATGACAAATGAAACGAAAACACAAAAATCAAAGAAAAAGCGTGCCACAAAGACATATATTCTTATTAAAAATATAAAAAAAACAAAAAATAATGAACCTGATGGTCAATAACCAATACTAAGACAAGTTACCGATATCCGGCTAAGAAAATAAAAGAGAAAGAGGCTATAGTACTAAGAATGATGCAAAGAAAAAGATAATAAGTTATTAACTCTAGTCAGTTTTATAACATGACACGTTAATTTTTCATATAAAAATAGTTCATGTAAATGGTTCGTGCGTAAGTGGAGCTGCAATCGAGGCTACGCTCATGGCCATGCGACCAACTTACTAGCCAACAACAGTGGTTCGATCGCCAGTCAGTTCTAGGGTTCATTTATATTACTTTAATTTTTCATATAAGATAGTTCATGTCCTTTAAATTAAACTCTATCTCTATAATCGATTTAAATCCAGAAGAAAACCAATAATCTTAAAAAAGAATTATATGTAGTATTTTTATTATAATACAAGGAGATATCTTATTATTAATGCCACCTAATGGTCATGAAATCCTCAAAAAAACATAGATTACATGCATCGCAATGATTAATAATGTGTTAATATCTTTAAAAATGGATTAAAAACTTGGTTGATCTCTTCATAAGCAGGAACCAGTGGGGAAACACCCTCCCCAACCCAACTAACCCTTCTGACACTCCACCACCTTCCACGGTGGCCCTTGGGTTGCCACTGCCGCTCTGTCTTTGAAAGAAAATTTCCCCGTCCCCGGATTATTATCGTGATGTTCAAAGAAAACATCAACGGTTGGTTTCGGTGGGCAATTGATTCTGCTGCTGCAGTTGTCGATATTGCAAGTGAAAACCAGTGGGAGGAATCAAGAAGCATGAGGGTTTATAAATTACAAACAACTGTGTATCTATCACATAACCACACTGTCTAGTTATCTAATGTCATTCAAAATACCTATATTATAAGTAAACACGTGCTTATAAATGGTGAAGTACAATGTAAAAGAGGATGATGTTCACTTTAGAAAATTTAAATTCGAACAGTTTTTTAGACACTCGATGGATTACTTAAATAATTGAACCCACTATTGAAGTAGTTAAGACGTATCCAATTGTGGGGTATTTCAACAAAAGTTGTCACCCACTTACTTGAAAAAACGATCCTTTCAGGAATTTGCTGCATTTTCAATTCAATGTTCAAACATCCTAGGACTCTGTCTCTGCTTCTCAAAACATTTTACATGCAGAAGGCCTTGTTTTGCTAACACAGACCAAGGGGTATCCCTAAAATAGCACCACATGGGGCTATATTTACTAAAGAGTTCTATATTTCCCGAGATAGCACCTTAGAGTGAACTCGTCATGCATGCCCGGCGAGTTTAATTTTTTTAGAAAAAATAATTATTTATTGGAACACGACTAGTTCACTATAAGGGTGCTATTTTGGTAAATATAACCCCATAGGGTGCTATTTTAGGGATAACCCCGACCAACAAGAAAAGAAAGAAGAAAAACATGGTATTAATCCATTATTAGTGTCTGTTCTACAGATTTAGTTGTAGATTACTGCAAAACGGTAGTATAACAACAAGTTCTATAAAAACGAATGAAGGCCATCTGCTTTTGACCATTTTTATGAGAGAACCTTTTTATAACAAGTTTGTTCCGGCTTTTTCGACTGCGGATGTTAACCTTTCGACAATCAGTGGCCGGTGAGCATGTTTTCAAATCAAAGCAAATCGTGAGCTGACATCAAATATCTGGCAAAAAAAAAAAAAAAACATTGGAATGGTTATGATCACTGATCAGAATAGGAACTGGTAAAATGTAAAGTAGATCCAAGTTAACCTCCTAAATGGATATGCAGGGCTTTATCGCAAAAGCTCATCAGGGAAATCAATTAATTCGAATCTAATTCTCTATAGTTTGGTGACGGTAATCATCGGATCGCAAACTAGGACAACATTCAACAGAACAAGCTGAAATACTCCATTGAACAAAATAGGTGAAAAGGGAAATTTTCAAGGGTCGGATCGGATCGGTCCGATGAGCATGAAATGCACAAAACTATTATGTCAAAATGATTGCTTTCTTTAGTTCATAACTTCATCATATTCAAAATCCCAATTATATTATACACAACTATGGCAACAAGATCATATCAACCTAATCTTAGTTTAATGGCGAATGTGTTTTCGGTTGAATCGGTTTTCTATAGTCAGACCATAGAAAAGCCAAATCCAAACAATCCTATATGAAATTTAGAGTCAAAGAGGCAAATGCAAAAACACCAGCACCAGATAAAAAGATGCAGATCAAACCAGAAGAAATTCACCAAAAAAGAGCCATAGTGGATTCGAGTTCAACCCCTAAACATAGGTAAAACTCTCCAAGCTCCACAAGATTCGAACCCAAGATCTTACTAAATTCGCATCTAAATCTTTCAACTACTAGAATCAAGTCACTATTAATGCACAAACCCTAAATCATCTAACCCTGAAAATGCAATAAAATGCAGCAACATGCAAAGTTTTTTTATTCATAGTTCTGGCAAAAACGTACCTAAAAATTCGATGAATCTTCGATTCCCCATTATGTTTTCGACACCGGCTTCTGCAACAAAGCAGTCAAATAAACTTCCCCATGCTTCAAACCACTAGGATCTGTCTTGTTAGCCACTGCCCACTTCACTTTCTTGTACCCAAGCTTCCTTATCAATGGCCCATAAACTTTCTCCAGGTCCACCGCTTTACTAAAGAACCGGTCCACCCACAAGTACCCCCCGGCTCTCAACACTCTATCCACATCATAGAACATGAACTCCAACACCGGAACCGGTATCCACCGGTTCACCGCCCTCCCACAACGGACCAGATCCATCGTCCCGTCGAAGACCGGGAACCGCTGCTGCAACGGCACGTGTAAAGGCACCAACCCTCGTAAAGCCACGGCCTCGTTGAAAGGTGCATTGACGTTCATGGTGGTGGTCAGCATCGTGACGTTGTAGGATTTCTTCATTACGGCGGCGAATGTTCCGGTGCCACCGCCTATGTCGATGCCGAGACGGATCGCCGAGTTAGCTGATTTAGCTAATTGCATGAACTGGGGAATGGGAAGATCGAGCTCGGAAGTATATTTCAGCAACGAGGAGTGTTGAGCGTTGAGATCGAAGCCCGCGGGGTTGTTTTGCAAAAGACAAGTAAAAGATTTGCACGAGTATTTGTTCCACACGACGCCGGAATCAGGGAGGGAAGTCGGGAAAGGGGTTAAAGACAGAGAAGAAGGTTGTTTCGACGGTGTTTTCGAAAAGCACCGCCGCCGTGGGAGCGGGTGGCAGCCGTTGAGAATAAGCGTTTCCTGGAGGTCTGGATCAAAAGGGCAAGTCGAAAAAGGAGTGTAATTCATGTATTTGTGAAGCAGGTCAGGGTGGTTATGGCAGGAAGAAGCAATGGGGCCGATCTGAGAATGGAGGATAAGATCCAGAGGTACGACGGAACTGGGTTTCGCCGTTGCAGAGGCAGATGATGGGTTGTGGCGCGTGAGGTGATTAATGGTGGCGCGTATGGTATTCAGATGCCGTATGAGGTGGTCGGGAACGGGGGCAGGAAGCGGAGGCTTGGGGGATTGAACGGTGGAGGAGAGGTGATAGAGGGAGAGGATGTTGGTGGCCACCATGACTAAGAGGAGGATGAAATTCAAACTCATTGTGAAACCCATTGAATCTTCTCCAGTCGTCCTCTACTGAGCTTCACTTTGCTTGTTTTTCGTCAGATTCCGAATCCGATTTCGGAGGTTTAAGCTTTGGTTTTAAGTTCAATTCTCAGTCACTTCTCACTTTCTCAGTTTCATCACGGATTTTTTTCTTACAAGCTTTGGCTTTAGTTATATGTTGATTGATGTAAACTTTTTGGGTGGGGCTTCAAGTTCGACTGGGAGATTGAATATGAACCGTTGACTACAATCAGATGGGGTCATCATCAATCTAGTTTCGGGAAAGAGTAAATTCCGAAAGGAAATGACGTTTTATTGCAAATTGCATTGGTCTTGGTAAATAAAATAATTTTGTAAAAACCGATGAATGGAAAACCCTAGTGGGATACCTTAGCAAAACCCTACGTTGGATCTCTACGGCACCTCTGCTGGCCAGCCGTCGAAGACTGTGGATCAGCTGGGAGCCTTGGCTGTCCGGGAAAGGCCAGGGTCTCCGATAGTTGTGGAGGATTAAAGCCTTGCGAAGCGAGATAAGAGCCGTGATGAGCAACCAGAGTCGGTGGCAATGGATGTTGATGGTGTTGAGTGTCACGGCCCAAACCTTTTCAGTTACGCAAGGATCGGGTTCAAAGCGGATCATCGGACTTGCCAAGACCACCAGACTTGGCCCAACACTTGGAGAATGCTAGAGCGCCCGATCACACTAGCTTTTCAGAAATGGCAAGAGACAATGAGTCAAAGGAAGAATCTTGCCATATCGGGTGTAATCAACTATCTGAGGAAAGAAACCTACTAATTGATGTAATTAGGTAGGATTTGATATTCTTTCCTAGATTAGAGATTCTTGTAAGGATTTGGGCTAATCCTGGCCATTCATATAAATCGATCCGGACCATTGATTTAGTGGGAGCTCAACTATAAATAGAGAGCCTCCCACTCTCATTTGTATCATCCAAACCATCATCCATCATCCATTTCATTCTATTCATTCTCTCATTTGAGAAGAGTAATAAGACTCTGAGGCATTTACTCTAGTTTTCCTCTTGTCCCTTTCAATTGTCTTTGTTTCTAAAGCTCTTTGAGCTAGTTGCCTCTCGAGTGGCCAAGAGTAGCCACCATAGTGCTTAAAGCGCTTCCGCATCCATCGGAGCCTAGAGGGCTTGTCCGAGCCGTTGTCGAGCAGGAGTACTCGCAAGGCTGGTTGAAGGCTTACTTAGGCGCGGGAATCGACCGAGTAGCGTCTAAGGCCGCACGGATCACTAGGGTTGAGCCCTAGCCCCATGACAAGTGGTATCAGAGCGACTCTTTGACTGCCCAATTTCACGCTGAGTGCCCATGAGTAGGGTAGGCAGTGTAGACAACTGTGACAAGGTAGCCCATCACGAGAGCGGAAGCTCGTGACGAGGGCGTCACGAGGTTGAGTGGGGGAGAATGTCACGCCTGAGAAGAGGCGGGGTCATTAATCCCACATCGGAAAGGAAAAGAGAAGTCTTGGGATATAAATACGGTGGCACTGCACATCCTATCAGACATGTCTTTTGGGAAGAGGGTAATGGCCCCGTGATATGAGGCGGTGGACAATGCGAGCGGTGATGATGTACAAAGTCCAGGACTGGTATCTGAGAATGATGGATCGGTTGCGGAGGAACAGTTAAAGGATAAACAATCGTATGCTAGTATGGCTGTTAAAGCCGTGTTTGCTGAGGGTCGATATGAGGAGGATTTTGTCTTTGGCCCTGACAAGATTGTGGTATTTGATGAGGATTGTATCGTCGATGATGCTGGTCCTTTTCCAACGATTAAGTTCTCGGACCGAGTTCATGATCAGATTGACAAGAGTATGAGGAATGTGATCATTGTTAGGCTACTAGGGCGTTCAATCGAGTATGGTGCATTATGGTCCAGGATTAATAGGATATGGAAACCGTTGGGTGAGATCCAATTAATTGACCTCGAGAACAACTATTTTTTGGTGTCGTTTTACGGATGCTAGGGATTATCGATCAGTTTTGATAGATGGACCTTGGACTATCTATGGCAGTTATCTAACAGTTCAGCCCTAGAGTCGTTCGTTTTCGACGTCTGAGAAACACTCGTCCCACGTGGTTGTTTGGGTTCGTCTTCTTGATCTTCCCTATCGTTACTATTGCAAAGCTTTGTTTAGGAGGATTGCACATGTGGTTGGGCGGGGTAAGTTTGCTTGTCTGGCCATCATGGTTGACTTGAATAAACCGCTTAAGTCCTATATTAGAATCGATAACTTTGTCCAGCGTTTGGAATATGAAGGGCTACAGCATATTTTCTTTACTTGTAGGGTCTATGGCCATTCGAAAGAAGAGTTTACTTGTAGGGTCTATGGCCATTCGAAAGAGGAGTGTGCTAAGGGTCAGGTGTCTATTGTGGCCGAGGTAGATACATGGTTTACTTCAGACAAGGGGCCTTCGGCTGCTCCAACTGCATGTGAATCAAGCCTCTATGGGCCTTGGATGGTGGCGTCTAATCATCGTCAGAAGTCTTTTGTAAGGACTGAATCGAATGTGGTACAGGGTCAGAGTGGAGGTGTTGCCACAGGCTCCCGTTTCCCAGCTTTGAATGATTTAGTTGAACAAGAACGGATGGACAAGTCTCCTGTTGAAGGTGTTAATAATGGTGTTGATAGGTATGTGCCTGCTGAGGGGATGAGTTTGGCTAGTACGAGGACTTCAACAGTTGTTGTACCGTCAATAGGTGTTGCTAAGAATGCAACGTACCATGCTTCAAATCCTACGAAAAAATTGTCACTGAAAAATGATGGGACCAAAGGACATGGGTGTGGAAGTTATTGCGTTGGATGAGAGTTCCCAACCGACAACAACAGTTCACCATGTGCCTAAGGTGATGAGGTTTTTACGGCATTGTCGATCGTGGAGCGTGGTTCTGAACCGAAAGTTGTTCATAGGCCGAAGGGTGGCAGTCTGATAGTATTGTGCTTGAGGGGGCAAAAGAAAATAGGGGCTTGAAAGTCAAGAAACTATTTGATCATCGACCCCAAGTAGGGCGGCTTTGTCTGAATAGGTTCAAGCATCTTTTAATCTCATTGATAAAGTGCAAAGTCATGGGCTGTCCTTTGACTTGGATATGGAAGCACTGGATCCCAATGACAGTGATGTATGTGCTAATCGAACGGTGGTCTTAGGGGGACAGGTGGATGTTGTGCTCGCTGTGATGAGGGTCATGTGGCCTCTTGAGGTTTGGTGTTTTATTTTATTTTTTATGATGAATGTTATGTTTTGGAATTGCAGAGGTGCTACGAATGCCTCGTTTCATCATCATTTATTGTCTTTTGTGCGTTCTAATAAGCCTCAGGTTGTGGTGATCTTGGAGCCTCAAATTAGTGGTAGAGTGGCAGATAGGGTGATACGTCTCTTGGGTTTTATGAATTTATTCCGCATCAAGTCCGTTGGGTTCAGTAGAGGGATTTGGATTCTTTGGAAGGAAGATATTAAGGTCGATGTTCTTCATGTTTCTTCTCAGTTTGTGAATTGTAAATGTGGGGCTAATGTTGGGTAGGAATGGGTCCACTTGACGACAATTTATGCTAGCCCGGTTGCGGCTCGTAGGAAATTGTTATAGGGTCCTTTGGCTCGCTTGAATCTTGGGGATGATGTTCCGTGGCTCTTGGGGGTGACTTTAATGCCATCTTACGAACTGAGGAGCATGTAGGGGTTTTACCTTCAGGTTCTGAGATTAGTCGCCTATTCTCAGATTTTATGTTCGATACAGGGTTACTTGATATTGAGTTTGTTGGGGATGATTTCACTTGGCGTTGGGGTTTGTTGTATAAGTGTTTGGATCGATGTTTGATGAATGAGGCCTAGAGTCAGCATTTTCCTTTGTCTAAGGTGATTCACTTGGATATGGTGGGTTCTGACCACTGCTATATTTTGTTGAAGGCTAATCTAGAGGTCTATCTAGATCAAAATTGACCGTTCCGGTTCTTAGCGGCGTGGCAATATCACCCCGAGTTTTAAGATTTTCTAGCGAGTACTTGGGATAATGATGCAGAGTTGGTAGATAATTTGGAGCGGTTTCGTGCTTAGGTGGATTGGTGGAATAAAGAGGTGTTTGGGCACATTGGTCGTAGGAATAAAGAGTTGATGCCACATTTGTAAGGTATAGATCAAGCTCTATGTGTGCGTTATTTCGGTTATTTGCTTGAGTTAGAACGTAAGCTCAAGAATGAGTTGGAGATGGTTATTGAACAAGAAGAATGTTTGTGGTTTCAGAAATCGCGATCAAGGTGGGTAATACAGGGCGATCGATATACGCGCTTTTTCCATGCTAGTACTATAGCCCGGCGCCAGAGTAACACAGTCTTGGGTTTACAAGATAATGAGGGCGTTTGGCAGTTGCTTATTTCCAGTCTTTGTTCTCGACTAATAGTAATCCATCGGTGGCTTATGAGCATAGGGGTATGTTTCTGCGGTTACATTGGCATGTTCGGGAGGCTCTTGACAGCGCGGTAACCGATGTGGAGATTAGAAGTGTGTTCTTTGAGATGAATCCATTGAATGCCCCTAGTGTGGATGGACTTCATGCATTATTTTATCAGAAAAACTAGGCGTTAGTGGGTGATATTGTTTGTCGTTTTATTCACGCAATCTTTGTCAGTGGTGAGTTACTAGAAGCCTTAAATCGCATGCTTGTCGTACTTATACTCAAGGTGCCTAATCCGAGCCTTTTAAATCAATTTCGTCTGATCAGTTTGTGTTCTGTGCTTTATAAGGCGGTGACTAAATTGATTGTAACTCAGATCTATTCATATCTTTCTGAGTGGGTTTCGAGCAATCAGATGGGCTTTATATCGAGTAGGTCAATTTTGAAAAAAAAATTATAATTGTTAATAAGGTAATTTATTCGATACGACGCAAACAAGGGTATAAGGGCTGGATACCTATCAAGATCAATTTGGAAAGGGCCTATGATCGACTTGAGTGGCATTTTATTGCTGATACATTAGAGGATGTTGGGTTATCGACTGCTTTACGCTAATCAATTATGACTTATGTGTCATGGATTTCATCCTAGATATTGTGGAATGGTGCTATGACTCGGTCGCTTGTGCCTTCGCGGGCATACGACAAGGTGATCCTATTTTTCTTTATCTTTTCGTCTTGTGCATGGAATGTCTTAGTCAAGCTATTCATGCAGCAGTGGGGTGTGGATGGTGTTTCAATTATCTAGGGCATGTGTGGGTGTGTTGCATCTATTCTTTACAGACGACATGATTTTGTTTGCTAAAGCTTCCTCTAAACAGGTGCATATAGTTCGGGATATTTTGGAGGATTTTTGTAAGGCTTCGGGTCTTAAGGTGAGTATCACCAAGACCACGATTCACTTTTCGAGGAATGTGGGTGTGGATGTGCGAAATCATATCAGTAGTGGTTTTGGTTTTAATGAGGTTGCTAACTTTGGAAAATATATAGGGGTGTTGATCCTGCATGCACGGGTTTCTAAGGCCACGTATCGATATCTGATTCAGAAGGTTCAAGATAAACTATTGGGGTGTAGTGCTAAGTCGCTTTCTCTCGCGGGTCATATTGTTTTGGCTAAGGCAATGTTAGCAGCTATTCTGTCATACACTATGGAGTTGACCTTCTTGCCTAAAGGGGTGTGTTCAAAGATTGAGCGGATCATTCATTGATTTTTTGAGGGGGCATAAAGTTGAACGTAATGGAATCACACTTATAAATTGGGCAAATTTGTGTTGACCTTTGGACGACGGTGGTATTGGATTTAAAAAGTTGCATGTTCAAAATGAGGCATTCCTCATGAAGATCACTTACCATTTGCTCTCGCATGATCATTTATGAGCACGGTTGTTACGTGAAAAGTATAAGTGGCGGTCGTTGGAAGAGGTTCTTGTTTTGCACAATGGTTGTTCTCATTTGTGGCATGGTGTTTATATGGTGGGGGATGTGCGTTCGAATTTAGCTTGGTAAGTAGGCAATGGTAACAATGTTAGTTTTTGGCATGATAATTGGTTGGGAGATGTCAGGCCAATTGCTGACCATCTTCTTCCAAGGGTCGTGATTTGGAATGATAGTGCGAGGGTGGCGGATTTAGTGGATGCGAATGGGAACTGGATGAGGGCGAAACTTGAAAGGTTGGTGTCGGACGTGGTGCTCCAGCATTTGGCAGCTTTCAAAGCTCCATCGTTACCTCACATGATTGATGGACTCGGGTGGTTGCCTAGTCGAGACTGCCCATTCCGGGTATAGTTGGCTTATTATGTTCGAGAATGGGTTGCTTTTGGTCTGACTGAATTTGTTTGGAAGAGTATTGCTGGCTATCATGGGCTACCGCAGATTCAAACCATAATTTGGTTAGTTTGCCATGAGAAGCTTTTGACGAACATGGAACGTGTCCAACGGCATATGGCTAGTGGGGGTAGTTGTTATATTTATAGGGCTTGTATGGAAGATATCGACCATATTTTGTGATATTTCCCGGCTGCTTATGCGGCTTGGGTGTCGTTAGTTAAACTAGAGATGCTTGATGAGTTCTTTGGCTTGAGTATTAAGGAGTGGTTGCGTGTTAACTTAACCGACCCAAATAAGTTTGCTAGGGATGAGCCTGAGTGGGATATTTTGTTTGGTTCGATGGCTTAGAATTTATGGAAGTTCCGTAACGAGCTTATCTTTAACCCACATGATATCGCGCGAGAATCAGTGGTCGAGCTGAGTCGATGAGTGGTTCTGGACTATATTGTCAAGGCAGTCTCGGTTGGATGTCAAAACCTTGTGTCTAATCGTGTGAGGAGGATTCTGGTCACCTGGGGTAAGCCACCAGTGGGCCGGGCGAAATTGAATTGTGATGGGGCTTGGTGTCGATATTCAAGTGCAGCATCGTGCTGTGCTGTGGTGCGCGATGAGAGTAACCGCTGGTTGATTGGGTACTCTCATCGTCTTGGTATTTGCTCAATTGTTGAGGCCGAGTTTTGGGGTATTTATGAGGGGCTTTTAGCGGCTTGGTCTATTGGAATACAACATTTATGTGTAGCGTCCAATAGTGTGGATGCTATCGAATTTATTCAGCGGTATCAGGGTGGGGTCTCGTCCTTTACCGTAAGCCCTTATATTAGTCTTTTTATCAGGGTGGGGTCTCGTCCTTTGCCAGTTTGATTATGTGCCTCAAAAAGCGAATGTGGTTGTGGATAGTGTCACGGCCCAGACCCTAGGGTCCGAGCCCAACGCACACCAGGGTGCAGAAGAGGCTCTGCGCACTATTTTGGGCTTGCCAGCACCAAACCGAGATAGCCCATCACTTGGGGTTGAAGAGCAATCGGATATGGCAAGTATATCAAGTCAACAAGCCTTATCCTTCTAAACTTACCATATAATGTTGTAGCCCTTTATCTTTGGCAAGTTTTACCCAAATAGCTAGGATCAAGGGATATGATTGTGCTGCTTTAATCTGGACCATTGATGTACTCTTATCTTAATCGTTGGATGTAGGGGGCTTCAAGTATAAATAGAGGCTTACCCCCACCTCATTTTACACACTTCAGTATTGAGGAATACACTGAGCATTCACTCAATTCTCCTTGCCTAGCTTTTCTTAGCCATTTCCTTTCAGTTGTTCTTTGTTTTCCATAAGGATCTTAGCTTGTTAAGCTTTGATCGTCAGGCTGACTTAGGCATTGCAACGTTGAGAGTGTCTAAGGTCGCACGTTCGAGACTACGAGGTTCTACGGGCGTGACAAGTGGTATCAAAGCGAGTTTAACCGAGAGAAATGGCACCACAAAGCTCCTGCGAGGTTCTAGCAACTGACCGAGAGACTCGTGCTGCAGCTACCGAGAAGAAGCGTGAAAGTTCCAGAGACATCATCTCCTCTTTGGAGAAGAGGGTCGTTCGTCTGGAGGAAGCCATTGGTAATGTCCAGGAGACCTAGAAGGAGGCGGAGCCACGCCTCGAGAAGGTGGATTCACTCAAGGATGAAATCACCGATGAGGTCCAAGAAGTTCTCAATGCGATGTATGAGAAATTGGATCAACAAGCCCGTTCCCTTCAAGGTGCAATGGAGACCATGAAGGCGGAACATGTGGAAGAGATGAAAAAGCTCACTGCTGAGCTATCTCTCTACAAGAATGTCGTATTGACTGGCATGGTGGACGAAGCACCTGCAGCTAAGCCCAGGATCAATGTTCCAAAACCGAAGGAGTTCAAAGGGGCGAGGGCAACCCAGGAAGTGGACAAGTTTATTTGGGGGTTGGAGCAGTATTTCTGACTCATATGCATCGATGATGAGGCCACAAAGGTAAACACAACTTCTGTTTATTTGATTGATGCCGCTCTCTTATGGTGGCGACACAGATGCTCCCAAGCGGAGGATGAGACTCTTCCCGTCAAGACGTGGAAGGAGTTCCAGTTCGAGTTCAATGAGCACTTCTACCCAAAGAATGCTCAAGACGAGGCTCGAGAGAAGCTACACCAGCTACAGCATGACGGTTCTATCCGAGAGTATGTCAAGAGGTTCATGGAACTTAGGCTCCAAATCCAGGACATGGGCGAGACTGACGCCCTCTTTGCCTTCAAGAATGGGTTGCAACGTTGGGCAAAGATAGAACTGCACCGACTGAGGGTCCAAGATCTTTTCAAGGCGATGGCCGCTGCCGACTCCCCTGCAGAGTTTGAACATAAAAAGTCAGACAATTCCAAAGAAAAGCTGAAGTACAAAGGCAACGGGAAGAAAGACAAGGACGGGCATGCCAAAAATGGGTCCGAAAAGCCAACCAATAAAGGCAATAAAGTCAGCAAGCCTTGGGACGTCATGTGTTACAGTTGTGGAGGTAATCACTACAAGAGGAATTGCCCCTAGCTCGCAAAGGCTGCTGCCATTCAAGAGAAGAGTGGCGAAGAGAATGAAGCCCTCAAGCTTAATTCCATCATTAGTTCCATGAAGATTAAGAAGGGATCCAAGAAAAAGGGTCTGATGTTCGTGGACATCATTGTGGCGGGTCAAAGGTTGATCGCACTTGTGGACCCCGGTGCCTCAGAATTGTTCGTGCCAGAACAAGTTGCCAAGAGACTTAGCCTTCACGTGGAGAAGGAAAATGGGTTCATTAAAATCGTGAATTCCAAGGAGACTCCGATTGCGGGAGTAGCAAAAGGAGTCAAGTTAGAAATTGGGGATTGGACTAGTAAGGAAGCTATCAAGGTAATCCCTCTTGATGACTTCGATTTTGTGATTGGGCTTAGCTTCCTTGACCGGATTAATGCTTTCCCTGTTCTCTTTGCCGATTGTTTGTGAATACTTGACCCAGCACATCCATGCATGGTTCCGGTGAATCGAGAGGCAGGAGTTGGGGCCAAGATACTGTCAGCCATCCAGTTCAGCAAGGGGGTGCTCAAGGAGGAACACATCTACTTGGCCACGTTGGTCCATGATGGACGAAGTCAGTCCGAAGAGTTCCCAACGGAGGTGAAGCAAGTTTTGGCAGATTTTAAGGATGTGATGTCTGCTGAGTTGCCCAAGCATCTCCAACTGAAGCGGGAGGTGGATCACAAGATTGATCTTGTGCCGAATGCGGAACCGCCAGCCCGAGCTCCTTACCGAATGGTTCCACCCGAGTTAGAGGAGATGCGCAGACAATTGAAGGAACTCCTCGATGCCGGGTATATCCGACCATTAAAGACACCCTATGGTGCACCGGTGCTCTTTCAGAAAAAGCATGATGGAACGCTTCGAATGTGCATCGACTATCAGGCTTTGAATAAGCTCACAGTGAATAATAAGTACCCGATCCCACTGATAGCAGACATGTTCGATCAACTTGGTGGTGCAAGGTGGTTCACCAAGTTGGATTTGCGGTACAAATATTGGCAAGTTAGAATCGCAGAAGGTGATGAACCGAAGACAACATGCGTGACTCGCTACGGTTCGTATGAATTCCTGGTGATGCCTTTTGGCCTCACGAATGCTCCTACTACCTTCTGCACTCTCATGAACAAGGTACTACAACCCTTTCTTGATCAGTTCGTTGTTGTTTACCTTGACGATATTGTGGTCTATAGCAAGACACTTGGGGAGCATGTTGAACACTTGAGGAAGGTGTTCGAGGTTCTGCGGCATAATGAGCTCTACGTCAAAGAGGAGAAGTGCTCATTTGCTCAAAAGGAGGTCCCATTCATAGGCCACATTGTTGGTGGTGGCAAGATCCGGATAAACGGGGCCAAGATTCAAGCCATTGTTGATTGGGAGCCACCAACCAAGGTGACAGGGTTGAGATCCTTCCTGGGCTAGCCAATTACTATCGGAGGTTCGTCAAAAGCTACTCTAAAATTGCCACACCTTTGACCGAGTTGCTGAAGAATGACAAGGCGTGGGATTAGAGTGCCAAATGTTAGAAAGCTTTTGAGGACTTGAAGCAAGCCATGGCGAGCGAGCCAGTGTTGGTGTTGCCGGATCACACCAAGCCTTTTGAATTTTACACCGATGCACCCGACATTGCTATTGTGGGGTCCTTATGCAAGAGGGACATCCGGTTGCTTATGAAAGCCGGAAGCTCAATGAGACCGAGAGGAGGTACACGGTCAATGAGAAGGAGATGACCGCAGTGGTGCACTATTTGCGCACTTGGCGACACCACATACTTGGGTCGAGGTTTGTGGTATATATTGATAATGTTGCCAATAGTTATTTTCTAACCCAAAAAAAGTTGTCTCCCAAGCAGGCTCGTTGGCAAGAGTTTCTTGCAGGATTTGATTTTACCATGGAGTACAAGCCGGGGAAGATTAATTCCGTTGCTGATGCCTTAAGCCGGAGGTACAACATCGAGGTTGTGAGATTGCCAAAGGGAAATTTGTTAGAGCGCATCAAAGAGGGACTGTCACATGACCCACCGGCCAGAATGTTGATTGATTATGCCAAGGAAGGGACAACCAGAAGATTCTGGATCGATGAGGACTTGCTGTATGCTCGAGGACATCGCCTCTATGTGCCTCAGTTCGAGGAGTTGCGCAAGGAAGTCACGAAGGAGCTTCATGATTCTAAGTGGGTGGGATATACGGGCATAAGCCGGACCTTAGCACTTATTGTGGAGTACTACTATTGGCCACGCTTGGGCGAAGATGTTGAAGCCTATGAGAGGACTTGTCTTGTGTGCCAACAGGACAAGATCGAGATGAATAGACCCGCGGGACTGTTGCAGCCATTGCCCATTCCCGAGCGACCATGGAAAAGTGTTTCCATGGATTTTATTGTCGGTTTGCCCAACACTGACGGCCTGTCTAGTATAATGGTTGTGGTTGACAGGTTTTCCAAGTATAGGACGTTTATTCTAGCATCGAAAGTGTGCCCAACAGAGGAAGCGGCTCGTGCAGATTCTGGACTGAGTTGTTTAAGCTTATGGGATCAAGCTTGAACTTCTCCACAAGTGTTCATCCACAAACGGACGGGCAAACCGAACGAGTGAATGCATTATTGGAGATCTATTTGAGGCACTATGTGAGTGTCACGCAGTGCGACTGGCCAAAGCTGTTAGATGTGGCCCAATTTTCCTACAACCTACAACGGAGCAAGGTGACCAACCAGAGTCCGTTTGAGATCGTGACCGGGCAGCAACATCACACTCCCAACGCAGTTGCTACCAAGTATGAGGGGCCTAATCTAGTAGCACACAAGTTTGCCAATGAATGGCAAGAACATCATGACTTAGCTCGAGCTTGTCTACACAAGGCGGGAAAACGGACCAAGAAGTGGGCGGACAAAAAACGTAAAGACGTGAATTTCCAAGTTGGTGACTTAGTCCTTGCAAAACTCACCGGGATCTTGCGCAACCCAACCGTGCACAAAGGGCTTGTTCGAAGATACGAGGGACCGTTCAAAGTTGTGAAGCGGATAGGCACCATGGCCTATCGATTGGAGTTGCCATTGAACATCCGAGCTCATCTAGTGTTCCATGTCAGCCTACTCAAGCCATACCATCAAGATGAGTTAGATCCAGATCGAGGCAAGTCACACCGAGTGCCAGCCGGAATAAATGTCTCCTTCGAGAATGAAGTTCAAGACATCCAAGCGGAGAGGGTCATTCAACGACTAGGTCATCGGCCAAGGCACGAGTATTTTGTTCAATAGAAGGGACTTCCCGACAATGAATGGAGTTGGGAACCAGCCGAGGCCCTATGGCAGTTCAAGGATCAAGTGAGTCGGTACCATCTCAGCCGAGCGACGAGGGCGTCACCAGAACCAGTGGGGGAGAATGTCACGGCCCAGACCCTAGGGTCCGAGCCCAACGCACACCAGGGTGCAGAGGAGGCCCTGCGCACTATTTTGGGCTTGCCAGCACCAAACCGAGATGGCCCATCACTTAAGGTTGAAGAGCAATCGGATATGGCAAGTATATCAAGTCAACAAGCCTTATCCTTCTAGACTTACCATATATGTTGTAGCCCTTTATCTTTGGCAAGTTTTACCCAAATAGCTAGGATCAAGGGATATGATTGTGCTGCTTTAATCTGGACCATTGATGTACTCTTATCTTAACCGTTGGATGTAGGGGGCTTCAAGTATAAATAGAGGCTTACCCCCACCTCATTTTACACACTTCAGTATTGAGGAATACACTGAGCATTCACTCAATTCTCCTTGCCTAGCTTTTCTTAGCCATTTCCTTTCAGTTGTTCTTTGTTTTTCGCAAGGATCTTAGCTTGTTAAGCTTTGATCGTCAGGCTGACTTAAGCGTTGCAACGTTGAGAGCGTCTAAGGCCACACGTTCGAGACTACGAGGTTCTACGGGCGTGACAATAGTATGGCTAAACGAGCGTGATTCGAGGATACAATTTGTCGGCATTATCTATCATCGCCTGATGATGTTCTTGGTGTTTACCATGCGGATAGTAGTGGTGTTGGGGATGTACCGTCTCCTTAGTTTTTAGGATTGGGTTTCTAGTTTGTTGATTGTCAAGGTTATCCTTGTAATTGAACATTTTAATACTATCTTGTGTACTCTTTTCCTCCATCTAAGTTAGGGACTTTTTAACGAGGCACGAGACAATATTCCTCTCTTTTCTTCAAAAAAATAAAATAATTTTGATTCTTGAACTTGATGTTTTAATTTTTATTTGAATGAGAGTGTTTATAATTAATTTTCTATGATTACTGATATCGAATTTATTAAATAATTATAAAATTATATTATTTAGTGTAGGGATGAGTATTCGATTAAGTTAAGTAATTTTTTTTGAGTAAGTCGAGTTGAGAAGTCATATTTTATAATTCAAACTTTATTTAAAAAAATTTCGAGCCAAGTCGAGTTGTTCGAGTCTCTGTTCAAATTTAGTTGTAAATATTTATGATGTTATGGTACTACACGCACGTATTTCTTCATATTTTTGCATATGTGACATATATATCGAGAGAAATCGAGGCACCCGAATCAAACATGAAAATTGATCTACTAATTATTAAAAAAGTTTGAGTTATTTGAATTTTCGTTTTTATAACTCAAACTTTATTTGAAAATTTTCAAGTTGAATTTATAAAATTACAAGTCGATTCGCCTTTTTTCCCGCATTGAGTCAGATTTTACATATTTCTAATTTAGTGTCTCATCTCACTAGACTAACTATTTTGTTGATGAATATCTGCGATCGATAATAATTAGTCACTCATTTATGGCGCTCTCTAAAAGATTAATGGCTAATCATAAATGGTTTGTCTAATATATGCCACAAGACATATAATAAAAGACCATTTAATAATTATGATTAAATAAAAATTTCTCTTATGACATTTAATAAAAACATCCTTTAAGAATGTTTCAGTAATTACTCAACTCAAGTAATAATATTTGTTTTCTTCGCATTGAATTATTTAAGATTTTAAGCTTTAGAGTTTATAGTTTTATAGTTTAGAATCTATGTGTTTTGTGTTTTATATTTCATTATTTATACTTTAGGGTTTGTAGTTTGATTTAGAGTTTATGGTCCACACAAATTTTAGAGATAAAAGTTTTAGATTCTGTGTTTAGAGTTTAAAAATTTATAAATTAAATAAATGACATTATGGAACGAGTTAAGTAATCAATAAAAAACCTCTTAAATAAGATTCTTATTAAATGATTCTTACTAAATCTCATAAAAGAATCTTTTATTTAATCAAGATTATCAGTGATTCATATCTTATGTCTTATGATATAGTTTAGATAAACGACTCACAAAATATGACTATTAACTTTAAGATTTTTGATCATTTCATGATGTATTATTTTATGTTATGCGACTAAGATTTTTAATCATTTTCGAACCATTCATTTATTTTCATTTAACGATTTAAAAATATATTGTATTAATAAAAACACAAACGACAAAAATACAAATTCGATGAACCAAAATAAGTTCGGTAAAAAATGGCATTTCCTCGTATGATTCAAATTCGAATAACTTTATTAAAATTCACAGGTCAAAATACAAAAAAAAAACAAGTATATTACATCAAATTTGGATTTTATAAATAACTTTATATTTCAATGCAATGGGTTGAAGTCGAGTCGGATTATTTGTCTCAGAACTGGACTTGCAAGATTCAAGTTGAGTCCATTCAAGCCCAAACCCAGGAAACTTTCTTTTTTGGTTGATAGTTTAAATGATTTAAAAGGAAAATCTAACATAAATCGCGTACTGCTGAAGCTAAAAATCTGCAGGAATCTGCCTTTAACCTGCTCTCTTTGGTGGTGGTGTAGGAGGGAGACCCAACAACTCCTCAATCAATGGTATTCTTTTCAATTTTCCTTTCGATTCGTACTGAATTTCTCGGCAACCAAACACCCCTTTAGGGTTTCATTCCTACTATTCCTGTTTGCTGTTTGAAAATGATTATTATAGTTTTGAACTTTTCTGTTTGTTTTTGGTTATAGTAGTAGTCGATGAGTTTTAGTTTAATTAGAACTAAAGGAGGGATAGATTTAGGTTCATTGGGATTATTAAGTCCACTGTAAGTAGATTAGCTTGCTTTATATTGATGTTTCCAGGAATCCAATGGATTATAATTTTTCTGATTTTTGTAGGCTGATCCTGAGCTAGAAGCAATTAGGCAAAGAAGGATGCAAGAGCTAATGGCTCGACAAGGGGCGGTAATCTACGACTTTTCCTTTTAATTTCAACTAATTCTTCCTATTGAAGAATTTTGAATTGAGTTTGTTTGTGCTTTTGATTCAATGTTACTAATTATAATCTATTGATAAACAGGGGAGTCAACAGAACCCTGACCAACAGAGAGCTCAGGAAGAGGCCAAGAGGTCTGTTTTTTTTTCTCGTATATGCGAATTGTTTCTGAATCATTCATGTTTTAATATTCATTTTGGGATCGAATTAATTCATTGATTTGACGAGTAAAAGCCATTAATTTAGGGAGGCAGATGAACAGAGGCAAATGATGCTTAGTCAGATTTTGTCCAGTGAAGCTCGTGAAAGACGTAAGTTTGTATCTCAATTCACCATTTGAGCTGGTTCAAGAAACCTACCTTTAATTGATTACACGCATGTTAGAACGTGCATTCTATTTCTATCATTGAATTGCTTGCTATTTCCAAGTTTTATTTGACTATTCAGTTTTAGTTTTGTGTTCAATGTTCATTATATATCAATTGGCTGTTAAACCTTTGAATTTAATTTACTTGTCTGAGAATGTGTGTTTGTCATCTTGGTTTGGAAAAGTGAACTTTCGGTGAGCGAACTGTTCATATAAGTATTTATTTATATTAGAAAAACCTAAGTATGGAGTTCAAAAAATTGTGGGGACATAAAAGTCAAGGTCCTAAAATGAAAGATGTTATGACGGGCCTGGCTATATTTTGATTTCCCGAATATCTTGTTTGTCAAAGACTGAATTTGATCTGTTCTCTTCGATTGTCTAGGCTCAGCTTCGATTTGAATTAAGTATCGTGTGATTTGTAAATATAAAGAGGTCTTGAAAATCTGAATTTAGTAAGATTTAGGGGCCACATAAGGATTGATTGGGTCAGGGCGTAAGACTTAATTGAGTTCTAAAATGAACAGCATGAATTATATAGTATGATGCAAATTTCTATTTTTCAAAAAAGTCCTACCAATTACAATAAACCCTTTATGCGATTACAGCCCCAATCACTCTTTGAAATATTAAAAAGGAATTTAAAACAATAAGATAATATCTTTAAGAAAAAATAGTGCGCAACGACGTAATGGCAGGCATAGATGACAGATTTAGGGTTCTACACTCTATACTCATTGTGCTCTGTTTCTTACCTACATGTAATTCGTGTCATATTTATATTCTTTGCTGGTATATATCTTGTCCAGTTGCTCGAATTGCCTTGGTGAAACCTGAGAAGGCTAGGGGTGTGGAAGATGTTCTACTAAGAGCTGCTCAGACGGGTCAGATAGTCGAGAAGGTATGTTGTAAATTTGTGTGGTTCAACTACTTATTGTTGCATGCCTAATATTAAAGGTGTGCAAATTATTCAATACCATATTTGCAACTAAGCTTTGATAAAGAACTGAAACGCATTCGGTTGAACCCATGTGAAGGTTTCTGAGGAGAGGCTTATATCACTGCTGGAACAGATAAACACCCAAACAACTAAACAGACCAAAGTCACGGTAAGTTAATTTTACTTGTTGCCGACTTGCCTTTGTTTATTATGTATGCAGCCCACAGTTATGACTGTATTTTGATTTGGTTCCATTGTTTTTCCGGTTTTACAGATCCAGAGGCGTCGGAGTGTTCTTGATGACGATGATTAGTTCAAACTTCAAATGTGAAAGCCTCTGCCTCATTTGTGGGGTGTGTTCACATATTCTTGGATTCGTAAGACCCCACCTTGTTTTCTTTTTATATATTTCCAGACTGTATTTACTATGTAATGCCGTATTATGCTATCCTGAGCAATAAAGCTGCTGGTAGACGGCTTAGAGCTTAATGAATGTTGTGAAAATGCTTTGTAAGTTGAAATATTATTGAGGCTGAGATAGAAGTTTGCCAAGTGGTGCTTCATGTCTGTCATGGAAAGTCATTTTTACCCTGACATATATATGGGATAGGATATGTTCACACATTGTAATTTTACATGTTTTTTAGATTGTTGGATAGGTAAAATGGTTGGTTGAGATTAACATAGGATATGTGAAGATTATCATTTGGAGAAAAAAAAGTAAGTTAATCTCTACCATCTATTTCACCCATCTAATGATCCAAAAAACGTGTAAAATCATAGTTTTAAATTGTGCAAGTGAATTCAAACTCTCTCTCTCTATATATTGTTCGAAGTCGGAGTTTATTTTCGGCATTAAGTTAAAAATTACTCTCAACGTTTGACTGAATAGTCAATTTGGCTTTTATTCTTTTTTTGGAACAATTCAACCTTCAACGTTTTATTTTAGGTTAAAATGACCTTTTTGCGGATGAAAATTGTTAAAAAATTAACGGTAAACAATTTGAAATAATTTGATGTAAAAAAATTATGTTATATTTTACATAATTTTATAAAATTATTTTTTAATTGATGTGACGTTTTTTAAGTTAAAACATTTGTTTATATGATATTGTTATGTTATTGTGCATTGCAATATATGTTTGTCACGTCATTTCAAGCCATTTATTATTAGTTGATTGATAGTTTTTCACCGCATAAGGACTATTTTCATTTAAAATGAAACGTTGAAGGTTGAATTGCTCAGAAAAAATAGAGACTAAAATGACTATTTGGTCAAAAATTAACAGTATCCTTTGACTTTATGTCGATTATCTTCTGATTCTGTGAAGTGTTGCTAGAGGGATAAATTTGGAGAATAATCCAAATGAAAGTTAATATTTAGAATGTAAGGAATGTTGAAGAATATTTAGGGATATAAATTATTTTTTACAGTACATGTTTTAATTTTTTAATATTAATTTCTCAAATGACGACATCTATAGGTGGCGAGGTCTCTCTATTTAATATTAAAAAAATAAAAAACACCACTTACAGGTGGTGAGGTCCACGTGTACTATAAAAAATAACATATATCCCTAAATATTTTTCAACATTTTTTATATTCTAAATATTTACTTTCATTTAGCTTAAAAATCCAACGGAGCCGTTGCCAGAGGGTTTACAGAGTCGAGTGTTATTAACCAATAGAAATTCAAAGAGTTTGCATTGGACCTTAAGCAAGGTCATTTATTGGGGGTATGGTACCGTTTGAGTTGACATTTTATTGTTGAGCAATTTTTATACTCTTATTGTTCGGTAGACAATGTTTCGCAAAATTCTCGTGAAGGAGTTAGAATATACCCAAGTATATAGAGATAATTGCATAGGTTGTCTCTAAATTATGATCTCATTCTAAATTGATCTTTAAACCAAACATTCTATATATGCTCCCAAACTTATTCTATTTTGATCTTTTCGTGTTGTTAGTTCTACTGATTAATTTTTTTTCAAAACTTTAAAAACATATTAAATATTTATTAGAAGGTTACGGGTTCAATTTCCATGACCTTTAAAAGCATATTAACTTTTTTAGGTCATGAGTTCAATATTCAAGACTTCCAAAAGTAGATTAATTTTTTTTAACTTAACAATAGGTTAATGAAAGAATCAAATTGAAGTGATATTGATAGTTTAAGGATTAGTATAAAACATTTTAAAATTTAAGGATGGATTTATAATGAAGTCATAGTTTGAGGACTGGTATATAAAATGTTTTGGATTTTAGAATCAAGTTGAAATGATGTCATAGTTTAGGACAACTTAGGCAATTAATTCAAGTATATATGTTTTTTTTAATTTAGTGTATAACATCTATACTATTTAAATTCTTTCCCAACCATAAAATAAATAATAAGCGTTTAAATCTGTTTAATTTCATATCTTTTTTGTATATTATATTAATAACAATATCAATAGGGTTATACTCATTTATTAGGTTATAGGGGTTAAATGGTGATGTTTTGGTTTGGGGGACCAATGATGTTGACAACATACATAATCCATCGTACGGCTGATGACTCAATGGTTTGGTGAGGGAGTAACTTTTGACTTTTTATGTCATTGCTTCTATTGTGAATGTCAATACGACACATCTTGTCGGCCTATTCAATCAGAGTAGCAGGTCCAATTAATGCGCCCCCCAAAAGTCAAATTATGGAAATTTTAAGGGTCATGAAATTTATATCGATTTTTGCATTAAAATTGATTTATGTTCAAATTATTTTTAATATTAGAGATGAAACCGAAAAGTTTGATGAGTTAAAATAATATTATTTTAAAATAAAATAATTTGGTAAAAACGAAAAGTTTTTATAAGCACTTTATTTTGGGTTTAAGAATTTGTTTAGAGTTTAAGATTAAGGGTTTAAGTGTCTGAGTTTAGAATTTAAGGTTTACGGTTAAAATTTATGGTTTAAAACGTTAGGGTTTAACCGCACCCCTTAAATTCCAAAGCTTATTTACTAAAACCCTTAAAGACTAACCCTAAATGAAATCTCTAAACGCTAAAGCTAAGGTACTTGTGCATGAAATAATTATCCTTATTTTAAATGTTGTTATGAATTTGTTTTATCTTAAGATAAAAGAGGTGAGAATATGTAAATGTATATCTATGTCGAATTAATATATTATTTTTTTAGGTTTAATAGTTAAATAAGTGTTCAAATTATACATTTTTCTAGATAGGAGCCTGAACTATATTTTGAGTCAAATGAGAATGTTTTATTCCGCGACCCAAATAGGTACCTCACCGTGGTGGACGTTAATTTTAACCATTATATGACACGTGTGATCTTTTAAACTTTCAAATTTATATTTAAAAATAAATAAAATTAATAAAATATTTCAAAACATCGAAATTCACATTTACTCTCATTGCCCCATTAAATTTTTCTCATCACCCACGTCAAAAACCCAAATTTGAATCACGAAACTCAAAATTTTCTATTACCTTTTTTCTTATTTGCTGCTTTGGCTTTGGCATACAAACAAATAATTTTCACTTAAAAGTCTGATTTCAATCATTCTCTAATCCTATGACTTCTCAATCATGAAAAAATTCAGATTTCTCATGAGCTTGAATGTCACAAGCTTTCTCAAATACTCGTCACCTTTCGTCTTCTCAATC
The DNA here is from genome assembly GCA_019671005.1 of Hibiscus mutabilis. Taxonomy (NCBI): domain Eukaryota; kingdom Viridiplantae; phylum Streptophyta; class Magnoliopsida; order Malvales; family Malvaceae; genus Hibiscus; species Hibiscus mutabilis. The sequence continues at coordinate 29,163,046 of CM033755.1, forward strand.
TTGAAAAATTTAGATTTGTCTTCCAACAATGACTGAAAAAATAGGGTTATGCTAATCTCTTGAACTAATTAAAATCAATCTGAAACAGGAACGACGATTTTGGATGAAAAAAATTCTTGTTTGGTGAGAAAATTTCTTGAACTAATTAAAACCCAGATTTCGAGCTTGAAACGAAATAAAGAACAATCGACACAGCATAAACTAAAACTATGATTTTGAACAAAATGCTAAAGACTTGTTTCAACCCCATCAAAAAAAACTTTCTAGATTCTTGTGTGAGGATTTTGGATGAGAAAATTTATTGTTTGGTTGCCGAAAAAATGAATAACATAAGAAAATTAACAGACGTTACGGCGAGACACCTATTTGGGTAACGTAAGAACGTTAGACATCTATTTGACCCAAATATAATTCGGGTACCTATATGGAAGAAAATGTATAATTTGAGCACTTATTTGACGGTTAAGCCTTTTTATTTTATTGATTTAAAAATTGATTGAATTATCAATTTTTCTTTACTTTAAGTGTCTAAATTATTATTTTTTTTGTCAGAATATGTGCTTAATATTTCATTCATTATCTATTTCCCATTTATATGTAAAAAACTTGTCCAAAAAATGTATGACACGCGACTCCAGTCATTTTCTTGCCTTTCCCCTTAGATTTTCCAGGAAAACAAATAGAAAATTTTCATTGAAAATTCAAAATTTGGTTCGTTTTTTAAAAATCTAACAATCTCAAAGTCTCAAATAATTCGATTTTGAGATTCTATCTATTCATGGTACATCAATTTTAATCTATAAGTCTTTGTTCTATTTTTTGTGAAAATAAAAAACTCTAAGTTCAAAAATGTTTCAAAAGCACTTCGATTGTGAAAAATTCATCTATGCAAACGTGAAACCAAGGCGTCAACTTTAAAAAAAATAGTCTCAAAACGCTTCAATATTACTTGCAATGACAAGCTGAATAAAAGAAAAAAAAACAGAGCTTGAATAACTCATCAATAGAGGATAACAATTCTTAATGGGTGACATAAAAATAATTATAAAATAAAATTTTAGACACTTATTTTGACAAAAGAAGATTTAGGCACTTAAAATAAAAAAAAATATATAGTTTGGTAATTTGTTTTATAATAAAATGAAAGCGATTATAAAATGAAACATTAATAATGCATGCAATAAAGTAAAAGATAAAAAAGGCTAATCATTTATTTCTTTTATCACTCCAAACAAAGCCAATATTGACACTAATGGTACGTAAATGTAACTAGTTGTTTAAAGAACTATTAAGTGTTCCTAAAGTTCCTTGTAAGCTTGTTGTAAAACTTGATTAATCGCTCTTTGTTGTTTAAAATAAATGGTTTTATTTTTGTAATTTTTAAATTGTTCTAAAATCTTATAAGTTGAATTAATCAAATTCAATTTTTCTCATTTCTCAGAGTATCCATTCACTCGAAATTGATCCGCCTCCATTTCTACTTTCTGTAAGCGGGCCCGGGCCTTTTCCAGTCGTTCAATAGCCCCCTCTCGTAGTTTTTCTGAATTTCGAATAGTATTCAATATCCTCTCTTTTCAATTATCTAATAAATTACTTAATGAAAGTAGATTATATGATTGAACATAAAAAATTGAGCAATTCAAAATTCTATTCTATAAGAAAATTCTATAATTCTATAAGGTTAAATAAAAATTTGATTGATCATTTGATATAATTGCTATGCCTAGTGTGCGACTCGTTGAGTTTTTTAGGCTTAAAATTAAAAAAAGGACGGACTAAGTATAAACTAATAACTATAGCACTAGTAATCAACTCATCGCTTCAGACACACTCATTTTGACAAAAGAAGATTTAGGCACTTAAAATTATATATATATATATATATATATATATATATATATATAGTTTGGTAGCTTGTTTTATAATAAAGCCTTTAAATAATCAACCAATCAATTACAATTTGATAGTATTAAAACCATATAAATGAAATTCACTAATTAGTCTAGTGACTGAAGATACTTATATTGTCTCACCTTGTATGAGTTCGTATCTCAGTATGAGAATATAATACATCTCTATTTAATAAAAAATATATAAATTTGAGTTGAGTTTATACCAAATATAATCCCTAAAAGTTTAATGTCCGTCACGACGAGACACCTATTTCGCTCAAAATATAGTTCGGGTACCTATATGAAAAAAGTATAATTTGAGCACTTATTTGACGGTTAAGCATTTTTTTATTTTATTGATTTAATCAATTCGATTAGTTGAGATATAAGTTTAATGGTAATTAAGATAATACATTTAGGAAAATAACAAAAATTAATAAATTATAACATATTTAAAAATCGTTTGAATTATCAAATTTTCTTTACTTTTAAGTGTCTAAATTATTTTTTGTTAGAATATGTGCTTAATGTTTCGTTCATTATCCATTTTCAGTTTACATGTAAAAAATTGTCCAAAAAATATATGACACGTGACTTCCAGTCATTTTCTTGCTTTTTCCCCTTAGATTTTCTAGGAAAACAGATAGAAAAAATCCGTTGAAAATTCGAAAATTGGTTCGTTTTTGAAAAATCCAACAATCCGAAGTATCAAACAATTCAATTTTGAGAATCAATCTATTCATGGGACACCAATTTCAATCTATGACTCTTTATTTTATTTTTTGTAAAAATAAAAAATTCTAAGTCGCAAAAATGTTTCAAAAATACTTCGATTGTGAAATTTTATCTATACGATCGTGAAACCAAGGCGTTACCTCTAAAAAAATAGTCTCAAAACGCTTCAATATTGCTTGTAATGACAAGATGAGTAAATATGAAAAAAATCAAAGCTTGAAGAACTCATCGATAGAGGATAACAATTCTTAACGGGCGACCTAAAAATGACTACAAAATAAAATTTTAAACACTTACTTTGACAAAAAAAATTAGGCACCTAAAATAAAAAATATATATAGTTGGATAACTTGTTTTTTATATTAAAGCCTCTAAATAAATAAATAAATTAATTAATTACAATTTGATTGTACTGGAACTATATAAACACGATCCACTAATTGACCTAGTGGCTAAAAATACTTTATTGCTCTACCTTGTATAGGTTCGTATCCTGGTGCGTGAATGTAATACCTTTTTATTTAATAAAAATCTATATAAATTTAGGTTGAGTTTATACCAAATATAACCCCTAAAAGTTTATCTTTATCTATCAAAACCGATGAGCCCACCCTTTTATGATTAGATCAAAGACTAATGGCTGCAATTATTCTTGAAGTATTGGATTCTTTTGAGTTTTGGCAGTGCTACAAGGTGCTTATTTGACAGGGTCATAAATGGACAAAGTAAAGCATGGTTTTGTGTTCATAAATAACATTAAGACCAATGACTTTGGGAAAAAAATTCAGACACTAGCCCACCAAATTGATGTTTGTGGGCAAAAAGAGCCCCCGTCAAAATTCAAGAAACTTTACTTTGAAGTCAAGTCATAATTTTCTCTCCAAGATGTGCACATCATTATCATTTCAACACCCAATGAAATTGGTGCAATCTTTTTGTGATCTGTACCAAGAGAAAGAATTGGTCAACCCTTTTAGACCATTTATACATACATATTTATCACTATTTATACATACATATTTATCACTATAAATGAAATATATATTGTTGATGTACAGACCTAATGTCACGAATTTTATCTGAAGTTTTTTTTAACAAGTTCGAATCACACATTAATATTGATATTATTTTGAAGTTGGTTTTTTCTCATTCAGTTTTACTAAGAGTTCTAACGGATTTACTTAGTAAAAACATTCAAGTGATAACATACTTACAAATAAAATCTATATATGCCAAGTCTTATGGGTTAAAACATCTTCAATTTTCATGGTTTTGCTTATTCGAGCATCTTGAGATACTCTCATTTTCTGGACATACCGATAAAATCTATCTACAGATGAACTTTCATGATATATATAGGGATATGATCCAATTACACAGTATAAAACTCTTTAAGTTTTACACGTTTTCTGAATCGTTGGATGGGTGAAACGGATGGCTAAGATTAACAGTAGAATATGTGAAGATTATCACTTGGGAAAAAAAGTAAGGAGTTAATCTAAGTCATCCATTTCCCCATCCAACGATTCAAAAAACGTGTAAAACTTAAAAAAAATTACACTGTGTAATCATTAGAGAGAGTTAGGAGGCAACCTCCAATCAGCGGACAATGTACCAGTGATGTTGATATCTCGACTCTATAAACTTGTCTAGAAGGATCTCAACAAAGGCAATAATTAATGATGGACAAAGGGGGTGTTGGAGGAGGTAGTCGCACCCTCTAAATTTCTAATATAACTTTCTTACAGGTCGCATCTCTAACATAAAATTATATATTTGTCCCTGTTAATAGCATCATTATATATAAATTCCGTACATGGATAACTCAAAGATTTAAAAAGTCATGCACAATTTATTAAAATGTGACATTTAATTTATAATCCAAAAAATAAGGTACCCTTAATTGAGAGTAAACAAGTAGAAAATTTTGGTACGATAGCATTTTGCTTTCTATATGTGCTTTTACCATTAGTTTAAATCTAATATTTTACTTTTAGTCCAGAATCGCCACTAATTTTGTTGTCTTTCATATTGCTAACTTTCTTCTTACATTTGAAAGCAGTTCAGTTTATTAAATCCATAAGTTCTGAAAGCTTAACTTTTTCTAATGCACCACATATGAACAGCACCCTAACTCAGAAAGTTGAGTTCAAAGTTGGTCCAAACACATGTATATCAACTTTGAACTCAACTTTCTGAGTTAGGGTGCTGTTCATATTTGTGAATGAATATTAATAATGTTGATAAAAATTTGTCTTTTGTTTAGGAGTTTGATTGATTCAACTTCAAATACAATTGAAGCTCATACACCAAGTTCATTAATTTTTATCATATATTACTATATTTTATTATATTTAAATTTGTACAGCCTAATATATATATTTATGGATATTCAACATATAAATAGTTCGACATTCAACAATCTCATGCTCCAAAAAAAAAAATCAAAATCACTCTTCACATAAACCACATATCATTGCTTCTTATACATATATGTGTATATATACTGACAAACATATATATATATATATATATATTTATAAAATATACTTCATTATTTTCTTACTCTATAGTATTTATTTCATTCGTTTATACAACCATTAGGTATTTTTTAGGGAGAAAATATATATTTTCAATAAAGTACATGTTTATTTTATGATTCGTGATTTTTTTTCAACAATGTCGTTTTAAAGTTCGAACTTAAATTCTTCTATTGTGAGAGTTAGATACCTTACCATTGCATCCAACCCTTGTTAGTAGGGAGAAAATATATTTTTAATTGAATGAGCCTTAATTTATGTAGTATCGTTACTATCGTAATAACTTAAAGTTTTGTGAATTCATACGTGTTTAAGCACGTAATACCTCCGATTCAAACGGCTAAAAAGTTAAAAGAAAGAAAAAATATACGATGCTCGACGAGCATCGCTGAGCATTATTAACGATAATCACTGTTGAACACCATTAAATTAATTTATAAATATTAAAATTTAAAGGACTTAACATATAATTATAATATATTTAAAATAAAATACTAGTTAAATTATTTTACATATATATAATATTTTAATTTTTAAAATAATTAGATCAAATATCAACCTTAATAAATTTAAAAAATAAAATACCTTGAACCCTAAACTCAAAACCATAAACCCAAAACCCTAAATCATAAACCAAAAACTTGAAACCCTAGATTGTAAACCCTAAACATGAAACTTTAAACCCTAAACTTTAAACCCTAAACCTTTAGACCTAAATCCAATGTTCAAATTTAGTGTTTAGTGTTTTATGTTTAGGGTTTATGGTTTATGGTTTATGGTTTTTTTAAATTGACTAAGGTTGGTATTTAATCCAATTATTTTTTAAAAAATTTAAAAATGATATATATATGGAAAATAATTTAATTAATATTTTATTTTAAATAATTTATAATTATATGTTTAAATAGTTTAAAATTATAAGTTGAGTACTTTAGATTTTTAATCTTTATTAATTAATTTAATAATATTCAGCGGTACTCATCGTTAATGATGCTCAGCGGTGCTCGTGACTCATCCTAAAAGAAATTTATAAATAATTTAAGAATTGTGATATCGAAGAAAATACACCTTAAATATTTACCGACAAATCATGTTAATAAAAGAAGAAAAAGAAAAGATTAGACTCAGTTTGAATTTGATTAAACCAAAGTAACTTATTAGTCATTAGAAGATAAATAGCCACAAATACGGCATGCTATTACAATTTTACATGCTACGAATAATGCTCCAACATCTTTTATTCAAACCTCCTTTTCAATTTTAATTTTTGTTGATCGCACCACACATCTACAAATTATGACTTCATTTTTAATTGATTTTTAAATATTTTAGTTTTATCTTCAAACTACGACTTTTATTCTAGCTTGGTCTTTAAACTATTGAATGTTCTAATTTCATCCTCAAATTATAATTCTCGTTCTAAATCAGTCCTTAAATTATTCCCTATTGAGCGTTATGATTTCATCCTCAAATTATCTTTTATGACACATCTTAATTACATAATATACATTAATGTTTTCACGACCACTAACAATTTGTATACTGATTTTATTAACATAAGATATGATTAACATATACAGATAATTTAGGGATGAAATTAAAATGTTCAAAAGTTTAGGACTCGATATATAATGAGTTGTAGTTTGGGGATGAAATTTGAACGTTCAAAATTTTAAAGGTCAATTTTGAATGAGGGTCATAATTTAAGGATCAAAATAAAATATTTAAAGTTTTTGAACCAGTTTAAAATGAGAGTAAACACGTGATGCATTTAACTTTTTAATTTTAATTAATTAGCCTTCCACTTAGGAATAAGACAAAGCTTTGAGATTATTAATTACATTTCAACTCTTTCGTTTGATTGACTACAAATCATATTTCTATCTCCAACTTTCAATTTTATAATATATATTTTGTTCTTTAAATCATTTTTTATTATTTATTTGATTAATCTAATTCATTTAGTTTGTGTTATTCTAACTTCAATTACTTAATTCCGTTCAAATTTTAATTTATTAATAAAAATAGTTTATTTTAAACTCAATCATTAGACATATAGAATATTGTGAAAATAATTCTAAATAACAAAAAGTATAATAAACTAACTCAATCCCAAATTGATTTAAACTTTTACTAGAGGGAAAGAGTTATTTAGAATTTAAACCAAACACTTAATGTTAATAAGAACTTAAGCAATACAAATTATTTACCACATGCTTAGGTGGCACTCCAATTATGGTTTTAGTCTTTCTGTTATGTTGGAATCCGAGGTTTAATCTCTCGGCTTTAGTTTAACATAATTTGGCCATTTGTTTGATGTTATTAATTAGTTCAAACTAAATTTTCATGACATAATCATGGATATTCATTCATTGATAGAGTATTTCAGATCATATACTACAAAGACTCTTCATTGAAGTAATTCATCCAATTTATTTTACCATATTTACAACATTATGATCAAACTTAATGCGTTGTTTAAACGACCTAACACCTCACCTCATTCCGCTAAATCAACTGATAGTCGATAATAAGTTCAAATTGATAATACAATTTAGTTAATGGTGTTAAAGTGATGACATGCTTGTTTTTCAAACAACTAATAGTTGATAGTAATTTCACATCATCACTTTAATAACAACAATTAATTGTGCCCAGAAGCCAAATTATACCAAGTTAAAATAGAGATTAAATTACTAACTAGAGTTAGTCCAAGTAGTAAGTAGTTTGATATTGTTTAAATGTGTCTTGAATTCGAGGTCTTGCCTACGCAGAAAATTTTCATTGGGAGACTTACCCACCAAAATCAAGTGCAACGTTAGTCGGTCCAGATTCGTCAGTGCAAAGCCCTGAGAATCGAAGGGCAACAAAAAATAGAGATTAAAATCAAATTTCAACATAATAGAGGGACTAACTCAGAATTAGACCCAAAATTATTAAGGACGAGGTGATAGTTTTGTTTCTAGAAAATTTGTTGGAAGAAAGGGTGACGTGGGACAGTCATCATCAGAAGCAGCAAGAGGGTATCTCCCACGTGCCGGGTGGGATTGTCGGCTACAGTCAAATGCCGGTACCAATAACGACACGTGTAAGCCTAGTATTCCAAAATCAAGTTTGAAAGTTTGACTGCCTTTTTTGTTTGATCTCCTCTCTCGGACTCTTCAATTTTTTCTCAATAAATGTACACAAAATCCAAATCATATCATAGCATGTATATATAAAAAGAATTACAAGTGAACACATTAAGTTGTTTTAGTGTAGTTGTTGTAATCCTTATCGTAGTCTATATGTATTTTAATAGTATCGTAATTTGAGATCGAATTTAAATAAATTTACACACATATGTAGACTATATCTCTCAAACAACATTATCTTTATTATTGAAATATTAAACGAATACTTCTAATGTTCTCTTTAAAACCAATATTTTTTTGAATAATTTTTACCTATGGGGAGGAGGAAGTGACAATTTATTTCTAATAGGTCTAGAACTCACAACATAGGGAAAGCGAAGATATTAAATGAAAACTTTTAACCACTTCTTATAAAATTTCTCGACTAAAAATGACAATTTTAAACTAACAACATTTAACAAACTTCTCTTAACAAAATACAAGTCGAATGGTTATAAACTTATAATTATCATATTTTTCTTGGGTAAAACTTTGATACACACAAGCTTGTGTATTTACACTATAAAAATCAAAATCCTAAATTCCTAACCCTAATCCTAAACAACTAAACTCCACACTCTAAAACCTAAACCCTAAATTCTAAACGTTAATCTTAAATTCTAAACCCTACAACCTAAACCCTAAACCTTAAACCCTAAATTAAAACCTTAATCCCTAAAACTAAAAGTCACGTGTAAACTTGTATCAAAGTTTTTCCTTTTTTTCTTTACCCTGTATATAATGTGTGAACTTCTATTCGTACATCACAGTACCATGATTATATCTAATTAGAAACTTATGTAGAGACAAAAATAAAAAACAAAATCATTTTTTTGAATTAAAAATGAAAAAATAATTAATAATATTTGGATATTAAATGTTTCCATACTAGGAGCCACCTTATGTTCTTTCCCATTGGGCTGTGTTTGTCAACCCTTCTTTATAAAGTGGCAACCGAAACCCAAAGTCCCATTCAAAGCTAAACACTTCCTCTTTCCATGTCCTCATCATCATATATATATATGTATGTATGTATGTATGTATGTTCATATTATATATTTGTGTATATATATATAGCTCGAACAACATGATATAGAGATGCCATGAAACCCTGAAAGTACAAAAAATCAAACACAAGCACAAATCTTTGAGAGACCCTCCTCTAGTTTGTTTGATCTCTCTCCATGTCGGATCAAGAATTTACAGATTTTTACTACCATGCAAGCACGACCTTCAACAACGATCACCATGTTGAACCCGACACGTTTAGGGTTTCGTCAGCTGATCATCTTTCTTCATACATGAGCTTCACCGGTTGTTTACATAGTTCGATGGAGGATTACGGTTCACTCGAAAAAGCCTTCGGGTTGTCGCCGTCATCGTCGGAAGTGTTTTCTCCGATGATAAAACAGCAAGTTGGTGCTATTAGTACTAGTAGTGAAGTTATGGCCATTACTCCTAACTCTTCCATTTCTTCTTCTTCAAACGAGGCTGCCGGTGATTGTGAAGAAGATTCAGACTATAATAAGAACAAGCAGCCAAAAGAGTCGGATGATGGAGGCAAAGAAAGCCCTAAGAAAGGGTAACTTCTAATTAACTAATATTTCCCTCCATTTTTCTTCAACTCATTAAGTTTTGTCCCATCTATTTTTATGGTTAGTTATACTTTGATCTTGATTTCTCGCTCCGTCAGTGTCTGTAATAGGAACAAAGAAGGTAAAAAGAATGGAGAAAGGAAGCAAAAGGAACCACGATTTGCTTTCATGACTAAAAGTGAAGTTGATCATCTAGAAGATGGATACAGATGGAGAAAATATGGACAAAAAGCTGTGAAGAACAGCCCTTATCCAAGGTTTGGTTTCTTTTTACCTTTCTTAGTTCCCAACCAAACAAATCTTATCTTAAAATGACATACAAAACCATGTCTGAAACCTGAGTATGTGTTTCGTCTGTGCTTGGTTGCTTCCATGTTATCTTTTCGCCCTTTTCTTTGACTTCCAAGATGAGTATATATTTATATATATGTAAAACTTAAGCCGAAAGTAATCAAATAACTTGATTGATTTGTAATTCCCTGTAAATGATTAGATTTTCTTGGCAAGAACAAGCACAAAGTTGTGCTTCCATTGATGAATGATTATCAATGCAGAAGCTATTATCGGTGCACTACTCAGAAGTGTACGGTCAAGAAAAGGGTCGAGAGGTCATACCGGGATCCATCCACCGTGATCACGACCTACGAAGGCCAACACAACCATCCGCTTCCGACAACGCTACGAGGGAACGTGGCGGCGCTGCTCCATCCTTCGATGTTTCCGCTATCGGGGACTACGAGCTTCCCGCACGAATTGTTCATGCAGATGGCAGGGCCTCATCATGATATGAATAACCAAGCTGGTGCAGAAAACTTTAGCCCTTTTCAGCAGCACTACCAGCATCAGGTCCCTGACTATGGGCTTCTTCAGGACATGGTTCCTTCCGGGTTCCTTAAGCATGAACCGTGAATCTCTTTCTTTCTACATATTTTACTCCCATATATGTGTGTATGTATATATATTTGACTATTGTAGTATCATGCATCTAACTTTTCTAGAGCCGAAGAAGTATTCTTCAGTTTCTTGTTTTAATGGGGATATAACATTAAGGACAATATGAGATCGGTGGGAATGTTTTTCTCTTTGTACTTGAAACTTGGTTAATGAGTTTGGTGGGAACCGTATGCTTCCATGATAGGAAAAGAGTACGTACATTTTTGAAGCAAAACCCTAGTTTTAAGAGGATTGAGGACTTGTAATAATCATATTTAGTTGCTATGTTTTTGTTCATCATCGTCCTTGATGGAATTACTACTTTGCTTTTCTTTTATGGATAGATTATTCACTCCAAATTTAATCCAACTAGATTACATACTCTATTCCACCGAGGCCACTAGGATGAATATCATCATCTTTTCCACTAAGACCATGGATGGATTGAGAGAGCTGGAGGGCGGTCGCCTCCTTAAAAATTTGAAATTCGTACATGATTTAAATTTTTTTAATGTATTTTCTATTGAAAATCTATTTTCGTTCTCTCTAAAATTTTATAACTTATCCCCCTCACTAGAATTTTATAGGTTCGCCTCCTAATATAAAGTCTTCCGCCTGTCCCTGAACTGAGACCACTAGTTGGGTTCAAATATTTTAGATTTTTTTAGTATATTTTATTGTGTTGAAGAATAATGGTACAGCAATATATTTTTAATGAAGAATCAAATATTCACTTCTTTATTATTATGAAAATCTTGCATTACAAATGGATCATTTCAGAAACTAATTACCAACCTTATAAACTAACTTTTAAAACATTTCATCAGACTATCTTTACAATACTTAGAAGCACACCGTGGTAATTGTTTTTGTCCCTGTGAATGAAAGAGCCTGCCATTGTCCCTCGTGCATTCTGACAGTTTCCATAGCCTGTAAGAACAAAAAACAACCGAAATTACGAACAATGTCAACGATGATATACTTCAGCAGCATATGAAAAAACATGTTCTTAAAACATGATTATTGATTAGGGTTTAACATATGCTTTTTACTTGGATCGGTGAATGTGACGAGAGCCGACTCGGTAAAGTAACATGTATGATCCTGACGATTAAAGGCTTGGTACTTGGTAGTAAGAATTCATGACAAAAGATGCATGGTTGATGGGAGTGTTGGGTTTGTAGCAGGCTCCACCAGGTTGTATCAGGCTGCAGTTGGATACTTTGGGTCATAGTATTAAATTGCGGCTGCAACGTAGCGTAACAGTTTTGAAGGTCCCTACGACAACTTAAACCGCAACCGCATCTAGAATCATAGTTATATTTTAGAGAAAAATCATGCCGCAATGTCCGCAACCGCGACATTGCAAACGCATCCGCAACCACGACCGCAACCGCACCCGCAGTTTAATACTATGCTTCGGGTGGTCGGAGATAGTTGCTAGCATAGTTAATGTTGGAAACCAGTGTTGCATCATCGGTGGATGGCTTTACAACAAACCAGGTTTTGCCCTGTCGATTACTTAAAAACATGAGACATTGATGATGGAAAATTATAGTAAATATCACAGTTAAAACATTGGTTTTTTACCTGCCCATCGGCCAACTTCAGCAATATCTCTGCATGAATTCATAGTTTTTAAGGGTCCAAAAACGCAATTTTACCGTTTTTCAGCATCAATGCTCTTTGTGTTGAAGTAAAAAATTATTGAAGAAAGATAACTTGGGTGGTAAAATGGAGATGGAAGTGGAAAATGCTAATTTCAGACCATAATTTGCTGCTTCCACTAAATCTTTCTGAATAGGGATTATAATTTTGGTTACAAACGAGTTATTTTTTCTATCTAAAAGTTACAATTTAGTCATGAAATTTAAAAAAAAATGTAACAAACATTTCAATCTGCCGTCAAAATTAAACATACCTAATGTGACCCTGTATAATAACGATTTTTAGTCTCCAACACTTGTATACCCAATCAATTTGATCCTAATTCAGAACAATTCAATAAATTTAACTCACTTGGTCCTTTTTGTGATATTAAAAAATTAAGCAAGTCCATCGGATTAAAGCAACACTTGGATAACTACATTCGATCATAAAGCAAAACAAGTTATTGATAAAAGCAACAATAGAATTACTGCACCATGAAAATAATATAACATTTATAGGAGAAGAACAAACAATTAATCTGGGAGAAGAACAAAGACAAAATTAACTTTTTAAACATGAAGGGTTAAATTTATAAATTCTTTTGAATTAGGACAAAATTAATAGAATGTATAAATTTTGGAGACTAATATATTATTATACTAGGTCACATCATCATCTTTCATCCATTTTAAAGTTCAATGACCCATTTGTAACAATTTTTAAATTGAGTGACTAAATTACATTTTTTTTAAAAATGATCAGTTTGTAACCAAATTAATATTTAAGTGACCCGGGGTGCATTTTACCCTTCTTAATAATGAACTACTAGAACATCCAATCATTCATGGCACTAGCAATTAGCAAAGCCTTAAACGGACGGTTTTAACAGACAAGCCGTAAGGGAAAAAGATGAAACAACGTTGGTTGTCTTTTGTAAATTTGCCATAAAAGGGTCTCTTTTAAGTAATGATTATTGAAAATATGTTTTAACCCCATAATTAATTTTGGATTAATTATTATCTTCTTTAACCCAGAAACATACAAATCCAAAGGAGCTGATTCAGACATTAGTCAAACATTGTCTCTGCCATATCCCAAACCTTATAAATGAAGAATCAATCCACCATGGGTTTGGTGAGAAATGCTGCAGAGTTGCAGAGATTGGTGTAAAAATTCAGACTAAAGAAAATTCCATCTCGTCTATAGCTTTGGGTTTGATATTATTTGGTGTAAAAATGCCATACGTCTCCTAATGTTAGGTAATCGCATTGGACTTTAGTTATATCCGGATTCGAGCCAAATCAGACTCCATTTCCTAATGTTCTTCCAATGTTGTTTAAGAACTACGTCGAATTTCGAAACACAATCCGGTAATAGTTTTTGCCCTTGAAACATGAACGAAACTGGAATCGGTCTAGTAATCGTTTTCCACTACCCAAACAAAGGAAGAATTAACAGAAATTTATATTTTTTATAATCATCATTCAAGTATCATATAGATCAGATATAACAACTGTTTCATCCATGAAAACATACTGTATAAAATCCAATCTCCTAGAATGTAAATAAACAAGTTTATTACATATCATATCAGTACCCCCTCATTCATACTGGCAACTCCCGTAGCCTGCAAGAACAAACGATTCTGAACAATGTCAAACACCAGAATCAGCACACAAAAAAACATGTTTTTTAACAGGATCAAAGTTTAACAGAGTGATTTACTCGGATCGGAGATGGTGATGAGACCAGAGTTAGTGAAGTAACATGCATGTTCCTGACCACGGTTGTCTTGGTAGTAAGTGTTCATGACAAATGATGCATGGTTGATGAGAGTGCTGGGGTCGTAGCATGCTCCGCCTGGCTGTATCTTTGTGCAGTTTAGTCCCCGGGTTCCGAGGTAATTACAGGCCGAGTCTATGTTGGAAGCCAGTGCTGCATCGCCGGTGGATGGCTTTGCAACACACCATGTTTTGCCCTGTTTACATGAAAAATCGATATGAAAAAACTGGAATTTTTTTAGGGGAAAAAAGAAACATTGATTATTTACCTGTCCATTCGCTAATTTCAGCAAGATCCCTGCATAAATAGGGTATAATAAACTTTGATAAGTAATTCATAGTACTAACATGAAGTTTTACGATTCTTGAAGGGACCTAAACACAATTTTACCACTTATGATTCGATATGAAACCAGAAAACGAAAGGCAAATGGAGAAAGGTTCATACCTGAGTCAAATGACAGAAGGGGCAGAAGGTAGAAGAAAACTGGGAGAGAGAGAGTTGATTTAGCCATTGCTTTTTGTGTTAATTAAACTTAGAAGAAAGATAACTTGGGTGAAAAGAAATGAAGATTGTTCATATATATAGGGTGGATAATGCTAATTCCAGACCATAAATTGCTGCTTCCACTGCATTTTTCTTTAAGTGGAGTTTCCTATTGGTTTTAACTTTTAACGTATAAACGAGTATAGAACAAGTTCAAAGGTTCGAATCCTGACATCGTGAATCGAGTGAATTAAAAGAGTCGATTCATAATCAATCTGCAATATTTATTTTGAATTACTCGGTTAATAAATCCGATACTCAAATCTTAAATGGATATTTTAATATAAAATTTAAAGGGTAAAAGATGAAACAACATTGGAATTTTTGTAAATTTGCCATAAAAGGTATGTTTTTAAGTAATGATTATTGAAAATATGTTTTAACCCCATAATTAATTTTGGATTTATTATCTTCTTTAATCAATAAACATAAAATCAAAGGAGATGAAGAGGTTTAGGACATGGTCAAAGGTAGTAAAAAGGTCTGAATAAAACATTATCTCTGCCATACTCCAAACCTTAAAAATTAAGAATCATTTCAACATGGACTTGGTGAGAAAAGATGCAAATATGCAGAGATTGGTGTTGAAATTCAGACCAAAGAAGATTCCATCTCGTTTATAGCTTTGGGTCTGATATTATAAGTTGTAATCACAATTAATTCTGTATAAATCTAGAACAAATTTTAGTAGGTTGTCTCGAAAGGAGGAGCAATATGAGCTTAAGACGCATATTTAAATTTTCACTCAAAGCTTAAAAAATGTTTGAGACGTCTTTAAATTCTAGGTTAGTCTTACTACCAAGACTAGATTAGTTTTTTAGGAACAAGAACTGTCGTATCGGGGGTAAAATTTAAAAGGGACGAGTGGGTCATTATCTCGAAAAATTGTAAAATTATAAGAAATTTAAGTTGAAATAGTGGTGTATTTGTATTTTAGTCTCTGAAAATATATAATTCATTTTGAGATTTAAAAAGTCCCTTTTAATAAATAATATTGAGTTATATCATCCTTCAAAAAAAATTGAGTTATATCATCACATCATATGTTAAATATTTATTCTTTGTTTGAGACTAGTGACAGAGCTATGTTGTTCATGGGAGGAGCTGTGGTCTCGGGCACGAGAATTTTTTTACCTTTTGATTCTTTATATTTTTAAAAAAAATTAAGATAATTATAAATTTGTCATTCACCTTTTAAAATTTATGTTTTGCACTTTCAACTCTAAATTCTGGTTTCGTCCTTGTTCGTGACATATGGTGTTTGATAATCACATCCAAGTTCGACTACATTAAGAGTTGAGTCAAACCAAACTCTTAAACAAAATGATAAAGCTCTCCCAAATTCTATCTTTTCATCCACGATACTCGAATCTGAAATATCGAATTCTACAACTGATGTATTCATGAATGATATTGGAACAAAGAAGAGTATGAATTGACAGATAACTTCTCACTTCAGATGAAACACTAAATGATATACCATAACTAGAAAACTTAAAAGAAAAAAGAAGGAAGGAATCCCATAGCTTTCACACTATCAAATTCCAATTGTTGCTCTCCATTTATGGATGAGAACATGACAAAGCAAACTGTTCTCAACAACACATCAAACTATTATTGGCATAATACCACCGACCACCAAGGTAAAAACCATGTCCTGCCTTAGACCAGCCTGGCTAGGGTGGTGCAACGTGTTCTTAATTTGGATTATTTAAACCCACTAAAACTTGAGAGCCTATGTTGTATCAACGACAATATCAATCAAACTATACTTATAAATATTTTTCTTTGAATTAAAATCCACTAGTTGTATTGAATGAGGATATATCTTAAATTACAATGAAAGTTCACAGCCTAGTAAAAAACCACATAATTCATGCATATTTCTAGTAAACAAAACTAACATCTCGAGATCATAACAGAACCAAACAAGAAAAAGGTAAAAACCCAATTCAAAAATTCGAAATAAAAGATAGATGCAAACATCATCTAAGATCGACGATGACAATAAAATCATCGACAAATAAAATAAAAATACATATTACAATGTATACCTAATCATTTTTTTTGCTAGAAATGACAATAAATAAAGCTAAACTTGCACAGTTGCATGGTGTAAATCCTGCAGTAGCAACTCCTGAACATGAGTCGGGGGAGTTGGAAAAGTCATTTCCCTTATTGTCTGACCACGCATCATTGTGGCGAGCCTCTCCACAACAGCATTGCAAGCTCGATTCACATGTCGCAAGGAGATCTCCCAATCACGCTGTAGCAACTCTTTAATCACAATAATGATGGCATTCCCCACATGAACTGGTGATTCTTCAATGCTCCTAATCGACAATCCGATTCCAGTACCACCCTTTGAAACCCATTATTCCAAGCATGGCGGAGACCATCAAGAATAGCCCATAACTCAGCATTCACCACCGAGTACTTTCCTATGCTCCGAACAAATCCAAACACCCAATCGCCATTCTTCAATCGGAACACGCCCCCTACCGCAACAGCATTGTCGTCAAGCCTCACGGCACAATCTGCATTAAGCTTGATCCAAGTAGTAGGTGGACATTGCCACAAAGACATAGGAGTGCTTCGATTCACATCCTACACTCTACTGATATCCATCCGCTCATTGGCAGCAATTATCATTTCCATGTAGTTCCTGCTGGCCAGTTGCCACTATAATGTCTTCTTATTCCACAAAATCAGGATCGAACAAAGTCTTATTCCTTCGTTGCCACAGCCGCCAACAAAGAATGACAAACAGAATGTTTCCATGATCCACATTAGTAACATACGGACCATCCTGTCGTAGATTAGCGACGAACCACTCTTCAAGCGGCAACGCATTGAAATCATCCAATTTCCATGGCTTAATCAACAAGGAACGCACTTCACGTGCACTGGGACAATCACGCCGCACATGAAGGATATCCTCGAGCCCATTATTACAAATCTCACATCGCCCCTCGATGGTCATATGTCTCCTCACGCGTTCCGAATTGGTAAGCAAATTTCCCCTCATAGCGAGCCATACAAATGTACGAATACGTAGAGGAAGAGGTAGCTTATAATTCAGTGGCGGATCTAGGATTTAAAAAATAGGAGTCCAAAATTTTATTGCACCTTTTTTTTCTTTATAAATGGTATGCAAAATAAAATTTTCATTACAAATTATATTATATTTTAAAAATTTCCACCAAAAATAGGGATGCATATGCTCCTAATGAGAGCCATATGCATCTGCCCTGGCTTCCATAGAGCAGCCCAATGACTACTTCGATCCACATCCAAGTTGCCCATAAGCAAACCATAGGCAGAGTTTTCACCGAAGCAGTTCGGACCGAGCTACATAGAAGGCGACACCACTGTTAGAATCTAGTGCACACAGTCCTCAGGCAGCCCCTGCATCAGCGTTTTAGAAGTCAAAAGGCCAGTCCCCTCAAACCACTCATCATACCAAAAATCAACCATGCATCCATCTCGCCCATTCCAAATCACTCCATGCCGAACATCCTCCCACTAATAAATAACACTCAATAATATTTAAATACACAAAATACATTTTAGAGTAAATTGCACAAATGGTCACTAAACTATTCCAAAAATACAAAATAGTCATTAAACTTTTAAAAGTTACATAATGGGTATTAAATTTTAGTTATTGTTACAAAATGGTCACTGAGCCATTAACTGGATGACATGGCAGTTACGAAAATTTGAATAACATCATATTTAATCATCAGTATTTACACATTCAATCAATTTAGACATCAACAACGAGGGTTAAATAACTTAAAATAGGGCTAAATTGATTGAATGTGTAAATTGGAGGATTAAATGTGTTATTATTTAAAATAGCAACAGTTAACGGCTCATTGACCATTTTGTAACAAAAACTAAAGTTTAATGCCCATTATGTAATTTTTGAAAATTTAGTGACCATTTTGTATTTTTTGAGATAGTTTAGTGACCATTTGTGTACTTTACCCTACATTTTATTCCATTAACCCTATGTTTTACTCAACCGGTTTAAATTTGATACGCAAGCCGTGTAAAATAAATTTTACACAAGCTTGTTTATTTATACTATAAATCAAAATTAAACTTAAACCTTAAAAAATAAACCCTAAATCCTAAATTCTAAACACCAACCTTACATTTTAAACCATACAACCCAAACCCCTAAACTCTAAACCCTAAACTAAACCTTAACCCCTAAAACTAAAAGGCTTGTGTAAACTTTAATTTACACAGCATGTGTATTGAAATTTTTCTCTTTACTCAACACTTTTTCATATATTATTAAACTCTTCAATTATATGAAAATCTCACGACACATACTTTTAAAGGTTAATTTTGTAAATCGTTGCAAATAAATTATCAAAACACTTAAAATTAAAACCTATCAAATAACTTTATTGAATTAAGAGACCCAATGTACATAAATTATCGAAGCACTAATATTCTTTTCGTGACCCTATTTATAATTGAGTTCTTGGAGTATGATTCCTATTCTTGCGTTAAGGGCTCTTTAAAATTTAAATCTAACTAAAACTTTTTTTCTAAGCATATATTATCCTTTAGCTACTAAAACATGGATTTGTAATTGAATTAAAACACTAAAATATAGGTATATATATGTAAAAGAATATGTAAATATTAGACTTATCAATGTGTTATAGCCTGTACATAAAATATTTTTCTAAATAATTTTAAAATTTATTTTGTGGATCAAAACCTAATATCAAGATTTGTCATTGTCACGACATATTCAGTGCAACTCTTAAATCTGTATGTTGGTTTCAACTGCAGTCTGCAGTATAATAGTTTTGTGTTTGAATGTGTGTTGGCTATCTTTGATTTGTAATGTATGCATAATTGTTGTCTTAGAGAAAACTAAGAACTATGGAGCTATTCGAGTCCTTAATAAGGAGAATATATTACTTGTATATTTATTCTTTGTTTACGAGGAGACTTTTCAAGATATTCATTAGAAGTTTATTATCATGCATTGACGAGGTCTCAAGCAATTCACGTGCCTATTTAAATAACGGTTCTCCTACTTCGCTGACTGCCACAACTAAATTATTGGACTTTGTTTCGACTTTCTAAAATCAAATGAGACTGTTTAATTCTCATCGATTATAAATGAATACTCAATTAATTAAATCGATACATGTCCATGGTTAATGATGAGGTCGTGTGATAAATTTTAACTTTATTACAAAATAAGTGCATAAGCTACGTTATTTTTGTGGGTGTTTAAATTATTTTTTGTCAAATTAAGTGACTAATATTTTATTACGTAATTATTTTCAGATTATCCGATAAAAAATCGTTGTCCTCCATTAATGAGTTCTTCAAGCTATGTTTTTTTTCCTTTTACCCAGCTCGTCATTACAAGAAAAAATCGAAGTGTTTGGGGACTAATTTTTTTAGAGTTGGGTTTTGATTTCACTTTTGCATAGATAATTTGTTGCTAACCAAGTGTTTTTGGGATATTTTGAGTTTTTTTCTTCTAATTTCTATAAAAATGAGAATGAAGACTCTAATCGAAATTTGATGTATCGAGAATCTGTGAGTTCTCAAAATCGGAGTGTTTGAAATTTAGGATTGTTTGATTTCCAGCAAATGGACCAATTTTCTAATTTCCCCTTTGGTTTTTCTGTTTGTTTCCTTAAAAAAATCTGAAGGAAAAAAAGAAGATAATCAAAGGTCATGTGTCACACATTCATCGTGTAGTATTTTCCTTGACACCCGACCTGAAAATGAGAAGGAAATGAAACATCTATTTTGATAAAAATAGAATAATTTAATGACCTAAAAAACGATATAGTTTGAATGCTTATTTTAGGCTAAACTATAAAATAAGTGCCTAAATTATCTTTTTTTGTAATAGGTGCCTAAAGTATTTTTAGCTGAAATATGTGCCTAAAGTTTCATTTTTGTCTTGTTTTAATTTGTAATAGGTGCTTAAAGTATTTTTAGTTGAAATATGTGCCTAAAGTTTCATTTTTGGCTTGTTTTAAAGTCAATTGAGACACCTACTTGAACACCTATTTCAACAAAAAATGAAACTTTAGGCACTTATTTCAGCCAAAAAAATACATTAGACGCCTATTTCAGCCAAAACTGAAAGACTTAATAGTCAAAAGGTGCCCAACTTATACCCTTTTTTCCAGTTTGGTGCCTAACTATTTTTGAGTCATTTTGGTGCCTAACGTTTCATTCAGTAACTCAAATTGGGTTTTTCCGTGACGGACCTTAAAAATTTTCCGTTATCCAATAAAAACACATCACGTGACATATTCTGGTATTTTCTTTAATTTTTTTTTTTCAAAAAATCAAAAAATCTTTAATTTTATAAAAAAACCCAAAATCTTTAATTTCTCCAAAACTCCAAACCCAAACCATAGATCTCTAAATTCCTCCCCTCCCACCATTGATTCAACCAACACCAGCCACCTTTGCCTTTGTCGGGCCCCCATGACTAAAAGTCTCATGATCTCGTCATCGAAAATCGGCGAATGAACCGTCGACGAACATCTAAAAATGAAGTAAAAAGAGATTGATTGGGCTTCTAACCGACAGGTAGAGAGTGAGGGATGTTGAACGGTGAGGTACCCGACGCTTGGGTGGTAAACGGTAAACCGCCAGCGTGTGGGGATGCCAGACGGTGATGGAGATGTGATTTGAAGGTTTCTTTGAAAAAGATTTAAAATTTTGGTGTTTTTTAATAAATACATAATTTTAAACTAATTCAGAAAATAAATAAATAAAACAAACCACGTTTCATGTTATAATTGGTTAATGAAAAATTTTGAACGGTGAGGTACCCGACGCTTGGGTGGTAAACGGTAAACTGCAGCGTGTGGGGATGCCAGACGGTGATAGAGATGTGATTTGAAGGTTTCTTTGAAAAAGATTAAAATTTTGGTGTTTTTTAAGAAATACATAATTTTAAACTAATTCAGAAAATAAATAAATAAAACAAGTCACGTTTCATGTTATAATTGGTTAATGAAAAAATTTTAACGGCCATTGACGGAAAAAATCAATTTGAGTTACGGAATAAAACGTTAAGCACTAAAGTGATCCGAAAAAATGTTAGTACCAAATTAGAAAAAATAGTATAAGTTGGACACCTTTTTGACTATTAAGCCAAACTAAAATTTTGAGTACCCATTTCAGTAAAAAAATACTTTAAATATTTATTAAAAAAATATAATTTTAATATTTATTTTATAAGTAAGCCTTTATTTTATAATAAAATCATAAATTGTCCAACACTTTCCCAGGCGTCACGTGTCCGTCCCTTAAACTATTCGTTAGCATCATGTGAAAGAAGAAAGGAAAAGGGCGTTATCTTAAGGCTATCTCTATCCGAGTTTCTATTGGTTCATAACATTACAGGGAGTTTGATTTTCCAATATCTACTTGGCACCTTCAACACCACATATCAGCCATTAGATCCTTTCGGGTGGGACCTGACCTGATCGTGTAAAAAATCTCCAGCAATTTTCAGTGTTGTTTGCTACACCAATGAGATTGTGCCACTTGTAATCATATCGGATAACCCACCATATCTATTTGGAACACTCACAGGCTGTTTCAGGAATCAGAAGGATCACTTGCATTTTCGTTGCATGCATAGTCGGGCGGAACTTAAGGGAAGAGTTTGACGGGTTAAATTAAATATTTTAAAAGTTTAGAATTTAATCAAAAAATTTTAAAATTTTAAGAGATTTAATCATAATTTTAAAAAAATTTAAGAGAAAATTTAATTAAAAATATTTAAACTTTTAAAGCTTAAAAATAAATTTTTAAAAAATTTTAAAAAGTCAAATTAATTTTTTTTAATTTAAGAATAAAATCTAAACTTTTTAAAATTTTAAGAGATCATGACCCCACTAGCCCATAGAGGTTCCGCCCTTGATGCACGGGGTCTCGAATTCTTGTACGAGAAAGATGTAATGATGTTAAGGCAAGCCTATGCGTTTAATTTTGATTATTTTATGAAATTTGATGAATTATAATTTACAACTCTACTTGTTAGTGGGTGAGTGTTGAATTTTTCGATTTTGATATGAAAAATTGACCCAACTTGATAATAAAAAGATTTTAAATAAAGTTTTAGATATAAAATACTCAAATAATTTAATTTTTTAATAACTAATAGATTAATTTTTAAGTTCGAGTTGAATCTTTCAACTCAACCTTATATATATTACATACGAAAATATATATATATATATATATGTACGTAGTTATATACACTAGAGGCTAGTGCTGGTGAGGGCCCCCGAATTTTGGATAATTCACATTTGATCCCTTAATTTTTAATTTTTTTTAATTTGACCCCTTCAGAAAATTTAAAAATTTTGATTAAATTTTTGTTTCTTTAAATATTTTAATCAAGTCCTTTTAAATTTTTGAAAATTTCTCAATAAGTCTTATAATTTTTAAAAACTTTATTTTAGGCTTCTAAAACTTTCAAAAAATTTAAGTTGCCCCCATCAACTTATTTTATCAAGATACGTGCCATTTAAGTTGAAACTAATTAGTACCATAAATATTATAAAATTTACAATAAGATTTGAATATAAACTCGACTTGGAATAATTTCATATAAAATCTAAATTATAAAATATGACACATCAACTCGACTAACTCAAAATTTATTTAACTCTGACTCGATCGAATACTCACCCCTCCCTATTAGATGTTAGATGAATCTCGAGGGCTTCACTAAACCTGTTTAACTAATACATTAATTTTATCAACTTCATGTTCTTACCATGCAGCAAACAGCAAAGCAAATCAAGGTTTTTCTTCTGCAGATATTTTCCATTAATATATATTATCAGCCACTCCAGCACTGTAATTTGTACTTATGCTGCCATGATTTCAGCATCGTTCTTTGAAAATTCCATCTAAAATGGAATAAGCGAGAAGGTTAACATCATGGGAGAAGAAGCTGTTTGATTTATCAATAATATTTGTGGTTATTTTAATCGTGAGAAAACTGTCAAAAATTGTCCTAATAGATTCGGAATTTTTTGGAACAGTCGATTTTCCCTCTCCCCGGTGGCCAATCCTTGAAAAAATCTCAGACGTGTAATAATGGTAGCCTGTTAAGTGAAATTTGTGGTTTGCAGAGTGCCAAGTGGACATGCAAGAACAGCACCATAATCTTGAAGCTCCAATGAGATGAAAGATAGAGATCACAACCAAGATACGAAACCTTACTCGGAGCTCTCTATATAAATCCCTGTTAATTTACCCGTTTCAATCACTCACGAACATAATCAACAAACACCCTTCACCGGAAAATTAATCTCCTTCAAAATGTCTGCCGCCACCATGGCTCTTTCTTCCCCTTCATTCGCCGGCAAGGCGGTGAAGTTCTCTCCTTCCACCCCAGAAATCCAGGGAAGTGGCCGTGTTTCCATGAGGAAAACCACCAAGCCTGTCCCCTCCGGTAGCCCATGGTACGGTCCGGACAGAGTTTTGTACTTAGGTCCACTTTCCGGTGAGCCACCATCTTACTTGACCGGAGAATTCCCCGGTGACTACGGTTGGGACACTGCTGGACTCTCAGCTGACCCAGAAACCTTCGCCAAGAACCGTGAGCTCGAAGTCATCCACTGCCGATGGGCCATGTTGGGAGCTCTCGGGTGTGTTTTCCCCGAGCTCTTGGCTCGTAACGGAGTCAAGTTCGGCGAAGCCGTCTGGTTCAAGGCCGGCTCACAAATCTTCAGCGAAGGTGGACTTGATTACTTGGGTAACCCGAGCTTGATCCACGCTCAAAGCATCTTGGCTATCTGGGCTTGCCAAGTTATCTTGATGGGTGCCGTCGAGGGTTACCGTATTGCCGGTGGACCGCTCGGTGAGGTGACCGACCCGTTGTACCCGGGCGGTAGCTTCGACCCGTTGGGTCTTGCTGATGACCCGGAAGCATTCGCTGAGCTTAAGGTTAAGGAGATCAAGAACGGTCGGTTGGCTATGTTCTCGATGTTCGGATTCTTCGTTCAGGCCATCGTGACCGGCAAGGGACCGTTGGAGAACTTGGCCGACCACCTTGCTGACCCAGTTAACAACAACGCCTGGGCCTATGCCACCAACTTTGTACCCGGAAAGTGAACTTAAAGAGAGTGAAATGGATTTGTATTTTCATGGTTTTTCTTTGTTGGTGTGATGTAAAATTGTTGCTTATCAATGAGAGCATAAGGTGAATTTTGTGTGCTCTTCATATTACTGTCCAAAGATATTAGACCAAGACAAAGAAAAAACCTGTTAATGTACACGAAGCTTTGACATAAATATGGACCGATGATTAAAATGTAACTATCAACAATTAGGGGCAAAGTTGCATAGAGTGTCACCAGTTCACCAATGCAGCCTTAACGTTTGTAAATCTTGAACTGTTTGGCCGTAGATCGGACAAACTTATAGCCAATGTCGACAAGTCGGGACTTGCTTCGTTCAAACCAAGTTTACCCTATGTGCTACTGGCTGCTGCCCTTGCTCTTAAAAGGGACTCAGCGTAAAGTTCCTCGTATTTTGATGCCGAAGAATCCCAGCTGAAATCCATATTCATGTCCTTTTGAATGAGTTGTTTCCAGCTCTGTTTGTTGTTCGTGTACAGATTAAATGCACGCTCCCATGCGCTGTTTATTCCCTGTCAATTTTTCGAATCATCCGATATTCGAGTATGATCACGAGCAAAAGAAATGATAAAGGGAAGTGAATCAGTGATCGGGTAGGGTGACAGAAAATAACTAATAGCAACAAATTGAAAGTTTGAATTCTGGTTAATTGTATTCCAAGAATCTCAGAGTTACCTGTTCATCAGGAGTTATAAATGTAAATCCATTTCGAATGTGGAGAGGAATAGCCTCCTCGTCAACATCAAAAACGCTACAGAGGAAAATTACAAAAGAAGAAGCTTGTGATTTTTCAGTCAAGTAACTTCATATTAGAGGATTGACATACATAATTCAGGTAAAGTTGTTCACCTGTCGTTTAGGCCGCCGGTTTTTCTTGCAATGGGGACTGAGCCATATCTCATTGCTATCATCTGGATGAACATATCAATCATAAATAAGAAAAAGGGAAACTTAAACAGAGGCTCAGATATTCAAATGGTTGGCCATTTAAGAGTAACAGGTACAGATGAACATGTTTCGATCTGGTTATTTTTTATACAACAAGATAGTTAAAGCTGAAGTTATGGAGCAAACCTGTGTAAGGCCACAAGGCTCAAAAATAGATGGAATGATGAACATGTCAGATGCTGCAAAAATGGAATGAGAAAGAGACTCGTCGTATTTAAGTATTAGCCGGACATGTGCATGACTTTGAAATTGGTTCGCTATACCCTCAAATTCCCTCTGCAATGACAGTAAGGAAAAGGGTTAACTAAAAAAATCTCAGTCTACTTACGGTGTCGAACAATGAAAGTAAGAAAAAGGATTAACTAAAAAAACAACTCTATCATCATATGATAAGCCAGCACTAAGTTTAAAAAGCTACTTTGCTGATGGGATCTTTACCACCATTTGCTATTTCTACACAGAAAATAGCAGTACAGATTCACCTGAATGTGGGGAACTGGACTTGAACCAAGCAGTACAAACTGACCGCCCATCTCCAATGATCGATATATGACATGTTTAATTAGATGCACACCTTTCTGTGGAACCAATCTCGTTATGCAACCCACCTATTCAATCGTAAAAAGCTTCTAGTAAGAATCTCGGCACCATTCGGTTAAGGATGCAATGTTTTCGGAAACCAAAGGCACCTTACGTTCACATTGTACACTTGATTGATTTGAATATTCAGTTTGATTTAATCATATCAGAAAGAGGTCAATTAGTCAATTTAGAAATAAAACTACCAATGGCCGTTGATCGTCAGCAGATGAAAGCCCTAGTTGCCTTTGGATGGCAGCTTTATTATCTGCTTTCCCTTGCATATCACTAGCACTATACTGCACTTTGAGAAAATTATCAGTGGCAGGATTCCATGCATCAGTATCGATCCCGTTTAATTTCCCACAAACTTTCTTGAGTGAGAATTAAGTGTTGAATATAGGCCTTTTCCTCCCTGTAAAAGTTAGGGGGATGATTTTGCAGTTTAACCTTTAAATCATTAAAGAAAATGTTATTGAAAGAAAAACTACAAAATATTCATACCTCAGCGGTTTGGACCTCTTGTGCATAAGTGGGTGATACTGTTGTCACTATGTTAGAGAAAACAATTGCACCCTGAAAAAGAATACCAAAGAAACTCCACTTTTAATAAAATGGTGATATTTGTTATAGGCTATAGCCAAACCAGTGATTACAGCACCTTAACAGGATTGACCCTATCAGGTGATGTGTTATCCTGCATTCTATCGGGTCTATTTAAATGCTGGGCATCCAGACCACATGATGCCAATTCTGAAGCAGATGCAACCCCTTGGTACTTATTCGAGCTGAATTTAAACCTTTTGGAGCATACAAGTCCCAGTAAAGTGGTGCCTGAAAATGAAGAAACACTTCAGTAAACAGAAAACATTAAATCAGGTTCCAAAAGAAACAATGAGGCCAAAATGCCATACAACAAAAGCTGTCTGCCAATCATGGCAATGAATTATATCTGGTTTCTTGCCAGCTTGAAGAAGCAACTCAAGCGCTGCACGACTGAAATATGAAAAACGCTTGAAATCATCATGCTCTCCATAATATTGTCCTCTCCAAAAGAACTTGTTGGGATGATGAGGCTCAATAAAATAAACCGGAAGACCTGTGAATTAAATTGCATTAGAATGCATAGCTAACATGGAACTGAAAGGGAAAGACAAAATTTCTGACCTTCAACAGTACCAACCCAAATTGCACCCTGAAAAAGAATACCAAAGAAACTCCACTTTTAATAAAATGGTGATATTTGTTATAGGCTATAGCCAAACCAGTGATTACAGCACCTTAACAGGATTGACCCTATCAGGTGATGTGTTATCCTGCATTCTATCGGGTCTATTTAAATGCTGGGCATCCAGACCACATGATGCCAATTCTGAAGCAGATGCAGCCCCTTGGTACTTATTCGAGCTGAATTTAAACCTTTTGGAGCATACAAGTCCCAGTAAAGTGGTGCCTGAAAATGAAGAAACACTTCAGTAAACAGAAAACATTAAATCAGGTTCCAAAAGAAACAATGAGGCCAAAATGCCATACAACAAAAGCTGTCTGCCAATCATGGCAATGAATTATATCTGGTTTCTTGCCAGCTTGAAGAAGCAACTCAAGCGCTGCACGACTGAAATATGAAAAACGCTTGAAATCATCATGCTCTCCATAATATTGTCCTCTCCAAAAGAACTTGTTGGGATGATGAGGCTCAATAAAATAAACCGGAAGACCTGTGAATTAAATTGCATTAGAATGCATAGCTAACATGGAACTGAAAGGGAAAGACAAAATTTCTGACCTTCAACAGTACCAACCCAAATTTTATTTTGAAATAGTTTGCCATCAATATATGACTCTACCGTCACATCTAAGGCCTGCACCAAAGTAAATAAATAAAATAAAATCATCACAAACATACATTGGTCTATGATCTTAGTGCTTCTCAAATAAGACTACATAACATACCCTTAAGTCACGAATTCCATCATATTGAATACAATCATATTTTGGGAGAACAATCTCTACAAGGTGTCCTTTCTTCTGCAATGTTTTACCAAGACCTGTCACAACATCTCCCAAACCGCCAACCTAATTGAAAATTATTGAATTAAGAGAACATAGCAACAACAACAAAAAAGAGCAATTAACCCTCAAGTCTAACATGTAAGACTATGCAAGTAGATGAGTTAAGGGTTTGGAGGTGAAAATATACTAAAAAGGATAAGCCTTTTAATGTATGTTCATTAAAGATTATCCAAGAAAGTAACAAATATGAGGGGTTAAGTCTTACCTTAGCAACTGGTGCCATCTCAGCAGCGATATGAACGACACGCAACCCTGAACTAAAGATCAACAAATGGACAAGTTAAGAAACAGCAATAATGAAGGAAAATTGACTGGTTAAATGCAAGTACCTAGCTTGTGATGATGTCAGCCGGAGAAATGTAGATACAACTTCGCGCTCATTCTTTTCTTGCATCCTGTATATACATCACGAGTGCGTCGGTCCTTCTTCCACACCAGTTCTCTCAAAATATTTGCATCACTGTTGGATATTTTCTTCTCAAGCACCCAACCATCAATAGTAAGCAATAAGCAACTCCAAAATTCCCAAGTCATATCAACTGGTCCATTTGTTGTCCTTTTCTTGCTTTCTTCTTTCAAATTATTAAGAGTATCCTGAAATTCCTCTAGAGATTCTTGATATAATTGAACATAAGAATATATCTCTTGATCAGACTTTTGAAGACGCTCCTCTAATAGTTTTAACCTGTGCTGTATGAGTTCATTATATTGTTGCATTTTCTCATATGACACCTTATGGACATTAGCCTCTTCAAGAGATTCTTCCAATTTATCAACCTTCTTTCGAAGATCCTGGGTTTGCTGTATCACGAAAATTGCTTGATCAGCCTGTTTAGTTGCCTTATCAAGTGAGTGTTGCAAATTTTCTACCTTTTCCCATAGCTCCTGGTATTCATCCATTAGAGTAGAAATTTTTGAAGAGTCTTGTTGAGAAACCAACAATTTACACTCCAACTCCTTCACAGAGGACTCTAGAAAAGAGCTTTCATTTTCCAGCGTTGTCATGCGTTCATCGGTGTCCTTGACATTGCTAATCATAGACTTAAGTACTTGGATATCATCTTTTAGGGCTAGATTCTCTGTCCTCAATGTATCAACCTCCTTGATAAGAGA
The DNA here is from genome assembly GCA_019671005.1 of Hibiscus mutabilis. Classification (NCBI taxonomy): domain Eukaryota; kingdom Viridiplantae; phylum Streptophyta; class Magnoliopsida; order Malvales; family Malvaceae; genus Hibiscus; species Hibiscus mutabilis. The sequence goes on from CM033755.1 coordinate 29,192,780, forward strand.
ATGAACATGACTATAACGTGCTAAAAGCGCTTCCTCGTTCAAAAATTCGTTCTGATTCTCATACAGTTCAATCTCACCCCTGGCGATCAACTCATTTCGCAACTTCTTTAACTGACCTTCTAGGAGCTCAACATGTATCTTTTTTGGGAAGCAACTTTAATCCGTGCATCAGCCTCTGCCAATCTCATTTCCAAAGTGTTAATTTCTCCTTGCAATGTCTCCTTCTCACCGAGAATATTACGAAGATCTTCTAGTGCATGAGCCTGGGCTTGATTAAGAAGAAGGATATCTACATAATTAGAAATAAATGAAGTTATATAAAGGTGCACACCAAAATGTGTACTACATAGATACAAATTCAACAGTTGCTTAACAGCAAGACATCCTACTTCTCTCTGCATTTTTTATCATGCCTATCAGGTCCTCTAGTTGAACATTTGAGAGCTCTTGTCCGCCATCTATGTTTATGCCTGCAAAAGAGAAAATGACTATAATATTTTAAGTTTAAACCTTCAATTTACATAGTTCCTATTAAGAAAACAGAACAAGGAATTCCATAATTAATTGTTTCTCCCAAGACCTCATATGTCCATAAACATAAAAGGAAATCATTTTTATCAAAACTGCAGGATACTCTAGAGTCTAGATGATAATCCTTCAACAAAGAACTCAGATCACTGCTTGAAGAATGGGAGTAAATAAATACGAATCTTAATTATTAATGAGAATCATAACTACTATAATTGCTGGACAAAAAATTAAGCAACAGTAAATCTGTTCAATTATTCTTCCACTTCACCATTATTCTGTAAAAGTAAAAAAGATTAACAAATCATATTAAAATATCCCAAAAAAAGTAGCACCAAAGCTTTTGATAAATCATATTAAAACAATGAGTCCAGATTCACTACAGACTTATTGATAAATGAGAGTACCAAAGCTTTTGTCACATCAGGCAGCAGAAGGCCGTTCATAACCTGTTCATCGGTATGCTCCACATTTCCGTTAGTCTCTACGGCAGAGACAGATAGAATGCCCAAATTATATCCATCGATATGCTCTACATCTGTCACAGTGTCATCTTCATCTTTACAATTAGTTTCATGATTTACAAAATGCTCCATTTCAACGCCATTTATGACAGAGTTTTCAGGTTCAGTTTCCTCGTCGCGGATCGGCTGCAACTCTGCACGTATTGGAATCCGCTCAGAAGGAGGCTTCTTCCCTCGCTGTCTTTTATGATTTGCACTGCATAAAAATCAATAAAAACATAAAAAGTGGATCATATATCAACAGAAAAGAATACTCCAGTTGTTGATTAATGTATTTACATGATGTAAAAATCACAGTTATAGAACGAACTGTTCAAGAAATACCAATTATCACAGTCATTATCACTCAATATCATTTACTAACCATGCAATTTACTAATTCGCGCCATTAATTTTCACTGAAAAATCAAATTTCTAGCAGAATAGTATATAGGCTTTACTATATTTAAACCAAACGAAGTTCTCTTCAATGAAAAATAAATTCAAAATCAGAATGAACCTGTACCTTAACATCAGATTAAACAAAAGTAAAATCGATATTTTACAACGGCTATGGATACAACTTACGAGAAACAAAAAAATACCTGAAATTACGTTTGCAAAAAGCTAGGGGAAAGCGAGGGGAAGGCAAAAGCAGCAATCTCATATTCAGATTCTTCTTATAACTATCATCAACCTTATTGTTTTATAATTACTGTTATTCAAACTGCAACAGCCATGGCTGAAAAAGCAGGTCGATAGCTTTGCAGACATTTCTTAATAATTCTTCGTTTGAAATCCGTGAGAAGATTCGGCTTTTTCTGTATCACTCGACGAGGTTGATGGAGGGCACGAATAACCGTTTTCCTTGGCGCAAGCTTAGCTTGCTGCCGGAAGCCAAAAGCTTAGCATTTATTTTAAAAAATGAAAAAAAATATCTTAAAATACTGATAATAAAAAAGATAAACATCTTAAAATTCTGATAATGAAAAAGATAAATATCTTAAAATTCTGATAATATCTTACTGGAGGGAATGGAATCTTTGAAATTGATGAATTTTGTTGCACAAAAAGTAAATTGAATGATTTTTTATTAATTCTATTGGAACAAAATTTTAATATATCGAGAATTTAAAATACTCATATTATTTTGTTATTTAAATCTTAACATTTAAAAACTCCATATTTAATAAAAAAATTTAGTATATATACGTATAGAAAAACTTCTATACACATGCACAAACTTTTTAATTTTACGGATTAGAGGTTTAAGGGTTAGAATATAGAGATGGGAAAGAAGTCGCATTCGACATAGTTTGATTTTACAGGGTCGAGTATTTTTATGAAAATTTAATGTTGGATCAAATTAGATTTTTAAAATAGTTGCTCGATTGGGTTGGACGGACTTAGGGAGAACTCGTCTTGTTCAGATTAGGGGTGATAACGAGCCGAGATGAACCCGAGCCTGGCCGGGCTCGGCTTGGGCTCGAGGCTCGTCGAACTCGAAATTTTAGGTTCTAGCTCGGCTCGGTCTCGTGGCTCGGCTCGAAATGGACAATTTTGCTATAGTTTTTTTTTATAAAAGATGTGACTTCATTAAAAGCTTTTTTCATAACCAACATTGAAACGAAATTCAATGTCACGAAAGGGAAAAAATAGTGCCAAAAATTAGATTAATCCAAATAACCAAGAAATATTCTTACAATAAAAACACATAATCAAACAAAATACAAAATCAAACAACAACCAACTAAGGAAAATGCCCAATTTATTTTAGTTTTTTTTAACAACTAATCTTTTAGTTAATTTTCTTTTTTGGATTTTTTAATTTATTTTATTATTTTTTGCTAAACAGATTACTTTTAGTGCATATGTAGCGCATATATATATATAATTATTCCAAACATGTTCACGAGCTTTTCGAACCGATATTGGGTCAGGTCGGCTCAGCTCGTTAAGGTCTCAAGCCAAGCCTTGACCGAACTTTGTCCGAGCCGATCCCGAGTAGCTCGCGAGCCGGTCAGGCTCATTATCACCCTTAGTTCCGATCTGGTATAACTACAATATTTTTTTGAAGGAGCTGGTATAACTACAAAGATACTTTTTATAAGGTACTAGAATTATATTAAATTAAAATTTTACTTTTATTTTATTTTTTAAAATTTAAGAAATGATATTTTATTTTAATATTTTTTAATATGACAAAATATATGTGAAAAATAAAAATTATGTCGAATTGAAACGCTGTTAAATGTTAGTTAATTTTTTTAGTTGGATAAGATTTTTTTAAACGAAAGAACTTTAACTGAATTTCATTAATCAAAATGAAGAATTACAAAGTATAGCACACTCTAATATTCATAGAGATAAAAACATTAGAAAATCAAAGAACGTGAAATAAAAAATTAAACACAATCCTTCCTAAGAAAATTTAATCAGAAAACTTCATGTATCAAGCATTTTTTTATTGCGAGTTTTTGGCACATCGACAAACTATTACAAGAAAATTCGAAAAATAATAGATCGTCGTTATCTTATGACTTGAAACGCTCGATAATACTTGTTATCTGAAAGTTAAATTGCCATAATATTATGCAATACTGTCACAAAGACAGACAAATCTTACAAAAAAACAAACAAAAAAACTATCATACAAGTAGACGAAAAATAGTCAGAAAAACAAATGTAAAATGACTTCTAGCAAAGTAAAACAAAGAAAAAACAAAACAAAAAAAACAAAAAATTTCTCATCAAAAGAGAATAATCTTATTTATATACAATTAATGTAAATATTAAAAACCAGCGATGACATAAAAATTATCGCCAAAAAAACTTTAATAGAAAAGAAAAATTCAAAAAAAATTAAAAGATAATCACCTAAAAAACGATAGTAGTGAAAATAGTGTGCATAACACACACACAAAAAAATACATTCAGTCCTTACCCATTATCATCCTAATTGATGTTAACCGTCTCGGTGTTCAGTTGTTTATTAGGATAATACAATTATTATTTTTTTTAAAATTTATTATATTTGTTTAATATTATACGAGAATAAATCTCAGCATTTGAAAAAAAATGTTAATATAATTTACTAATAAGTGTTGGGTGCATTGATAAAACACATTTGTACTTTTAAAGTGGGTATACGAGTTCGAACTTTAAAAATAATATTGTTCAGAAAGACAACTTCACACCCGAACATGGACCATAAAATTAACATGCATATTATCAAAAAAATATATAGTAAATTTATATTTGACACATTACCGTCAAATTCAATGAATAGTAATTTCATAAATAATGATATCAAATATCTTTTTAAGTATAAACTTTATTAGTTATGTAAATTACATTTATGACATTTATTTAGGAATTAGGATGTAAGTTAAATTATTTTTTTTTCATAAAGTCAAAAAAAGTACTCAACGTTTGACTGAATAGTTATTTTGGCTTTTATTTTTTATTTTTAATATTTTATTTTGAGTCAAAATAGTCTCTCTACGAATGAAAATTGTTAGTCAGCTGACAGTAAATATCTTGAAATGACGTGACAAACCTATATGACAGTGCGCACTGACATAGCAATACCATATAAACAATATGTTGACTTGAAAAAATATTACATCGGTCAAAAATAATTTTATAAAATTAAATAAAATATAAAATAATTTTTTATGCTGACTTATCAATCTTTCAAGTCATTTTAAAATGTTTACAACCAGTTTTTTTAACAAATTTCATCTATAGAGGGGCTATCTTGAACGAAAATGAAACGTTGAGGGTTTAATTGCTCAAAAAAAAAAAGAATATGGGCCAAAGTGACTGTTCAGCCAAACGTTGGAGGTATTTTTTTGACTTTATTCCTTTATTTTTTAAAACAGATGATAAAGGTTCAATTTTATTTCGATTATTGAAATTTATCAAATACATCTTCTTTTTTTTTGAACAATTTCTAGATGAAAGTATTATTCCTATTAAAACTAAAACCTAAGATCTAAGGAAAGAGATTAAACGACAACAAAAATCTTTAATTGCTCCAAGTTGTATAATTTGTGTTGACTCAATTACATCTTTTAAAATAACGTTTATTAGAAATTAAGCATCAAAAGTAAATGAACGAATGATAAACACTATTTTCTAATGTTCGAATCTGAATCAATGAAAAAAATAAATCATTATATACCATTGAAATCATCAACCAGCAGAATTTCTTAAAATAAATTATTTTGATTTCTCCACCATGTGTTTAAGCATATTGTTATTGTCTGGATGGCAAGACTTAAAGGTTTGCAACCAAGGATATGTTTGCTGATATGAGAGATGTCAATAGTTTGTGGATTTGTGTGCATCATTTGTGGCACTGCTCCGGAAACTCATAAGCATTTTTTTAAGCATAATACAAAAAAATATTCCTAATATTTGATTACATTATTATTTTGATATTTATTTTTTTAAAGTAATTTAACCCTTAATATTTTATTTTGAGTCAAAATAGCCCTTCTAAGGATGAGTACTGTTAGTCAACTTACGGTAAATGACTTGAAATAACGTGGTAAATCTACATGGCAATGCACGTCGCGATAACTGTATCATATAACAAATATGTCGACTTTACATAATGACATATTAGTCAAAAAATAATTTTAAAAAATTCCATAAAACATGAAATATTTTTTCTTCTGACGTAACATTCTACCAAGTCATTTCATGTTGTTTATCGTTAGTTGATTGACAATTTTTATTTATAGATGGGCTATTTTGACCTAAAATGAAAAAGAGCCAAAGTGACCATTTAGTTAAACGTTAGGGGTATTTTTTGACATTATACCTTTTTAATGTTTTTTTAATAGTTTCTAATGCTTATTTTTAAATAACTTACGGGAGGCTATTTTTAAAATGTGCAGTTTGAATAGAACTATATTTGAGTTGGAACAAGAGCTGATTTCGACATCCTCAAACTTTCTTAGAATAATTGCATCTACTTTATTCGAGAGGAAACAAAATAAAAAAGAATTCAGAGGGCAATCAAGGACTAACGAAGATATTTTAGGTCGTATAAGAGAATTTGTTAGTTTTAGGCTTAAGGGTAGATGTATTGATAGTCTTAGTTTTATTAATTTACAGTTTATTACTCTCTGATGCATTGTTGTATGGGATATTTGGGTTTTCAGATTTGTTGTTGTTGTTGATATACAATAGATTTCTGTTTTCTTTGGGGTAATAAAACATATTGAATTAGACCTGTAAACGAACCGAACGATTAAATAATCTAATATCATATTAATCTTTGAAATTAAATATTTAATACATTTTATCTTTTGACACTTTGAAATTATACTATGTATCATAATCTCAGAGTTTGATAAAATCAAAAAGACTAAAAATGAGAAAAGATACCACATAGGGACTAAAATGGTAAAAAGGTGAAGGACTAAATTAAGAAAAGTGTAAAGATTAGGGATTAAAATTTATTTTATCCCTTTAAAACATCTCGTGGATTTGGGGAAACGTCCCGAGCTTGTATCTTGTAAAATCCGTGTACTTTTTTTTTTCTTCTCTTTAATATCTTCTTCCCAGTCGCGCTAATATTTTCAATTTTATTTTTTTAAAAACTAATTCCAAATCCCTTTGATCCCTGGATTTGGAACAAACAATTTAATTTCCACTGTCTAAATATTCGTGGTTAATTATCCATTTCAATAATCAAAATCTTCATATCAAATCCTTTCAATCCGATTTGTTTTATTTACCACAGAGATCAAAAAATGGAGAAAAAAACTGGCTGTCCTTTCTCCAATTTATCATCAAATCTCGGAATCACTTGTTTCATCGCCTTCATTACAGTTATCTTAGTTCGAGTTCTTTACGTCATCTACCGAACTGGCAAGCCGCTGAACAAAAGATCTCCGCAGCAGACTCTCAGCACTCTCATTGTTTTAGGTTCAGGTGAGCTTCAGATTTGTTTCCTTATTTCCTTTTAAATTTACGATGTTTGGCTGTGATATTTTGGATTTTGATTTCTCCGTGTAGGGGGACACACGGCGGAGATGATTAATCTCTTGTTAGTTTTGCAAAAGGATCGGTTTACACCGAGGTTTTATATCGCAGCTGCTACAGATAATATGAGTCTTCAGAAAGCTCGCGTGTTGGAGAATTCTTGGGCTGATTCGGTAAAATTTGATGCTTAAAATTTTCATTATCTTATTGACTGCAATTAAGATTTTGTTTATTGCTTTTTTCTTCCTTTGATTTCAATTTGCTATGTTTGAATTTTTGTTACAATTGATTTACATCGTTAAGCAATGTTCTAAATGAGATCCTAATTGCGGACTCTGAAGTCTGAAGTGTGATCTATGGGATAATAGGCTAATTGCTGTCTAAACTAGTAGATCAGTTAATATCTTACCGATGTATGTATCCTTTTAATTTCATATCCCAATTTTGCAGGTTTCTTTTTTTAATTGGTAAATGTTAAGTTGTAAATGAGTTTGAAATTGGATGGACTGCTTGCCCAATTGTGCTTATTATTAAGAAGTAGAACTAGGTTTCATAACATTTTCCTGTTTTGCTGGTCAAATAAGAGGTTTCCTTCTTAAATTTATCGCAACAGCATAGTGGAGTCGAGAAAATCTCTGCAGAGTTTATGCAAATCTATAGAAGCAGGGAAGTTGGTCAGTCATATGTAACCTCCGTTTGGACAACTTTAGTTGCTACGGCTCATGCATTGTGGCTGATGATTAAAATCAGACCTCAAGTGGTATTTTTCTGTTTCTGTTATGTTTAACTTTTTTCCTTCCAGTTTTGTTACTTTTTCTAAAAAATGATGGTAGAAATCAAATTTCCTGTTATAAACTTTAATGGCAGGTTCTTTGCAATGGCCCTGGTACTTGTATTCCTCTATGTGTGATTGCTTTCATTTTCAAGGTTTGTTTGTTTTCCCTCGAAGCCATTTTATTTGTATTTCCTTTTTCTCTTTGATAAAACTGATGGAATTTTTTGAACCAAAGAAAAGAACGAGATGAAGTTAAATGCATGAACATTTCTACATCAAAGAAAATTGGAATTAGCCATTTTTCTTGTAAATTTTGCTTGCAGGTGATTGGGATCAGATGGTCATCCATATTTTATGTTGAGAGCATTGCGAGAGTAAAAAAGCTCTCTTTAAGTGGTTTGTTGCTTTACAAGTTACAAATTGCAGATCAGTTCTTTGTGCAATGGCCACAACTGCAGAGAAAATACCCTCGAGCTCATTACGTTGGTTGCCTGATGTAGTGAATTGAGTCTGCTGCGGATGGGTACTCGCACTTAACCTTATAGGCTTTCTTTTCATTTCTTTCAGACATAAGTATTGTATTCTGCATTCTAAAGTTTCTTTTCACTTCCCCTTAATTAGGATTTAGTATTCCCTGGTTGGGTTGGATTGATTACTGCAACATAATCTAACATAGACCATAATTTTTGGCCAAAAGGAAAAAAAAAGTGATAGAATGTGTTTTGTCTTGAATTTTTGACACTATTAACTACAGTTGCACATTGATCATGTTATTTAATAAACTACTAGCAGATCGTTTCACGACCTGCATATTAAGTCCTTAAATTTTTGGGAAATAACTTCTCAGGAGTGATTTTCTAGTTCGATATATCAAAAACCTTTACATGCGTTTCTCCATTTAGAAGTTTTTTGAACAAGAGTTGTGTCAGTGAAAGCATCAAGGCGCAACAAGCAGACACTGAAATCGTGTAGTAATCCACATGCATATTTCCTTTGGAGACTTCAATGTGGCTTGCTAGACCAGTTATCAAACATCAGGACATGGTAGGAATTGATTATAAAAAGAAGTAACTTTTGTGAATGAAGAGAAATGTTGATACTGGAAGGTGGAAGAGTCCAATAGAATACATCAAAGTTGTATACTGTTTGCCCATCTGCAATACAACTTTTAGATGGTGAGAGGTAGTGATGAGGAATCGGAATTTGGAATTCTGCAATTTGCACAAGTGTTGTTACCCATATGCTATTCCCACCTTTGTCGTAGTATAGTCATCCCAAGAGTGGACGCTGACTGGTCAAAGATTACAAAACATGCTGACGTGTAATGAGATCATCCACTTATAGTTTCTGGATTAAGTGCTCGCCAGTTTCTTGCTTTTCAGCCTCTGAGGTGAGTTTTCTTCCTCTATTTATTGAATTGTTAGGAATCCTTACTGATGTGTCAAATGAGCTTTTGCTTAGCTTCAAAGTGAAGGAGCCATGGGTTGATATGTGTGCTTGTTCAATGCATGTGAAGTGGACTATGGGACATGTAGAAAGTTGTTAACTGTGAAGATTAATTAAATTTGAGGAAGTACAAATTCGTTTAGGTTCTAGTTTGGTTTTAAACGAGAAGGATGATAATGGGAAGATAGCTATATGATTTTGCTTGACTGGACTTCTATATTGAACTAGATTAAACTTTTAAAAAATTTATTTTTTCATAACAAGGAGGAAAAAAAATCATTGTTTGCATTTTTTGCTGCATAATGACAACAGATAAAATCATATGCTTCATGCAATTAGTCAATTGACTTGACCATTTGTTTCTTTGGTACATCTTGAGTGGCAATAGTCAGAACTTAAGCTCTAGCATCATTATTTTCTCTGAATTGCCATGAAACTCATTGCTTTAATCAGAGGAAGGCTTTTATGCTTCATTATTGACACTTATATGCTCACTCTTAGACACTTGATCATCAATATATTGCTGGTAGGCATATGAAAGAAAGCCCCAGAGAGCCAAACTGTCGCAACTCCTTTTATACAATCCATTTTGTCATCGAAAAAGATAACAGCAAGAATCAGAACAACAGGCAATGTGACAACGATCACGGCATTAGCAAATAAAGAAGACACCTCAAAAAGCAGTGCTGTGCTTCCGAGGACGAAGCCCTGCCATTGTATGCATATCCATACTAAAATCATGATATATGGTGTCTTTCCTAGTTCATATTCTTCCATTTCTCTCTTGAGACATTTCCATTCTCCGCTAATAAAAAGTCCCACCATGATCGCGATTGCTGCTACTATGTCACGAATGTGAGGATTTTTGTAAGAAAGGGTTTAAGAGACAGAATTTGAGGTTTGAGAAAAAGATGAACTTTCATTTCAGATAAGAAGAAACGGTTACATCTTTTGGGTAATATATCAACATAATTCAGAAATTAAAAATAAGCCACACAAATTATTAACTAACAGCGGCTGTCCTTGTAACTAACTTAGCCGTTGGGCTGATTGATCTGCTTCACTCATTCTCAGGCAGATACCATAATTTTTGGGCCTTCGGTCTGGGGTCCATTACTTTCCTCATGGGCTGCTCCATTAATCCATGATACTCGAACGGCGTCGTTTCCATCAGCATTAGTTGGCAGATTAACACAATTCATCAGTTTTGAGCCTTCATTTCCCATCTCGAATTCATCTTCCACAAACCCTAACTTCTTCCCAAATTCTTCCATATTCATGACATACTAGTGACTGATAGATTATCATATCCACGACCGCTGAAAGTGATTCCCTCTTTATGACCTTCGAAAAGCAGAATTGTGTTAAAGAAAGTGTCAACCCGTTCATAGCTGATGCAGTGATGGTGCATATGAACCCGATCACGTACTTCCCTCTCGACACATTCTTGGGGGTCGAAGAGTCTTCATGAGAAACGAGGAGGATAGAGGAGATGGTGAGAAGGATTAGAGAATTGATTATGAAAGGAGTGAACTTTTGTGAATTGAAAAAATAAGAGAAGAAAGCATTGGAAGCTAACTGTGATGTACAGATGAGTGAATATGTAGAGACAGGAAGCTATCGCAGCCCAGTCGAGTAAAGAAAGCAAAATGCTGCTACAAGTAGGCCAAGGAAGATATAAACCGATGCAAAAACCGCAGCGGACGGTGGGGGACTTGTGCTGGAACTGGTTGCGGTCGAGTTCTTGAGAGGCGAGAAGCAATAGTAAAGAATGAGAATTGGGAATCCTGCCAGTTGCAGAAGTGTTGCTAGCCATTGGCTCTTTCCACCTTTCTCAAAGTACAATCTTCCCAACAATGTAGCCCCTGATTGGCGACTAAGCATACAAAGTGTAAACAAACCTATCCTTAGCCACCGTTTATAGATTTTGGATGTAGTTGCCGTTGATCGATTTGTTGAAACCATAGTCTGTTCCGTCGATGCCGGTTCTTCAGTCTCCTGAACTGGTAAGAAAATCACACAAAGGATTCGCTTAGAGTGCATGGACCAATGTTTCTGATCGACTTATTCTTGTATACGCCTGTTGGGTAAGTAAGAACTCGATATCTTTCAAGTAAGATTTCGAGTTTGAGTATATAGATAGAAGAAACAACATCAAGAAAGATTGTTCATGGGATTCGATCCAACTCAATTCTAGATTTAACTGGAGCGATGGTAATTACCGAACATCAAGAGTATCAGACAATAAAAAAAACAATCCTTTGAAATGCTTTACTAAAGCTAACGAACCTGTGATTTTGGCTGTTGCAGTGGCTTGGTCCTCAGCAGCAAAGATCAAGTTATGAGGAAAAATAAGAACCAAAGATATATTTATAGCCTTAGCAAAATTATCGCTTTCGTGTATTATTGTAATGGCCCAGAGAATTGGTTCCAAAGAATTTGTCCTTACACCACCACCATCATGTTAATTATTGCACCATTTCAGGAAAGTTGATGTCGAAATTCATGTAATCACATCAAATGGTTTTTGCCTTTAGGAGTAGAAATAAAATTAAAATTCTTGAGGGTCCAAAGGTGCACAATTCCCATTAAAAAGACTTACACACAAGATTATAAAATTTTCAGCAGGACTAAAATAACAATTAGACAATTTGAATCAAGGGGACCAAAGCACCTTCCAGCACCAGACTCGGACTACTCACAATCAACGAAGTGAAAGCCGAGACAGGGTCAAGAAACAAAATTAAAGAGTAAAGTATAATTAAAATTAGAAAATAAGTGATGAATTTGGATAACTAAAATTGATGGTTTAAACATATAAATATCCCAACTAATATTAATAATAATTCTATATATTTTACACTCAAATGACAAGGAGCCATGTAAATATAGGCATGCCAGTGTGAACATAATTGAAGAAGAATAAACCAACCGGAATATAAGCATCCTTAACAACTAGACCATTTAGTGAATCTCTCACTCGGGCTTTCCTTTAGTTAGGAAGAGGATCAATTTGTTGTGTCTTTATTAAACATTCAGGTATTACATTTTTATATCGAGATTCGAACTATACAAAATTCAGAAATATAAACATCCTTAACAACTAGACCATTTAGTAAATCTCTCACTTCGGCTTTCCTTTAGTTAGGAAGAGGATCAATTTGTTGTGTCTTTTTATGCATATCAAAGTATTTTTTTCCTTAATTTTTTTGAATAACCATTAGGTATTATGTCAAAAAATACTCTTAACATTTAACTGAATAGTAATTTTGGTTCCTATTATTTTTTACCTTCAATGTTTCATTTTGTATCATAATTGTCTCTCAATAGATGAAAATTATTAGTTAACTAACTGTAAACACCTTAAAATGACATGACGATCACATGGCATTATACATTGAGTGATTGAGGCATGAGCTATCCTTAATAAAGGCTTGAGCTCAAGGTCAAATTGCAAAATCTTTGTAAATATGGCATTATTATATTAGCATATGATGTTGTGTAGCATTGTCATGCTATATAAAAATGTTTAATGTTAGTGAACTAACGATTTTTATTCATTGATGGACCATTTTGACATAAAATGAATCATAGAAAATTAAAGTGCTCTAAAAAAATAAGGACCAAAGTAACTATTTAATCAAACTTTAGACATCGTATCTTTGGTCCTTATTCTTTTAATAAAGAGAAGATAATCATATGATTCTGCAATACTTACTGCTTCATGACAAAAGATAAAATCATATGCCTCATGCAATTAGTGAATTGACCTGACCATTTATTTTCATTTTGGTACATACTAAAGCTTTAGCATCATTATTTTCTCTTATACACCATGAAACTCATTGGTTTGAACACATATAGCTTTCAAGCTTCATTGTTGACATTTATGTTGGTGTGTTCACTCTTAGACTCTTGATCATCAAGGTAATGCTGGTAGCCATATGAAATAAAGCCCCAGAGAGCCAAAAACATGGCAACAACCTTTGTAACATCCATTTTGTCGCCGAAAAAGATGACCGCTAGAATCGGAATGATAGGCAAGGAGACGACGCTTACGGAGTTTGCGAACAAAGAAGACACCTCGAAAAGCAGTGCTGTGGTTCCAATGGTGAAGCCCTGCCATAGGATGCATATCCATATTAAAACCATGATGTATGATATCTTTCCTAGTTCATATCCTTCCATTTCTCCTTTAAGGCCTTTCCATTCTTCACTAACAAAAAGTCCCACCATCACTGCGCTTGCTGCAACCATTGACTGATAGATTACAAAGTTCATGACTGCTGAAAATGAATTGCTTTTTATGACCTTCCTAAAGCAGAGCTGTGCTAAAGCAAGGTCCAATCCGTTCGCAGCCGATGCAAGGATGGTGCATATGAACCCGACCGCGTACTTCCCTCTCGAAACACTCTTGGGAGTCGACGTGTCTTCGTGAGACACAAGGAGGATAGATGAGATGGTTAGAAGGATCAGAGAATTGACTATGAAAGGGGTGAACTTTTGTGAGTTGAGGAAAAAAGAGAAGAAAGCATTGAAAGCTAACTGGGATGTAGAAATGAGAGAATATGTAGACACGGGAAGGTATCGCAATCCGATCGAGAAAAGAAAGCAGTATGTTGCTACGAGTAGACCGAGGGAGACGTAAACCGTTGCAAGAGCCAAGGCGGATGGTGCCGGACTTGTCGTGGTAGTACTGGTTGCTGTTGAGTTTCTGAGAGATGACAAGCAATAGTAAAGAATGAGAAGTGGGAAGCCTGCCAGTTGCATAAGTGTTGCCAACCATTGGCTCTTTCCACCTTTCTCAAAGTACAATCTTCCCAGCAACGTACCAATTGACTGGCCAGCAAGCACAAAGATTGTAAACAAACCTATCCGCAGCCAGCGTTTATAGTTTTTTGATTTCGGAACTGTTGGTGGATTCGTCGAAACCGTAGTTTGTTCCTTTGATGCCGGTTCTTCAGTCTCCTGAACTGGTGAGAAAATCACAGAAAGGATTCACTTAGGGAGCATGGACCAGTTTTAACACTTGAATCTATGCTATGTCATACTCATATGATTCTATTTTTTTCTACATGAATAGGAAATTAAAAGAGTTTCCGAGTTTTGTTACGCGGACATGAATACGAAGATACGATTCTCCAAATACATGAAAACAGAGCTACTAATATAAATCCAGATACTTGAAACAATGGCTAACCTGTGTTTGACAGTGGCAGTGGCTCCATTTCTCCCATGTTAAAAGAAAGTTTCTGCAAGCTAGATCAAGTTATGAGGAAATGAAGAGCCAAATAGACATGGTTATTTATAGACTTTACCCTCAAACAACAATTATCAATGTACGGAGGAAATTTTAAATTTTCATATATTTTATGTTCTTTTTTATATTTTATATCGATGATCTAAGTTTGCACTCTTAAATTTTTAATATAAGTTCTTGACCATTTATATCCCTAACATAAAATCTTTCGTCCGTCCCGGAAGATAAAGTGAAGAAGAATCAACCAGTAGGAGTGTAGGACCTCACTAGGGCTTTAGTTTGGTTAGAGTGCAGAAAAACGTATCTCTTTTGTGATTTTAAGCATACCCCCAAGGGAATTTGCCCCCTAGCTGAGATTCCATTAAGCTAAATGCAGCTGCACGATCATGTTTAATATCATTTCGGAAAGTTGAATTAAAGCATTTGTTTTAGTGACAGTGGATGCTTCAATGATTTACTGGCATGAAAATTCTTTAAATGCTAAGAGAATCTGATGAAAAGCAGCCCCTTCAATTAAAAACAATGGAAAATGCAGATAAGATTGATTAAATATCTCACCAGCATCTTGCTAAGTGAAAGATGAAAGGAATATATATATATATATATATTCATATTATGCTTGTTTTTAACCAACATCATTAAGGTCCGAAGTTTGAGTTTTTTTAATAGAGAAACGAGCACGGAAAGAGTATGCACCCCATTTAAGGGTCTGGTCTGGTTTGATCCAATTTTAGTCGAGACCTAATGTAACTATCGAATATTGGAGACATAGATTAAAATGAAAATTAAACATAGTTATAATAGTTGGTGGAAATCGGACATCATGGAAATAAGCTAAGTTCCATTACCTGCAAGATGAACCTCGCAGCTGCAGGTTTTCAATGCGGACAGAGAACACTTAAGAATTTTGTCTGCATGCATCACTGCACTTCCACTCAGTGTTGCCTAAAACGTTGCGGATCGCTATTCATTAGTTTTACTTTTTGTGGTTCGTTGGGGGTTTATTTGGAACAGATTTTGAGATCATGATTCGTGAATTTTGGTTTCTTCTCCTTTTCCCCAAACACCATGACTGATTGTGTATGATCGTAGTTGAATGATGTATAATTTGGTGACTGATTCATTATATAGAATAGATGTCGACTTCTTTTCCTTCCATTGTGAAAATTGAAAGAAGAGATGTCCAACGCTACATTAATAAATAGAAGATGATTTCTATGCTTTCGATACGCAAATTTAATCGTTACAACACACAAACGGACCGCGAATTTAAACGAAATTTGTGGGACGCGGAGCGAATTAGAACACTGTTTCTCCTTGACACATATAGTAATGGTGAAGGATTTATCATGTCTCCCCTTCAACGCCACTCTGCTCATCGGCTAAACACACTTCGTCTACATTCTAATGCGGATGCACAATTAGAGACGGAGTCAATATTTAGAGATGAGAGTAAAATATAATTTTTAAAAGGTGTGTGATAAATTTATAATTATTTCAATTTTTTTAAAAAATATAAAGAGTTAAAAGATAAACAAAAAAATCTCCTGCCAAGGAGAATAGCCGTTGTTCCCATAAACATTATACCTCCGTCCCTGTGCACATCAGATTGTTCTCTATCTGGCCTTTCTGGAATTCTGGTCTCCATCGCTTGCGACCATGATTGCAATAAACACACACAATTCAGATACCAAATTACTAGTATTTAAGCCTATTATTTTAATTGTCAAAATCAAAGAACGTTTTTAATATTTTATAACAATTGGTAATGATAAAAATAAACTATGATTTACCAACTGTTACAAATATATTATGAGTTTGTTTTATCACATCAGTCATGGTTAATCAATAGAAATTATCTAACTTCCCATTTTTTTCCTTGTCATCATCAACTCACTTACATAATAACTTTCAAAAAACTGTTTTCAAATCACATGTGAAAATTGGTGAAGATTCATTTATTGAATAAAAATGACAGGAAAGAAAAAATGGTATATAATGTGGTGAATTAGGATTTCATTTGATATCATTTGTTATCTTTTTTGTATTTTCAACTCCATCTTGCAGTAGAAGGAATAAATAAATAATATATCGTTTTGAATCATTGTGTTGTTTGTGAAATGCAAAGGCTCTCATAATCTTAAATATCTTTGTTGAATAATTTTTTTTTTTTGTATAGCTCTAGTCCATATATACAATCTTAAATTTCTTATTTGATTATCTTGTTTTACTTTTCAAAACAAGAAACCAAGAATCTATCATTTGTGCCCGCCAAATTGTTGTATCAATTTGAATTGGGCAACAAATAATGATCATTCAATATTCGTTTTCTTTAATAATTTAAAGGTGATTACAATATAATATTTGTTCATAGATATTTTTATTTATTTGACAATGTGCATACACCTTGTAGACTGAGCGATTAAACCAGTGTCCCCTCGAATAAACATCATCCGTTTTTTCACTAGGATGCATGTTGGGTTCAACATTCGTTCTTTTTAATTCGTCATTACTTAATCAAAAGGATGAGTCTGTCACGCTTGACGAGCACTGATGAGTATCGCTAACGACGACCACCGATGAGCACTATTAATTTAATTTATAAAGATTTAAAATCTAAAGAACTCAACATATAATTATAAATTATTTAAAAATTAAAAAGTAAATTAATTAAAATATATTATTTTTATTTTTAATTAAAATACCCGTAAATTACAAACCTCTAATTTTTGTTCATTTGAAATTTAAACCACCACCGTGGCTACCATTTGAGGAGATAAATGGTTTCTACTATTATTGCCGACTCTATTAAACATGAAAAACACAACCATAAAGGAATTCTAATGCATTTAATTCAATTTTTTGTGTTATTGAAAGAGGAAATAACAGTTAGAGCTTTGAGCTGAGTGGATCCAAATTACAATCAGTTTTGAGCGGTGGCGGCTTGAATTTCAAATGAACAAAAATTAAAATTGTATAGTTTAGGGGTATTTTAATTAAAATAAAAATAGAATAATATATTTTAATTAATTTACCTATTAATTTTTAAATAATTTATAATTATACATTGAGTCATTTAAATTATAAATATTTATAAATTAAATTAATATTGTTTATCAGTGCTCGTCGTTAGTGATACTCATCGGTACTCGTCAAACACCATATAATTTTCTTAATAAAAAGGTTTTCAAAGCCAACATGGCCTGTCATTCTTGTTAGTGAACCCAATGGTGAGGAGATATTATGTTTTATATTGTATTTGTAATCCTGTAACACCTTAGTGGGCACACCTGTTCGCACAAAATGAATATAATAGGAATGATCCTTTGTCGTTTTGAATTTCCAGCCGAAAAAATAGATTTACCTTTGTAAGGTTAAAGTCGATGCTGGTTTAGTATTGAGTTGTACTTGTCAACAGAAGCTTATTGGAAACTAGCGGTGATATTTTTAAATAGTAAATCAAATACTACTCCATATGGGTATATTTCTCAATGGCAAGGTGTATTGGCTTCTTACAATAGCCATCATGTC
Source organism: Hibiscus mutabilis (assembly GCA_019671005.1). NCBI lineage: Eukaryota > Viridiplantae > Streptophyta > Magnoliopsida > Malvales > Malvaceae > Hibiscus > Hibiscus mutabilis. The sequence continues at coordinate 29,210,823 of CM033755.1, forward strand.
TTTTGATATGGTTAATGAAAATTGGGACATACATTTTTTTGCACATGTTGGTCGGTGTTAGATTTTCAGTCCGGCAAATTGGAGATTTAAAACGATATTTTCGGTACAAACGTTCAAGTCAGATTGATTTTTTTTAAAAAAAAATTAAACTCTTTTAAAGTAATAAAAAGCTAAAAACTCTCTAAACGAAAAACAAACAAAAAAAAAGACATAAAAGAAAAAAATAACGAAAAACATGATATAGTATAAAATCAGAATATTGATTTCTATCGACGGCTAATATCGAAACCCACCAATACAAATAATACAAAATCAAAATATTACCTAATTTACGATCTCTATCTAATGCATAGTATGTTTACATAGGTGTGAATGAATAAAATTTTTAAAATTCTCTACAGATTAGATTAAGTCCAATAGTCTCTTTACACCCAAAATCTCTTAAACAATATTTTTATTTGATAATTATTCACTTTTCATCATCTATCTTGAGAAGTTATCATTTATGTTCCGATGATAATATACTCCATATTTGTGTAACTGTTCCAAAAAGTATAGTAATTTAAAGACTAAATTATGTATAAGACCTTATTTCCAATCATAGAATTTGAAAGTGGAAGGTCCAATTTCCATCACAATCATTAACCTTTTGTTCAACATGTTGCTAGAGGTAAAAAAATAAAAACAGGAGAGAATTAAACATAGTTACAGTCGATGGAAATTGGATACCATGGAAATAGGCTACTACGCTCTATTATCTGCAGGATGAACCTCTGCAGGTAAGCAATCTTCATCAGCAATCTCACTGGCTATCCGGTTTTCGATCTTCGATTTCTGATGATCGAGATAGTGCTGATAAATGTACGAGACGAATCCCCAAATAGCCAACACCATGGACATCCCTTTGATCCCGTCCATTTTATCGTGGAAAACGAAGACGGCGAGCACTGGTACAATTGGCAAACCGACAGTACTGACGGAAATACTGTAAAGAGATGACACTTCCAAGATTAATCCCACGGTTCCAATGGCGAAAACTTGCCATCCTATGGCAGTCCAAAGCAGAGTCATCATATATGAAATTTCCCCGAGTGCATACTCCTCCATTTCTTTCTTCAACCCTTTCCAATCTCCGCTGGCAAACAATCCCACCACGATGGCGATCGACGCAACCAGCGACTGATAAATTATGACATCGAACACGACTTTCAGCGTTTGTCTCTTCAGTACTTTACTGAGCGCGAGCTGCTGGGACGCTAGCAGCAAACCGTACACTGCAGCCCCACCAACGGTGCATATGAACCCGGCTGCATACTCCGCTTTCGAGACTCCGGCAGGCTTCTCGGTGTGATTGTTTACGACTAATAGAACCGAGGAGATGGTGAGGAGGACTAGAGAATTGACAATAGCGGCAGTGAATTTCTGGGAATTAAGGAAATAAGAGAAGAAAGCATTGAAAGCCAATTGTGATGCTGTGATAAGTGCCACTACCGACACAGGGAGATATTGTAAGCCAACCGAGAAAAGAAAACCGCTGCCGGCAACAAGTAGCCCGAGGGGAACGTAAACCTTTACGAACGCTGTCACAAACGGCGGCGAATCCGAGCCGGTTTCAGCGTTCGGCATGGGATTTCTCAATAGGAGAAAGCAGTAAAAAGGGACTAAAATCGGGAAACCACCGATTTGAGCCAATGCAGCTAACCATTTGCTGGTGCCACCTTTCTCGAAATAAAGCCGACCGAGAATCGTCGCCATTGATTGTCCGGAAATGAGAAAAACCGAATACAAAACCGTTCGAATCCACCATTTATAGTCCCTCGATGGAGCTTTTCGTATCCGGTCGATACCACTTGGTTGATCAACTGAATTCTCTTTATTGCTAGTTTCTAGCTCTGCAACAATGGAAAATGAAATACCAAGTCACGAATTATTACAATCTCGGACTTTTAATTTATATTTCAGACAGATTACCTGTGATTTCGACGAGTTGTAACTGAGTTTCAGCCATGTCTGGTTAGCAACAAATGGAGATTAATGATGTTGAACTAAAACCAGAGAAGATTTTGGTTTTGCACTAAATCGAGCATATGGATTTTTGTTCAATATAAGGACAAGCTTGGTCATATGAAAATGATTGGGAATCTAATGTGACATTATTTTTCCCGCTTACCAAGGGTCCAACCACTACACTTGTTGATGCAAATAGTTTTATTTTTCTTTAATTTCTAAAAGTCAAAATTCTGTCATCCGTCCTTTGCTTATGTAAATTTTTTTAGATTTAGTCCCTATAAAGCTAAAAGAATTGTCAAATTTGTACTTTCGAAAAGTATGGGGACTTGAGACATTTTGATCTCAAAAAGTTTATGATTAGGGATGGTCATGTGTCGGATTTTTGGTTGACCCGAACCTGACCCGACATTTTTATGATGATACATTCGACCCGAACTTGACCCGAACTCGAGAGTAAAAACTTGAACTCAAACCGACCCGACCTGACATAAATAAAAAAAAATATTTTTCTATTTTTATTTGATAAAATAGGGAGTTAATTAAAAAATTATAAATAGAGAGAGGGATTTATAATAATTATTCCATTTTATTAAACAAAATAGGGAGATAATTGAAAATTATATATAAAGAGATGGACATTATAATAAAATTAAACTATTATTTCGGGTCGAGTTGGGTACTGTTCATCTTAAATGTGAACCTGACCCGACCCGATCTCATCCTCAATAAATCTAACTCGAACACAAAATTTTCTTTAAAAAAAACTCGACAATTGACCCTAAAAATTGGGTCGGGTCAAAACTAATCAGGTCTGAGTTAAATAACCATATCTATTTATAATAACAATCCGGTAGTCATTGATCGTTAATTTAGAGATGGAAAAAATTAATTTGCACTCGATCTGATAGGATCAAGATTTTTTTTTAATGAAATCCAGGTTTTGGATAGTGTTTGGTTTTAGGGAGAACTCGTCTTGGGATAATTAGTACCCTTTTATATTTTTCATAGATTTTCAGATAGGTTTTAATAAAAATATTAAAAAAAACCCAGCATTACTAGAAATTATGGTATTTTATGTTATTAAATTAGTTAAGTAGATATTTTATTTGTATATTTTTTATTTAAAAAATATATGAACTTAACAAGTAGCCTCAGTAGAAAAATAGACGCTACTCACTTTAAAAGATTTGAGTTCAATTATTTTGTATATAAAATTTATGTCCACGTACTCGAATTTACCTGTCATCATCCTTAAGCACCGAGACAACTTTTCCACTCTTTAACTAACGTGTTAAATGTTATAAATGAACTATTAAGACAAACTTTGCGGAAAGTTTGAAGGAAACGTCATCGAACTTTCTTTTTTAAAAAAATTGTTATTATCATAATTAAGTAATAAATAATGAAATTTAAGAATAATTTAAATAAAAAAATAATATTTATGACTTAAATTTAAATAATTTTATCAATAAAATATAACATATTGTCTTATTAGAAAGATGATATATTTTTTGGCCTTTTAGCTAAAATCAAGTGTAATATATATTTTTATCAATTTAATATATAATATGTAGGCCATTGGCCCCACATAAATAAATAAATAAATAAAATATAAATGGATACTATTCAATTATAAGTGGTGTAGAAGGATGGCTCATAGTATGATCATATATATGTAGACCTGACAAACTTGACCCGAGACCCGAGAATCGAACCGATTTATCCGAATTGAGACCCGAAATTGACATGAACACGATGGCCCGAATTTGATCCGAAACCCGAAATAAATCGAACCGAATTGAAGTTCAGTTGAACCGAAAATTGACCCGAACCGATTTTCAACCGAACCAAATGAAACAAAAACGATTTCACCCGAACCGAAAGCAACCGAACCGAAGGCAACCCGAAATTAAGAAATTATATTAAAATAAATAAATAAAGATGAGATGTGAACTGTCGTACAACTTACCAAAAAGTCAAATATACATGCTATATAAAGTCATATATAGGGTGGAAAACCTAACTCGGCCTAAAAGCCCGACTAAAACCGATCGATCTCCTATTAACCCGATATTGATCTGACCCGAAATCAACCGACTCGACGTCCTGACCCGATACCCGAACCGAAATCACCATAGACCCAAACTAAAACCGAACTAGACCAGACCCGAACTGAATCGAATTTAAACCGAATACAGTCAGAACCGAAATGACCCGAACTAAAACCGAACCGAATGACCCGTTTGCCACCTCTATATAAATGTTTTCTTTTATCGATTTCTTTCTTTTTCTCAAGAAATTTTGCATCGGTTTCTATTTTTTTATTATTATCGATATATACCTACATATAAAAGTAAGGTGATATCGGTAAAAAAAATCTCTCTTTAAGATATTTGGATTTGAGTTGAAAATATAATATATATTATAAAATTATATTAAAAATATTAATATACTATAAAATATTAAGTGCACTGATAGTCAGAAAACTATTTTACAAGCATAATTATTTAAATTTTAAAACTTAAACTTTTAAATAAAAGACCCTAAATTTTAAACTATATTCAATGACAAGACAAAAGGTAATAAAAACTAATGTATAATGGCCCCAAAAAAATCTGCAAAATTATATTTTTGGCATCTAATTTTTTTAAAAGTTCTCATTTATTAACTTTTAGTTAAACTCTAAATTATTTGAAAGTATAAACTTTTCAAAAAAGTCGTAAATTTTAGTTCAAGACTATAAATCTAAAAATTTTATGTTTCTCTAAATTCTTTTCATCAAATTCCGTAATTACTTAAGCTCAAACCATAAATTCTAAAATTTAAACTCTAAACTCTAAATAAACATACTTGTTGAAAAATAAACTAAAAGTATATATATATATATATATATATATATTCAAGTTGATCGACCTGCAGAAAAGAAAAAATATTAGGTATTTAGATTAGGAAAATTCTACGAGAGTCGAACACTGTTGAACATTACTAACGACGAACAGCACTGAACACTATTAAATTGATTAATAAAGATTAAAAATCTCAAGGACCCAACATACAATTATAAATTATTTAAAATAAAATTTTAATTAAATTATTTTCCTCATATATTATTTTTTAAAAATTTTTCAAATAATTAGATCAAATATCAACTATAGTCATTAAAAACCTTAATTTTTTTTTTCTCAAATTAGAACCCTCGTTTAAATCCTAACGCCTAGAAAGCAAACAACAACAACAACACTTCTTTGCTTAGTTTTTCGAACAATGGTTGTTAATTTTATTACACAATCTCCTCTGGTTCAACCAAAAGCTTCACTTTCTTCAAAACTCATCTTTGCAGGAGTTGGGTTTTTGCTATTTAAAAGAAACGTGATTGTTCAAAAAGCACCGTTGGCATCGGTTGTATTGGATTCAGCCTCTTCAGTTTTGGGTTCTAATGCGGGGAGAAAGATTTAGGGTTTGTTAATTTAGGGATCGATTATGGTTGATATTTGATTTAATTATTTTTTAAAAAATAAAGAATAATATATATATAATAATTTAATTGAAATTTTATTTTAAATAATTTATAATTGTATGCTAAGTCTTTGAGATTTTCAATCTTTATTAATTAATTTAATGGTTTTCAACAATATTTATCGTTAATAGTATTCAAAGATGTTCGACACACGTGGTAGACTCGTCTTTTAGATTAAATTCATTTTTAACATTTTAGTTATTGCATAATTGAAGTCGTTAAGATTCCCTTGTGATTACACTTTTTTGTGTTAGAAAGTGGAGTTTCTATTAAAAATCACCTTTCATTTATTTATTATTTTTTGGCTTAATAGTTAAATAAGTGCTCAAACTATATTTCTTTTTTCAGTTAGGTACCCAAACTATTTTTGGGGCCAAATAGATGTCTAACGTTTTATTTTGTGATCCATTTAAGGTTCTTCGTTAATTCTGACCGTTAAAGGACACATGATATCTCCTGAAAATTCTAAAATTATATTAAAATAAATAAAATTAATAAAACAAAATAAAAAATATATCTTGAAATTTTTAAATATTCTCAAAATAGTCCCCAAATCCCTAAATTCCCAAATTCGACCACTCTCGCCTGCATTGTCCGCGTTGCCAGCGACGAAATGAAGCGCGAGCGCCCTCCCCCCGCCGAACAACCCACATGCCGTTCGTTGTCTGTCCTGCCGTCGTACGTCACGAATCGGCCCAAATTGGAATTTAAGTTTTGAGGAGTTAGGGATTTTAGAACTTGGAGGTTGTTTTGTGAAATTTGAAAAACTTAGAGATTTTCTGAAAATTAAATAATTTTATTTATTTTTAGTATAATTTTAGAATTTTCAGGATATTACACGTGTTTTATAACGGTGAGAATTAACGAAGAACTTTAAATAGGTCACAGAATAAAACGTTAGACACCTATTTAAGTCACCACCTATTTGGGCACGTAACTAAAAAAGACATAATTTCAACACTTATTTGATTCAAAACAGCACTTATTTATTATTTAAACGAGAAGGATTACCGTTTCAAATTTTGTTGTGATATTACCCAAGTATATGCGAACGAGTGACGTGATGCAGTTGGTGACTTAAATTATATAAACATTTAAAACTAAAAAATAATAATCAGATTAATCATCGTAGTATGACGTTAATCTATGTTTTTTACTTATAAATAAATACATAAAAAATAATTTTTGAAGTGAAACACTAGACTAAATTAGATTAATATTAATATTTATATTTATGGAATGCAAATCATATGCAATGCTTGATTCATTTCTTCAACTAAATAAATTTAAGGCAATTGAAATTAAAACACGTCACTTAAGATATTAATAGTAGATTCAATGTAAAAGAGAGAGACGGTACTCTCGTTAATTTTATTGAAATTTGTTGTAATATCTTCAAAGAAAAGACCAGCTTATATATGTACAACCTATGACTAACATAGAGTTAGTTAAAGTAACGGCAATCTAACAAACAACCTAACCGTCACTAATTTACTCTTAACCAACCTATATAACCAATGATACAGTACAACCAAACTTAGCTGTATTCATTGACTGAGCTAATTACAGTCTTAACACATTTTATCATACTCTAACATTTCCCTTGCAGCTCCTGACCTTGAGTTCCAAAAACCCTTTTAAAATTCACTTAGCAACCCCACAACAAAGAACAAGTAAAGCAAAAAAAGAACAAAACCATAGTAATCATTAAGAAAACATAAAGAAAAAACTTAATCCTGAATCATTGACACCACAGATAACTTGTCTCTATGTCTCTGAAAAACTAGTGCGGAGAGAGGTTTGGTCATAATGTCTGCAACTTGTTCAAAAGCTGAAATTTCATTAACTTCGAGCATAACATCATTGACCTTCTCCCTAACAAAGTATAAATCTAACTCCACATGTTTAAATTTGGAATGCATAACTAGGTTAGAGGAAAGTGCTACAGCACTCAAATTATCACACCAAAGAACAAGCTTATTATCTGCTCGAATACCCAGTTCACTTAACAAGGACTCTAACCAAATGATTTCAGAAGTAGCATACGCCACACTACGATACTTTGCCTCAACAGTCGGTCGAGATACAACTGATTATTTTTTAGAGCCCCGTGACATAAGATAATTACTAAAGAAAATACAAAATTCTTTGGTCGACCTTCGATCGTCATTGTCTGAACCCCAATTTGCATTAGCATACACTACAATTGATAAACACTGTGAAGGAATAAACCTAAGACCAAAGTCTAGAGTCCCACTAAGATAACACAAAATTCTCTTAACCAATTGAAGATGAGTATTCAGGGGTGTCTGCATAAATTGACATGCTTTATTGACAACAAAAGCAATTTTTGGTCGAATAATGACCACATATTATAGTGCACCAACCAAACTCCTGTATTCTGTGATATTTTCAATAGGAGATCCTTCAACCCTGGACAACTTGCAACTAGTCAACATTGGAGTGGGAAATTCTTTTTCCTGAACTATCCCACTCTTCATCAAAAGATCAATAATGTATTTTCTCTGACTTAAAAACACAACATCTGCCACATGAAGAACCTCAATTCTCAAAAAATAATTGAACAAACCCAAATCTTTTAAAGAGAATATATGATTTAAGTCATTAATCACCTGCTGAACTTTCTTCTCATCATCACCTGTCAAGATGATATCATCAACATATACCAACAGGTATACCACATTTACGCCAGTCTTTTTCACAAACAAAGATGCATCAGACTTTGTTAAGACAAACCCTACTGACTGTAAATAAGTCCTTAGTTTTTCAAACCAGGCTCTGGGGCCTACTTCAACCCATAAATTGCTTTATTCAACTTACAGACCAAGTGTTGACCTTTTTCTCCCTTCTCATAGCCTGGAGGTTGAGTTATGAAAACTTCTTCAGTAAGATACCCATTTAGAAAGGCATTGTCAATGTCAACTTGCCTTAACTTTCATCCCCTGGTAACAGCAAGAGACACAATAGTTATGACTGTTACTGATTTCACAACATGACTAAAAATCTCATGAAAATTTATCCCAGCTTTTTGAAGATACCATTTTGCAACTAACCTTACCTTGTATCGCGAGATTAAACCATTAGCATTACGTTTGAGTTTGAAAATCCACTTACAATTTACAGGTCTTCTTGTTGGTTCACGCCGGTACACCTCATGACACAGTAGAAAAATTATTCGGCGATTACCACTAAAGATCCATGTACGAGGAACGAATCGAGGTGAATAAAGGTGAAGAATTACATGTTTAAAATCTGGAATTCTAAATTTGGAGGAGATACATATACAATCACGATTCCACGATGTCGATTCCTAAGCCGCATCGATAACGCTCCGACCTCTACATAGTTCACCCAATTGGAACAAGCATATAAAACTCTCTAAACTAATTAGAGGGTTTTTCCAAAAGCATTAATGATTGCTAGATCTTTCATGCCTTTATATAACCCCAATCCTAATTTAACTTTAACTAGGATTTCAATATATATTAAATATATATAATCCCAATCCAACTTAATTAAGATTTCAATATATATATTAAATATATACAATCCTAATTCAACTTTAATTAGAATTTCAATATATATATTAAATATATATAATCCCAATTTAACTTAATTAGGATTTCAATATATCTTAATATATATAATCCCAATTCAACTAATTAAGATTTTAATATATATTAATATATATTAAGGGTTAGGATCCACTTACACTGTGTAAAACTCAATTACTTTTACATAGTTTTTGGACCGTTGGATGAGGATAATAAATGGCTCAGATTATTTCCTTATCTTTTTTTTCAAGTGATAATCTTCACATTTCTACTGTTAATCTCATCCATCTATTTCACTCATCCAATAGCCATGGATTAGGGTAAAACTAAATGAGTTTTACACCATGTAACTAGATCCCATTCCATATATTAATATATATATAATCTCAATTCAAATTTAACTAGGATTTCAATAAATATATTGATTTAAATCGAATTATAGTATTTATATATAGTTAGATATGTTGCAGGGCACGTAGTTCCATTATATTATTCGAAGTCAGGGACCTTGAACTTTGGTGGTAGCTCAAATCTTTGGCATCCACTCCTTCGTATATACCTCATTCTTGAAAAGATTTAATCATTCCCTCCAACTTCTCATAGAGGTCTTCCCATTTCTTCTCAGCTTTCACTTTATCGGTAATTTGATCGAGATCAGGCACCTAAATGACCTCTTCAGAGTTTATCTTCCTATCATTTAGAGCTAGTTTTCAGGAAAATGTGGTGAAATCTTAGCCTTAGAAGATTGAGCTTCTCTTTGCATACTTGGATGAACGAAGGTTATCCCTTGAAATTTTTGCACAGCATTTGCTTTCTCGCCAACTTCCACTGTATCTGGGTCCTTAAAGCCTAACATGGCTGCAATTGAACCAATTGTCTTTTGATGAACTAACTCCGTCTGTTGCTTCAGATCTGTCTCCAGCTTGTCTAACCTATCATGGTTACCCTTATGGTTGCTTTCTAAGGTCGTCACTCTGTCTTCCATTGCTCTAACTTGAGATTGAGTATCGTACTTGTGATTTGTTTTTGCTATTTTGATTTTTTGTCATTTTTATTTAAGTTAGATTCTTATTATGTCATGTATGCATGGAATGCAATACGAAGCAAAGAAGAAAACAACCAAACAAACAGAAGAATGATGCAAATGCATGAATGCAAACAAAAGAACATTGGTTTAATAAACAAGGTAAAACAAATGTTATTTACAATCATCTTATAATTGGTTCTTTGGGCATACTCTAACACTTCTGTCTGGTGGTAACTCAACAAGAGACCAGGTATTGAAGATACTCTGTTTGTGCAGCAGCTCTTCACTTTTCATCTTTCACAGCCTCCTGAAAAGTTGTAGGATCACTTATCACATCTAGATGACTACTTTCTGCAAGATAAACCTTTGGCTTCCTAATGCCATTCTTTCCTCTAGTTACCATAAGATGCACATTACTATTGTGCTTTATCTGACAGCTAGGACTTTTCTCCTCAATACAAGTCACTCGCTCTGTTGGCACTTGTTCAATTGCCTCGGTAAAACCGTGGAGAGGAAACTCCTTAGGTGGAGCAGCCTCTATAACACCCTATTTATAAGTCTCACCAATTTCAAGAGAAGAATTCACGGAACACTTTCAGCCCACAAGAGTTTTCAGTCTGTAAATTTGAAAGAAAACTATCAAACACATCACCACCTAAGGCTTCATTATCAAACTGGGGCATGGTATACTCTGAATTAATACACTGAAGTTATTCAGCCCCAACTTGAGCATTATGATCAGACTGTAACCCCTGAGCAGGTACACCTAAGGTAGGATCACCAATTGTTTATTCAAGAACAACCTGATCAGGCATACCAAAGGAATGGTCAGTTGCCAAAACTCCTTGACCAGGACTACCAAAATTATCAGAAGGAATTTCAGCCCTCATCATTGGTTCAGTAGACTACATACCAGATCCAAGAGTCTCATCAGCCCTCTCGCTATCAACAGCTAGTGTTTGATCCAATTGAGAAAAAGAGTGAACAAGTAAAATGTTAAACCCGATATCCCTCAACCGATTTACTTACCAAGTAGTGGAGAAGTGTAATTTTTGGTGATGGTGGTGGAAGCAAAAAAAAAGAAAAATATACACAATGATTCAGAGTGGTTCAACTTTCTAATCAAATCCTACATCCACTACCTTAGCTTCCCCACTAAGGATTTCAACAATTCACTAAGAATTCTTCCCATTTTCAATGATAAGGAGGCAACCCTTTACAACCTAGACTCACTCACCAAGCATAGCATCAAAGCTTTCAAACCAAGCTTTGGGAAATGTAACGACCCAGATTTTGGAATCTGATAGTCAGTTTGACCCGAAGCGTGGGCTTTACCTTTGGATCGAGTAGTGAGCTTTAAAAGCTTTTGTAGGCTATCCTTGGTTGTGGGCTTTGGGGCTTGGTGTGGGATTTAGATAAGAATATGGAAGAAGGGTATTTGGGTAACTTACCTTCTTTTGGAATAAAGAGGGGGTGGGGTGTTTAATTGGTTCTATGCCTCCTCTTTCTTCTATTCTTTCATCACCCAAATGCCCCATAGCCAAGTGAAATATGGAATTTAGGAAGTGAATCAAGTTTTGAGATTTGAGGAAGAATTGTTGAGCGTTCAGAGATTTTTAATCCAAGGTATGAATAGATTGAAATGGTAAAGGAAGAGTTTGGATGGGGGTGTTTAGGGAAGAACAGGATTGAGTGTTGGAAGCTCAATCTTTGGTCTAAGTTAGTGTTCTTAACATCCTTGGATTTCCCCAGAAAGGATTAACACGTTTTATAACCCTCATTTATAGTGAAAGATGTTGGGAAGACATCTCAAGCTAGTGGAAATAGCAAGGCTTGAAGCTTGTGTTTGAGAGTTTCTTCCTCAGTCCTAAATTAAGGTTAGTACACTACTAACTCCTACATGTTCTTGGAAATCATTGATTGGCTGCTTGCTTGTTTTATGATGTTTTGGTTAAGAAAATATGGCTTGTAAATTATCTATGGAAAAATCTGAATTAGGGGTTCAATTGATGTAAAAATGGTAGAAATACACTTGCTATCTTACCCATAACTTGTAGGGTTAGTTTGGAGTCTTGCCTTAAAGGTTTGGAGGGTTTTGGGGATGAAATTCAAGCTCCAAAAATTGATTTCTAGGCTTGCGTATCGATACGCTTCTAAGGAGTATCGGTATGCATGCCTTAAAATGTCAAGAAGTATCGGTATGCTGGGGAGGGTATCGATACCTTTTCCCAACCAAATTCTAGTAGCGAATCTCAGTACCAATATGCTTCCAAGGTGTATCGGTACGCCTTGGAGTATCGGTACACGTCTTCGTGTATAGATACGAGGTGGCTTGGCTGAGTCCACGTGAATGTGACTGGTATTAGTATGCGAGTGGGCGTATCGATACAGATGTGTTAATCGATACCCTTGTAAGGTGTATCGATACGGTCTGGGCAATCTGTCCAAAAACTTTATTTTTAGTTCAAGGGTTTAATAATTCGAGAATAAGGGCTCGATGGGTCTTCTAAGGGGTGAAATGGATAATGATAACAATAAACTAAGTCTTTAACATCGTATGTAGCCTAAATGATGAATAACGCGTTAGATAAGAAAGAATATACATGTGTATGTGGTAAGCCTTGAGGATCCTTTATGGGTCATGAGTGAAGGTGCCGAGTGAGGGCACCATAGAATTTAACCCTTTGTTTATGGGATCCAGATACCCAATAAGAAAGTATTGCAACACGAGAAGACCACTCGATGTGAGATTTTGAGTGATGATGCTCGATGCAAGATTTCGAGCCTTTCCACTTGATGTGAGCTTTCGAGTGTTGATAGTCGATGTGAGATTCTGAATATTGATGCTCGATGTGAGATTCTGAGCAAGGGTGCACATATTCTAGATCGGGTAATATTGGGCCACCCTTCAGGTTTGATAATGTGATTCTATGCTTGAGTTTGAGGTTGTACATCCTTGATTATTGTGTTTAGGAGAATAAGGTAGCGCTATTGCTTTTCATGTCATGATATCTTATCGTAGCATGCACCTTTTTATGACTTGCATGAATTGTGGTTGAGTGGAAGTGTATCCATTGAGCTTTGTTAGCTCAGCGTTTGAAATTATTATTTCCGTTCGTAGGTTAGTAGGTTGGCGTACATCTTGGAGCACCATCGGAGTAGGACCTCAGCATCGACTAGAGTCCAAGTATAATACTTAGATTTATTGGGCCACGTAGTTCCAATAATTGGTTTAATAAACAAGGTAAAACAAATGTTATTTACAATAATCTTATAATTGGTCTTTGGACATACTCTAACACTTCTGTCTGGTGGTAACTCAACAAGAGACCAGGTATTGAAGATACTCTGTTTGTGCAGCAGCTCTTCACTTTTCATCTTTCACAGCCTCCTGAAAAGTTGTAGGATCACTTATCACATCTAGATGACTACTTTTTGCAAGATAAACCTTTGGCTTCCTAATGCCATTCTTTCCTCTAGTTACCATAAAATACGCATTACTATTGTGCTTTATCTGACAACTAGGACTTTCCTCCTCAATACAAGTCACTCGTTCTGCTGGCACTTGTTCAGTTACCTCGGTAAAACCGTGGAGAGGAAACTCCTTAGGTGGAGCAGCCTTTGTAACACCCTATTTATAAGTCTCACCAATTTCAAGAGAAGAATTCACGGAACACTCTCAGTCCCACAAGAGTTTTCAGTCTGTAAATTTGAAAGAAAACTATCAAACACATCACCACCCAAGGCTTCATTATCAAACTGGGGCATGGTATACTCTAAATTAACACAATAAAGTTCTTCAGCCACAACTTGAGCATTAGGATCAGACTGTAACCCCTGAACATGTACACCTAAGGTAGGATCACCAATTATTTCTTCAAGAACAACCTGATCAGGCATAACAGTGGAAGAAAAGTTGCCAAAACTCCTTGACCAGGACTACCAGAATTATTAGAATAAATTTCAGCCCCCATCATTGGTTCAGTAGACTACAGACCAGATCCAAGAGTCTCATCAGCCCTCTCACTACCAACAGCTAGTGTTTGATCCAATTGAGAAAAAAGAGGGAACAAGTAAAGTGTTAAACCCGATATCCCTCAACCGATTTACTTGCCAAGTAGTGAAGAAGTGTAATTTTGGATGATGGTAGTGGAAGCTGTGAGTTATCCGAGAGAAATTTCAGCTTTTGTAAATAATGTAGTAATTATCCTACTTAAAGTTTATCTCCCTAATAGATTAGATTTTATCCTTAGTAGGACTCCTTATTGTAGTTAGAGTCTATCAACTTAGTAGATTAGAACTAAAAGTTATCTTGAGAAGGTCTTCTTAATGTACTAAAAGACCTAGAGCCTATATAAGTGTGTATCGAGAGATGTAAATTTTATTGAGCAATAACAAAAAATGAGAATATAAAATTCTGTTTCTTCCTGCTCTGTCAACTTACATGGTATCAGTCTAATTTCGATCCTATCATAATTTTCTTCTCACGGAAAATCATCCTCAATCAACATCGAGTGAGATGCAGTTCTCAACCTTGATATCAAGATGGCAGATTTTTTGAAATAATGAGTTCTCATTGTTATTTCTAATCAACAAAGTGGCTTTACAAAACAACAGATGCTGGAACTGCAAAGAATCGTTCAGCAAATTTAATGGCAGATGAAGGAAATCTAGCCCTAGTACATGATGGTGTCCAACACAAAGTCTCCTCCATTGCTCTTGTTTCTACCCGATCTGCAGCAAATTGGATTATTGATTCGGGGCCTCCGACCACATGACTGGTAATAGGGCTTTATTCTCTGTTTTTAAAAAGTCTTCTTCTCAAGCTTCCATTAAAACTGCAGATGGTTCTCTATCTCCCATCAAAGGGACGGGCTCTGTTTCGTTAGATGGTAATTTGATCCTTAAGGATGTGTTATTTGTCCCTGACCTCGCATGCAACTTGATATCAGTGAGCAAAATTTCTAAAGACTTGAACTGCTCCTTAAGGTTTACTGATTCTACATGTTTTTTGCAGGCACTGGATTCGAGGAAAATAATTGGCAGTGCTAGCTTGCAACATGGTCTTTATATCCTTCATGGAAAATATCCATCTTCTATTTCAAATTCTCCTTCTTGCTTTACTTCTTTAGGACGATTAGATACTATAATGTTATGGCATTTTCGGTTAGGTCACCCCAATTTTCACTATCTTAGAAAAATGTTTCCTGATTTGTTTGTTAATAAAGATCCAAATTCTTTTAAATGCCATATCTGTCCACTTGCAAAACAAACCAAATCTTTATATTTACCATCTGTTCATAAACCCTCTAAACCATTCACACTCATTCATAGTGATGTTTGGGGTCCTTCTCAGTGAAGTGAAGAATATTAGGGAGTAGGTGGTTTGTGACTTTTATTGATGACCATAGCAGACTTACTTGGACCTACCTTCTTAAAGAAAAATCTGACGTTGCTTCTATTTTTGCAAGGTTTTATGAAATGGTGGTTACTCAGTTTGATAGCAAAATAAAAATGTTTCACTCTGACAATGGGGGAGAGTTTTTCACTCTTGCCTTTAGGAGATTTTTTTCGGACTAAAGGTATACTACATCTTAGTTCTTGTGTAGATACCCCACAACAAAAATGGGATTGCTGAACGTAAAAATAGGCATTTATTAGAGGTTACCCGAGCCTTATTATTCACCCATGCTGTTCCAAAATATTTGTGGGGGGAAGCCTTATTAACGGCTACATATCTTATAAATAGAATGCCTAGCAAAGTCTTGCATTTCAGAACTCCTAGAGATGTTTTCTTGGAAAATTATCCTACTTTTAAACCTATGTCATCTAATCTTCCCTTAAAGACGTTTGGGTGTCTTGTTTTTCTAAAATCCACAGATCCTTCAAGTTCCAAACTAGATCCTAGGGCTTTGCAAAGTGTGTTTTCGTTGGATATTCTTCACTTAAGAAGGGCTACAAATGTTATCACCCTCCTTCTCGTAAGTTTTTTGTCTATTTGGATCTCACTTTCTTTGAACAGTACCTTATTTTCCTAAGACTGAAAATCGGGGAGTGTTGGGATAATTTCAGTCTCCTAACAATCAGTTCCTTCTTTTTCACCTTCTTTACCTATAGCTCCTTTGTTTGTGAAGCCTCGAATTTTTTAAAACACGATACCCTGTTTCTAACACTACACCTCTACATACTTCAGCCAATATTACTCCTATCGCTCCTCATTATTCACCTAAATCAACTGCTATTCAGCCCACTAACCGATTCTGGTATATACCGTAAAAAGAAAGCCATTCCAGATCGTGTTGCAATCGACACACTGCCGAGAATTGGACTTTAGTCCCGGTGCTGTGAGGATAAAGGAGGTAATGATGTTGAAATTTCTCCTCATTTACTTGAACCTGAAATTCTGCCTATTGCTAAAAGGAAAGGGGTAAGACAAAGTGTACAAAGCATCCTATTCAGAGATATGTTGCTTATAGCAACTGATGCCCTCTTTTAAAGCTTTTACTGACTTGTCTAGATGAAGAACAGATTCCCAAGACTATTGAAGAAGCCTTAAGAGACTCCAAGTGGAAGAAAAGCTGTTGAGGAGGAGATTACAAAGACTAGAAAAAATGGCACTTGGACCATAACCGATCTTCCACAAGGCAAGAAACAGTGGGATGCAAATGGGTGTTTGCTATCAAATACAATTCGGATGAGAGTGTGCAGGTACAAAGCAAGATTGGTGGCCAAGGGTTTTACATGGACCTTTGGAATAGACTATAAGGAAACTTTTGCTCGGTTGCTAAGTTGAACACTATCGAGTCCTGTTGAGTTTTGGGTGTTAATTGATTTGAAACTTCATCAACTTGACATTAAGAATGCATTTCTTAATGGGAAACTAGAAGAAGAAGTTTTTATGAAGATTCCTCCTGGTTTAGAGTCCAAGAGAATAGACAGAAAGTTTGCAAGTCGGATGATCACTTTATGGGTTAAAGCAATCACCAAGAGCCTGGTTTGATAGGTTCACCGAGTAATTCGGAAAATGGATACAAAGCAGTCTCTAGCAGATCATACCTTGTTTTCTAAGGTAACTTCAAAAAACAAAAAGTTCTTCCGATAGTATACGTGGATGACATTATTGTGATTTGGAGATGAAGAAGAAGAAATAAGCCACTTAAAATCTCTTTTGAATAAAGAATTGAGATGAAGGACCTAGGAAAGCTTAGATATTTCCTAGGCATGGAGGTGGCTAGATCAAGCAAATCCGGGTAATCAACCAAATGAAGTATGTTCTTGACTTACTCACAGAGACGGGAATGTTGGGCTGTAAACCAACCGATACTCCTATGGACACAGGCCTAAAGTTTAGCAAAGATGGGTCTAGTCCAAAGGCGACACAAGGGACTTTTTTCAGAGATTAGTTGGAAAATTGATTTATCTATCCCGACCGGCCAGATATAACCTTTGCTGTGAATATTATCAGTCAACACATGACAAATCCGAGACAAGAGCATATGGAAGCAGCTACCATGATACTAAGGTATCTAAAGGGTACACCAGGACATGGTTTAATATTTAAAAAGACCCTTGATAAAACAAGTCAAGGTTTATTCGGACTCAAATTTGGGCAATTGAATTGGTGATAGAAGGTCAACAAGTGGTTCTTGTTCTTTTGTGTGGGGTAATCTTGTGACTTGGAAGAGCAAAAAGCAAAACTGTTGTATCAAGGAGTAGTGCAGAATGTAATACGAGCTTTAGCTCTTGGAATTTGTGAAGGAATCGGCTAATGAAGCTTCTAAAAGAGCTAGGCATGGTTCAAAACGAGAAGTTTGAAGTGTTCTGTGATAACCAATCTACAATTCAGATTGCAGAAATCCAATTCAACATGACAGGACCAAGCATGTTGAGATCGATAGACACTTTATTGCAGAAAAGCTTACAAGTGGAGTAGCTTCTTTAACCTATGTTCCTACAGAAGAACAAGTGGCAGACATCCTTACGAAAGCCCTGCCAAAAGCTCTCTTTGATAAGTTCTTATTCAAGCTGGGACTATACAATGTATATTCTCCAGCTTGAGGGGGAGTGTGAGTTATCCGAGAGAAATTTCAGCTTTTGTAAATAATGTAGTAATTATCCTACTTAAAGTTTATCTCCCTAATAGATTAGATTTTATCCTTAGTAGGACTCCTTATTGTAGTTAGAGTCTATCAACTTAGTAGATTAGAACTAAAAGTTATCTTGAGAAGGTCTTCTTAATGTACTAAAAGACCTAGAGCCTATATAAGTGTGTATCGAGAGATGTAAATTTTATTGAGCAATAACAAAATACAGAATATAAAATTCTGTTTCTTCCTGTTCTGTCAACTTACAGAAGAAAAAAAAACAAAAAATATACACAATGATTTAGAGTGGTTCAACTTTCTAATCAAAGCCTACATCCACTACCTTAGCTTCCCCACTAAGGATTTCAACAATTCACTAAGAATTCTTCCCATTTTCAAGGCTAAGGAGGCAACCCTTTACAACCTAGACTCACTCACCAAGCCTAGCATCCAAAGCTTTCAAACCAAGCTTTGGGAAATATAACAACCCAAATTTTGGAATCTGAGAGTCGATTTGACCCGAAGCGTAGGCTTCGCCTTTGGGTTGAGTAGTGGGCTTTAAGAGCTTTTTTAGGCTATCCTTGGTTGTGGGCTTTGGGGCTTGGTGTGGGATTTAGATAAGAAGATGGAAGAAGGGTATTTGGGTAACTCACCTTCTTATGGAATAAAGAGGGGTGGGGTGTTTAATTGGTTCCATGCCTCATCTTTCTTCCATTCTTTCATCATTCAAATGCCCCATAGCCAAGTGAAATGTGGAATCTTCGAGCTTTAGGGAGTGAATCGGGTTTTGAGATTTGTGGAAGAATTGTTGAGCGTTTAGAGATTTTTAATCCAATGTATGAATGGATTGAAATGGTAAAGGAAGAATTTGGATGAGGGTGTTTAGGGAAGAACGGGATTGAGTGTTGGAAGCTCAATCTTTGGTCTAAGTTAGTGTTCTTAACCTCCTTAGATTTCCCCAACAATGATTAACACGTTTTATAACCCCCATTTATAGTGAAAAAGGTTGGGAAGACATCTCAAGCTAGAGGAAATAACAAGGCTTTAAGCTTGTGTTTGAGAGTTTCTCTCTTCGTCCTAAATCAAGGTTAGTACACTACTAACTCCTAAATGTTCTTGGAAATCATTGATGGTTGCTTGCTTGTTTTATGATGCTTTGGTTAGGAAAATATGGCTTGTAAATTATCCATGGAAAAATCTGAATTAGGGGTTCAATTGATGTAAAAATTGTAGAAATCCACTTCATATCTTACCCATAACTTGTAGGGTTAGTTTGGAGTCTTACCTTAAATGTTTGGAGGGTTTTGGAGATGAAATTCGAGCTTCAAAAACTGATTTTGGGGCTTGCGTATCGATACGCTTCCAAGGAGTATCGGTATGTCTATCTTAAAATGTCAAGAAGTATTGGTACGCTGGAGAGGGTATCGATACCTTTTCCCAACCGAATTCTAGTAACGAATCTCAGTACCAATATGCTTCCAAGGTGTATCGGTACACCTTGGAGTATCGGTACACGTCGTCGTGTATCGGTACGAGATGGCTTGGCCAAGTCCACGTGAGTGTGACTGGGTATGAGTACGCGAGTGGGCGTATTGATACGGATGAGTGTATCGATACCCTTGTGATGTGTATTGATACGGCCTGGGCAATCTGCCCAAAAACTTCATTTTTAGTTCAAGGGTTTAATAATTCAAGAGTAAGGGCTTGATGGGTCTTCTAAGGGGTGAAATGAATAATGATAACGATAAACTAAGTCTTTAACATCGTATGTAGCCTAAATGATGAATAACGTGTTAGATAAGAGAGAATTTACATGTATATGTGTGTAAGCCTTGAGGATCCTTCATGGGTCATGGGTGAAGGTGCCGGGTGAGGGCACCATGGAATTTAACCCTTTGTTTATGGGATCCGAATACCCAATAAGAAAGTATTACAACACGAGAAGACCACTCGATGTGAGATTCTGAGTGATGATGCTCGATGCAAGATTCCAAGCCTTTCTACTCGATGTGAGATTCTGAGTGCTGATAGTCGATGTGAGATTCCAAATATTGATGCTCGATGTGAGATTCTGAGCAAGGGTGCACATATTCTGGACCGGGTAATACTGAGCCTCCTTTCAGGTTTGATAATGTGATTCTATGCTTGAGTTTGAGGTTGTACATCCTTGATTATTGTGTTTAGGCGAATAAGGTAGTGCTATTGCTTTTCATGTCATGATATCTTATCATAGCATGCACCTTTTATGACTTGCATGAATTGTGGTTGAGTGGAAGTGTATCCACTGAGCTTTGTTAGCTCAGCATTCGAAATTATTGTTTTCGTTCGCAGGTTAGTAGGTTGGCGTACAACTTGGAGCACCATCGAAGTAGGACCTCAGCATTGACTACAGTCCAAGTGTAATACTTAGATTTATTGGGCCACGTATTTGTAGGACCCTATGTGTATTGTAACTTATATTTTGGATTTAAGCTTATGTGCTGAATACTTTTAAAATTATGTATTTAAAGTGGAGCTCATCATATAACATTTTAAATGGTTTATCGACCTAATATGTTTTAACTCGATGGCTTTTATGAAATGATGTTGTTGGGCTAAACTTAGGCAAAAATCTTAAGGTTTTGGTATGGTTTGTGTCGTAACCCTTTTTTAGGAGTCTTGACGTTTTGGAAAACTTTATAAGAATCACGGAGTCCCCACCAATCTTTTTGAAAAAGTGTGATTTGATCACTTTTAAAACAAGGGTATTTTGATAAAAATGTTTTATTTATCAAAATAACATTTTTGGTCCACGAAAAATATAGAAAACAGGTTCGGGGGTCGGTTACGTGTAGGGAAGGGTTAACACCACGACGCCCAAAAATTGGTATCTAATTGATTTCTAAAAATGCTTTGAAAACTGGAATTTGCAAGTTCACAAAATTTCGATTTATTTGTCCGCTTAGTGAATATAAATCTATTTTAATGGTCTTATCGCCCGAGAAATGAACTTTAATCACCGCCAACACTCCTGGCGCTAATCCATCATTCCCATTTGATAAGACACCGACTTAATTAAGTTTTCACTTTTTAAAACAAACAGAAAGAAGATTAGGTGGGTTATCAATTTTTAGAATTTAGTGTTTAAACCCTAAAGAAACATCTACATTCATTTTAACTATTAAGGTTTAAATATAATTAAGTGTGTCTTATTGAAAATGTGAAGAATGTTTTACAACATACACGTCTCTATACTTGGTTTTAAGTCCCTAATCCTAAGGTTTTACACACAAATATATATATGCACATATAAAGGAACAATATTAATTAAATTAAAAAATTGCTAAACAAGAAAATGATAATTATTTTTACCTTTTAAAAGAATGTATTGGTAATTAAATTGTAAGAAAAACAAAATGTGAGGGTTAATTTGAAAACAATTAAATATTTAGTGCCGAATTAGGATGAAAATGGACGAAATTGAATATATTTAAAAACAAAGGTGTTGTGGCGCGAGAACTGGGAAAGAAGGGCACGGGTTATAACCGGGTACGGGTCGTGTCAAACTGGTTGGTATATATAGCTAATGTTATAAAAAAAATCATTCTCCCTTTATTTCCAAACAGATCAAAACGGTTATATTAAAATTCTTTGAAATGTTCTTCGTGTTCTTCATGAAATGAAGAACATGATGAACATCCGCCGTGCTGGCAGCCTTCTACCGGCGCCGGCCATCGTTTTCAGCGGCAAAATTCACAGAAAACCCTAATTTTCCCATATTTCGGCGACCCTAAAAACCGTATTTTTTCGCCGGAGCTTCGTCAATGTCAAATCACTACGGTGTTTTAAACAAAATAAAGGTAAAAACAATCCCCTTTTCTCTATTAAATTCGAAATAGAAAAGAAAAAGATATAAAATGTTACCAAAAAACTTGCTTCTTTTATTGCTTTGGAACTTCGATTACAATTGCTTGCTTCTACAGATTTTACAACTTTTGAATGCTAATTGACTGTGTAGTTTGTGTGTATCTAGTGTCTGTTGGTGTAATTGTCGTGTGTTACAAGGAATTGCAGTGCTATTTATAGTAAAAGAATTGCCTAAAACCTAAGCTTATATCCCTGATTTCTTCCCCTCTGATTGCTTGATTTTTGCTATGGCACCGATTTGGGGATTCTAGTCATCTGCTTCGGTTGACTTTTTCTCTAATTTGGCTCCAAATTTCATCTGATTGCTTCGATTTTTTTGCTAGAGCTTAAAATTAGGGATTTCTACTTTGCTGATTTAGGATTTGACCCTTTTATTTCCTTTTTGTATGTTTCTGATAACTTCAAATACTGAGGAAATGCCGGGAATGAGCGATTCAAGGCGACAACGGCGCGGTCATCCGTCGGAGGAGCTGAACCAGCATCTGGAAGGTAGAACGGCGGATGCATGACTGCCACGCGCGAGTGGTCAATCCGTGTGCTCTGCTCTGGAGTGACCTGGACCGTTTGATCACTCTTTGATCTAACGGTAGAGAGATCAGGGCGCTATATCATCCTCCAACTCGCGTAATCTGCATCGTTGGATCGATCTTGATCTAACGGCCCTCCATTGGTTGCTCAACATAAGAAAGATGACATTAGGGCATTTAGGGTTTAATTTTGTTGGGTCGATCGGTCCTTATTATGTATAGGTTTATATTTCAATAACAATGAGCATTTAATCTAAATTATATCTAATGGATCGAACAAAAGTAAATAAACTTGGTTCTTTATTTAATGGGCTATTTTTTTACTTTGGGTTTTACATTAACTATTATATTAACTACTAACAAAGATACCAAAAATATATAACATATGTTAATTCTAACTACCATATCAACATATTAACATATGACAACTATACTAATTGTAATACACTAAGTATATTATACGGAACCTAGATGATTCACATTAATTAACATATGGCACTTATACTAATTATGTTGTAACACTAACAATGTAATATAAAACCAGAAATGACATAGTTAATACAATTAAAGTAAAAGAAGTTAGGTGAAAATTCAGTGACAATAGGTTGGAGGCCCAATTGTGGCATCCGGGATTGAGATGTTACAGGAAACCTCTCTAACAAGAGAATTAATAGCAAACTGAAATCCATCTTTTACGTAGATGTTTGCACTCTAAAGCACTCACCCAAACCCTAATACACTTGAGCATACATTGACAATTGAGCTCAACAAGTGTAGTCTATGTTGGAGTATGCCCAAAGACCAATCATGAGATGGTTGTAAAAGACATACTTATTTTATCTTGTTTATTAATATAAAGCCAATATTATTATTCCAGTCTTATCTTGTTTAATAATATATTAAGACTAATATGTAGTTGATTGATGACAAAGTGTTGTCATTGACATGGAGATGTCAAAATCAATACATAAGTATGTGTTAGAGAACGACATACTGGACTGACCCGCTATGAGCATATTTCTTGGATTATTATATGACAGTCACAATATTGCTCATAGTGATAACTACATGTATGATCCTCATACTTGAGATCATCATTATTTCAACATCGTGAGTGACATATTTTGATACGGCCAAGCGTATGTCGTAACTAACTACACTATAAAGACTGATATTGGATATGTCACAATCCATGTAGCGAAACATGGTTGATCAAGATAGGATTTGTCCCTCATACATAATATGAGTAATATCATAGGCCACTTGATTGAGTGAGACTAGAAAATGCATGGCATATTTTGATACGGCCAAACGTATGTCGTAACTGACTACACTATAAAGACTAATATTGGATATGTCACAATCCATGTAGCGAAACATGGTTGATCAAGATAGGATTTGTCCCTCATACATAATATGAGTAATATCATAGGCCACTTAATTGAGTGAGACTAGAAAATGCATGGTTGTGCTCGAATAAATTGATATGGAATATCATAGTTATTCGTTTATAATAGTCTACTCAAGATATCAAGAAATATTAGATGGACTATACAAGTGTGACTAATTCATGACTTGTGTCCGATCTAGATATGAGGACAAAAGGATAAAATACATAAAAGAAGTTAATCACGAAAAAGGTTAAATCGAACCACGACTTCATGTAACTTAGGTAGCAATGATGTATTGCTAGATGTCACTCATTGCTTGTAATATTAGAATTGTTCTAGATATTACTGCTAACGTTACATGAACCTACAAGGGTCACTCCCTATGATTAAAACGAACAAATATCGACTAGATAGCATGTGTACAAATTTGTTGTGCACAAAATAAGTAAAAAACTAAAATTATTATGATCATTGGAATTATAGATAATTTTAGATATATATTTTAATACTAGATAATTAATGTAATTATCATATACTATTAAAATATATATCTCTAAAGAAACCTGATAGAAGTAGAATCAGATTCTATATATTTAATTATATTTGGATAAATATAATGTATATTTAAAGAATCTAAATTTAATTAGAATTAGGGTTTTAAATTCTATATAAAAGCATGAAGTCTAGCAGCCAATTGTATGCTTTTCGAAAAACCTTTTTAACAATTAGAGAAGAGAAAATATTGTTTATTTTATTTGAGTGGACTGCGTAGAGGTAGGAATGTTGTTGTGACGACTCGGATTTGATTTGGATTTTTCTATACTCTGTGGATTTCCAGATTTATTGAGGTAGCGTTTCATCCTTTATCACCCAAAATTCGTCCCTTGTACATGGATCACTGGTGGATTACGCCAGATATTTTTTCGTTGCACCATGGGGTGTACCAGCGTTTTTCTAATAGTTTATACAAGAATATAAATTTAAGCACTAAGACACATTTTCAATCATTTTGATGTTGTCGATTTGATCATTAGCTTCTTCAGATATTTCTTGAGACCTTAAACACTCTCAATTGAGTTTCTAGCCGTTGGTGATTGTTGAGATCAAATTGGACCAGTTGGTAGATTTATTTTCCACCATAAATGCAGTTTTGGAGCAGTCGGCATTGATATGTGGGTAGCCATATCGATGCTGATTCTTTAGAAATTAGTCGTTGAGCTTGATGCAGTCTTCTTGTATCAATACGCCTCGGCGTGTATCAATACCAATGATTGGTACAAGATATCGGTACGCTGTAGGGAACTAGCTATCGGGGTTTTTGAAAATAACCATTGGAGATTTGAAAAGTAGGGATCGGTACACCTTTACCCGTATCGATATGACCCTTCTCCGTACCGGTATGGCTAAGCCTGTACTGGTACAGGTTTTTGCTACTGAAAAAATACTATAACTGAAACCTTAAAAATGTATCGATACGGTGTATATGTGTAGCTAATTTTTTTGAAATTCAGAATTCGAGGTTCCCCACCTTTTTTGAAAGCATTTATTAGAGGGGGATTTCTTTAAAAACGCGCTTTTGAAATAAAATTGGGAGTCACCGCCGGTCACTTAGGTAAGGTAGACCGGACACCAGAAAGCAAACCAGAGATTTTTGGGTTCGGGAGTGGGTTACGTGTGAGGAAGGGTTAGCACCCCACAACGCCCAAAATTGGTACCAAAAGTTTTACCGCTTATTTAATATTGGAAATTACGAATTTAGAGTGACGATTTAATTGAAATTTGGTTATACAGATGAGTGTATTTTAAGGGCCCTAATATTCGAGAAAGAACGTCCGAACCACCACCACTACGACTGGTACTGGCCGCGTTCGTGCCCGAATAAAAGGACATCGCATAACAAATTATATTTCAGATGCAAAACAACATGGCAACGAATTAAATAAGCATGCATGGCCCAATCTAGAAAACCAAGCACGCTAGGCCTAAAAACAAAGAGGTCCAAAACTAAGGCTTAAATAAGCAAACATATATATTACAAAAATGTGATGTAAAATTATATTATAAACTTTAAAAACTACAAATATTATAACCCTTATAAAACTATATATATTATATACTCTAAAAAGCTATATATTATATTAAAAGAAAACTATATATATATATTATAATCTTTATAAAATTATATGAAAAACTTGCACTTAAAGAAAACAATGTTTATAGAAATAAAAATATTTTTTAAAACCATATATTATATACTAAAATTATATTATATATATTTATAGAGAACTATACATTAAAGAACTTTATATGACATATGCTATATAAAAAAGGGAACTTATATTATATAAAAAACGTATATTATGTTTTATAAAAACTATATATTGTATATCTTACAAAGATCATATATACCGTATATTATACGTTAATAAGTTGTATATTATATAAAAACAAAACTTTATATTATATAGATATAAAAACCTTATGATATGTGTACCATAATCTTTATAAAATCATATATATTATAATTAAAAAGGGTTACAAAGAGAAATATATAAAAAAAACATGTTATATAAACTATATTACATTTTATATATAATCTAAATGCTATGTAATATATAAGGAGCATATATTATACTGTATTTAATAAATAAATATCATATTTAGGTATGAAATACATTATACAATACACATATTAACAACCAAATAACACTAAATTTGGGCTAATACCAATAAAAAGGGGAAAGAGGGTACCAAGCCCGCTGATATGGGCTCACCAGTCCGAATCTAGGCTGGAACCGGGTCCGGTGCGGGTCCAAGGTGCGCGGGTCTGGATCAGGTTGAAAGGGAAACGGCTTACCCGGTTTTAGCCGGTTAAAGGGATAAAACCCTTTTATTTTCTTCAATCCTTGCTTTTCAAACTTTGCTGTTTTTCCTTCCCCAAATATTTCTCTAAAATGTGCCCTAGTCGCCGAAGCTAGAACCACCGTTCACCGTCACTCCAGTGGTTTTTTTGACCATGCAAGGACACCGGCGGAACCGTCTCAGCCTCCTCTTCTTTTTTCCTGGACCGGTTTCTCGAGAAAATGAGCCGAACTTCGCAAAAGAGAAGTCCGAACCTTTCAGGTTCCTCCTACCAGATCTCCTCCGTTCACTGTTGGATCACCTCGAAACTGAGGTATATCGTTCTACCCACCACAATCTATCTTTCCATCGTTGGGATTGCTAAAATGAGGCTTTGGCCGGCAGAAAATGCCAAAAGGCCGAACGGTAAAGTCATTTTTCTTTTCTCTCCTTTTTGATTCGAACAAAACAAAGTAAAGGAAGATTATAATCTCACCAATTTCTCTGCTCTCTATTGATTGTAAAATTTTTGCTTGCTTTGTTGTTTTATTCGAAAAAAGAAAAAAGGTAAATGGAGAACCAGAATTCTGGAAATGCTGCTTTCTATTCATTAGGATTT
This sequence comes from Hibiscus mutabilis, assembly GCA_019671005.1. Classification (NCBI taxonomy): domain Eukaryota; kingdom Viridiplantae; phylum Streptophyta; class Magnoliopsida; order Malvales; family Malvaceae; genus Hibiscus; species Hibiscus mutabilis. Next base: position 29,238,320 of record CM033755.1, read on the forward strand.
GAAAAAACCTCTCCGTTACAATCTGGTTTACAATGCTTATATTTCAAATTTTTGTATACATTTTCAAGCAACCATTAATGGATTCTGACTTGTTTGAATCTGCAAGCAACAATTAATGGCTTGTACTATCGATAATGCATGTCTCTGATATCCTTTTCTTTTTTGCTTTTGCCTTGCATGGTAGTTGGAGAAAGCCGAGATTGCCGGCGGGATATCCGGCGACGAGGGGAACCGTTGATCTGGACACATGGCAGCAATCGGGGGGCACGTGGAAGGCGAGGAGTCCGCTCGTGGAAGCTGGGGAGTCGGTGCGTGGCGCGTGTGGAATCTGATGGGTCTCCCTTGGTTCGATTTGGACCGTTCGATCAGCAACCCTTGATCCGAAGGTTCAGATTTGGTTGCGCATAAACATAAGACATATTAGGATTTAAGGTTTTCTATCAGATGGGCCTAATGGGCCATATATGTAATAATATTTTTGGGTTTTTAGAAATATAAATGGACTCAAATTTAATGAACTTGGGCTTTATTTATCTGATATATTTTTATATGGGCGGACAGAATTGAAACATTGGGTTTTTGACTTTATAGTTTAATAATAATAATAATAGTAGGAATAATAATAATAATAACATACACATATAATATGCATACACACATATAAATAAACACTCAAACATTAGTACATATTATATACACATTATACACCTAATAGCCTAATAATACTTGCAATATACATACTACATTAACATTTAAATATTAATGACATTAATTAATACAGATATACATGCAACCAACCCATACATATAATATAAATATAATCATGCATTATATAATATATATAAACTACACATGTACATTACATATATTCATATACCACATACATATAAACATATATTTATGTCTAAATAGATAGTAAACGTACTAATGACACATATTAATAGTAATATATATGTTTTGGATTTTAACAACAGCCGCATACATATATATAGTTAATAATTAAACAACAACCTATAAGCCCATTATTGCAAAAACAAAAGCGAAAATAAAAACGGGTTCACCCAGGACAAAATAAGTGATTAAAATATGGTATCAGTACGGTCGTGTGAAAACATGAGTTTTACTGCTTTTAAACATTTTAAACACTTCTAAAACCTTATGAAAACATCTCAAACTTATTTTCAAGTTGTTTGGACTTAAAATCATTTTTGCACTCCTTTCAATTTAGTCAAAAACTATTTTTCAATTATTATATCAAAACAATAATCCTAACAATCTCCCCCTTTTTGATATAATAAAACCAACTTAAAAAATTATTTTTGAGATTCTCCCATTTGTAAAAATAAATTTTGATTAAGAGTTTAAAATTTAAAGATAGTTAAAGCTCCCTCTTATTCACTTGAAAGTTTAATTTTTCAAACCATTCTCCCCCATTTTGTTATATCAAAAATGGTTCAAAGCAAAGTTTGAAAACTTTTAAGTCCATAACAATGGAGAGTTTTGATAACAAATTTTGACAAAAATAAGAATTTTGATTAAAATAGGCTTCCCCTTACTCAAGCATCACATGATCGCTAGTCCAAGAAATGTATGATTAACTAGTTGAATTAAAATTAAAGAAATCAATTTAAAAACAAAAAAAAATCAACTAAATTTTACCACTTGAACCAAAGGTAGGATGTGAATCCTTCCTTCTTCAATTGATATTTCTTGTGTGTATAGAGCCCCCTTAATTTTATCATTTGTTGATCATGCTCCATCACACCTAAATCAAGACAATCAAGTAATTTTTGGTATCCAAATTGCTTTGGATCCATAGGCATTAGTAGCACAAACTTTAGTCCTCTTTGGAATCCATTTTATAATTTCATCATTTTTATGTGAAGTAATTAGTCCTTTTGGGACCCAAATACTTATAAATTACTTTCCATTAAAAATCTAGGGGCACTAAATTGTCTTTGATAAAAGTTTGATTTTCCAAAATTATTGTTCTTTTCTAATTCCTTGGAAATCAAAGCTTTTTCCTTCTTAAGATCATCCACCTCTTTTTGATGATCTTTTTCTAAAATTTGAAGCAATTTTTGTAAATTTAAGACTTTAAGTTTAAAATCCTTAAATTTTGCCTCAAACTCTAAATTGATTTTGAAAAGCAAATCATTTTCGGTTTTCAATTTTGAAATCAACTTTTCATTTTTTGAAAATGAAGCATTGAATTCAAAAACCAATTCATTATAGGCTTCTTATAACTCATCAAATGAATACAAATTTGAACTAGATGAGTTAGAAGTTACCTCACCCTCTTGGATGGCCATAAAGCATAGATGGGCTACTTCATCTTCATTGGTGGAGTTTTCATCACTCTATGTTACCTCATATGCTTTCTTTAAAGATGATCCATTTTTGTTGAATCGAGGGCAATCGTATTTGGTGTGCCCCGTCTTCTTGCATTCATGGTTTTTTAGGGAATCTTTCATCTTTTTATTGGATTCATGTTTGGATTCTTTCATTTTGCTCTTCATGAATCGGGTAAACTTCTCGAAGAGATAGGTCATCTCTTTATTTTCACTTTCCTCCTCAGTTGAATCTTCTTAATAACTTGTGGAGGATTGAAGGGCAATGATGTTCATATCTACTCCTTGCTCTTTGATCTTCTTCTCATTCTCCCTTCTCAAGGGTTTAGACATCAACTCATAGGTAAGAAGAGACACAATTAGCTCATCAAGCTTGAGATCCTTTAAGTTCTTGGCTTCAATGATAGCCGTCTTCTTGCTCCCTCATGATTCGGGAAGTGAATAAATCAACTTCCGAATGAGTTTGTCTTTCAAAATCTCCCATCCAAGACCTTTGAGTTGGTTGACGATTGTAGAGAAACGACCAAACATACTCTTTATGTCTTCATCCATGTTCATCTTGAAGTTTTCATATTCGAGGTTGAGTATACCAATCTTTGTTTTTTTAACCTCATTCGTTCCTTTGTATGTGACTTCAAGCTTGTCACATATTTCCTTGACACTCTTACAAGACACCTTTGTATATTCTTCCGGGCCCAGAGCACACAAGAGAATGTGCAAAGCCTTACAATTTAGCTTCATCTTCTTGTGATCATTTGTACTCTATTTCACCTTGCTTCGTTGTGGCATAAACGGTCTATCGAGAACTATATCCCAAATATGATAGTCCTTTGCTCTCATGAAGAACATCATCCTATTATTCCAATAGGCATAATGTTGATCGTTGAAGAAGGGTGGCTTGTCAATGGATTACGCCATAGAAACAGGTTGATAGAATGTTTGATCGAACTTGTCGAGATCACCTCAATAGGATGTTAATCCTCTCAATTGAGCCTTGCTCTGATACCAATTGTTAAACTCGATATCTCTCAACCGATTTACTTTCCAAGTGGTGGAGAAGTATAATTTTGGGTGATATTGGTGGAAGCAAAAGATATAAAATATACATAATGATTTAGAGTGGTTCAGCTTTCTAATCAAAGCCTACATCCACTACCTTAGCTTCCTTACTAAGGATTTCAACAATTCACTAAGAATTCTTCCTTTTTTCAAGGCTAAAGAGGCAACCCTTTACAACCTAGGCTCACTCACCAAGCCTAGCATCCAAAGCTTGCAAACCAAGCTTTGGGAAACCTCTCTAACAAGAGAATTAATAGCAAATCGAAATCCCTCTTTTACGTAGATGTTTGCACTCTAAATTACTTACCTAAACCCTAATGCACTTGAGCATACATTGACAATTGAGCTCAACAAGTGTAGTCTATACAAGAATATGAATTTAAGCACTAAAACACATTTTCAATCATTTTGATGTTAGCAATTTGATCATTAGCTTCTTCAGATACTTCTTAAGACCTTGAATACTCCCAATTGAGTTTCCAGCCATTGGTGATCGTTGGAATTGAATTGGAGTCGTTGGTAGCTTTATTTCCTGCAATAAATGTAGTTCTGTAGCGGTCAGTATCGGTATATGGGTAGCCATATCGGTACCGGTTCTTTAAAAATTAGCCGTTTATCTTGATGTAGCCTTCTTATATCGATACGCCTTGGCGCATATCGGTATGGGGTATCGATACGCTGTAAGGAACTAGCTGTTGGGATTTTTGAAAAGAGCCATTAGGGATTTGAAAAGTAGGGATCGGTACGCCTTTATGCATATAGATACGACCCTTCTCTGTATCAGTATGGCTAAGCCTGTACCAGTACGAGTTTTTGCTACTGGAAAAATACTATAGCCGAAACCCTAAAAAGGTATCGATACGGTGTATACCGTATCGATATGGTCGTGTTGAAAACATGAGTTTGTCTACTTTTAAACATTTTAAACACTTCCAAAACCTTATGAAAACATCTCAAACTTATTTTCAAGTTGTTTAGACTTAAAATTATTTTTGCACTCTTTCAATTTAGTCCAAAACTATTTTCAATTATTATATCAAAACAAATATCCTAACATAAAGGTAGACAACTGGAAGACACAACTTTAGTAGAAGAATCTGTTAACTTCATAAAATGAAAGGTATTTTCATCAAAGGTTACATGCCTCAAAATAAAAACCTTACCATTGTTATCTAGACACTTATAACCTTTGTGATATACATTGTACCCAAGAAAGACAAATTCTTTTGTTTTGAATTCCAACTTATGTTGATTGAAAGGCTTGAGATAAGGAAAAATAGAACAGCCAAAGACTCTAAGACCTGAGTAATCAGGAGGCTACCTATAAAGCATCTCATAAGGAGATTTACCTTTTAAAACATTAGTAGTTAATTTGTTAATTAAAAAACCGAAGTAACAAACGCATGACTCCAATATTTCAAAGGCATGGAAGCATGTGCAAGAATAGTTAAACCAGTCTCTACCAAATGTCGATGCTTTCTCTCTGCAGTTCCATTTTGTTCAGATGTTTAAGGACAAGAGACTCTATGTTGTATTACATTAGACATCAACCAATTTCGAAGCACTAAATACTCTTCACCCCTATCAGTTTGTAGAGCCTTTATTTTACAACTAAACTGAACTTCCACAAGTTTATTAAAATTGACAAAACATGACATAACCTCGAATTTTCTCTTCTGTAAGTACATCTATATATGCCTAGAGTACATGTCAATGAAAGAAACATAGTAACAAAACCCCTCATATGACACATGAGAGGGACCACAAACATCAGACACAACTAACTGAAATGGACTGGTATATACAATGGAAGACTGAGGAAAAGGTATCTTATGAGCCTTGCCTTGTAGGCAAGCAATACAGACATTAGAAGTATTATTTAAATAAAAAGAACCTTGCATGAACTCAAAACAATTTCTAGAGCCTTTCGAGAGGGGTGACCAAGGCGTTTATGCCATAAAACAGTACTATCACTACTTGCAACAACATTATAATTCTAAAACTGAACTTGGTTATAAGAACCAGAAGGTGCCAACTTGTAAAGTCCTTTAGGCGTAAGGATTCCCTCCAACAATGTAATCTGACTCTAATCATCCTTCACACAACACCCATTAGAGTGAAATTCAAAATAAACATTATTTTCCCTAGCTAGTTGAGACATAGACAGCAAATTCTTTTTAATAGCTGGAACATGCAACAAGTTCTGCAAAACAAGTTGTAACACCTCGAAAACTGGTTTAGTCAAAATTGGGTGTCGACTATCAAAAACCCTACACCGAAAAGGTCTAAATAATGCATTAACTTTGACCGTGAGGTCAATCACATTGATATTGGACTCTAATTGAGTCAATTTATTGATCAAGGACTTTATTGAATATATTGAAAATCTTTTAGTGACTAAATTATAGATATTGAAAGTTTAGAGGCAAAAACTGTTGGAGTATGCCCAAAGACCAATTATGAGATGGTTGTAAAAGACATACTTATTTTATCTTGTTTATTAATAAGAAGTCATTATTATTATTTCAGTATTATTCTGTGTATCTATAAATAAACTGAATTATAATAAAGTCCTTAGAATAATATAGTTATTCTTGAATGTCCTTAGTTGAGAATTATTATGGGCTTGGACAAAAATAATGTATTAAGACTAATATGTAGTTGATTGATGACAAAGTGTTGTCATTGACATGGAGATGTCAAAATCAATACTTAAGTATGTGTTAGGGAACGATATACTGGACTGACTCGCTATGAGCATGTTTCTTGGATTATTATGTGACAGTCACAACATTGCTCATGGTGATAACTACATGTATGATCCTCAGACTAAAGATCATCATTATTTCAACATCGTGAGTGACATATTTTGATACGGCCAAACGTATGCCGTAACTAACTACACTATAAAGACTGATATTGGATATGTCACAATCCATGTAGCGAAACATGGTTGATCAAGATAGGATTTGTCCCTCATACATAATAGGAGTAATATCATAGGCCACTTGATTGAGTGAGACTAGAAAATGCATGGCTATGCTCGAATAAATTGATATGGGATATCATAGTTATTCGTTTATAATAGTCTACTCAAGATATCAAGAAACATTAGATGGACAATACAAGTGTGACTAATACATGACTTGTGTCCGATCTAGATTTGAGGACAAAATGATGAAATACATAAAAGAAGTTAATCACAAAAAAAGGTTAAATCGAACCACGATTTTATGTAACTTAGGTAGCAATGATGTATTGCTAGATGCCACTCATTGCTTGTAATATTAGAATTGTTCTAGATATTACTGCTAACATTACATGAACCTACAAGGGTCACACCCTATGATTGAAACGAACAAATATCGACTAGATAGCATGTGTACAAACTTGTTGTACACGCAATTAGTGAGAAACCAAAATTGTTATAATTATTGTAATTATGGATAATTTCATTTTTATATATATGTTAATATTTGATAAGTTATTGTAATTATCAAATACTATTAAATATATATATATATCTAAAGAAACCTAATCAAAGTCGAATCAGATTCTACATATTTAATTATATTTGGTTAAATATATTGTATATTTAAAGAATCTAAATTTAATTAGAATTAGGCTTTTAAATACTATATAAAGGCATAAGGTCTAGCAGCCAACATATGTTTTTTTCGAAAAATCTCTCTTATAGTTAGAGAAGAGAAAAACTGTTCATTTTATTCGGGTAGACTACGTAGAGGTCAGAACGCTGCTGTGACGACTAGAATTTGATTTGGATTCTCCTATACTCGCTACGGAATTCCAGATTACTTGAGGTAATGTTTTCATCCTTTATCATCCTGAATTCGTCCCTTGGACATGGATCACTGGTGGATTACGCCACATAATTTTTCTGCTGCACCATGGGGTGTACTGACGTTTCCCTACAAAAACATGGAGTATGAAAAGTTGAGGGACTAACCTTGCGATTAGCCATTCTCCAATTATAATTTCCACTTACATGGGATGATCAAAATGCTTTCCTTCATATGAAAGAAAACTATCGGTTATTAAAACGTAGTAAAAAGGGAAAAGCTTACTCGAGGAAGGAAAGTGATCATCTTTGCTATCTCTTATTTCACTTCATCTTTAACCTAAGCAAGCACCTCCATTGGAGCTTGGTTTCAAGCTTAAATTTTCTCCAGTTTATCGATTCCTTTGCATAGATATTGATTGGGTAAGCTAGAATCCCTAATCTATTACTAGAACCCATGGATATATTGAGTTTAATTCCAAGTTAGGGCTTTGATCATCTTTGGTAACATAGGAAGTTCAAAGCTTCCATCCATGGATATCCTATATTTAATAGCTATATTGAATTTAGAATTTGATTTTGATATCGTTACATGGATTTCGATATCGTATTATTGATTCTAACAATTTCATAGTGTTTACCTAGCTCAAGAAGTGGAGAGAGATCATCCACCATCACCATCAAAAGCTAGGAACAAAGGGATTATAATTCGAGAGCTATAGGAGCTTCAGAATATCGAGGTAAATGTAGTCAGAGTCTCGGGATTAGGCTAGGTACCTTTCCCGATTTCATTGTTGTTGAATTTAGTAATGCTAACCCTTTTGATAAAAGATATTGCACCGAACCTCTTAGGAGGCATCTTTGGTAAGTATTGGTAAGCTTTATATTGAATATCAGATGTCGATATTATCATCGTCATCAAGCATTAATATTGATATCGCCATCGTTAGTGCCATCGAATTATAGTTATCCAGGGCATCGGCCATTAAACATGGTCAAAGTCATCGTTATAGCTATTGTTATAGTCATTGACAGTGAGCATTGATATAGGCATAGTTATTGTTATTGATACATTGATATTGAAGCATCAACTATTGACATTGTTATTGAGATCATTGAACATTGTTATTGTTGTTGAACATTGATTATTGATATTTTCACCGAACGTTGGATTCGAAAGGACATTGGATACAATTGGCATACTATAGAATTCATGAGCATAGTGTACAGGTGGACTACGGTCCTTGGGCTATGACCTATATTATGGTGAGGCGGAGGGATGTTTGTGTTATTGGTCATATTGGCGAGGCAGAGAGACTAGACCATTCATTGATTTGGCGAGGCATAGGAATTCGCGTATCCACTATCCTGAATCGATCCAAGGGTTATTGTTGAAATATGATATAATTGCTATTAAATATGAATATTGCATTGTCATCATCGATTCATTGCATTGTTATTGCTAGAACTTGATTTGGAATGCATTTCATTGTTAACGTTATTGTCCATGACTACCTCACTAGGCAATGTATGCCTAATGCATTTCATTTCATGCATTTCAGGTTAAGAAGTTTGTTGTTGGAGATCGGAGGAGTTGGAAGATTTTGTCAAGTCGCAACCAGGCTAAAGTAATGTATGTCGAATCTATAAACTTCTGGTATGGTGGCAAAGTAGTTAGACTAGTCACGTATGGTCTTTTTGGTATGTATGTATTGCCTTGATAGGTAATTGTGCATTAGGCCCTAAATGACCCCCTTTGAATGGTTTAAAAATGACCAAAATTGCATACTTTGCCTAAAAAGGTGAAAACGTAGTAAATGGATTCGAATGGCTATAAAATTTGGCATGCTAATAGATTATAGTGTTATAAACTCGCTGGTAAAATTTCATTGTATTTAGACATTGTTTAATAGGCCAAATTGAGTAAAAACTAGATAAAATCTGTTATTATAGTGCATGGCATATCGATACGGGTGATGGCGTATCGGTACGGGTGTGCATATTTGGACATAGTCAACATCAGTCAACAGGGTGTATCGATACGTCAAAGGGGCATATCGATACGAAAAGTCAACACTAGAATTTGGAAAATTTATTGCATCGGTACGATCCTTGGACGTATCGATACGGGTTAACCTGGTCAACACGTACCAATACAGTTCCCATCCGTATCGATACAGGCAACAAATATAGGAATTTGATAAATCATAAGTCATGCTTCTCGTACCGATACGGGCAAGCATCGTATCGGTACGAGCTTATTGATTCTTAACCATTTTAACGATCATGAAATAGGTGTATCGGTACGACCTCTCGAGTACCGATACTGATACAGGTAAATCTGTTATAAGTTAATTGGAATAAGTTTGGAACATTGCATGTTGGTCACTGAATATTGTATAGCTAAATTGAAAAGGTAATTGGACTCAAATTATCTTGAAATTTTGTATAATCATTGAATATAGGTTGAATTTCATTATAGTAAGATTATTTTTGAAAAAGGACCTCTAAAATATTGAATTCACAGATTAGTCCCTTAAATTTGTAAAAGTTTAAAATTGGCCCTAAACTTATTAATGTAATTCTGTATCAAAGCATTGCTTTTGTACATCGGTATAATATCACATCGCTCAGATAAACTTTGATTTTCGATTAAAATATTTGCACCATCCACCGTATTGTTTTTCGGTAACGCTTTTCGACCCGATCCCCTACCTGACCAAAAAAGGGGTGTTACACAAGTGGTTTATCCTTAGTAACCAAGCAACCCTGACCAACATGAGAAATAGCAACACCATTTTCATTACCATGAGAAGATGTTCATTACCTCTATAAACCAAACCTGAACGAAGAACGGAGTTGTCATTGGTGATGTGGTGCGTAGCCCCAGAATCAGGGTACTAAGCTACCTCCTCTGAAGACATCGGTGCAGCCTTTATGCTAGAACTTGATGCAAAATTGGTAGACATTGGTGAAGCAAACACATTTGAAGATGAATCAGCAGGTGCAAGAAATTGTTGTGAAACGGGTGGTCGAAAAGCAGTTGAGAAAGCATGAGTGTTGAGAAGCAAACCCTGACGCTGGTCGATAGACATGAGTGTAGGCATGATGTAGTGTAGCTTGATGATAGTTGTGAGCTAGAACAGATTGTATAGGAGTAGATTATTGATTACACTGAGGAGCAGTCTATTGATAGGTTTGAGCAGACACTGATCTTACTGTCCTGGATTATCTTCATACTGCTGCTGTTGATTATCTTCATACTGTCCTGGATTGCCATTAGTGTCATGTGGTTGATCTTGATATCTAAGATCAAACCTGCAATAACATTTTTGCACCACATGACCCAAACGTCCACACAGTTGACATTGAGGTCGACTATTGTTATAGCGTCCTCGGCCTCGACCACGATTATTACCTCCACCACGACCACCACGAAAAATTCCTTGATTATTGACAGACTGAACCAAGTTCAGCTCAGTGGTGTTCTGAATATCAGGGCAGCACTGGGCTGCACATGCTGTTGTTGTTGAGTAACAACATTTGCCTGAACAGTGAGGTTCTCTGTAAAACAAATTCTTTTGATGCGCTTCACAATCCAAAAGTATATCAATTAGAGCATCCAATGTTACTGTCTCTCGTGAAGCAATGGCAATAACAGATTCAAACTGAGCAGATAAGCCAGCCATAATCACACTTGTTCTTTTTCAGATATAACATTTCCAGAAGAGCTAAGAGTCGCAAATCAACTTGACTTTAGCAAGAAACTCATTTACTAACAAACAACCTTTTTTTCTGAGAATGCAAGTTATGCCGAAGAGGAGATTTTAGCACTCGACCTAGCACCAAACAACCTGAACACAGCATGCCATATAGCTTTGGTAAAATTAAGACCAGTCAAATGTGGCAACACATCAGAATGAATTGTAGACAACAACAACGAAGCTAAGAGTTTATCTTGCTGATTGAAACCCACATACACTGAATTTTCAACAGTTTGCCATGTCTCATTTGTAACAAAACGACTAGGAAACACCACATTATCAGAGATATATGGCATGAAGCCATAACCATCTATAATCAACAAGACTTGATGCTTCCAAAGTATATAGGTAGTCTCAGTTAGTTTCATAGTGTCATGCTTAGGAAAATGTTGCACAAACATGAATTGAAATACAGATTGTTGAGACACACCAGTAGACATAACAGGAGAATTAGACTAAGAGCCATTATTAGTAGCATTGATAGGAGGTACATCAGGAGCCATAGATGCGCAGAAAACAGGAAAGCAAAACCACCAGAAAACCGAATAGATTGAAAAGCCACAGGAGATCTGGAATTTCAGGATTTGTGTTAACGCAACCGCATTAGTTACGGATCAGAACGAAGAAGAAACAAGAAGCACGAACTAACTCCATGGAACACAAGCTCTAAACTTGACTACCAGGATCAAAAGGCGACTAATACCATGTTAGATTCTCTCTAAGAATTTAATGTAAAGAAAGAGAGACGGTACTCTCGTTAGTTTTATTGAAAATATTGTAATATCTTCAAAGAGAGACGGTACTCTCGTTAGTTTTATTGAAAATATTGTAATATCTTCAAAGAGAATACTAGCTTATATATGTACAATCTATGGCTGATATAGAGTTAGTTAAAGTAACGGCAATCTAACAAACAACCTAACCGTCACTAACTTACTCTTAACAAGCCTATGTAACCAATGATACAGTACAACCAAACTTAGCTGTATTCATTGACTGGGCTAATTACAGGATTAACACATTCTATCATACTCTAACAATTAACACGTATAGGGTACAAATATTTGAATGTTTTAAAATTTTAGTAAAATTAATTATTAACGTATACGTAATGTATATGAATAGAACATGCAAAAAATTGACATTAAGACGAATATGATACAAAAATAAAATTAACATGAATATATATCCAATACTACAATACACGTGTGAAAACTTTTAGTTTCTACAAGTACCTTAATTTTAGGGTTTAAGGGTGTAGAGTTTAGGAGTTTAGGTGTATGAGTTTAGAATTTAGAGGTAATGGTTAGAATTTAGGGGTTTATGGTTAGGAATTAGGGTTTAGAGATTAGGGTAATATGTTGAGGATTCAGGTTTTAACCTATAAACTCTATATTATATTAAGAATCACTAAATTCTAAACCAAAAGTCTTCTAAATGAAATCCGGCAATGATATACTTTGACCAGAAAGCTTTTTGAATCAAGCGCTCTTTTCGCTGCAAGTGCTTGATACATCGGCAAACTACCATAAAGGAATCAGAAAAATATCAGACTGTCAATCGTCTTGTGGCTAGAAAAGCTCGATAACACTTGTTATCTGAACGCTAAATTGTCATAATAACAAACAATACTGTCACAAAGACAAACAAACCTACAAAAATACATACAAACATACTACTATACAATCAGGCGAAAATAGTAAAAAAAACAAATGTAAATGATTTATGGCAAAATAAAACAAAGAAAAAACAATAAAAAAAACAATGAAAATAAAAAATAAATTTTCATTAAAAGAGAAGAATCTTATTTATATACCATCAACACAAACCAACCGACAACATGAAGGTTACCGCCGAAGATGATTTTAAAAAAGAAGAAGAACTTAAAGAAGTGTTAGGAAATAACTATCTAAGAGAAAATGGAAGTAGATGGTCACACCATTCTTTTTAAATTAAAACATTATGATAAATTATAAAAATAAACAAATGACACAATATGGAATGTTACATGAACATGATAGGCATACAGAATTTCTTAGAATCTATATAAAATAAATAATTAACTTATATAAAATATTATATGACACGAAAAATAATATAAACACAACATAAATTCTTACTAATTGGATAAGAGAAGAAATAAACACAACATAAATTCTTAAAATTATTTTTCGTGTCATATAATATAAACACAACATAAATTCTTACTAAATTATTACTCAGTCCTACACAAATTCTTAGAATCAATAACATCTGAGTTGGAACGAGGTTTTAAGAGAAGAAATCGCGATAACATTTTAACCGAAATAGTTCATTATCATTAACTATTTTGACTAATGAATGGGATTGCAAATGTGGAAGACCAAATTATTCCAAACTGAAATAAATATACTGAATCTTGAAGTGGAACATGGTATAGGGATTAAAACCATGATTTAAGCAAAGTATGCATCCAAAATTACAAAAGTAGGAATTTAGAAAATGACATAGCCCGGGTGTCAATCAATTCATGAGTCAAATGTTGTAATTAAAGCTTTACAATGGTTTGGGATAGGTAGGCATAGATGGATATACTAAAAACATTATTTAGTGCAAACGCATGCAATCATGTACCAGACTATATATTATTAGGAGAAAAGAACCTTTTCGCAATAAATTAAAAGTGCAGTGATGATAAGGGTAGTTCAACTTTCATTATCCAAAGTATAAATATCTAAATTTAAAATGTAAAATAAAATATAAATGATTTAAACATTTTCTTGATGACAGGTCTAAGGCGGCTAGATTCTGCACATGAATTCATCTTAGAGAGTTTAGGAAAATTATAGGGTGAGACATCTTACGGTGAGGTTAAAATATGGTTTTATATAAATTTTTATTATTTTATAAAAATTTATGTAAGATTGGATAATAATTTAGGTAGAATCGAAATACTTACTAATTGAGTAAGAATTTATATAATTACATAAATTCTTATTAATTTCGCAAGAATTTGTGTAGACTTTATCTTAGGTTAGAATTTGTGTAATTACACAAATTCTTATATTATAACCTAAATTCTTACTATTTGAATAAGAATTTGTGTAGTTACACAAATTCTTACCAACTTAGTAAGAATTTATGTAAATTCGCCTCATTTTAACTGTACCCTAAAATTACCTCACCCTGAAACTACCTAAAGTTTTAAAAAAATATATGGATTATCTACTTATTAATTATAATCATTAACATGATGATTAATAAAAGTTTTGTACATTTTATTGCATTTATTCATTTATTTTTTAACATTATTTTTATTTAACTTTATGATAGTTTGATGTTTTTATAACAATCAATACAGTATATTTTTTGATCAAAAAAGGTCGATGGTCTAATATATTTAGATTTTATTGTAATAGTTAAAACCACTAGCGAAATAATCTGTAAGATTAATTTTCAACATCTATAAGCGTTTTGTTTGATAAGACATAAAAATTTTTGATGATGGTTGTTGAGGTTTTATGAAAGATAACAGCATAATTAATAGAATGTTTTGTTTTTGTTTTATTTGGTTCTCAATGTTCTCTTTAGTCTTTATGATCTGATTGTGTTTATTTGTTGTGCCTTTTATTTTTATTAAAATAACTCTTTGTTCTTGTTAAAGAAAATCAATTTTCGATGATAAATATTTCACTTCTCGATGTTCATACATTTTGTTAATTTATAGGTTATTTTTTCAAGTTTAATATTTTTAAAAAGAGTCGGATCAAGTCCACAACATTTGAAAAAAACATAAATTATTATTCCCTCTGTCTCATTCAATATGTTCAGTATCGACTTTTTTATCAAATTTTTTGAATTTTGACTTATTATTACCTAAAAATTATTATTGATAAAATTGTGAAAAAAATATTTTTAATAACCTTCAATCGAGTAGTTTAAATATATATATTTTATAAAATTTAATAAATTAAAATATTTAAAATAATTATGATCAAAATTTAAAAAATTGACTTTTAAAAAAGTCAATACTGAAAATGTTGACCGGACAGAGAGTATTTTCTTTTGATGAAACATTGACTAATCAATATTTTTCAAGTTATATTTAACTCTAATATTTTGAAAATACCCTCAACTATTTTAAAAAGTTAAATTATTACCCTTTTAATAGAAATATTAGCTAAGGGATCCACTAATTGATTGAGTAATTAAGGATGTTCACGTTGTCTCACTTTGTGTATATTCAAATCCTAGTCCATTTAGTTTTAAAGAATAGAGAGCGTTTCATTTTCATGAAAAATAGAAAACATAGAAAAAAAACATGTTTGGTTCTAAAATTAGAAAAAAAATTCTAAAAAATAAAAATGAGTCAAGATTTAAAAATATAACAAATATGTTTCCACCATTTTTATTGAAAACGTTCTAAAATAACGAAAAAGAAGAAAACAGTAGTTTTTTAAAATTTTATTTAACTTGAGTTTGAATCTCTAATGACAATTTTTTATTGATTTTAAAACTTTGACTTTTTTTAACAATGCCTACAACTTGGAGGAGGAGAAAAGAAAATATTCCTACTAGGTATTAAACTCAAGGCATAAGGAGAGGAAGGGAGGAAAATATCAACAAGAGGCTTAACCATTTGCTCCAACATTAATTAACTTAAAACTTTAACTTAATTAAATATATTTTTTATTATTAAAATAAAAGTTTTCTAATCAGTATATTTTTATTTAATTATATATATTTATTCATTTCTGTTTTTTAAGTAAATAATTTTCATTATTTTTATTAAAAATATTTTTGAAATAATATTCATTTTTGTTAACCAAATATATTTTTCAATTTAAAAAAATAAAAATTACTCTTAAGAAATAAAAAAAACAAAAAGATAGAATTAAACATACCCTAAATTTTAATGTTTTGACATAGTATCCTACATGACATGGTAATCCATGGATATTTCATGTAATTTTCATAAAATATTTATATATATTCTTACAATTCTTTTTTTAAATTAAAAGTGGAAATTGAGATAGAAAGAAACTTGGCTATTTCTAGCTGTACAATAAGGAGAACCATTAATGTCTCTAGATGGCAGACCTTGAATGCCAGGTTGAGGAAGGTTATCATGCAACATCACATGCTGGAAGTGGGGAACCTAATTATAATCTATTAAATAAGGTTATAATGCAAGGGACCATTAATTATTCTTACAACTCTTTTAAATGATCTTTCCTTAATAGATTAAATAAGAGGAAATATATTGGAATTCAACTTAATTATAATCCGTTGCATATATATATATATATATATATATATATATATATATATCAAAACTACTTTGATACATAAACTTGTTCGCACAAAATTTTAGGATTTAAAGATTTATGTGTGTTTTATAGTGTATGAGTTTAAGTTGTAGATAGTAGAATTTAAGATTTATGATTAAAATTTAGAATTTATGTTTTAAGGCTAGGATTTAGTTTTTAGATTTTATAACGTAAATATAAAAGGTTGTATAATTTTTTTTTACACAGTATCAATATAAAAGCTTGTACTAGGTATAAAATTCATTTACATAATGTAAGTTTGTAAGTTTTACACGTTTTTTGGATCGTTAGATGTGTGAAATGAATGGCTGAAATTAACAATAAGAGATATGAAGATTATCACTTGAAAGAAAAAAGTTAAAGAGCTAATCTTAGCTATCCAATTAACTCGTCCAGCGATCTAAAAAATATATAAAATTCATAACTTTACGCAATAAGTGGATCTTAACCCTATATATAAGGTGTATTGTGCTTGACGTGGACAATTCTGTTGCTGAGTTTAAGAATTCTGATCAGAATAAGGAGTATACTGTGATGTGAACAATTCTTGTACTGAGTTAAAAGGTTCTGATCAGAACAAGCTAATGAGGAGAGTGGTGATAATTCTAGTGGGAAGGATTTGGTGGAGATTGAGAATATTATTTTGTTCAAAGAGTTGAAGGAGAATCATGAGATGGTCATAAAGAATGTTGACTTAGTGAAATAGGTGATTTTACCTCCTGAACTTCAGAAAATGAGAATTGCAGGTTTGTTCCACAACTTGGAAGTGGAAGCATCTGCTGAAGGTGGTGGTGGCTACCGGCTAGCCGTGGTGGTTCTAGACAGGAGCATTAACTACGACCGCACATGGACTCTCAAAAAAGTCTGAGTTAAATGCTTGCAAGAGATGAGCAAAAGATTAGGTCTAGACTAATGAAAAAAAAACAAAATATTCTTGTACTTCAAGAATTTGAGTCATGTTAAACTCATTTTTTATTCAGAATTAACCCGTATTCAGAATTAACCCAACACGCAACCACCAAGGAGCCATGATAATCTCAGATAGGAACTGTCAGGAAGCTGAGGCTAACTTTACATTTCAAGCTCTTAAGGAGCACAAACAAGAAGAAATTTGACCCAGATTTGGTGTTTTTGAAGGAGTCAAAAAAAAAAGGAGAAATTGGAGAAATTAAGAAACTGAGATTTGATGAATATGTTGATCCTGGAGGGCTGCTCTTATGGCATGAAGAAAAGTTAGGCTTGTGATGGTAGATTTTATCTGTAAATACAAAGGCACTAAGAATAGCCTTGATCCATTCTAATGGCTTTAATTTATCTATCCAAGGAAACCATTCAAATACCCTACCAGTGTGGTGAAGACTAAAGAGTGGCATATCAAATGTTTTTACAATTGGACAACTATGGGACTAAATCAATCATCTAGCATTCCGTTGCTATTTACATTCTCTAAATGTCAAAACATGGCAATGGCAAACCTTCCGGCTCTATTCCGACTGCCCCCGTAAAGTCAGCAATTCTAACCTTTTGGATTAACGTTTGTTTCTGCAATCAGAACTCTTATTTGATTCACAATTGTGCCGGTTCCTAACTCAAATTGCTCACTTAGGAAGATGACCGCATGGATTTCTGTATGAAAGAGCAATTATACCTGCGCTAATAAAGAAGCAAATAAGGTGTAGCAGTAAAAAAGCGAAAGATGTAGCAGTTTCATGAAATAATATCAACAGCATATAGTTCGCTGATACCGAGAACATAAATATGTATGAACAAGCAAACTCGGCATAAAAACGCAATATATAAATGAATGAGATGCAGACCTGATTCTGTGAGCTAGCAGAGGTAGTCCAGTTCTGAGGACGGCGTGCTGAATTTTCAGTAATGAAAGTTACTCTCGTTGATTCTTCTTGCATGTTAGCCATTGACATGGGTGGTAATTCTCTCATGACCCATAATACAAAAGCTGAGGGCACCGATGAACCTATAAAAGAAAAACGAACATCACATAATTAACTTGATATCATGGCCTACTTTTCCATAAGACAAGCCAGAAGCATGAAAAGATAGGGTAGCAGAGTTCATATGTTTTACCATTCCATATTTAAGATCAGGTATCAGCTATAAATTTACTTGAATGATCATATGAATGCAACAACAATATTTGCTATCTTCACATGAAATTAATTCCTAGCCCGACAGAGTAGACAGATAAATGTACAAAAACTTTGTTGCGACACAAATAACTCATAAACTCTTAACTGTCATTCTGTTGTGATGTAAAGTTTATGACATGCATATATATACATCCTGATTTCTCATACAATGTCCCTTATCCAAGACAAGTATGGTTAGATGAAGGTTCTTATAGGTATCAAATTTATCTTCCATGAACCGGTTCTCTTTTACTGCAGATTGCCAGAAGAAACTGAATATTCAGAAACATCAAAATACATGCGAAATATATTTAATGCTAAATAAGGATAGGTGATACTGTTTAGGATATTCTACGCCCTAAAAACTGACTCCATAAATGACAAACAAAAGCCTTTAATTTGAGCAAACTCTGGGAAATACCTATAAAATAATATAAAATCAGTAAAAGAGCAGTATAAACACCGTCTATGTGCAGTTCATGCCAGTGATAAAGCACCTGAAATTATGAAAACAAGATTAAGTTCATGAAGCTAGAAAAATAAAACATGGTACATACAAACAATGAAGAGCTCTGTACCGGAATATCAGTAAAAAGAGCCACAGAAGCACTTGATGTAAAACTTATTACGGATACAATTGCCAAACCTGCAACCTACATAAACCATATATCTCAACACCACATCAGGAAAAACTAGCGCAAAAAAATAAGATAACTATAAAGGCACCAGATTTTAACAAAGATATAGGCCATGGACTTATGAATCTTCTAACTTGAGACCAAAATGACAA
The DNA here is from genome assembly GCA_019671005.1 of Hibiscus mutabilis. Taxonomy (NCBI): domain Eukaryota; kingdom Viridiplantae; phylum Streptophyta; class Magnoliopsida; order Malvales; family Malvaceae; genus Hibiscus; species Hibiscus mutabilis. The sequence goes on from CM033755.1 coordinate 29,257,542, forward strand.
GACCAAAGAAAATAGCACAAAAGCATGAAGAATAATATGATAATACCTTCCAGATCTCAGATGAAGCTCTTTCAGATCGAACATTCCTCATTTTCCGACATAATAGGAAACCTGAGCATAAGAAAGAATAAAAATATGGACATCTCTAAGAGAGAAGAAATATGTAAAGATTAAAGAGTCTTCTATTCTAGTGACACTTAAGATGTACAAATTAGTCAATCAATTACAAAGACTAACCAATAACATGTTCTGGCATTTAGACCAGTCATAAATCATATTACCATTAAAACAGAAGTACTAGCGAACTTCTCTATTTAATGTTACTTATGCTCTGGTACAAAGTAATATACATATGCATGCTGTAAGATACTATGGATGGGAAGCTGACACGTGATTTCTGTTATTTTGTTCACATGTGGCGAGGAAGAATGAAGTCCGGTTAGCCCGATGTTAGAAATTTTTGCCATCACAAAGTTATCCCAATAAGGTAAAAATCTTCAACTAATATGAAAAGAAAAGTCCATATCAATGCTGGTTGCTTACCATAGCATGCTAATGCTCCACCTAGCAATAGTATTGCTGTAGCAAAAAGATCTACATAAACCTGCACAAGAGAAGCAGTCAGTACTTCATTGCTTGACTAGAAATAGGAATAAACATCAGAAAGAAATTCCATAAACACAGGTTTCCATTGCCTCTTTTCAATTTCCAAGCAATAAACTAAAAGAAAAAAAAATTGCAAACACCATCTCCACCGAAACCTTCTCTCCAACAATCAGACTTATTGATGGTACTCAAAGAAAACACAATAGTTCAAAATAAAATAGCTTCTTAGGTGTTCATACCCGCGACACGGTTGATGAATCAATAGGATTTTCTTCCATTCCAATCCAGATTAACACAGAAAATGTCATCATAAGAAGAAATACAAGAAGAGTAACCTGGTCAAAGAAAAAAAGTATTAATGAGATCTCAAACATTATGTTTTACAAGATGACATAACAGGAAAGAATTATAGAAACATTGTTTATTATACATGAAGATCGTGATAAGAAACAAAAGAAGAAAATATAGCACAATACCAGAATAACTATCTTTTGACGGCTTCCAACTTGAATTAGACGGAAAGGAAAACATAATCTGCGACCATCTGTGAGTGAAGACCTTGGTCTATTTAAAGAATTTTGTATTAGAGCTTCTAGAAAGCCCTGTTCATCATCCTCTTCCTCCTCATCATCTGCCTGGTGGCAAAGGTCGACCCTATAAAAAATCCGCCAGAGAGACATGGGGTATAGCTGATGAAGAAACACTAATTTTCACTCTGAAAGAAAATATGAAAGTAACTAAAACTATCGTATGATGTTATCCTGATTTATGAAAACACTAAGCTTCAGTACCATTGTAACGGATAACCCAGGGAAAAGATAAAAATAAATAAAAAGCTGTCCATTATCTTAATTGATTAAGACACAATGATTAGTCAACCACTAAAGCTGATCTACCTTTTCTTTTTTCCATTTCCTATTATTAGAAAAAGATTACTGAGAAGAGCATACTAGATTCTTGCAAATATATCCGGGTTTTGGAGGACATGTCTTCCTTATATCTGAAAAAGTTATATATTATACATGATCATATTTCACTCAAAGTGATGTAAATAAGTTGGTTAAAGAGAAGACATACCAGAATGACAAAAGCAGAAGAAATGTTGCAAATAATAGAATTCTGGGGAAGGCTGCAACACACATATTTGCGCTGGTTAGTGCTTAAACTAATCTGCTGCAGAGAAATAAATAAGTGGAATCTTACTACGAGCATCTACACATACCCATGGCTACAAAACCACAAGAGTATGACCAGCATAACCACCCTTGGCATGCAGCAACAAGACTCAAGACAAAATAAATGAAGTAACCTGCAGGTAGGTGAGAATTTGGCAGTTCAGTTTGAATCAGAGATGTGATTCAAATGAAGCTAAGTGCAGAAGGCCAAAAGGTTAGCACAAGCGTAAAATACAAATGCATACCAGTATTAGTAAATCCAATCAGTATATGGAACACCTGTCATTAACATTCATTTGGGTCAAGAACAAAAATATACACTTAGAAATAGAAATCAACAGTCACTTACAAGTAACATGATTAGAAAAGAAATCAAGCGGGAGGAAAAAAGAGGAAAGGGGAAAAGTGCAATAATGCAAAACATATTCGTCCATCTTTTACTTTACATAGCACACGAATGCGTGGACCTTGATAACATAAACTTGACTTCAACCCCAAGTCCATCTTCTGCCTCAACTGGACTATAGATAGGTTTGATTATTTCTTCTCTCCATTTCATGAATTCCAGAATGATTTAACTGACATTTTTACTCAATTAGGGTTCCTAGTTTCCAAACTTGGTTACTACACAGCTTATTGAAAATTTTTGGTAAATATTTAATGTTTTATTGAACTTTCCTTGTTGGATACAAGGTTACAAGATCAAAGAAAGCATGGGAATGCAACCATGAGTTTTCTGACAGTGCTTAAGGCTTACACAATAATTCTTCAGATGTTTGCAAGAAGTGTAGAAATTACAAAAGCAAGCATTACACTTGTGACAAAGTTGAATTCTAGGGAATGCTGGTTAAAACTTTTCTACAGCAAGGCATACTATCAACCCTGAGGCCCAAAATTTTTGAGCTAACACATGCTGCAGCTGCAGCTGCAACTTACTTGGAACCTACCAGTTTCTCCAAGTTCAAGCAGTGTCAGAAGGGTCACAGGCATTCCTTTGTTCAGACAACCCACCAAACCCACCAAGCTCTGCCTTAAGGGGTTAGGTGACACACATAGATCAGATCAAGGTGCTAGTCCCCACTCGACCAGCCGGTCTGCTGACATTGTGTTAAACTAGCTAGCCTATGAATCGATCTACACTCAAATAGAGAACCTTTAACTAAAAAGTTAAAGAAAGCAACATAACACTTACTTTTTGGCGAGTCCATCCGAGCTGTGTATTCCTTGAGTGAATCCGTGCTAGCTGACCAGAGTAAATAGTCATTACAAACAACAAACCGGAATGAAAGAATATGAAATAATCTCCCATAACAATTAGTAACATCACACAAACAATGTCTGATGTATGATATTATCCCAGGTAATACTTTCTACAAAAAAGACATATATCTACCAACACAGATGCCCAGGCACCCATCATGATCTCGATGGATTTCAAATTTGTTGCTTTGATACACATAAAACCAATATTGTAATCTTCAAGGATATAATGCAAAGCAAAAATTGCAGATCTTGAACATGTCAGAGTTAAAATAGAATGGTATGTAATCTTCAAGGAAGTCAAAAGTTACGGCAGCTCGAACCAGAAGTGTTTCTTGAAACAAACATAGTTGCAAGCAAAAACTGGAGTTGAATTACTAAAAAGGTAGAATTGCAGTTAAGTTACCAATTGAAATAGAAATAATGTTACAATAAGCACCGAGATAGAAAACAGGCAACAATTAAGTTTGGGTAAACTGAAAAGCTCAGAATGAGCTCAATTCAATCTCTTTACAATTCATATCGTTCTTACAAGCTCTGCTTAGGGAAAAAATAAACCCGAGTCAGCTAAACACGGCTCAGTCAACCAGCAATTTTCAGATTCAAACTTAGCATACTGAACCATGGAAAACTTTAAGGTCATACTCCTATAAGAAATGTAATTTCTTTCAATGTGCAAACTATTCACCCCTCATTTCCAGTATAATGATAAACAAGATAACTGTCGCAGCAAATTTATAGTTTTGTGTTGCTTTCAAGGGTAAAGCAAACACAGATTACCAATTAGAAACAAAATATGTAATAAAAAAGGTTGTCTTAATTCATGTCTTGAAAATTTAAAAACTCAATCTGTTACATGAAATCTGGATCACATATTACATACACCGGGAGCATAAACATGAAAGAAGACAATGTTCAACTACCTAACTCTTTGGTCATGCCAACAATTAAGTTCAACACCTTGAATTACTTCCCCAATATCAATCTCAATTGTATTAGCTAAAACTGGAAGCTAATTAACAATTAAATACAAGATTACCCTCCTATCAAGTTATCAAATTTCTATTATCATCAAACGAAAATATAATTACACCATGTTGTAATGCAAAAACCCAGATCAAAACAATCCAAAAAAAAACACAATGTTAACCCACATTTATCTCATATTACAAACTATCAATTAAAAACTCACTGAACCCCCCCCCAAAAAAAAAAAAATCTGGTCTTTAACCCAGAGAAACAAACCTGAGTAAAAGCAAGAATAGCAATAATGGCATCAAAGCAAGCAAAAGCCAAGTTTAATCCAACTAATTCATCTGGAAAACTGCAAGAGCTCGCTTTTTCTTCAAACATTTGCGCCTCTTGCTCCCTTTATAAATTATTTTTCACTGTTTTTTTTTTTCTCTCTTTCTCTCTCTCTCTTTCCTCTAAGAGAAAGAAAGATCAAAAAGACCCTAAAACACAATCTGAAACAAAGACTCAATCTTTCCAAGTACCTTTCATGTAAGATCCCTTTCTGGGTTTTTTTCTAAAGAAACTAAAAACACATACCCAATCAACAAAATTTGTTTTTAATTTATAATTGATATATTGGAGGGTAAATTGGAGAAATTAGATTGAAAAAATGTGGAAAATATGATACGGTGTTATGTCAGATAGCAAACACGCGGGTGGCTTTCAAGGCGTTGAGTGGAAAAAATTATAAGCAAAACAAATCCCTAATTTAGAATGATAAAAGCTTTGACCTTTCTTAGGCCCCTAAAACGACATTTTCATATACTTTTCCTCTCTTCCTTTTCCTCCCTTATTATATTAAAATATATTTTCATCCGAATTATTTTAATATCCGATAACCATATGAATTTGACTAAATTTAATGTCAAGTCGAATTAAATCCTGAAATCGAAAAAATTCTCGCAATATTGTTCAAAAAATATAAAATTGTAAGCTAATTTTCCATAAATATTCATTTTGACACTCAAAAAGTGTTATATTTTAATTTAAAGTGAGCATTTATATGGTAAAATTGTACATAAATTTCTTTGAAAATGTAAAATTATAAGTTAATACGTGATAAAATTATAATTTGACTTCCTCTAAAATAAGAAAACTTCAATTTAGTCCTTCCGAAAAATTGAATTTCCAACTCTGGAAAATAATCCTCCCTACTTCAATTTGACTTCTAACAAAAATTTATGATTTGGTTCAATATGTGTTGGAAAATATTTTGGGTTTATTAATGTTTTGTGGGTATTTATTTATTCCTCAAAAATATTTGTTGGGTAGGTGTTACTTCATTTTTAATGCTAACTCGGCAGAGTACTTTAAATATAATTTAAATTATTTAGTATAAATTTATTCAATAACTATTTACACAATAATTTATTTCATTCTTGTAGTAATTTATAATTATGACATAATTTTTTATTGATTAGAGTTTGAGTGTATTTTTCTAATTTTTTAAATATTTATTGATTAGGTTTTATTTTTTATATTATTGACATTTGATTTATTAGTTAGCTAATTTGAATCGAATATTATAGAGATTTATTATATGAACAATAATCTTCCAGTTTACTCTATTTACACTACTAAAATTTAAATATTTGACATTGTTTTAAAAAAATTTAACACTTCATCCTGTTAAACTTACTGGTAATCGTTTTTATTATTTCACTCTTAATGCCAACTAAGTAGATAATGTTACATGTATTTTTATAAGTATTTTTATTGACAATAGTTTTGTGGGTATTTACATATTTTTTAATATTTTCTTCGGTAGGTGTTATTTCACCATTATTTTTTTACTTAATTTGCTATGCAATATGTATAAATACAATTAATCTAATTAAAGCAAGACTTTCTGAGAGGATTTAGAACATTTTGTTTCTTAACAGAAAAAATAATTTTCGAGTAATATTCGATTAATTACGATGAATATGTTCAGAATCATTTTTAAATAATATTCTATTGATTATTTATTAATCAATATTAATAAACATTCAACCGACTAAAACAACGATGTTGAGAGGCTCGTTCGATCAAACGAAGTGCTTGTCAAGTGGTGGAGAAGTTCAAATTTGGGTGTAAGTGGTGGAAGCAAAAAGGATAGAAAAATGACACAATAATTTAGAGTGGTTCGGTTTCAAAATAAAGCATACATCCACTATCTTAGCTTTCCCACTAAGAATGTTCAAATTCACTAGAATTTCTTCCCTTTTTACAGGCTAAAGAGGAAACCTTTACAACCTAGACCTATACCACAAAGTCTAACATCCAAAGCTTGTACCCAAAGCTTTGAGAACCTCTCTTTACAAGAGAAGTAAAAGCAAACTGAAATCTATCTCACAATGTCAATGTTTGCACTCTAAAACTCTCACTCAAACCTAATACACTTGAGCATACATTGACAATTTAGCTCACAAGTGTTTGTCTATACAAAATACAACAATTTGAGCACTAAGACATTTCTTAATCAAAAAATTGTTGACTTGATAATCATTAGTTGTTCCATGTGCTTAAAACGTCATTTTATCTTTCCAAAAGAGTCCCTAGCTATTGGTGACCGTTTGATTGAATTGGAGCTGTTGGAGATGATTTCCATGCTAAAATTTATATTTTGGTGTTGTTGGTATCGGTACTCGAATATCAGGTATCGGTACTTTGGGAAATAGTCGTTGGGGTAGCTAAAACATAGGGGTATCGGTAAACCTTAATGCATATCGGTGCGATCCCCTTCGTATCGGTACGGCTAAACTTGTACCGGTACGGGTTTGCGATTCTAAAATTTTCCTGTAGCTGAAACTCTAACATGTATCTATACAGTTGAGGGCGTATCGATACGTGACTTAAGAAATCTCAAGTTTAGCTATTCGAAACGTGTTGAAGCCTTCCAAAACCCTTTGAAAAAATTCATCAAACATATTTCTAAATTATTTGGACTTTAAACTATTTTTAAAATCTTTTCAATTTTATCCAAAATTATCTTTCAATTATTATATCAAAACAAATATCAAGTGATTTCATCAATATCAACTTATACTTTTAGGTATTGGAATTTTGGAAAATGTACCCAAAGCCAAAAACTAAGCTGATTATCGATTTTTTTAGCTTGATTAATTTTCATTATGAGATAATGTAGATGCTTATTGAGGGACGATTTTTTCAATTCAATTTAATTAATTTTAAATATAATTGTTGACCAATTGGACAACTAATTTAGATATGTATTATATAGAATCGTTATTGAGCAAGTTCGTTTAACTCAATTTACTCTATTCATGATGTGAATACTTAAACTCTAATATTATTTAAAGAACCCAGTGGTGCATCATCACATTAGATCAACTGATATATTTTTTTGTCAAAATCAACTAATTTGATATTAATTTTTATTAATTTCATCACCTTTATTTCATGAGCCTTATTTTAAATATATATATATATATATATATATATTCAGATACACAATATAAAAAAATTTAAGTTTTACACGTTTTTAGATAATTGAATGAGTGAAACGGATGATTGAAATTAACAGTAAAATATGTAAAGATTATCACTTGAGAAAAAAGAGAAAAAAAATTAATCATAACTATCTATTTTTATCTAACGATTAAAAAAACGTATAAAATTTTATTTTATACTGTACAAGTGGATTTTAACCCGCATAGTCTATTTGTAATTAACTCATTGGGACATAGGCATTTGCAGACTCCAAACACTTGCACTAATTTCTAAACAAATTAAGACAACATTTTGTCTTATTATAAGCCTTTTTGTTGTGTTTTTATTTGGAACTGAGCCCTTATCACCAAACTCTTGTTATTATGTGTCCAAATTAACAGCTAATGAGTAAAAGTTGGAACTCGGGAGTCTTCTCTTTCTAGAATTAGGGATGATAAAAAAAAACCCTGAATCTGGCAGGGTTGAACTTTTTTTGAATTGCTTGTTTTTTGGTCGATTTTTTAAGAAATTTAAGTCAAGTTTAGGATTAGGGTAAAAATTTTCCGATCCTGTTTATTTATAATTATATTTATTATATTTTTATTTATTGTTTTGAATATTTTTATTAATTTTTTTCGGGCGGATCAATTTAATTGAGGTTTTTATTAAAGTTTCGGGGTCAAGCTATACTTTTATTATATCGAGTCGGGCCAGTGACAAAATATATTAACTTCAGGTCGGGCCAAATCGAAACTTTAAATTTTTGGAATGGCCAAAAATCTGCCCCATTGCCATCCATATCCATAACTCGTGATTAAGAGATCATAAAAAATCGTTTTTTGAGTAAATAGAGATTACATTCCTATACCATGATTCGAACTCATACAAAATGAGGTAATATGAGCATACTTAGTCACTAGGCCAATCAGTAGATCTCTATCAAATAAAAATATGTAACAGTTTCCTAGTGCCACTTGTGAAATTAAAAAATAGTATAACAAGCACATTTGATCGAATTGTCAAGCTATTCATATTTATTCTTTTATATTTTTTTAGGTCATGAATTATAAACCTACTTGAAGTACTATTTTTCTTCCTCTAAAGTCCTTTTTTCCTTTATTTTTAAATAAGATTAAATTTAAAATTTATCAAAAAAAATATTAAACTGTTCACGTACCGTATAATCATCCTATATATATATATATATATATATATATATATATATATTATGTTGAGGAGATAAGCTGCTTTATGTGTTTCTAGTTTCTAATGAAATATAAGTTGATATTCATATGCATTGATTAATCCAAGAGAGACAATGAAAATCGCGTAAAACAATAAACTATGGCTCACACAAAAACCAATGCAACTCGGTTCCCCACTGCACACCAAATCTTCCCTGTCCCTGCGAATGCGATTGCGATTGCATTGTTCCATATGAAAAGATGTCATTGCCAGGGTGTTTGCTGTTAGACAAAGCAACTCCAGCAAATCAGAAGCGGTGTTTACCCTTAAAAAAAAGGCAAAATGACAAGATGCCCTCAACTTTTGTATGTTTTGTCATTTGGCTCCTTATTCTTTTTTTTTTGAGCAAACAACCCCCAACGTTTGCATCTTTTGTTATTTGGCCCTGTAACACCTCGGAATCCGGCCTAGTCAGAATTGGGCTTCGGTGATCGGAAACCTATATAAAAAATGTCCAAATATTGTATTTATATTGACTACAAAGTCGATAGTATCGATAGTGGACTTTAATTGAGTCAAATTATTGTTTAAAAGACCTTAATAGGATTATAGGGAATCTTTTAATGGCTAAATCGTAAGAATTAGAAGTTTGGGGGTAGAACTATAGACCATTGAGAGTTGAAGGACTAATTATGCGATTAGCCCCTCCTCAATTAAAATTTCCCTACGTGGGATAAGCATAATCAATTCCTTCATATGAAGGAAAGCTGTCCTAATTAAAAAGGAAAGAATTAGGAGTTAGGAAGACTTACCCGGTTACTTCTTCAAGCAAGCTCCTCACCAAGTTATCATCTTCTTCACCTAAGCAAGCACCTTCATTGGAGCTTGACTTCAAGATAGCTTTTTCTTCGATTTATTGTTATCAAATCATTGTAATCGATCAGGTAAACCATAATCCCCAAACTATGGTGGGAATCCATGGATAAATCAAGCTTAATCAGAAGCTAGGGTTTGGCTATCCATAGAGTTTGCTAGGTAATAGCTATTTCGAGCTCCGATATTGATTTTGATATCGTTATATTCATTCCGGTATCATATTATTGAATCTAATCGAATCCTATTATTTTTGCCTAGCTCAAGAAGTTGGTGGAGATCATCCACCGTCACAAACAAAAACTAGGAACAAGGGAATTTCTATATGGGAGCCTTGAAAGCTTCTGATTATCGAGATGAGTGTAGTTGAAGTCTCGGGATTAGGCTAGGTGCCTTTCCCGACTTCATTGTTAATAAAAATTATCATTGTCAACCCCGTTGTTAGGGATTATTGCATCGAAACACTTATCGAAAATTATGGTAAGCTATCGTGTCGAGTATTGAACATTGTCATCGTTATTGCTATTGAACATCGGATATATGTATCGTTATTGTCAATGAATGTTGTTATTGTCATTAATCATCGCCATTGTCATTGAACCATGAAAGTGCAGGATATTGGCATAGCATCGATATAACATTGATATAACACTCATGTAGCCATTGCCATTGATCATTGATGTTAGCATCGTTATTATCATCGAAACATTGCAAATGAAGTATCGACCATTATTGATATCGTTGAGACCATTGAACATTGTCATTGTTATTGATATTGCCATTGGACATAGACATCGAGATATTGTTTATTGTCAAGAACATTGAACATGGTTATTGATATTGAACGTGAATTATCGATATTGTTACCGGACCTTGGATTCGAAGAACATTGGATACAATTAGCATGCCATAGAATTCACGAGCTTAGTGTACGGGTGGACTACGGTCCTAGGGCTACGGCCTATATTGATTTGGCAATGCGGAGGGATGTGTTGTGGTATTGGTTATATTGGCTAGGCGGAGGGACTGAACTAGTTATTGATTTGGCAAGGCGTAGGAATTCGCGTATCCATTATCCGGAATCGATCCAAGGGTTATTGATGAAATATGGATTTATTGTTATTGAACATGAACATTGCATTGCTATCATAAATCTTTTGCATCGTTGTTGGAAAGATATGAATCGTAGTGCATTTCCATGACATTGTGTTATTTTTTACTACCTCACTAGGCAAAATATGCCTAATGCATTGCATTTCATCCATTTCAGGTTAAGAGATTCAAGTTGGAGATCAGAGAAGTTGTTGCGTTGCACAAGTCACAAGCAAGTTTGAAGTAATGTATATCGAACTTATAAACTCCTAGTAGGGTGGCAAAGTACCTAGAACAGTCTTATAAGGTCCTTTTGATATGTGTAATATGTGCTTGTGGTGTAATAGTGCCTAATGCCCTAATGACCCTTATGAAATGGCATAAAAGTGACTAAAATGCATAATTGGATCTAAAAGGTGAAAACATAGTGAATGGGTTCGGATCAACACGAAATTATGCATGCTAGTAGTTTTTGTTGATTAAAACTTGATGGTAAAGTTTCATTACATTTGGACCATGATAGATAGTTTAATTCGAATAAAAATCAGCAAAAATCTGTTATCTTAATGCAGGGCGTATCGATACGGTGGATGGTGTATCGATACGGCCTTGCATATTTAGTCAGGTCAACGATGGTCAATAAGGGGAGTATCGATACGGCCTAGGCATATCGGTACGAGTTTTGGTCACTGGAATTTGGGATCAAAAATAGTATCAATACGGGGTTAATGCGTATCGATACGAAGTCAACATGGTCAACCAGTATCGGTATGACCCTCAATCGTATCGATACAGGTGTATTGCAATTGAATCTGAATTTGGGAATTAGGTTAAGATATACCGATACGGCTATAAGGGTATCGGTACGGTGACAGTTAAAACGGTTAAAAGGTGAAGAACACAGTTTTGCATTATTTACATTTTAGTCACTAATTAATGCAAGGCTTAATTGAATGGACAAAATAACTCTGAATTATATGAAAATTTGTATACTCACTGTTTGAATGATAAAATTTATTTTGGTTAAGTTAATTTCAAAAAAGGACCACTAAAATATTGAAATTACGTTTAAGTCCCTAAGGCATATAAATGTTGTAAATTGGTCATAATTGGCTAATCATTAACTCGAGATAAATTGATGGCATTAGGGTAATGATTTTTCTTGTATGTTAAGTACAGCAACATCATTTATTGCATGAAAATTCTGTATCAACCACCGCTTAGTTCATCGGTAACATACTCTGACCCAGCTTTCGACTAGGGCAGAAAAGGGTGTTACATTTGTGGTATCAGAGCTAGATTTTAGTCGATTCTAGGACTAAACCGAAGCTTGTTATTGTGTTACTTTGCCACCTAGGAGTTTTTACATTGTGTATATTGTGACTTGTCAACTAATCTGATTTCTTTATGTTATAGTTATGTCTGAGACGAACGAGGCTCATATTCACGAGCATGCCACTGGCTCCTTGACCCATGGCGAGGAAGTAAGGAGGGAGACCCACCGAACCCACCTAATCCCCCACCTCAGCATGTTGAGCCAGTGGTGCCTGATGCACAGACAGAATGCTATCAGGACATGGCTGACATTTTCAAGCAATTCATGACATCTATAAGGGTCGATACGGTGGTGCAATCGACCCACCCATTGTCCAGTACACTCGACCCCTATTGATAAGTTGGCGTCACTCCAAGCCTACACCTTCACTGAACAGGATGACGACAGTCCTGAGACCACGGAGTACTGGCTGGACAACACGCTAAGGATCCTGACCAAACAACTACAATGTTCGGATGAGCACAAGTTAGAGTGCACCCTTGCATTGCTAGCTGATGAAGCATTGTAGTGGTGGGAGACCACGATTCTTACCGTCCCTAAATAATTGGTTACTTAGAGTCCTTCCTTCAAGAATTCCGAAAGAAGTACATTAGCAAGTATTATCTCGCAGAAAGACGCAATATCTTTCTTCACCTGAAGCAAGTTGGTTGACCTGTTGAGCAATATATTTATGATTTCTGCAAATACTATCGATATGGTGCAGAATACATTAAGAAAGAAGAAGACAAGTGCAGGATGTTTATTGTTGGGCTTAGTGATGAATTACGCCCTATGTTTACTACTTTGGGGATCATTGATTTCTAAGATCTTGTGAACCGAGTCAAAGCCACTGAAGCTACACAAAAGACCATGAGGTCAGATGGATCTAATAGGTTCAGAATGAGGTATGAGGGTGATTCTTGACCTCCCAAGTGGAATAAAAAAAGTAAGAATCAAGCCCCCAAGCAGAATGTGTATTCCCAACCTTCTCGTTCTGGGAATATCGAGAAACCTCAAACGGTGACCTAGTCTTTTACCAAGATGGTCTTAATTGGAAGCACCAGAGGCTCCAACCGGAACACACAAAACCTAGTTTGCAACTACTGCCAAAAACGACACCCAGCAGGTCAGTGTCGCAAGTAGTCTGGAGTCTGCTTCTATTGTGGCGAGCAGGGCCATTTCATACGCGATTGTCCTTTGGGTGCAACCAAGTCTATGGCTACATCGGCAAGTACTACAACCCCTGCCCAATCCTTATAAGGTAAGGGGAAAATACGAGGTTCATCAAGAGCTACAGGGAAACCCAGTGGCTCGGGCAAGACACCGAGAAGCAAAAATCCAAGACTTCTACTCAAATGTATCATGTGAGGAACAAGGAGGAAGAAGATGAGCCTGATGTTATTGCAGGTACCATTGAATTGTTTTCTCTTCCATTATATGCATTGATTGACCCTGGCTCTACTCATTCATTTATAAGCACTGAATTGGTTAAGAAACACAGAATGACTAGTGAACCTATAGCATCGAAGATCTTTGTAACTAACCCACTTGGTGATTATGTCACCATAAACTTTGTATGTAATAACTGCCCTATGGTGATTCAAGGGATTCCTTCCGTGGCTAATTTGTTGCCTTTACCAATCCACGAGTTTGATGTGATACTGGGTCTAGATTGGCTTAGTGAGCATCAAGCATGGGTGGATTGTAGTAAACAAAAATTGAATCTCCGAGGCCTTGGCAAGGAGAGCATTGTGTTGACGAATTCCAAAACCTCATCCTTGTACGCTTTGACTATTGAAGCTAAAGATGGCCACAATTATCGGATGTTGACACTGTGTACGAATTTACCGATGTCTTCCCCAATGAACTCTCGAGTTTATCCTCAATCTGTGAGGTTGAGTTTGGCATCGACGTACAACCTAGAATTACTCTAGTGTCCATTGCACCTTATCGAATGGCAGCCGTTGAGCTAAAAGAACTGAAGGCCCAGATTCAAGATTTGCTTGATAAAGGCTTCATTCAACCGAGTTCTTCGCCCTGGGGAGCTTCGGTTCTCTTTATGAAGAAGAATGATGGTTCCATGAGGTTATGCATTGATTATCGAATGTTGAACAAGGTGACCATCAAGAACAAATATCCATTGCCAAGAATTGATGACCTATTCGATCAACTCAAAGATGCCACTATGTTTTCCAAGATCGACTTAAGGTCTGGTTATTACCAAATGAGAGTTAAAGAATGTGATATGCCTAAAACTGCCTTCCGTACAATATACAGTCACTATAAATTCTTGGTGATGCCATTTGGGCTAACCAATACACCGGCAGCTTTTATAGACCTAATGAATCGGGTTTTAGACCCTATCTCGACAAATTTATGGTGGTGTTTATTGATGACATCCAAATATATTTTAAGGATGTAGCAGAGCATCGTGATCACCTTCGCATTGTGCTTCAAACTTTTAGGAAGAAGCAGTTATTCACCAAGTTCTCCAAATGTGAGTTTTGGCTTAATGAAGTTGCATTCCTTAGGCAATTTGTATTGGCCTCGGGTATTCAAGTAGACCCGAAAAAGATTCAAGCCATTCTTGATTGGCAACCACCGAAGAATATTGACGAAGTAAGAAGTTTTCTTGGTCTTGCTGGCTACTATAGGAGATTCGTTAAAGGATTTTCTATGATAGCAGCCACTCTGACTAAGTTATTGAGAAAGGAAGCTCCGTTCATTTGGACTACAGATCAACAAAGGAGCTTCGACCAATTGAAACAAGTTTTGACTCGCGCACCAGTTCTAACCCAACCTGAGTCGGGAAATGACTATACATTTTACAGTGATGCATCGCATCTCGGGTTAGGATGTGTATTGACGCAAGAAGAAAAAGTCATTGCATATGCATCGAGACAACTCAAGCCACATGAGATGAATTATCCTACTCACGATTTATAATTGGCTGCAGTTGTCTTTACGTTGAAGATTTGGAGACATTATCTCTACGGGGAGAAATGTTACCTCTTCACTGATCATAAAAATCTTAAATATCTCCTAACTCAAAAAGAGTTGAACCTTCAACAATGGAGATGAATGGAACTCTTCAAGGACTATGACTTTGTCATTGACTACCACCCGGGCAAGCCAAATGTTGTAGCTGATGCACTCAACCGCAAACCTAAGTTTGGTAAGTTCTGTTGTTGACTCTCAAGTCTATTGTGATGATTCGTATATCGACTTATTGCAAATCCTTGTGTTGTAGCTTCTCAAGCTATCAACGTTCACTTTCATCTTAAAAAGCATCGTTGCCTTGTAGCTGAACTTCAAGTTCAGTCTACCATTACATCGAGAATTCAAGCATTACAATAACAGGATTCTAGATTCCAAACCATCATTTCCAGGTTGTAAGATAACCCGAATTTCAGATTGAATTCTAAAGGACTCTTATGCTTTCGTGATCGGGTCTGTATACCTGATGATGAATCTTTTCGTACTGATATCCTCAAGGAAGCTCATTCGAGCTCTTTCTCTATTCACCTGGGGCCAGTAAAGATGTACAATGACCTACATGAGCTTTATTGGTGGCCGGGCATGAAACAAGTCATAGTTGAGTTCGTATCCAAGTGCCTCATGTGTCAGCGTGTTAAGGCTGAGCATCGTGTTCCTACCGAATTACTGCAACTTATTGATCTACCGCAATGGAAGTAAGAGAAGATCACCAAGGACTTTGTCAGTGGTCTGCCTCTAACTCCTACTAAACATGATGCAATTTGGGTCATTGTGGATCGTTTAACCAAGTCAGCACATTTCTTACCGGTTCGAATGGACTATAGACTTCCCAAGCTGGCTAACTTGTATACCAAGGATTTAACCAAGTCAGCACATTTCTTACCGGTTCGAATGGACTATAGACTTCCCAAGCTGGCTAACTTGTATACCAAGGAAGTCATTAGACTCCATGGGTACCTCAATCTATCATTTCCAATCGAGATACCCAATTTGTACCCAATTTGTATCCCGATTTTAGAAGTCTTTAAGAGTTGGTCTTAGTATTGCCTTTCTTTCACCCACAATTCGATGCCAATAAAGAGTAATACAAATTTTGAAAGGACATGCTACGAGCCCAATCTATTCCCATGGCAACACAAAATGCATGTGAGCAATGGTACATAGTAAAATTCTGTAGGAGTACGAATTGAACACTCAATATATACCTCGGGCCCAATCTATTACCTTGGCAACACAAAATTTTAAGGACTCGGAATTGTTGAGCCAGCTCCCCAAGGAACGGCTCTCCAAAAATAGGCGTATGCCACTTTGAACGGCGAGCACACGGTATTCTTTAGTAAAAGGCGAAAGAATAGTTCGCTCTGTGCTCACCGCACGGCTCCGTGGTTTTTGTACGCGCATTTGCGGTTTTATTTATAGTCTCACTTGGGGCTCTCAAGCTTATATCTTAAGGATGTGGGATTCTTGCTTCAGCCCGCCCCTGCTGCCCCCACCTTCTTTCAACCCTCAATCATCTCCTAAACATCCTCTCCATTTTTCATCCTTTTATCTCACACTTTAAACTCTACACCGTGAATTTATCCTCCCCTAATCGAATCATATCTTCCTGAAATAATAAGGAATTTGTCTAAATAACAAAAAGAGTTGAACCAGCTGGTGAGTGGTAGAGCTAGTTCAAATGGATTCGGCTGAGTTCATCGATTCCTTTCATGGTAACTAATATAGAGTTTTGCCTGTTTCTTTTGGATAAGAAAGGGAAGATGAAGTGTTCCTTGGTAGTTGTTGTTTATCGTTTCTTAATAATCTTAGACTCCATAAACTGGCCATTGGTTGAAGTCCTTTGATCCATTTATATTATTGCTTGTGAGAAATGGCCAACATGGCCGATGCAATACCTGTTAATCTTCCAACACTCGGCTCTGAAAAATTCCTATTGGAGCCAAAGCTCCTAGAGTTGAAAATCACTGGACTGTTGATTCTATGCACTCCATTGAACCCAACCGTCCTCGAGCAATGAACAAAAGAATTGCCGAAATCGTAGCAAAGCATCCCAAGCTGCTGATTCTATCCGACGAAATATAAACAAATAATTTATTCACCGGTAACTCACACGAGCTTTGCATCTTTGCCAGTCATGTGGAAGCGGGTTCTAACAGTTGATGGTTCTTCAAAGGCTTTTGCGATGACTGGTTGGCAACTCGGATACACTGCTGGACCTAAGCACTTTGTTGCGGCATGTAATAAAATCCAGTCACTTCAGTTCAGGAGCTAGTAGCATATCCCAAAAAGCAAGGCTTGGTGCATAAGGCTTGGGATGTGCGGAAGCAGTTTCTGCCACGTATAAAAGCTTTCGGGAGTGATGATATTTCGTGGTTAAAAGCTTTCGGGAGCGTTAAGGTATCAGAACCTCACAGAGCTTTCCATCTATTCATTGTTTTCAGTTCTTACTATGGAATAGAAGCCGAAGGTTTCGGTAAAATAAAAAATTCATAGTTGCTTTGTCGATATTTCCTGGACAAGGCTCAGGTCGCACTATCCCCCAGAGGTGCATTCGGGGACGATATCTGCATTCGGATATCATATGCAGCATCCCTCACCACCTTACAAGCTGCCTTTAAGAGAACTAAGAAATCATTCATCTCCCTCAGGCCTGCTGTTCCTGTTTAACACGGGAATTATATTATCCAGCAATTTCACTTTATTTTGGGACCGAGACAATTTGATTTTTTTTTTTGTTCTAAAACCAAAACAAAATATGACCATAATATTTACTTGAATTATAATAGTCAGATGAAGATTTTCAAGTCGTTATGGCAATAATGTAAGGGCAATATCCAAGCAGAAATTTACACACAAAAATGATACAGGGATGATGAACCTATCCCCTACATTAATATGTGCAACTCATAAGTCATAAACCACTACATCTATGCATTTCCTGGTACAACAACACTAAGGTTTCGATTTATTCATCATACTCCGAATCATCTTCAGTTTCTTCATCTTCGCCACTTTCCTGCAATGACGAAAACTTTCAGCAAGGTAAATTAACTGCTTATTCTGGAGATAAAGTTTCAGTAGAAAACTTAAAGCAAGTTTACCTTTCTTTTATTATATTCTGCCATGGCTGTATCAAACTCTGCTCGTTTCTCAGTCGCAATATCGTAATATTTGACTTTTTCCTATTGAAGAAAGATTGGAATTAGCATGTGAGACAACCCTAATAGTTGCTTCTCAATTTAATGAAGTCCTTTATTTTCTATTGTTATGTACATTTTACTGTCATCAAGTTCTGGAATATGAATCAACCTAAGAGATTTGGCATCCTTGGCATGTACTGATATGATTGCCAAGTTATTTCTATGCATGCTACTAAATTCTGCATCCGTAGTTAGGTAATGAAAATCCTTTGCTAGTGCAATAAGCTAATAACGAAAATCGGAACAATTCTATAACCGGGAATTAATATGCTAATCTTAGAAGTATTATGCAGTTGGACATTACCCTTGAGCAAATCCGTGAGCAGATAACGAATGTGCAACTTGTCTTTAAAGAGAACTTAAGCATGCTTTGATCGGCCAAGGATTTGGGCTAACACGAAGCTAAACATCATTACTAAAATTGCTTGGCTCTCAGAATCGAATTAACATGTTCCACCAATAAATCGTACAAGCATATCACCAAGTTAAGTTATCATAACAGATAAGACAGATTATAATTTACACGCTGATCATGGACAACTCATACTGCAACCAAACCAAAAAGAGCACATGCCAATTATATGAATTCGTAAGGAACACAAACAACACAGACCCAATTCAAGATTAGTCGGCACAAACCTCGTATGTCATCGTCTTCCACTTCTCACCACATGCTTTCCCAATCTGAAACAACATATTACAGTATTCATTAACATATATGTTACAGACAGAGAGAGATTCACTTTGCTAAATTAAGAATTGTGTTCTTAAACCATGACATACATCACGCATTGACTTGACATCTGGGTTCTGCTCTTGGAATTCCTTGCGAAAATCCTCCCTTCAGTACATGAGAAAGAAAACTCAGTTAGATTAATGTCTATCACAAAGAAAACTCAGTTAGATTAATGTCTATCACAAGAGGACAATCACATTTATTTCAACAAAACTAGCAGAAAGATCCTTTGATATAGGAACCAAAGCTCACTATCCAGAATATATACATACATGCATAATGTTGAGACTTGAGAGATTTTTATGGACCCCCCAACACATCCGATATTATTCCTGGAGAAGTTTACTATGGGCTCTATCCTAGGGGTTTGTCTAGCGGGAGCACCTAAGATGACTGAATAGGCGAGCTGACCCAGGAAACTTGAAGAGATTGCACTTAGTGGTATTTGAACTCATGTCTATGCTCTATGACATTGGTTTAAAATCCCACCGTGTGCAAACTCTCCAAGTTCACTAGGCCGGCTCGACTGTTCAGTAATCCGAATGTTTGGGGGTTTGCAAAATTCCCTCTATAAATCTCTCTCTATATATGGATTATTATATGCATTAGCCGTGGGAAAAAATAGTCCACAAGCATGTATAATTTAACTTTAAAAGCTAAAATTCAAATCTCCAACCCTAAAACTCTAAATTCTAACCATAAACCCTAAATTATAAACCAAAACCCACTGTCAATGCAGGAGATATTTTATCCCTATTATATTGCATATACATTTGAACTAATGCCCGAAAACTATAAAGTCTAACTTTAGAACCTGATTCCCAGTTTCAAGGGAAGGAAAGATATAAGAAGCATGAGTAATTGCGGCCAAGAGAAATGGTACTATCAACAAAAAGTTAACCAAATCTATGAACAAAAATTATACCTAAGGAAAACTCACAAGAAGTAAAAGAAAGCAGTCGGTGGTTTCTTGGGCATTTTAGCATCGATTTTTGTTTTCTTCTTCTTTTGCTTCGATTTGAGCCTTGACTTCGACTTGGGTCTCGTTTCGCTCTCGTTAACAACACTCCCTTGAGCTATCTTCTTCATTTTCTCACTTGATTTCATCCTCAACATCATTTGGCTACCATTTTTTTTTCAAGCAAAATTGTCTATTGTTAACCCCAAAAATTCCTTACAAGCAAAAATAAACGAAGAAAGCTATAATTTGTTTTGCAAATTACAAAAGCAAATTTTACAAAGCAAAGGGGTGAAAGAGAGAGAAATACTGATTGGAGGCTGTTGATGGGCTCTTAGCTGAACTTGAAGTAACGGAGGTTGAAGATGAGCGATCATTTTTTGACTTTGGAGCCTTCTTCGCCATTCTTTGTTTATATTTCTCAGGCAAACAGGAGATGGAGACCCAGAGCTAGCGGTTTGGTTTTCTTCCGTCGGTACGCACCGGTCAGGCAGTTACCACGTCCACCACAACTCGATTGTTTATGGCCGGAAACGAGCGCGTGAGGGTCAGTGCCAAATTGCCAATGTATTTGCTTCAGAGCTGAAGGCTACCTTTTCTAGGCTATAGCAGTGTAATACTTGGGCTCATGTTAAATCCTACAACTGGCCCAACCTCAATACGGAAACTACTAGCCCATGGCTCCACTCTCTAAAAGCAGTCCCCAAACTCTCTCTTGACAATAAAGCTCGACACGAAAATATTGAACTTTTGACTTAACTCGATATGAAAAAAATTAGTTCATTTTAACTTGATTCAAAATTTTATAAATTATACTAAAAATAATTTAAAAAAGAATTAATTTGTAAAATGAAATTTTGAATAAACACAAAAAATAATAAAAATAGATTAAGAACGCCGTAGTTATTTCCATATATCACGTGAAAAAAATAGATTTATATTACGTAATTTGTATCCCCGTAGTTATTAAAATAAATTAAATGCCAACATTCAATTTAGAACAAGTATGTATATCACACAAAATCACACATACTTGCCCGATCTTTACCAGGTGGGGTTCATAGGATGAGGATTGGAGGCCAAACTTTAAAAGTGTGAAAAATAAAATCAGTGACTCCATTGGAGATCAAACCCAGAATCTTTAGTTCCGCAGATCAGTGCCTTGTCCATTAGGCCAATAAAACATTTTGGTATATATATATATATGGAAACAACAGTTGAGTGCCCCATTTAAAGCACCTCAACTATTTTATATAAAAACCATAAAATTAAATTGGGACGTAAAGTAAACTTTATGTTTGTATTTATATCTTTGTTTATATGTAACTTTAACATTATGAATTAAATTACAATCAAAAGTGTTAGAAGAATAGCCGTAATTAGTTTAAGTGTTTGTTAATGAGTTGTAATTAGTTAGTTGGGTTAGATAAGGGTCTAATAGCTCAGTTGGATTGGGTAATAAAAACCCACGTCATTGTAGAGGGCTTTATTGCTCTTAGTTTTATCATTTTCACAGAATATGATTTTAGAATTCCTTTTGTCTATTATTTTGCTAAATTCCTAATCGTTTTTTCATTCGCTTTCACCGTCGATTACCATCTTCGGCCACCGTGTTTGAGTTCTCGCAAAGAGGCTTCAACAAAATAAGCAAATGTTGAGATTTTGATGGACTTAAACTGAACATAAACATCCCCTTGACAAGAGCCTTACAATTGGGAAAATTTTGTTTGTACACAGTTTTCAGTTCTATGATGGACTTGAAGACGGCAACCAGAAACAGCAAAGGGTCAGCAAATTAACACACAAAGCCATCAACTAAGGAACTTCATCTTTTAAACAAGAATGTGTCCGAAAAGCTCAAACCTTTTTACATCAGGTATCCAAATTTAGCTCGAAAAGAATCTAAAGACGCCTAATTTAATTACAACATTCCACAAGAAAAGAACTTTGATTAACGAGGTATAAAAAACCAACCATGTATCTTGTACAATAAAACCAAAATTACAAAAGGAAACATATTTAGGAAAAAGGGTACTCATGTTTTTAGCTAAAGAATCGAAAACGAAATTCAAAATCACATAATGAGAAAAATACAATTACTTTGAAAGAGAACGATAGCTTCCGAAAAATACAAGCAACACGAGTAGGACCAATGAAAATAATCTTATCCAAATTTTGATTGATGGGTACAAGAGACGAGTGTAGAGAATTCGAGGCCAAGTGAAAAGTGGTGAGCAGAGTGGGCAAATAGAATTAAAAGGAAGATGAACGGATAAAATTACCGCCGTCATCGGTGGAGAGATGCCGGTGCCGACAAGAGAGAATTGCAATCAAGATGATATTTTTTTAGTTGAAGAAAAAATGACTAGTTTGTTTTACGGATAATAAGACAGATAAATAAATTGCAGAAAAATGTAAAAGTAAAAATAGTTGACTAGGAAAACAAATTGTGTTGACTATTTTATTTTACATGAACCAAATATTAGAAAATAGGGAAAATGAATTCCAAAATTGATTTTACTTCAATCAAATAGACCCTAAACGTATATTTCTGCAACGTTCAAGTCTAAAATATATGACAAAATCTAAGTTTCAAGACTAAATTAAAAATATATATATATTAAATATAGGATCTCAATGCACGAGATTTTGTAACACTTACTAATGGGACCTATCAATTAGTATTACACAACAAAGGTTAAGAGACCAAGTTAAGAATAGTTTTTAATTTAAAAAACTAACGTGGATAAAGAAATTAGGAACTATTAAAAAATAAAATTAAAGAATTCAAATATTAGATATAAAAAATCAAATGTGGGCTTTACGCGAGCCCAATTTAAATGAAAAGATAGATAGATACACGTGGCCTAATTCAACAGAATCAAATCCCGTAGACCAGGGCCTTCCCAATTGGGCCGAATCGGATAACATAAACAACTTCATCTCTCTACGCCAGCTCAATTGCCGCCAAAAACCAATCTTCCTCCTACTTTGTTCCCGCCAAAAACCAGTTCTCTCTTAAGAGCGTCTCGTTTTGCAATACAGATTCGCGTTTTCTTCTCAAAAAAGTTGTAGTGTAAGAGCATGAATGATCAGAAAAGAAAGAGATGTAGAAAAGGAGTCGGGAGCTCAAGATTATGCTGATAGAAAGAAAGATGTCTGCCTATTTTTGTCTCAAGATGTACTGTTCCTCCATCGATCTATATTTCTAGTATCAATTTAATTTACCCAGTAATCCATGGTTTTAATTTTTGTGCAATTGCTTTATCAGATTTACCACGACAAAATGAAGGCTATGGATAAATCACAAGCGCCGCCGCCTCCTCCTTGTCAAGATCTCCGATCTCCGCTCTTTCAACAACTTTGCCCCTAGGTTCTCTCTTCCTGTTGCTTACTTTCTCTTTTGAGCGTTGATTGAATCAAAAATCACTTGGGTTTCTGTTTATTTTTATGGGTTGTTAGGGTTCTGAAGAATCCGAATGAATATATGCAGCGATTTTGCGATGCGGTGGCGGAAGCTGCTAAAACCATCAGCCCAAAGTAATTGAAAGGAGGAGAAGCGCTACACGTGGGATTTGAAGGCCATTTTGCTTCTCGTCGCGTTCTCCTCGAATTCACAGGCTCTCACGGTATGCGCCGTTGCGATCGTCTCGAACAGGTTCGTTCGGGTACTGAGTAATTAACTATTATTTTATGTTTGACTAAACCTTCTAGACCAATCTATCCGCTCGAACAGGTTCGTTCAAGCATTTCATTAAATAAAGTAATAGTTTATTGGGAATATCAAGCCAATCTTTCTCGACCTGACACGCGAATGTTGGTTTCCTAAAACCGCGGTTCCAAGGCTTGTCAAAACCCAGCTCTTCAAAGTTCGCTTTTTTCGCTCTAGCACCTACTTTGCCTCTCGTCAAGTCATAACCATGCAAAGTTCAATTCTCTTAGCTTCCCCTCTAAATTCTCTCCGAAAACCCAATCTCAACACTGGGGTTTCCTTTCTAAGACCCTCTCCCAGTCTCAGGCCAACCAGGAAATTCTCTTCAATGGCTTTCGCGGATTCTTCCTTCGCCGTTGCTGCTCCCAGGCGTGAGAAAGATGTGGATGCTTACTCTGGTAATTTGCTTGCTGGTGTGAGCGGGGTTGGAAACATCGACAGGTTTGATGCTGGCGAGTTTCCAACCCGGATTGCCGGTGAGATCCACGGGTTCACTTCTCAAGGTTACATTGATGTTAAGTGGGATAAGAGGGTTGACGCTTCCTCGAGGTACTCTTTGGTCGCAGGCAAAAAGGCACTGGAAGACGCCGGTCTTGGGGTTGATAAGTTATATAAGGTGGCTTGTTGCCTCGTTTCAGAGCTTTTTCCTTTTCTGGTTTTCAGTTGGCGGGCTCTTTTCAGTTGTAATCCCATTTTGGCTCGAGTTTGATTGTTTTTCGTGCTTGATATGGACTCAATAAAATTGGATAAGATTATAAATAGTTGCCTTAAATATTTTCTAGTCTGCTTTGGGTTTGCATCGGAATTTCAGCTCCTGTTATTAATTACTTCATTAAAACATTGTGTTCTGTATCAACCCTTTTCTCTCAAGGGTGCTAACAAAAAATGTTTTTGTGTGTTGTATATATTGCAGATCGATAAGGAGCTAACTGGAGTGCTTATAGGGTCGGGTATGGGTGGTATTTCAGTTGCATTTGGTGGCCTTCGAAACCTGTTTGAGAAAGGTTTTAGGAAAATTACACCATTCTTTGTTCCTCGTATTATACCAAACATGTCACCTGCCTTGCTTGCCATGGATCTTGGCATCATGGGCCCTAATTATCCAATTTCAGCTTTATGCGCTACCTCCAATCATTGCTTCTATGCTGCTGCCAATCACATCCGCCGAGGTGAGGCTGAAGTGATGGTTGTGGGTGGAACTGAAGCTCCAATTGTTCCTATTGTGATTGGGGGTTTCACTATAGCATTGTCTCAAAGAAATGATGATCCTCAAACTGCTTCGAGGCCATGGGACAAAGATTGAGACGGATTTGTAATCACTCATTTTTATCCGGTGTATAAGTATTGTGTTTTTAATAATTATTGTATGTATGCATATTATATGTGATTAAAGTGTGTGAAATATGTGTGATGGGTGTAAGTGCATGCATATTATACATATTATGTATGTGTTACTATTTATTTGTGTCATACGTGTTTATGTTTTATGTATACATTGTTTGTATGTGTACATTACGTGTATGATTATATGCATGTATGTTAGTATGTTACATTAATTAATGTTTGCATGTGTATTCGTATGTTACACATGTATGTGAATGTGCACTTGTACGTATGTATGTACTATCGTATTATTATTATTATTATTATTATTATTATTAATATTATTGGACTAACGTAAAATAAAATCCAAAACATAAAATCCAAATATTTTATAATAGTCCAGTCCAATATGTATTACAGACCCAAAATATGTTACAAGGCTTATTTTGGCCTGACCTAATATCTTAAAAACTCTAAAAAACCAAGTATAATAACCCTTCTTTTCATTGCAGCCGTCACCCTCCCAATCGTTGGATCAAGATTTGATTCAACGGTCAAGATGATACCAAGATGATCCAGGTAAACGCGTGTAATCACCTATCCGGGTTCATTCGTCTCTGTCAGCGTTTTATTAACTGAAGTATTTCTCCCCGCCACGTTCGAGATCGGATGGGCTTTGCTCATTCCAAGACCAGATCTAGGTCTTTCATTTCCCACCAACTCGTTGGAATGATCCAACGGTCGTGAAATTTGGCGAAGACACACCACCACCTTACTTCCTCCTTGTCAACCAATGCTCGGATGCACCAAAAGAATGAAAATACAGGGTGTCAGTACCAAACCGAACAAGACATGTATTGTATTTTATATTCTACCGAAAAAACTAGAGAGAAAAGAGAGCATATATGTAATGAGATCTACCATCTTTTATCGGGGTTTTTACCGGATCGTAAAATACAAAAAACAACAAAACGAGGTTATCCAAAAAAAATACAAATTTCCATCGATAATATTTCTTTTTTTTGAATCTCATACATGCATGAAAAAACAACAAGAAACAAAAATAGAGTTTACCTAAAAAAACCTTTCAACACGGTGGTGATAAGCTGAGGTGAGCCACAAAAGGGGTTTCTTCTTTGCTTCTTCGTTGAAATACCATAGATCTAGGGTTTTGATGGTCTCAAAATCTATTTTAAAGGTTTTAGGGTTCGGCCTTTTCAAAAGTAAAGATTTTTTTTTTCGAGAGGGGTCTAGGTTAGGTTTTGAACTGATTGAGTCCCAGACGTGAAGTAGCGGACGCCTCTAGAACACACCAAGAGAGTTGGGGCTTGTGTTTTCTGGGAAAATATAGAGAATAGGAGGGCTTTATCTCTTGGGGCTAAAAAAATGAGAAAAGAAGGGAAAATGGGCCGGTTGTGGTGTCTTATAGACACAATTTTTTTAAAAGTGGTGTAATTACCTTAAGGACTTGAATTCACGTTTTTGAGCGATGGGGTTTGATTTCAATCATTTTTCTTTTCTGTTTTATTGCAATTTGATCACTAGATTACCCGAAAATCCGTTTTCAAATGGTGAAATTACCTTCTTAGTCCTTCCGCGTTTTGAATATTTGCACTTTGGGTTTGCCCTTGGTCAAATGAGGTGTTCAGTCCTTCTAGGCTTTCTTGTTTTTGTAATTACGTCCTTGAATTTACTTTTGTTTTTGTTTTATTTATTCATTTTGTTTCTGTTTTCTTTCATTCTGGCCCCCTGGCAGTTTCATTAATAGCATTAATATGTCATGTTTAAGTATGTTTTATTTTGTTTGTATATTAAGTTCATTGGTGTTTTATTGTGCGTGCTCTTGTGGTTGTGTTTTAGCATGTTTGCTTTGCCCATTGTGTGTTCTTCTGTTTTTTATTTCATGTTCTCATGTTTTATAATATATGTTTAGTTGATCGTATTTCACCTTTATATTCCTGTTTGTCAGCTCATATTTCACCTGTTTGATCGGTGCTTGTCTAGTTTATGTGTAGATAACATGTTTTATCATGGATTTTATGTTCGCCTTCCTTTTTGGTTACGTGTTAGTATGGTGTTTTATCATATTTAAATAAGCATGTTAATTTGTGGATGTAAATTATGTTATATGATAGAAGTCAAGTTTTAAATTTTTTATATATAAATTGGCACATTGTTATGTTAGTTTAGCATTACATCTCATGTATGTCATGTAAATATTATATTGGTGCCTTGATGTGTTTAAGCATGTTAGAATTAATTGTTTATTTTTGGAAGCTCGTTTTTCTCGTTCATGTCTTGTTTTTATATTATGATTGATCATGTTTTTTATTCATGTACTTTATTACTATCTTTTAAATAATATTATAATATTTATGTGTTTATGCCATGTCAATAAATGTTAATATCATTTTCTAAGATTGCTATACAAAAAATATTATTGTTGTTCATTCGGTGCCTTTTATAAGGAGCTAACTGGAGCGATGCTTATAGCGTAGTGATAGTGGTTGGGCGTTTACTCTCGGATAATGGGGCCTTTAAAATTTACCCGCACTTATAACCAAATTTTAAATTAATCGTCACTTTAATCCTGGAAATTTAATTTTAAAGCGGTAATTATTAAAGTACCAATTTTGGGCGGTGTGGGGTGCTAATCCTTCCCCATCCAAACATGACACCGAACCCTTGCTTGTTTTCAAATGGTTTTATGGCGTCCGGCCTACCTAAGTGGACGATGGCGACTCCAATTTCTAAATAAAATGCGTTTTTTTTAAAAAACCCCATGGAATAAACATTTTTATATCCGAAAGACAACCAACACCTCGAAAACTCGGTTTTTTAGCGTGAGGGACATCGCTACATTTGTAATTGGCGAAGGTGCTGGAGTGTTGGTAAGCTTGCATTCTTTAACATGATAAATGCAGAGATGCATCGTTTAGCTTCTTGTTGGTTGTTGTATTGTCTATTTCCAGTTAACATCTTGTTTTGCCTTCATTGGTGACATGAGGTACTGTTAATCTTGTTATCAAGAGAAGTATGCTTTTTTGTAATGCTTTAAGGTACCTGCAGCTGCAATGAACTATGATAGGGTTTGTTTGTGTAAATAATGAGATCTTGGCTGTTTTCCTCTTAATACTGTAAACTTGCCCTTTGTGCGTTGTTTGATGGATTTGGAATCCTTTCACTATCTGTCAACTTTTATAACACTGAACTATTTGGTTGAAGAATGGAAATTAGTCTCGAGTAAATGATCGGTGAAGGTGCTTGAGTGTTGGTATGCTTGCATTCTTTAACATGCTAAATGTAGAGAAGCATCATATAGCTTATTGTTGGTTGTTGTATCGTCTATTTCCAGTTAACATTTTGTTTTGCTTCATCGGTGACATGAGATACTGTTAATCCTGTTATTAAGAGAAGTATGCCTTTTTGTAATGCTTTAAGGTACTGCAATGAACTATGGTTAGGTTTGTTTGTGTGAACAATGAGATCTTGGTTGTTTTCCTCTTAATACTGTAAACTTGCCCTTTGTGCGTTGTTTGATGGATTTGGAATCCATTCGCTATCTGTCGACTTTTATAACATTGAACTATTTGGTTGAAGAATGGAAGTTAGTCTTGATAAATGATTGGTGAAGGTGCTTGAGCATTGGTAAGGTTGCATTCTTTAACATGCTAAATGCAGAGATGCATCATTTAGCTTCTTCTTGGTTGTTGTATTGTCTATTTCCAGTTAACACCTTGTTTTGCCTTCATTTGTGACATGAGATACTCTTAATCCTGTTATTAAGAGAAGTATACCTTTTTGTCATGCTTTAAGGTACCTGCAATTAACTATGATTAGGTTTGTTTGTGTGAATAATGAGATCTCGGCTGTTTTCCTCTTACTACCATAAACTTTGCGCTTGTGCGTTGTTCACTGGATTTGAAACCCTTTCACTATCTGTCAACTTTTATAACACTGAACTATTTGGTTGAATAATGGGAATTAGTCTCGAGTAAAATGATTGGTGCTTTTGCATTCAAATTCTTGGTTTGATCGATAGTTGGTTGGCTATCTCCTCCTGATAAATACTTAAACAAATCAATGATCTTGATGAGGGAGTTGATTCCAGGTGATGGAAAGCTTGGAACACGCAATGAAAAGGGATGCACTGATCATTGCCAGTACTTGGGTGGAGCTATCAATTTTGATCCTTATGATATTACTAATCCAAGCCCTGATGATGTTGTGATGTCTGCATGCATTAAGAAATGCCTTGAAAATGCTGGTGTGTCCCCTGAGGAGGTAATTCTTTTTTTCACCCATTTTTCTTGCCGGAGATGCTGGTGTGACCCAATCGAAACTAACTCAACCTGCCCGTTTTACAGCTCTTGACCTAATGATTGTAATTTAAAATGGTGTGCCAAAAAAGTATTTTATATTCTCATATTTGTCTACTATGTCAAAGCTAAAAAATTGGCAAACTAAACAAGCCTTGTTTTTTTTTCAGGTTAACTACATCAACGCCCATGCAACATCTACGGTTATTGGTGACTTGGCTGAGATAAATGCTATTAAAAAAGTATTCAAGAATGAACAGGATATCAAAATCAATGCAACAAAGGTACTTTTGTCTTAATTTCCTCTTCCAAATTTTGCAAAATTTGAGGTTTACCAAAAACTACAATGTTGCTCTCTAGCTGTTAGCTGTTAGCTGATTGCTTTTGTTTTTTGTTTCAGTCTATGATAGGGCACTCCCTGGGTGCTGCGGGTGCCTTAGAAGCCATTGCCACTGTTAAGGCCATTACGACGGGATGGCTTCATCCCACTATTAATCAATTTGTACGTACAAGTTACTTGCTTAACACTATCTTACATTTAATCAAGTCTAAAAGTTGTTTGAGCTTTATTCATGCACGAGTTCCATCAGTGTTACTCGTGTCATAAATTTATAGTTTTCTGATACAAGTTCAAGTAATTTGTTGTGATAACATGGATCACACACCTAAATTTTTTTAACTGCAGAACCTGGATCCTGCAATTGAGTTTGACACTGTTGCCAATGAAAAACAGCAGCATGAGGTTAATGTTGGTAAGACCTCCAATTACAAGTTCTTCAAATATTGTCTCCCCCATTTGGATATCATTTTAATTTATTTGATTTGGACCATAATCCATGATACTAAACTGAGTTGTTCATTGATTCAGCGATTTCTAACTCTTTTGGAATCGGCGGTCAGAACTCTGTTGTGGCTTTTTCTGCCTTCAGGCCATGAAAATCAGTCTCGCCAATTTGTTATGACTTATGAGTTGTAGTTTATTGTACGGATTCATTATGATTGCCCTTTCCCTGTTTCCTTAGGTATATGGTAACTTGTGCTTGTGTGTTATATAAATTGTGTAGACAATTTGACATTTTTAGTTGGACATTTTTAGCTGTCCTTTTTGTTAAATTAAATTCTTTAGATTTAGTGATTAATAAGATTAAACCTTGATTCTTAAAGTGTTAATTTAATTGTGTAGACAAGAATTTGGCTTTGTCTTGGGATATTAATGTAGCTTTGAGTGTGAAACTATTGTTGCATGGAGTACTAACTCATCACATACAATTTATAATAAAAGAAACCATTTTTTATTCCCATTTTTAAATTATTCTTTTGACTTTATATATATTTTTGTTTATTTAATTTAATTAATTAAAATACATTTTATGTTTATTTAAATAAAAAAATAAAAATTTCATTTTTTTATTATATTTTAGAGTTAAGTAAAAAATTGAAATTTCATTTTTTGAAACTAGGGTTTTCTCTATGACTTATATCATATTAATCTCTATTTGTTTTGAATTTTTTATTTGTTAAAGTACATATTTGATCTGTTATATTTTGGTTCTAAATGTATTTTGTAATACAAACTCATTTACATAAATATACACAAAATGGTACAATATAAATATTTTTGTTAACGTGTAAAAAATCTGCCAATTTAATAATATACTAATTATATTTTGTAGTAATATAATTAGATAAACAAAATTTTTTTTATTTAATTATTTATAAAATTTAAAAATTTGGGGATAAAAAATAATTCTAAATGTTATTAAATTTAAATTTAATAAGAATTAAAGTCATAAAGTTATTTTAACTAAAAAATTTAAAAGTTTTGGGACCAATTTAAATTTAAAAAGTTTATAATTATAAATTAAGGGTTTAAATTTAAATAGTTTTAAAAGTTTAAAAACTAATTTGAAAATTTATAGTTTAAAACATGTGGTGCAATTAACTCTTAATTAAAATATATAAATTAAATTCTAAATGTTATCAAGTATAATATAAAGACGAAAACTTAATTTTTTTTATTAAGAAAAAAATAAATTTGATTTTTTAAGTTGCAATTTAAAATTTAAGAGATTATAAATTTTATTTTAAAAAATTATATAAAAATATTAAAAAAACATCGATTTTCGTATACCAGCGCCTTATCAATTGGGCCATGGCCCATTCGACCATTTATAAAGGCCTATCCATCTATGGCAGCTTAATTCCCGCCAAAGCAGTCATCCTCTCACCTGTTTCCCGCCAAAACCACACACTCTCTTAGTAGTAGAATACAGGAAAAAGGAAACAAGAGGAAAAGAGGGTCTCATTTGCGATAGCGTTTCGTGTTACCTTCTAAAATCTTGTAGTGTTATAGTAGGGAACGATCGCAAAAAAAAGAAAAAAAAAGGGAAAAATGGAGTTGGGAGCTCAAGATTATGCTGATAGGAAGAAAGATATCAGCCAATTTTTGTCTCAAGATGTACTGTTCCTCCATCGCTCTATATTCATTTCCCTTTAATCTCATATTCCTATGTATTAATTTACCCATGGTTTTATATTTTGTGTAATTGATTGATCAGATTTACCAAGATGAAATCAAGGCTATGATAAACCACAAGCGCCGCCGCCTCATCGTTAACATCTCCGATCTCCACTCTTTCAACAACTTGGCTCCTAGGTTCTTCTCTCAAACTTTATTTTCTCTCTTTCTTACTTTCTCTTTTGAGCGTTGATTGAGTTATAATTTATTTGGGTTTTCTGTTTATTTCTCTGGGTTTTAGGATTCTGAAGAATCCGAGTGAATTTATGCAACCATTTTGCGATGCGGTGACGGAAGCTGCTAAAAGTATCGACCCAAAGTACTTGAAAGAAGGAGAAACAGTTCATGTGGGATTTGAAGGTCCTTTTGTTTCTCGTCGCGTCACACCCAGAGAGCTTCTCTCCGAATTCATTGGCTCCATGGTATGCGTGGTGGGCATTGTCACCAAATGTACGTTTTCCCCTCTTATTTTTTTCTTTATAATTTGATGTATAATACATGCATAATTGTTTATATGAACTAGTAAAAATTGAATTTGGGTTTTTGAAAAAGTGGGAACATGCTTTGAGCTTTGAAGGTTCCTATTGCTTTTGGGCACTTGTAAAATGTTTGCAATTCTAGTAATATAGTTTGGCATTTTCCTTATCAGTGCTTTTGCTATGTAGGGGGTCTGATTTTTATGTATCTAACATGAACTTGTCTATATTTAGGTTCTCTGGTAAGACCAAAAGTTGTTAAAAGTGTTCATTTTTGTCCTGCTACTGAGAACTTCACTGTTCGGGAATATCGAGACATCACCTCCAATAATGGTTTGCCAACTGGATCTGTGTATCCTACTAGGGTAATTTCCACTGTTTAGATCTCCTAGTGTCAGTATGGTTACTGGATTAAGCATCGTCTCATGGAGAATGTTTTTCCAGGATGAAAATGGAAACTTATTGGTGACTGAATATGGGTTGTGCCAATACAAAGATCACCAGACATTATCAATTCAAGAAGTTCCCGAGAATGCTGCACCTGGTCAGCTTCCTCGAACTGTGGATGTCATAGTTGAGGATGATCTGGTCGATTCATGCAAGCCTGGAGATCGTGTGGCTATTGTAGGGATGTATAAAGCTCTTCCAGGGAAAACCAAGGGTAGTGTTAATGGTGTATTCAGGTATCTCTTATGTAGTGTATCATTTGAATGCAATTTTTAAATCCTCATTGTAGTTTGGTCTTTTTCTATTTAGCGTTTTTACCATTTTTCAATTGTAGGACTGTACTCATAGCTAATAATGTATCTCTGCTCAACAAAGAAGCCAATGCACCAATCTACAGTCCTGAGGACCTGAAAAATATTAAGAAGATAGCAGAGAGAGATGACACATTTGACTTGCTTGGTAACTCCCTTGCACCTTCTATATATGGGCATTCATGGATAAAGAAAGCTGTGGTTTTATTAATGCTTGGTGGTGTGGAAAAGAACTTGAAGAATGGCACTCATTTGCGAGGGTTAGTTCTAATTTTACTATAAGTGTATTTGTTATATGCAGTATCCTTGGATTTTGTACAGTTTAAATCTTGTCATAAGCTAAATTCTTTCTATCTTTTAGGGACATCAACATGATGATGGTTGGAGATCCATCTGTAGCAAAATCCCAACTTTTAAGAGCAATCATGAACATCGCTCCCTTGGCCATTTCAACCACTGGTCGAGGTTCTTCTGGTGTTGGTTTGACTGCTGCTGTCACATCTGATCAAGAAACAGGTAAAGCACTTCAATTGATTATATCATTTCGGCTATGGTATTGTTTTCAGTGCTTTTTCACGAAATTAAATATCTCCTTGGTCAGGAGAAAGAAGACTGGAAGCAGGTGCAATGGTCCTTGCTGATAGAGGTGTCGTCTGCATCGATGAGTTTGACAAGATGAATGATCAAGATCGTGTTGCAATTCATGAAGTGATGGAGCAGCAAACCGTAACTATTGCCAAAGCTGGTATCCATGCATCATTGAATGCTCGATGCAGTGTAGTGGCTGCTGCCAATCCCATATATGGAACTGTAAGTGTAATCAGTTGCTAAGATGCACATTCAACCCGCTACCAAGGTTGTAAATTGAGTTTATACCAACTGTTGGTTGAATATGCAGTATGATCGTTCATTGACTCCAACAAAGAACATTGGACTTCCAGATTCCTTGCTTTCTCGTTTTGATTTACTCTTTATTGTATTGGATCAAATGGATGCTGATATTGATCATCAAATCTCTGAGCATGTCTTGAGAATGCACCGTTTTCGCTCTGCTATTGATGGAGGTAGGCAAAGAGTTCCCCTTTACATGCTTAAAGACTGGTGACACATGTACACCTACTAAGGTAATTGATTAAGGGTGCAGGCGAGGCAGCTCTTGATGGGAGTACAAGATATGGAAGAGAAGATGAAGCTGATACTGACTCATCTGTTTTTGTCAAGTATAATCGCATGCTACATGGGAGAAAACGGAAAGAGGTCGGAAGCGTGATACTCTTACCATTAAGTTCCTCAAAAAGTATATTCATTATGCAAAACACAGGATTCAGCCTGAACTGACTGATGAGGTTGTGGCAATTTTTTTCTTTTACTAATGTATTTATTTTTCCAGTAATCCATTTATATTATCCTGCCATTTCAATTGATTCTTTTCTTCTACTTTTATTCTGTTTTAGTCAATATGAATATTGTGTGTGGTTATTCCACAATATCTTTTCTAGAAGAAACCTTGATTACCTTAACTTTTCTCCCCAGCAATCCTTAATTTACTTCCAGGGCTTACTCTAAAGTATTCTCATCTGCAGGCTTCAGAACAGATTGCAACAGCTTATGCAGAGCTCAGAACTGCCAGTTCAAATGCAAAGGTTTGCTTTTGTAATCAGCCAAGAAATACCTTGGTATGCTTACCTCAATTGGTAATTTTAAATTTCTAATATTCTGATACTTGTAGACTGGTGGAACCCTTCCTATCACAGCTAGAACCTTGGAAACCATGATTCGTCTGTCAACTGCTCATGCAAAGTTGAAGTTAAGCAGAAAGGTAATCATTTCTTAAAAGGAAAGAAGCAATTTTCTATTATGTGATAGTAGTTGGAATTCATGTCATTGTTTATTTTCCTTTTCTTTAAAGAAAAATTCTTCATTTTTTAAATTCAATCTTGTTCTTTGGGATTAGCTGTGGCAAAAATTATTACAGCAATTTCATGTTTATGTCTTTGAATTGCTTGTTGCTGCTTCATTATATTTCCTTTTATGTGCATTTTGGTTTATGCATTTAATTTATAGCTCTATTGCATGGCGGTTCATCATGGCAGATTACAAAGGTTGATGTTGATGCTGCTCTGAAAGTCCTAAATTTTGCTATTTATCACAAAGAATTGACCGAGATGGACGACCGTGAACAAGAACGACAAAGAGAAGAAGTGAGAAAACACAGAGCTGATCGTCAAGGGTAAGCATGCATGCGGTATTCCTTTAATGAGCATATATTGCTTACAATTTACAAATAAATATTGCTGATCATCTTTATTATGTAAATACTTTCTTTTCTTTGTATAAATTTTATTTGAAAATTACTAAATGATTAAATTTATCCCGATGTGGTTGATCTTCTCTGTTGCTGCAATTAGCCCAACCACAAGTGCTATGGAAGTAGATGATCCTCCAACAACCGAGCAGCCCACTGCCACTGGCTCTCTTGAAAGGTCTGAGCCTAACTAAACACTCAATTACAAGTTAACACATGTTTTTTCTTCAAACTCAGCTGCACTCAATTGTTTCACATGTTAACTTTAAACTCATTTCCCCCTATTTTGTTGATGGATTTCAGAATAGAAGCATTTAAAGCTAAATTTGGTCAGCATATGCATGCAAACCACAAGGATACCATATCTATATCTGAAGTAGAGGATGTTGTCAACACCGGAACTGATGACCATTACTCAAGGGCAGAGATTGTTACTATATTGGAGGTAATGTTGATACATGGTTTGTTGGGATGGGAATATCGATACGAAGTTTCTATATTCTTAATGATGAATGACACTTCTTTTTCTCCATTCTTGGTATAACATTTTGAAGCTCATATACTTGTTTCTTATTCCAACTTACTAAAATATGGGAAATATATGTACTGATGGTCACTTTTTTCACAAATTTCAGAAGCTGCAAGAAGATAATATATTGATGATAGCCGGCGAAACAGTGCATATGATAGTATGAGATATAAAGGGAAGGGCTGGATTGAACTAACTAAGCCGGTATGAAGCTCTGCTTTCTGTTATGCAATCACTTTGAGGCATCGTGGTACTAGGGATGGATCTTGATTGATTCTAGGATTGTCTTAAAAATAATGACTTCTGTTCACTAATATTTTTAATGAATTGTTTGCGACTTTATGAACCTTTTGAAGTTTATGGTTTCAATGGTTGACTGCTGTGGATCTAATTCTAAGCATCTATTTGTAGTAAGAAAGAGGGTAAACGAACACCAAAGATAATATAAAAATAAAAAAATTTATTAACATTGTAATTACTAGAAAAGAACAATAGTCGCCTCCATACACAGTACCAATTGCTCGGGATGATAATAAACGAGAAAAGGAATCAAAAGACAAGAAAATGGGTTTGGACAATATTTACCAAGGAAATAGAAGAGAAATAAATAGAAAGGATTGAACTTCAAAAGAACCATGCAGCCAGGGAAGCCAAGGCAGCCAGTGCAGCAGGAACACCCAAAGCCACGCCCGCGCTTTCCATCGGGGATGGCGCAAACGCACCTTGATCTTCCCTCAAAGCTGTGGCTCCACTGGCCAATACAGCAACAACCATAATGCAGGCAATGGCCATTTTGCTTCTCTCCATTTTTCTCAGCAAATTCGAACTAAAGAAAGTGAGAAAAGCTTTTGAAGTTGTGTGTGTTTTTTGACTTGGATAACAGAGATTCAAGTGTTTTTATAGGGGAAAAGATTATGGTAGTGACCAAGTATTTGCCAGCTTTATTTTGTTGGTTTTAAAACAAAGAAAATCATTTCAAGGCATATTTATGTGTTGTCAGCTATTCTCCTCCCCTGTAAACTCTATACCATCCTGGACAAACCATATTTGTTACACAAATCCGAATAACAATGATCAAAATCAATCACTATAATATACAATCGAACTGATTGAGTTTAATTGATTGTTTAGATTAAACTGGATTAATTTTTAAAAAATATAAATTACAGACATAAAAGTTACTTTTACCAAACAATAAATAAATCATTTCAAAACTATAAAATATGACTTAAATATTAATCGTTGAAATATGACAGCTTGCATTAGCTTTAAAAGAAAATATGCGACTAATAATCTATAGTTCTAAATCATGATATGTTTGTTCTAAAAGGAATTATATTCGATAATCTTTTCAACCATATAAATTACTTCTTATAGTTTTACTTGTATGATTTATAATGAATTTTCGAATTCACTGTTATTGTTGTTTTTAAAAACAGTCTGCTGTCTTTTCTTTTGACTTTTGCTCACTCAAAAATTAATAATTTCTAATATATAACTCGAAACTAAAAACTGTTTGTTTTAAACGAATCTAAACTTTCGTATGATTATAGAAATATAGGGCTCACTGTCAGAGATTAGTTGTTATTAGTTGTTGCTATTGTTGTTATTAGTTGGTTTGAGTTTGTTATTTGGTTGTTAGACATTGGGCTTTATATACCTATAATGTAATGGGTTGTTCACCACAATTACCCATTGTTCTCAATAATATTTTCAGAGTTATTTTCTCTCTATTTTTCTAATATCCTAAACTCCAACTGCATTCTTTCTATTCTCCTCTTCCAAATTCACCGTGGTTCATCTATTCCGGTCATCATGGCCCCCTTCTCACACTCACTTCTTAATTTATCTTGTAGAATTTTTGGTGATTTTTCAAAGTCATTGTTAATTTTTTTTAAGAAATCTGTTGCCAAATTTTTTAACCTTTCAACATTCAAATATTCACATCATTTAGAATACATATAAAAATCGACCACCGTTTATTTTAAACAAAACTATACTAAATCACGTTTACAACAATGTATAGACAGTATTCTAATTATTTTTATAGAATTATCTCTTCAACCATATAAATTATCTCTTCTAGTTTTACTCGTACGATTTATGGTGAATTTTCGAATTCATTGTTATTGTTGTTTTTAAAAACAGTCTGTTGTCTTTTCTTTTGACCTTTGCTCACTCAAAAATTAATAATTCTTAACATATAACTCGAAATCAAGAACCGTTTGTTTTAAACGAATTTAGACTTTCGTATGACTATAGAAATATAAGGTGCACTTCCTATTTTATCTTGTAGAATTTTTGGTGAATTTTCAAAGTCATTGATAAAACTTTTTTTAAGAAATATGTTGTCAAATTTTTATGACGTTTCAACATTCAAATATTCACATCATTTAGAATACATATAAAAATCGACCACCGTTTATTTTAAACAAAACTAGACTAAATCACATTTATAACAATGCATAGACAACATTCTAATTATTTTTATAGAATTTACGGAGAATTTTCAAACTTACTCCAGCCGACCATACTCAAGTAAGAATAGATTTTTGATGAAAAATAGGTAAATTACCCTTATGGCCATCAAACTTTGTAAAATATCAGAATCTCTGCGGATATTTTTCGGAGATCCCCACGGTGATTTATACGGGTACGGTTCGGTTATTTTCACGGTTCGAATTAGTAATTCCCGTCCTCATCTCCATTTGAGCTTCGGTTATAAAATTTCTCATGTCCCTGTCCTCGTAAGTAAAGATTTCGATTATTCCTCATACCTATCGCTTCGAATCTTACAATTTTTAGTTATTCTCTACCTTATTGTGACCCCTACTCATATGAAGTCTTAAAGCCTAACCTTATCATTAAACCAAACTTCATTGATATTTAATAATGTAGATTATTCCCGTCATTTTTTTTTATAATTCCCACTTTCTCCTAGCGAGGATAATCTAATATTGTTTTATGTGATAATTTCAACATTAAATAATTGTGCTTCGGTTCAATAATTCATATATGGTTGTGACCATTATATTTTGATTAGTCCATTTAAAATGTTGCTGTCAATACCTCGTAATGGATGCCAAAAGTTTATTTATGCCAAGTTCTGTCTGTTTAGGAGATGCATTGTTAAAACTTATATCAATAGTCAATTTACTTATAATTTGTAAGTTGATTGACTAAGTGGGTAATTTATATATAAATGATCTAATAGATTGGGTCATCAAGATTTATTGACTAAAGATTTCTTTTTCTCTCTTGCTTTTTCCTTATATTTATTTCTTGTTTTTATGTTTTAATTTTCTGACGGCTTTACTTAAATATGGCAGCTAAGCTTTTTTTTTTAAAATATAATACTTGTCATATTATTTTTCAATCCATAGTATTTACTACAATAGGAATAAAGTCGGTGATAAAGAAATCTGACTTTACTGTTCATCCACTATTCAACCTATTTTTCTGGATTAAAAAATATTAAAGACAGTGACAAAGGGTTACGACTTAAGTGTAAATTACTGGTTAAAGTCGGATTATAATCCCACCGACTTTAATTTTTTAATCATAAAAATGAATTTTACTGTTTAAAGTCTGATTGTAATGCATCCGACTTCACTTTTATCGTAGAAACAACAATATTTGGGAAATAATCTAGGTGGTATCATATTTTGAGAGAAAAAAATAGGAAGACGATATTAGGGTCTTTTTTCCTAATTTTCTTCTAATTTTTATTTGTCCTTGTGACATGTTTTTACCTTATGGTACGTTTACGTCTATCTTTGTGGTAAATTTATGTTCATGGATGATTTTGTCACGACGCTCAGCTCTGATTTGCAGTTATTGGTGGTATTTCAGTAGTTTGATCCTCTTATATGATTCGTTTGTTGTTGTAGTAAGATTTGTTTTACGAAACAACGAACGAGATTGTTAGTTTTTTTATCATTCATATTTTAATCTTTAAGCGTGTAGGTGGACAGGGATAATAAATTTTATTTTCTTTTTCAATGTTTTATCTCATACTGCAACTCACTGACGTGTGTTTTGCTTATTCTATTTTTTCATAAATTCAACCAACATAATATTAAAAAAATACTTCAAAAGAATAATAAAATCTTCGGTCTCCCTCTACAACAAACTCAAGCAATCAACCAACCGAAAACTCAACAAAAATAAATTAGAAAAGAAGGGTTTGGACAACATTAACCAAGGAATTAAAAGAGAAACAAACACAAAGGAATGCAACTTCAAAAGGACCAAGCAGCCATCGAAGCCAAGGCAGCTAATGCAGCAGGAATACCAAGAGCTGCTCCACCACTTTCCATCGGAGATGGCGCAACAGCCCCTTGATCTTCCCTCAAAGCAGTGGCTCCACTGCTCAAAACAGCAACAACCATAATGCAGGCAACGGCCACCTTGCTTCCCCCCATTTCCCTTGGCAAACTCAAAGTAAACCGAGCACTCTTGAGAATTACAGAAGTAGGAGAAGCTGTTCAAGTCTGTGTGTTTTGAGAGCTTGACTTGGTTTGCAGAGATTTCAAGTGTTCTTTTTTTATAGGGAAAAGATTGTGCTAAAGACCAAGTATTTGCCAGCTTTGCTTCTTGTTGATTAATTTACAAACAAAATCATTTGAACGCATATTTATGTGTTGTCAGCTCTATACCAGCCTGGACTGATATGTATAATTGGGTTTTGGTTGAATAATTCATGGAACTTTATGGGTATATATGGTTGTGACAATTATGTAGGAATCTTGAGGCATAAATTAAGATGAAGTAACATGGTTAGTAGCCTAAAAGTATAAATTAAGTAGGGCATTGCTTCCATAATAAGTAGGCTAACAAATTATAAGTGTTGGGTGGTCAAGGCATATTGCACTCTCAAAGAGAAAATCTAGATTTAAACTTTGGAGAGAACTTTGTTAGAAGGGAGAGCCGCGAATCCCGAACATAAACCATAAAATATATATGAACTATAAAAAATAATAAGTATGTATAGAAAATGAGAGAGAGAGAGAGAGATAACAATGCAATTTTAATATATTCTTGAAGTTATAGTTACAATTACAAAGGATATATTAAGCTTGTGTTTAGTTCACTTCACTTACCTAGAAGGTAAGATTACGTTACTTGGTCGAGAGAATGTAAAGTGAAGTAAACAACGTAAATAATAAGTATCCTTAGTTAATTTGATTCTTATTATTTTTCAAAAGAATTATCTAAGAAAATAATTAAATTTATTATAATTCTAAAAATCAAAGATAAATTGGTTTGAATATGAAATCTTACAATAGATTACCTAAAGAATATGTGATTACGGGATTACACTTTGTCTGTAATGTGAGATTACGACTTGCATGTTATATTTACAAACCAAACAATGTAATCTCATATTTACGCATTGTAATATTGGATAGCATAAACTAAATGTCTTCTAATACATATACATACTAATAAACAGACCAATAACTAAAATATATCTATATCTAAATAAAATTAACTCAAACTTAAGTACTCAATGACTCAAGACCTCAACCTTGCTAATTTTGATGAAGCCTCTTTATTGTAATTTAATTTATAATATTAAAGTTATATTATAAACAAAGATATAAATACAAAGATAAATTTTACTTTAGGATTATTAAATAAGATAGTTAACGGATAAATATTAAGATGTTTTAAACCTAGTAATCTGAGAGATTCCGTGGCCCAATGGATAAGGCGCTGGTCTACGGAACCAGATCCCCAGCGGAGTCGTTGAAATACTAAACATTTTTTACCTCTTTTTTTCATTGCCAAAACACATTTTGTCCCGATATCTCTTAACAATAAACTACTCCTGTGAAGTTAAAGGATTGGATAACAATGGACTGGGAAGTTTGCATTTAAGGAAGGAAAAACCTTATTGATATTAGAATGAATACAATGTATGAACTCAAATCATTAACAAGTACAAGATTTTTTTGTTTATGAAGTTCCATGATACTAATATCATAAGTTAACAATGTTTGTTGATATGTACACCAACTGATGCAACAAATGAGAATGATATCAATGGTTATGTCGCAGCATATGGCCAAGGATACAGTCAACTGCTCCATCACGCCTACGAAGTGCATCGCGTTCCATGGCTCCCAAGTCAGCTCCGACTGCAGGTGCTAGGTCAGTCTGTTTATCACGTGTTATAAATTCCGAGTTTTACTTCTGAAACTGGAGACACCCTGCATATACTTGTCTAATTGATATCGTTCTTGTTGTAATAATTTGAAGACGTGACTTTAAGCGTCTAGTTGTGTGTAGTTGAGCATTGTTTACTCCTTTTTACCATTATACTTAGAAATTATAATTGAGAATTAATAGTTATTAGCTACTAATTAACCACACCCAATTAGTTACCTTTTAAGAGAATGAAATGGTGTTTGAGTTATTTGTTCGAATCACGTCACGATCTTCGAACCTATGTTGCCCTGAAGCTCTTTAAGATCTTTTCAGACCCATACTGCTTGGATTCGAATGTCAGACAAGCATTTAAGCAGTGTTAAAAGTATGTATTCGAATATTATATGACAATTTAGCAGGAAAAGCGAAATCATTTGTATGAGTAATTGAGTATACTAAAGAAGATACTGAAACCCAAAAAAGATTAAAGTTCAACCTTTCTGATTCAAACGAAAATAATGCCCAATCAACAAACCGATAGATGTTCACTACCAAAAATTGTAGAACTACAATTACCTTAACTCCCTTTCATTTCATCAAATGAGAGAAATTACATAAACAAGTTAGGCCTTGACGCCTTGTAGGTTGTCTTCAGCTTCCTGGATGGTGGCCTCACCTTCTTGACCACCAACGGGAATTTGATTTTCGAGTTGTGGAACTGCTTGGTGTTGTCTCTCTTGCATAGCTTAGCCGGGATAGTAGCGGTCTTGATAATCTGGATGCAGGGGAACCTGACTCTGTGACGAGAAGCCATCTCGGTGTACATCTGTTCAACAGCTCCATTTAAAGTGGTGTCACGGTATTCCTTATACATGTTGTGATAACCAGTACGGCTTTGATAGCGGAGCCAGATACCGTAGTTCTTGATCTTAGTAGGGTTCTTCTCAAAAATCTGCAGGCAATCAAAGAATGCATCAGAAATCATGTTCCCTTGGGTGTATCAGATGATCAATATACAAATCATTAACCATAGCTTTTCTTTTTCCGATGAAGATTCCACAGTACAGAGAGTAAATGAATTCAGATCAACAAGCAAAGAAAAGAGCTAGGGGATAACAAAGTAAAATATCGATAACCCATTGCAGCAAAAGTTTCAAACCAATTTCAATGAAACTGCTCTTTGAATTCAGTCTGACATACGAAGCCCCAAAAAGTTATGTGACCAAATAAATCATTCAATGCAATTGCAATCGGCTAAACAAAGATATGCGAACTTCTAAAGTAAATAAATTTGGCATGAAAGCCTTGAAGATCATATGCTTCTTTGCTACATAAGTTCCCTCTTTTAGCTAACTTATCAAACAAAAATTCCAGTGTAAGCGAAGGCAATTCCAGCAAAATAGTTTCGGAATTCAGATATTAATCAAAATGACCCCTAGCTGTAATAAAAAAGTTAAAAACATACAATGAAAAGGGTACTTTACTACTAAAATTTCAACACAACATCCCAAATCACTAGATATAGAGTGAATTATCGAAAAGACCACACAGAGAACATATACCTCATTGATGGCAAGGACTTGACCATTGCTCTTCTTAACCTTCTTCAGCTTCCTCAGGAAGTACCTGATGAATATATTCAAGAACACCCAAAACTCAGAAATCCCAATCAAAATTTGATATGGGATATTAAATTAAGCAAAATAAACGCAGACGGCCATGAAAACAATCACTAACCAGAACTTTGATTTGGCCCGAACCTCGTTGGTGGCCCAAAGCTTCATCCTGTAAATCTTGGGATGCTCATCGCTCTCCGTTGGGTGAGCCCTTCCAACAACTTGATACTGGTGAAACTGCAGCCATAAACAAAACCAAAAAAGAAAATCAAATACTTTCGTTTTCCTCGTATTAATCCAAACACAACTAACAAATTCCAAGCAAAAAGAAAGTGAGAAAATTCCGAATGGATCGAAACCCAAGCTTAACATAACAAAACCACCATCATATTTTAAGAACAAAGCCTAAAATGATTAATAATAACAGAATCTAAAGCTAAAAAGAGGGAAATTGAGAAGGTGACAGGGATGATCCGAGAAGAGTCTTTGCCCACTTACCCTGAAAGTAACCATTTTTGAGGAAAGATAATATCTGAAGAAGTCACGGCCCTCTCTCTCAATTAGGGTTTTGTCAATTCAAATGGTCCATATTTTGATAGATTGGTTGAATCGGGTCGAGTTTTGGATTTAGATTAGTTTACGGTTATTAAATGGGTTTGGTAAAATTCTAAATCTTGACCGGGGAGCTTTTAGGGTTAGACACCGTCACTATTAAGCTAAAATTAGGCG
The DNA here is from genome assembly GCA_019671005.1 of Hibiscus mutabilis. NCBI lineage: Eukaryota > Viridiplantae > Streptophyta > Magnoliopsida > Malvales > Malvaceae > Hibiscus > Hibiscus mutabilis. Next base: position 29,301,823 of record CM033755.1, read on the forward strand.
CTGACTTACATAATTTTTTATAAAAATAATAAGAATTAAGTAGTTATACAATTTTTTACGATGGAGCGAGTTACACAATTTCTTATAAAAATGGTAAAGATTTAAGTAGTTATACAATAATTAGGTAGTTACACAATAATTAAGTAGTTATACAATAATTATGTAGTTACAAAAATGGTAATAAATTTTGTAGTTATACAATTTCTTATCCATCATACACAAATCCTTATCAAAATGGTAAGAAATTTTATAACTACAAAAAATCGCCTAATTTTAGCTTAATTTTAAGGCGCTTAATTTTAGAATTTTCCTCTCGACCCAGATTGTTATAAATTAAGGTCTTGTATTAATATAAGGGAAAAAGTTTGATACACATGCTGTGTAAACTTTAGTTTATATGTGTCTTTTAGTTTTAGGAGTTAGGGTTTTTTAGTTTAGGGGTTGAGGTTGTATGGTTTAGAATTTAAGGTTAGTGTTTAGAATTTAGTGTATAGGGTTTTGTTTTTTAGGGTTAAGGGTAGAAATTTAGGATTTAGGTTTTTATAGTGTAAATACACATGCTTGTGTAGTTTTACACAATTTGCTTATCAAACTTTTACCCTTAATATAACGCCAAAATGGATCTTGAATTATTTTATGGATTATTATCGCATACTTAGGTGGTAAAAACTTTTTAGTTTTCACAATTGTCTTAGTTTAAGGTTTAAAGTTTTAGTTTGAAGTTTATAAGTTTTAGTGCAAGGGTTAGAATTTAGGGTTTATGGTTAGAATTTATGGTTCAAGGTTATAATTTAGGGTTTAGTTTTTAGGGAATATGATTAGGAATTTAAATTTTAACCTATAAACCTTAAATTTTAACCATAAACCCGAAATTCTATCAACCCCTAAATTCAAAACTAATACACTTTAACCGCTAAATCTTAAACCCTAAACAAAATCTATAAACCCTAAAACTAATATACTTGTGAAAACAAACGCTCTTGCATAGAATAAACAACCGTTCAAAGTGATAGGATTACAAAGGTATCACACCGCAAACATTGAAAATTCAATATGTAAAAATAAATACAATAAAATTCTAAGGGTGTGAAAGACATTAAAATACAAAACCTATCATTTTCAGAAAGACTTGAATAATCTTCCGAATGAAATCCAGCAAATAACTACTTTAACCAGAGTGCTCTATTAAGAAAGCAAATTTTTATGTTACTTGTTCTTGACATATCGGCGCAACTACAAAAAAGAATCATAAGCATATACAGATTAGCTTCCTTCACTAATAAGAACGTTCGTTGATATTCGTCACCCGAACGTTAAACTGTCAAAAGATAGACAATTGTCACAAAGAAAGACTATAACTGTCATAAAAGCAGACAAAAAAACTACCATAAAAGCAAATGTGAAAAGAATCTGACAAAATTAAAAAATTAAAAAATTCATCAGCAAAGATAAATTTTATTTATATACAAAATCAGTAAAATAGCCAAAGATCATTGCCGGCGAAAAAATATTATAAAAAAATTTAAAAATTTAAAAAATTATAACCGTCCCAAAATAAATAAATAAAAGTAAAAAAAAACACTTTCTTTTTACGCATGCTATAACTTTTTGAAGAGGCATACATACAATAATTAAGGGTATATATTTTCTAAGTTACTGTTTTTATTATAAACCTTTTTATAATCGCATTATCCCATTCATTAATTAAAGAATTTAATGAGCAGTCTCAGTATAAAACAAGATATAGCAGCTTTGTCTGCAATGTGTGTCTCATCAAAAGATTAAAAAATAAATAAATACTACTTTATAATCACCTTAAAACCATTAAAAAATTTATTGATTGAATCATTCGGAATATATAATGTTTCTTCCTATTAAACTAATTAGTTGTTAGTATTGTAAACATTAGTTTTTATAGAACACTCACTCCATTAATAAGTATACTTATTTATATATCGGCCCTCTCCAAACACACCTTATTTTCACAAAACTCCTCGTAAATTGAAGAAAATTGAACTTTTAAGTATACTTAGTCTCACTTTTTATATATTATTCTAGTGGCATACTAACTGAACTAAACTCAACTGATAATATTATGTAAATAGAAACGTCAAATGACTATAATTTAATCAAACATTACAAAATACAATTATACTAAAATTAAAATATATCCAAACAAAAAAACACATGTCAAAGCTTTTTGTATTGTTAGATAAATGGGTTTGGGGGGGGAGGGATAAAATAATCAGAAATAATGGGGAACAAAATTTGAAGATGGGTTGAAAATGATTGAAGGCAAAGCTATTATGCCGATCTAAGGCCAATGTAAGCAGCAAATAAAGCCAACACACAGGAAACAACATAAGCACCAGCCACAATCATTGTCTCTTTGTGCCCACACAATTCCAGATGAAGATGCAAAGGCACCATTTTAAACAAGCGACGCCCACTTCCCTCGTAATGTTTTGTTGCTTTGAAGTATAGCACCTAAGAAAATACAGCATCAGTTATCAATGTCGTCTAAAGAACACGGCAACGGCACCGTTATCGACATTCATCGCTAGCTGAAGCAATGGTGTATTATGCAAAGTCGGAAAGTTGAGCCGGTAATACAATCAATGAAGCTATGTAAGCATACCTGCATAATGACTGATGAGGCTTCCAAAACAAAGAGGCCAGATGCAATGAATAGGGGAAAGAACATTCCGGTACAAGCAGCCATTGCAGCTAATGCGCCACCAAGGGCCGAGGATCCGGTATCGCCCATGATTACAGCTGCTTTGTACTGGTTGTGCAAAAGGAAACCAACGCAGGCCCCGGCCATCGCTGCCCCAAATATACTAAGTTCTGATTGAGATTGAGAAATGACAATCAAGTGTTGAAGATGTTGACAGCTAATGCCATGCAACGTAATGCTCATAACAGCATAAAAGAAGCTTAAATTTCACAACTACAAATTTAATAATAACATTTTAATGATATGATAAAATGGAAACGAAACAACGAGGAGTCAACGATAAATGTACTGACATGGCTTGTTCAAAGAAATCTATGCTAACCTGGGCATAACGGAAGCACTGCAATTGACATTCCAATAAAAGCTAATGCGGCAGTCCCAGCAACCAGACCATCAAGACCATCTGCTAAGTTAACCCCCTTTCCCATAGAAACGAAACAAAGTGGAGTCAACAACAGGTATAATTTTCCCAAGCACAGAAGGCCTAGCGGTAGAGGAACCAGCATTTTCCTGCAATAAAAGTTATAAAATGGTTTAAGCGAAAACCAAAAGCATCATTCGAGAATAAAACATAATATGAAGTGTGGTGTTCAAAGGATAGTCTAAAACATGAATTGAAGCAATTGTAGTTTATTTACTCAATCAATCATTCATTAAAAGACCCCTTTTTTCTGACAAGAACGAGGGTAATCTGTAATTTTTATAGTCTTCCGGAATGAGCTTACACACACATGTTGATAGTCATCTAAGTGCTATGATTTCCCTTAACTCTCCTTCACTAGAATGAGTATCTCAACTTTCAGACTTACGGAACATATAAAACGGTTTCTATCAGCCCCCTTTTTCGAATGAAAAGTTAAGGAAACTTGTTATTTTGTCATAAATTTTCTGGTACAAGAATGGATGTGAGTTACCAGATAAATGTGATTCAGAATAGTTAACAAGAAGATATACATGCCATAGGGTGACGACAAATTCGTAGTATCCAACCAAAATGAAAACCAAATCCCAACAGCAGCCTGTAATGACAAACAATTCCTGATTAGTGCAATGATGATAAAATGAACTCCTAAGGCGACAATGATGGTTCATACATCACTAAAGATAAAGACAAGGAAGAAAGTGGATACCTCCAAAAGTAGTCTTAACCATGGATCCATACCACACTTTCGCTTGGTGAAACTTAAGGCGTCATCAAGTAGTCCAATTGCAGCAAATGCGAAGGTTGCCGCTGCAGTAGCAGCAACTTCAACAGAATAAACACCGGTTGTGAATCTGGCAACAGCTATACCTACCGGTACAAAAAAGAGTCCACCCATCGTTGGGGTCCTTTTCTTTCTCATATATTTAGGAGGCCCTATTTTCCTAACTACTTCATGAAACTTAAAAATTCTAAGCAATGGGACACCAACATAGCCTGCACATGAAGCTAAGATCAAAGATATCAAAAATGGGGAGGTCAAGTAGAATGGCGCCAAAGGTAGCCTCACAATTTTCCATCCACACCAATCCACAACTAAAAGAACCATTGTCACTAAGATTATGAGAGTCAAGTTCATTATCAACCCAGGGTATATCCTGCAATTAATTTGGGCAATCCATCAACCAATGCCTCAAAAGGGTATTAATTTATGTACACAGTACAATTAATATGAAGTTCATGGATAAGAAAAGGTGCAATTGTATGAAATGACACTTTACTATAGATTTAGTCATTGTCCTATATAAGGGTGAGTAAAACTCGACTTGGCACGAAAAAATTACACCCAAAAAATTTCAAATAAAGTTTGAGTCATAAAATGAAATTTCGAATAATTTAAAATTTTTAGTAATTAGTTGGTCAATTTTTAAGTACGAGTCGAGTCTATTAATCTTGCCTAATATATGTATATCGTATATAAACAAATATATATGTATATGAAGAAATATATATAGAATGTATATGTTATAGAAAGTCATTTAAATTAGAACCAATTAGTACTACATGATAAATGTTTACAATTAAATTTAAAAAGAAACTAGAACAACTAAATTCGACTTAAATTTCATAAACTCGGCTCAAATCATCAGCTCGACTAACTCAAAAAAAATTTACTCGATAATACTATTGTTTGATCGTTTCTAAATGTATAAGAGCTTGCCTGTGTCTTTTTAGGCCTTTTCCACGCAAAGCAAGCCGATGGGAAGCCTTGGCTAGCGCTTCTTCGAGCGGCAAATCCTCATCGGACAAAGAGTTCAATGCCAAATCCCCATCGCTATATTCCCCATCGGATGAAAGAATATAACCTGCCATCGTATCGTCAATGGCCCAGTCATCAAACGGATCCTAAAACAATAACCCAAAAAATCATAACAATAACAAATTCAATAATTCATTGCATAAAGATCAAATTTAAAGGTTAAAAGTTCAAATATCGAAAAGTCCCGTATTCAAATTTAACCAAGACAAATAGGAGGAGGATTAAATTCCTAGCAATAAAAAGCAGACGGACTAAATTTAAAAAGTACGAAGATTTTAGGATCGGTACAGGATTAAACATTCCACAAACCATATTGCTGAACGGGAAATTGATTACTTACATCATCGGCGGCTTTAGCTCTAACAACGTTATATCCTGATCGTCGCCTCCGATTCTGGACATTTCTGGACCGTTTTAATTGAAACCTGATCGGAAAGTTGAAGCTCGAAGCAGCGGCGGCGGCAGCAACGCGAATCCGAGGAGATGAAACGGCGACGGATGCGAGTCGTTTTGGGGACCGAGTGAGTCCCGTAGAAGGCGAAAAAGGGTGTAGATTTAAAGACGGGGAATGAGATCGCATGACGACTGAAAGTTTCATTTGATGGAGAGAGCAGAGGCCATTCGAGAAAATTAACTGCAAAAATGGTGATTGGAAAATAATTGTATATAATAGATCGCCTTTGGAAAGAAAAAACAAAAACATCGTAAATACCGGTAACGTGGAGACTCTGGGTTTCAAGAGTGACGCGCCCTTTGCGAGGGGACAATTTTGAATCTATGGATCTTCACCTTGTCCGAACATTGGATAAATGGGTTGCTTACGTGTGAGCCCAAATATTGTATACATATTTTTTTTGATAAACTACATAAATGACCAACATTATGGGTTTGGTTTTAATTTGACCATCATATTTTTTTGAAGTAATTAGATCAGTGTACTATTAAAATAAATTTAATGTGATCATCTTTCGTTAAAATTTGTATAATTATACATTGGTCATCATTACTTATATACTCTATCAATTTGGTCCTAATTTTAATTTAATAAATTAAATTAATTATTTAATTAGGAGGTGGCACGTGTCACCACCTTACTGAAAGACTTTAATTATTTATATTTGAATAAATCAAAAGCAATGATCATCTTACCTTGGCAAGATTCCAACTAGGGTTGCCCTAAGTGGAGTATATGCATGTTTATCACTAGGTCAAGTGCATTTTTGTGATATATGGTTCAAAATCTAATGTATATCTTAGTTTATTGTTCATGCCAGGAAAAAATAATAAATATAAATTAAGGGGACTCGAACATGACATTCTTGGTACGCATAAAAATATCTAAGTCACTGAAATAAATCTAATAATTAATTTATTATATTAAAAATAAAAATTTTAAATCATATTAAAATTTTATTTAACGAATCTAAACTCACGACATAATTTAAATGAATTGATATAACTTTACAATTTTTTATTTTTAATATAATTTCATATATATAATAATTTAATTAAAAAAATTAATAAATATTGAAACTATTAATTAAATTAAAAAAATCAATTCAATGATTATATATGTGAAATTATAAAAATAAATGCGAGAAATAAAAAATATATTAAATTTGGTTTAAAATAAAAAATCAAAAAACAATTTTTATTTTAAACATGCATTAACAATAATTTAAAATAAACAAAAATTATAAGGTGGCTTCGGCTGCCTACCGGCGGTGATTTCTTTATTTGTTTTTTTATTTTTGTTCTTTTCTTTATTTTAATTTTTTTATTTTTCGTCGGTTGTTTATGTTCTTCATCTGTCGTTGTGGCACGTTCTTTGTTTGCCACTATGACACGCAAATATTGGAGACATTTACAACTCAATGCATGTTACAATTGAATCTTGTTGCACAACATTGACTGGGTTGGTTGTCCGTAGAGTTATCCAAGACGTTTTCTCTCTTTTTGTTAGTTTGAGTAATTTAATGATATGCACTCTTCTAGTGAGCACTCCAAGTCTTGACTATGTTGTTAGATTTAAAGAACATTGATGAAGATTTTATGAGAAGATTTAAGTTTTTTCTTCACGTTTGCATACTTTTTGTTTTTTACATTTATTTTTATATTTTAAGGTATACTTATTTGTGTGTGTTTTCTCACTATTTTAATAAAACTTGATGTTTGATTCAAAAAAATTAATGAAAATGCCTACCAAATCCCTAGAATACAATACTTGTTCAAGTTAAACTCTCTATTACCTGTAGTAAAATTTAGAGTAAAAATTTGAGGGAACCAACTTAAATTTTTTAAAAAATTAGAAGCTTAAACGATTTTTTTAAATGAGGGTTTAGCTAAAAAATTAATTATTTTAGGAGATTAAAAAATAAAAATTGAGAAAAAAATTTAATTAAAATATTTAAAAGTTGAAAATTTAATATGTATTTTTAAAATATTAAAAGTACAAAATTTAAATTTTTTAAAATTTTGGATAGCTGTAACCCCATTAATCATTTAAAGGATCCACCCCGGTCTATTATATAGATTTGTGCAATCAGTCTATTTATTATTAAATGGATTGGTTTAGTCTATGCGCTAGTAAAAGGAATTAAATAAGATCAAATCTTTATAGAATTAATTCACCGTTAATTATTGATCTAATTATAAATTTCATCTCGATACCAAAACTAAAGTTAATTTTACTTTAAATTATCATAATTTAATACGATATTTCACGTTAACCGATAGAAACACACTGAATTTTTTTTTATCGAAGTGAAATGAAAGTTAAACTACTTGATCCAGGTTTACCACTGAATTTAATTTTAATCATCAATAATCTAAACGGCATTTCATGGAATTGGAAGAGTACAATTAGGTAAGTAATTACATTTTGCGACTTAGAAAACTTACAACCAAACCAAACGAAACAAACAACTGCAAGGAAGCGAACAATCAATTATGTCACACCCAACCAATTAATCGTAACCGAATTATTTTCGCTACAAATTTAATTTATATGAACCATAATCCCAAAACAAGAGCCATGTAGGTGGTGTTTCTCATAATCGATGCCAGATTTGCAAAAGATGTATAATCCAACAGCATCACTAGATAACCCATATATGGGGTTTCAAAGCCTTTGAAACCATATTTATGGGGAAACCCTCGTCCAGCTTTCCACGTCTGTACATTTTCAGTCACAATAACCAACACGTAATGGGAAGATTATACTGGGGCACGAGCACGGGCACAACTCACTACTAGGTCTATTTAGAGAGGAGTGGTCGTCCACGTCCCATTGTGAATCCCCTAGTTCCGTCGGGCATTCTAGGGCCCGGCGGTGGCTTTGATGGTTCGGCGGCATGGGATGAGGATGTCGCTCCATGGCCTGTATAACAATATATATTACAATAAAATCATATAGGAAAGAAGAAACTACAAGAAAGCTCAGAGTTGTTGGTTGTTCTAATACCGAGTCCATTGGTACCACGAGTTTTGGGTTTCCTTGCTCGCCCTTTGTTTTTAAGTCGATGCCCATTTTTCTCCTTGGACAAAGGCTCGCCATCCTATTATGTAAGAGCAAATAATATCTTAAAACTTTTCCTTATCCAAAATTAGTTGCTCGCGCCCTTCTACTTCACCTGCGGAGCGGGAAAAACGTAGAGCCTACCTCGTCATCTGGTAAACCTTCATGATGCTGACTCGAGGTATGCTTCTCATCATCTCCTGTTTGATCAGATGCTCGAGCATTGCTGTTCTTTTCAGGTTCAGGTCCCCTCCAAGCTTGCCTTCGCTGAGCATAGTTTCCCTATAACAAGGGGAAAAAACATTAATACCAGTTCATTGCCAAGTTTAAAAAGTACAAGAAACAGGAATATTACCATTCGCTTAAGAAGCTTAACATGCATGCCACTTCTCCAGTCGCGTTCATCATTAAAAGTAGTCACCTGGTCCCATGTTCAAAGAAGAGCTCAAAAACAATTAATAAACTACTTAAGCCTCATAACAGTTGAGTGGATTATAATACGCCAAAAAGAAAATTGCAGTTGATTGTCGACTTCGTTGACACTTACAGCTTTTTCAGCAGCCTCCGCAGTTTGATACTCCACTAGAGCATGTAACTAGATCCAAAAACAGGAATTAAGCAGATCATAAGCAAGGCCATATACATGTAAAGAAAGTTTCATATATGCATTAAAAACAATGGATGTTGCTAAACCAAGGGGTTTTCACACAAAATGGCAATATAGGAGGAAATCTGTTGCAGATTGCTCTTATAAGGAAAGCCATGTCATTTATACAATTAATCAAACTCAAAGATGGTCACAGAAGTTAAACATCATCATCAACGCATGCTAACCGATTTATAACAAATAAATCACAAATAACACAAAAATGCACCTCAGTAATTATCTAGTTCCATGCTTTGCATGATATCCATGCAAGTCATCTCAATACAAGAACTGGTTAGGTTATCGAACAAGGAATTGCGGGGGAAAGAATATGAGAGAAGGGAAAAATCAATTAGTTACTCAAAAAGAATCTGATTAGATAGAAACCAGTTCCATACCTTGCTGCTGACCAAAATATCTGCCCTAGCATTTTTCTTCGACTCTTCCACAGCATGTGGATCACGGAGGGATATGTTCTTTACGCTGAAAACTCAAAAAGAAATCTATAATCATTCAAATCAGGAAGCACAAACCCCAAAAATAACAGCAATGGGGAATGAGCATGTTGTCCGTTATAAAAAAACATACGGTCCAACTTCACTAAATATCCTCCGTATGTTCTCCACTGAATGATCCTCTGGAAGGTTTTCTACCAAAACAGTGAATAACTAGGCTCCACAAATTAGATGTCAATTAAAGATAAAAATATGACAATGAAGTCCTTAAGTTCCATAAGAGAAATACCTTAAGGTCCCTGACCTCAATGGGTAGAAGAGGATTGCGGCGCTTCACCTTCTTCCCATCAGAACTAACAACCTGAGACATTCAAAACAGAATTGGAAATCACATAGCAGAGGGAAAAAAATCTAGACCTCTTTGAATTTAAATTGTTGCCTTTGAGTCCCTATAACATCAGCAAGTCAGGGCCATATGGCAGTTGTTCCATAAAAAATGACTATATTTGTAAGGAAAGAGAGGTCAGAAACATACAAGCATGGATGACTCTTTCAGCGCCGCAACAATTGATGGATTACTTCTGGTGAGTCTTTTCATTCTCCTAAAAGAAGCAATCATAGATATGGAAACTGCAGGGAAAAGAGAAAAAAGAAAGTAAAAAGTAAACAAGGCAACATCAATTGCAGGTTTATGTGATCAATTTTAGCAACCAGAACTTGATCATTATATTTTAACATAGATAGTTATACTTGTTATTTCTCAACTTCATATTTTATACGTAATCCAAGTTTATCCACAAGTTACTTCAAAACCAAATTCAAATCCACATTCTTCAATCTTCCATTCAGTGAAGCAATCAAAAATTGAAATGCATGAGACGTTGCATAATCTACTTTAATGCCTTTTAAGATATTGCCACATACTGATCGAACAGGTCCCTGGTCATTTCCGCACAACAAAACTAATCCAGGCTACGAGCCAAAACACAATATCTAATATTCAAACATGAAATCAGCCTGCAACTTATTGTGCATATGGTATAAGCAATCTAAATTCTTAATCCTATGGAGAGAATTTGAGTTACTTACCAAAACCTTCTTTGTTCTTCTTAATCAGACTCATCATATACTTATCCGTCTGCAAATTTTCATCGCTAAAATAATATTCCACCTACAAAATACAAGTAAACATGAATGGAAAATTAAAGATCAGTAACTTCATATAGAAAGAGGAAGAACAATGATCTTGCCTGCTTAATGATCTTGTTTTTGAGATCATCAGTAAGAACAGCATTCGCCGTCGAGTTCTCCTGATTCAGCTTTTGAACCCGATCTTGACCGTGAGCGTGATCGGGATCCTCATCGGACAGCGGAGAGAGACCTTCGATCTCCTCCAGCTCAGCGGATCCGACGGAAATGAGATCATGAGAATCATGCGGCGGAGAGAGCGGCGCAGGGCCGGCGGTGGCGGTCGTACGCTCCACGTGGCTGCCCATATCGGAGAGAGAGTAGGGAGGCAAAGAAAAAGTAAATTATTAAAAGGAGGCAAAAAGAAAAAGAAAATCAAAAACCCCCCGCCCTTCCTCTTTATTTTCCTTTCTCCTGCTCTCTCTGGAAAAAAAAACTGGTTTGCTCTATGCGGGACCCTTTTATAGTGAAACGGATAATTTCAATTTTATCCACAAGGGTGTTTTTGTCATATCGGATGAACATGTCGCTCTTTCAACTTCTAAATATTTTTTAAAAGATTTCCTGTTTTTGTTTTTTACACATTTGATGAAAAATTTATGGCTTATATATATCATTAGTGCCTAAAGTATAATAACTTTTTTATTTTAATACTTAAAGTATTTTTTGGTCAAAATAAGTACTTAAAGTATGCTTTTTGGTTAAACTAGGTACCTAAAGTATAATTTTTGGTCAAAATAGGTATCTAAAGTATTTTTTTGTTAAAATAAGAATCTAAAGTATATTTTTTGGTCAAAATAGGTATCTAAAGTATTTTTTAGGTCAAAATAGGTACTTAAAGTATACATATTTTTTATATAGATTCCTAAAAATTGTCATGTGACATTAATTAAAAGGATTATTATCCTATACACTGGCGGTAAAAACTTTTTGTTTCTACAAGCGTCTCAATTATAGGGTTTAGGGTTTTAGTGTAGTGGTTTAGAATTTATGATTCATGGGTATAATTTAGGGTTTAGGGTTAAAATTTAGGGTTTAAGGTTAGAGTTTAGGTTTTAGGGTGATATGGGTAAGGATTTAGGTTTTAACCTATAAAACCTAAATTTTAACCCTAAACCCAAAATTCTATCAACAACCCCTAAATTCAAAACTACTACACTTAAACCCCTAAACTTTAAGCCCTAAACGAAGTCCTTAACCCATAAAACTAAGGCACTTGTGTAAAAAAAATTCCACAAGCGCTTGTGTATAGAATAACTACCCTAATTAAAAATAGATTATGTGCCTATTTTAACGAAAAATATACTTTAAGTACTTATTTTGACAAAAAAATATACTTTAGGTACTTATGCTGACGAAAATTACTTTAGATATCTATTGTGACCAAAAAGTATAATCTAGGTACCTAATTTAACTAAAAAGTATACTTTAGGTACCAAAATAAAAAAGTTGGTATACTTTAGGTACTAATATGATATATAAGCCAAAATTTATCATCAAATTATGCATGGGCAATTTATTTTTTAGGCATTATATATGAATTTAATTTCAATTTTAAATTTTACTTTTGAAATTTATGGTTTATTAGTTTATGGATTTAAATTTCATCACGTGAAAGATTATAAAAAAATAAGTTTTGAATTATAATTTGGATTTGGTATATCGTACTTTTGTATTTTATTTTTAAGATTTAAAATTCAATAGTTAGTCAAAAACAAATTCAAAGTTAAATAGTAGTCTTAGGACACATTTGAATAAAACACAAAGGTAGAGTAATTAAATTATACTAAAATGATCAATTGGTTAGTGAACTTTCAAAAATAATAAAATGAATATTAAATTTGTTATAAAATATGTATCGAGCTATTAGATGTCGTTAATAATAACTTAGTTTAACAATAAATTAATTACACAATTAAAGAATTATGTTAATTATTACAAAATAATCATTAAATTTTGTAAATATTACGTAATGTTCATTGGAATATTTAATAGTTATATAATGATGAAATTATTATTTTATTACTATAAAATAATTATTGAACTATATAATTCTTAAATAATGTTTGAGTAATAATCTTTTTCGGAATGATATTCTATTGTTTGGTTTGAGAGCATTCCCTTTTTTGGGTAATAATCTATTGTAATAGTGTCACTTTCCCCCTAAATTGTGAGAATGTCATTCCTACCAATTTCTTAGGTACTTATCAATTTTTACCCCTTTGGACTATATTACCCCTAACTTAATGATTTTTCTTCATATAGATTGTTTATTTGAATTTTTAATTAGATGATTAATTATTCGTTGGGTAAATTAAGTAAATATTTTTATTTAATATTTAAATGGTATTACACTTATTTAAATATTGTTTTAGTATTTAATGTATTTTTATTAAGATTGTATTTATGATGTTTATATGTTATATGTTGAATTGTATATTGCTCGATAATTAATAAGTTAGTAGTTGATGTTTTTAATTTTATTCTTTAATTTATAAGATGTTTATCATGTTATAAAACATTTTAGTAGGTTAAATTTATTATCTAAATTTTTTATTACTATTTTACAATTTTTAGATTTATTTTTTATTTACTTTAATTTATTTGACAATCTGTCATAAGTAACAAAAAATTAAGAATTTGAATGTATTATACGTTTACCATTTGAAATCCACAAAAGTAACGAAGATATGCAAATATAAAAACTATTTTTAATTTTTTAATCTAATAGTTATATTAATAATATGATAAATATATAGTTTTTACAAATTTTAGATAGTATAACAAAAATAGTTTCGTGGATATTTTTAACTTAATATTATAAGTTTAACATGTTAGAAACAATATATAACGCATGGATAATTTGGTAAATTTATTTTTAGGTCATCTTATATTCATTCAACCAAACACAGTAATTTTACATTCCTGACAAATAAACCAAACAATGTAATGTTACATTTCCAGAGATAATCTTACATTCAGTGAACCAAACGCACCGTAAAAGTATTCTAAAAACATTAAATTACTTTTTTATCTTATTTATTATCATCTTTGGTAACACTTTAATTTACTTTTTTTGTGTCATTTTTCAAGAGTTGATTTATGACCAATTAACTTTTAACTGGATAATTTAAATAACTTGTGAGACTAACATAATTAATAATTTAAATAATGTTAAACATCCAATAACTAAAATACAAAAAAAAATGAAGACGATATGAATAACAAACGTGTTGAAATCCACATAAAACATAATGTTAAAAATCTATGTAAATATATTACTTGAAAATAATTATGATAAAAATAATATAAGCATAATGACATGCGACATAATATGGAGCTATGAATACAGTATACACACGTATTATAACTTTTAAAATACATTGAAAATACAACTAAACATATTCCTTTGAAAATAATTATGACAAAAAAATAAAATATAATAACATGTCACACGAGATGAAGTTTTCTAAATAAGAGTGGATTTCTGTGGGCATGATATCTTCGACCATTTAGCTTGCTGAGTGGTGGAGAAAATTAATTTTTGGATGATTGTGGTGGAAGTAAAAAAATAGAAATAAGATAAAGAATTTAGAGTGGTTCAACTTTCTAACTAAAGTCTACCTCACTACCTTAGCTCTCCACCAAAGATTTTAATCAATTCACTCGGAATTCTTCTCTTTTTCAAGGCTTAAGAGGAAATCTTTACAATTTATACTCACTCACCAAGCCTAGCATCTAAAGCTTCTACCAAAAGCTTTAAGAAATCTCTCTTTACAAGAGAATTGAAAGCAAACTAAAGATCTTTCTTAAAGGTATATGTTTGCACTCTAAAGCACTCACCAAAAACCTAATACACTTAAGCATACATTGACTATTGGGCTCACAAGTGTTTGTCTATACAATAATGTACAATTTGAGCACTAAGACATTTTCTAATCAAATGATTGTTGACTTGAAGATCATTATTCTTTCATAGATGCTTGGAGCTCCCTTCTTTATTCTTAAATGAGTTTTTAGCCATTGGTGACCGTTGGGACTGAATTAGAGCTGTTAGGGCTGATTTCCATGCATATTTTCTCAATATGGTGCAGGGTGTATCGATACACGGGATACCCGTATTGATACGGCCTCTTTGTGAAAGAGCTGTTTGAACCTGAAATAAAGCAGGGGTATCAAAACGCTTTAAGGCATATCGATACGACCCTATTTGGAAATAGATGTTGGGGGGTTTGACACATAGGCGTATCGAAACGTTTGACCACCGTATCGGTACGGACTTGTCTATATGAGTTTTGGCAGAAACTGAATTATTGTAGCTAAAACCCTAAGGTATATCGATACTGGTATATACCGTATCAGTACGGTCGTGTTGAAAACATAAGTTTAGCTACGTTTAAACATTTCAAACACTTCCAAAACTTTATGAAAACATCTCAAACTTATTTTCAAGTTGTTTGGACTTAAAATCAGTTTTTTTTTTAATTTAGTCTAAAACTATTTTTCAATTATTATATCAAAACAAATATCCTAACAAATTCATTTAAAATAAAAAAAATACAACAAAATATATAAAAATAAAAGCATGAAAATTAGACACAAGAAAACACACTGGGCATAAAAGAAAAACATTCCGATATTTTCCCTTCGTTTTGTTCATTATATTTTTGAACATTTTCAGTGTTTTTATCATTGATATTTTTTCTTTGCTTTGTTCTTTTTTCCATATAACTAAAAGCTATATATATATATATATCCATTATTTTTTTTTTATCTAAACACAGTTTCACGATGTTTGGTTTGTGAAAAACGAAAAAAATTCAGCAAAAAAATATATGCTCGGATTGGGTCAAATAACTTTGGATATATATTTTTTCAGTCCATAATCATAACGAATATATTAATATTCGTATAGAAGTCAAAACATGGTCCATGTTTTTTTTTAAACAAATTAAAATCTTAAAGTTTTATTTTGGGTCAAAATAAACCCTATGCGAATGAGAACTGTTAATCAACTAACGATAAGTAGCTTGAAATAATGTAGCAAACCTACATGTCAATACAAGCTGACATGACAATATCATATAAACAAAGAAAAACATTATGATATTTTCCCTTCGTTTTGTTCATTATATTTTTGAAATTTTTCATTGTTTTTATCATTGATATTTTTCTTTGCTTTGTTCTTTTTTCCGTATAACTAAAAGCATTATATATATATATATATATGTATATCCATTTTTTTTTATCTAAACACAGTTTTCACGATGTCTGATTTGTGAAAAAACGAAAGAAAATTTCAGCAAAAAAATATATGGTTGGATCGGGTCAAATGACTGGATATAATTTTTTCAGTCCATAATCATAACTAATATATTAATATTTGCATAAAAGTTAAAATATGCGCGTAACATTTAAATTGAATAGTCACTTTAGTTTATGTTCTTTTTAAAAACAAATTAAACTTTCAAAATTTTATTTTGGGTCAAAATGAACCCTATGCAGATGAGAACTGTTGGTCAACTAACGATAAGTAGCTTGAAATAACGTGGCAAACCTGCATGACAGTGCACGCTGACATTACAATGTCATATAAACAAAGATGTTAGTTTAAAAGACTGTCACATCAATAAAAAAATATTTTTTAAAAATTATATAAAATATAAAATTTTTTTCTACTGATGTGTCATTCTGTCAAGTTATTTCAAGTGTCTACTATTAGTTGATTAACAGTTTTATTCGCAAAAGGATCATTTGTCGCAAAATAAAATATAAAGAATTAAATTATTTTAAAAAAAGACAAAAATAATTATTCAACCAAAGATTATGGGGTATTTTTAAACATTATACCACTAATATTTATTTCAAATCGATGTTGATGTAGGATTAAGCCACATGAAAATCGTGTTGACCGGGACAGTAAAAAATCCACCCTGTATCCTTCTCTATATGCATGGGTGGAGCCACCTATTAATATAGGTGGTCAAATGACACTTCCAAATTTGATGAGACTAATTTTTTATATAATATATATATATATTTTAAAAATAAATAAATAACAATTATATATTAATAATTATCATCTATTAAATATAACTTTAAAAGGGTAAACTATATCATTGACTACCGAACTAATTAGGGATTCCTATTTTGACCATTGAACTAACAAACTCGTCAATCAGACCATTAAACTTATTAAATTGACTTATTTTGATCACCGCCGTTAAAAAACTAACAAATGGGTGACGGGGGGTGACGTGGCAGTTAACGAAAATTTATAAAATTACACATTTAATCCCTATTATTTACCTATTATATCAATTTGGTTCTAATTTTAATGTAATTAAATAAAATTAACCAACCAACCAAATGACGACACATGTCACCATTTGATTGGCCTTAATGAATGAGAAAGAATAAAATGGAAGATATATTGCTTCCATAGGGATTCGACCCGTGCAAACCGCATGGAAAACCCATGCTCAAGCCGCAGAGCCAAGTTCACTTATTTTATATAAAATACTAACATATTTTATTAAACAAATACTTTGTTGGTGAAAACTAAAGGAAATTTAAAGAAGAAAGAAAGAATGGTAACATAGGGGTTCAAACCTAGGACCAAGGCGAGTAATTTCCATGCCTTTATCACTACACCAAGCTACTCTTATTGATATATAATGCATACTTATATATATATATATATATATATATATATATATATATATCTTATAATGCAGTTAGGAAAAAAGAAGTAAAAATGGTTGAAAGGGGACTCGAACCTAGATCACTTGCGATGTGTATAATCACACAAACATTCGATTTAATTTAAATTTAAAAATTAAAAAAATATTTGATTTAAAAAATATTTGATTTAAAAGAAAAGAATTTTGATTTAAAATATTAAATCAAATATTTAAAGTATTTTAAGTTCGATTTAAAATATTCAAATATTTTTTAAAATCAATTTTTTTTCTTTTAAATCAAATATTTTTTTAAATAAAATATTTAATATTTTAATAAATATTCTATTTAATTTAAGTTCGATTTAAAATATTCGAATATTTTTTAAAATTTAATATTTAATAATTTTTAGATTTAAATTAAATCGAATGTTTGTGTGATTATACACATCTCAAGTGATCTAGGTTCGAGTCCCCTTTCAACTATTTTTACTTCTTTTTTCCTAACTGCATTATAAGATATGTATATAAAAAGTGTGCAATACATATCACTAAGAGTAGTTTAGTGTAGCGATAAAAGCATGGAAATTTTTTCCCTTGGTCCTAGGTTCAAACCCCCCCGGTTACCTTTCTTTCTCATTTAAATTTTCTTTAGTTTTCACCAACAAAGTAATTGTTTAATATGTTAGTATCTTATATTAAATCAGTGAACTTGGCTCAGTGGCTTGTGCATGGGTTTTCCATGCGGTTTGCACGAGATAAATCCCCGTGGAAGCAATATACTTTCCATTTTATTCATTCTCGTCATTTGGTTGGTTGGTTAATTTTATTTAATTAAATTAAAATTATGACCAAATTGATATAATAGGTAAATAACAGGGATTAAATGTATAATTTTATAAATTTTCGTTAACTGCCACATTACCCCTCCGTCACCCATCCGTTAGTTTTTTAATGGTGGTAGTCAAAATAGGTCAATTTAATAAATTCGGTGGTCTGATTGACGAGTTCGGTGCTCAAAATAAGAATCCATAATTAATTCGGTGGTTAAGTTTATCCTTAAAAAAATTTATCCTTTAAATAGTCATACCTCCTACCTATATAGCCTTGCCAACATAGTCACAGTGTCCGGCCCAGAAACAAAACAAAAAAAGCCTTTCAGGTATTTTGCCGAGCATCTCCCGATCAAAGTAGAAACTAGAACAACAAAGCAGCAGCAGCAAAACAATCCAAAAAACAATGAGTTCCTCCGCCATAGCTCTTCGAGAACTACAGCGGGACCTCGAGAACGAAACTAATGATCTCAGCAAACTCCAAAAAGGCAAGCCAAATCAAACCCATTCTTTCGACTTCTTATTTATCCATTGTTTTGTTTTCAAAACTTTTGGCTGATTAATAAATCTGTTACTTTTGTCCACCAGATATAGCTAAGAACCATCAAGTCCGAAAGAAATACACTATTCAATTAGGAGAAAACGAGCTAGTCCTCAAGGTGTAAATGGGTTTTCGTTATTTTACAGATCAATCATTTTAATTAGCCTTTAAATGACTTTCTGATGATTATTTTTCGTTTTTTTTTGTTATGAAAAATGTTATTGGAATTGGATTTATTAAACGAGGATGCAAATGTGTACAAGTTGATTGGTCCAGTGCTTGTGAAACAAGATTTAGCGGAGGCCAACGACAATGTTCGCAAGAGAATCGAGTAAATCACTGCTGAATTGTACGCTTCCTTTTACTTTTTACCTTTACATTTTTTGTTGCTATGAAAATTATGGATGATTTGAATTGTATCGGTTTCTATCCATCTAGTCTAAGAATTGTTAATAGTATCTGTTTTTGACATTGTGGTTTGGGTGCTGTTGGGATTATTAGTTTTCAATGTGAAGAATGGGTTGCAAATATGCCAAAGAGTTCTTGGCTCATATGTGTGGGTTCTCGTCCCATCGCTTTGTGTGGGTTATTGTCCAGATTATTCTGGTTCCGGTTGGGGTCTATGCTTTTCCATCCGACTGTGGGTTGTTATGTTAATACGAGTTATAGTTCTCAGATGTATGGATTATGATTGTCCTTGTAATTGTTCTTAGATGTATTAATTATGAATGTCTTTATATTGTACCCGTATCCACCTCAAAAAAGAAAAAAAAGTTTGCAAATATGGTTTCTTGGGGTAAAATATCTAATGTCATGTTTAAACTTCCCATATGTAATTATGTTACTTGCTCCATCAATATTGAAGGTCAATTTCTTATTTAGTTGAAAGAAGTAAAGGGTGTTATTCACTCCGATCTTTGCAAAGTTCTAATCAAATGAACTGCTTCTGATACTCTTTTTAACATGTTTGTGCAAATAACCTTTTATCTGTTGTTTTTTATTCTTATGATGTCTTATGTGACATTGTAGTTATCATTCCATGTCGTTGAAGTTTGTTATTGCGTGTATCATTTTAGAACTTTATTTCTCCGTTAACAGGAAGCGGCTTGATTCATCTCTTCAAGATTTGGAAGAGAAACAACAAGCGAGAAGCGGTGGGTGTTCTTCCTTTTTACGTGCCTTGATTGTGTTCTTTGATCAGTTGATGCTACATATGTTGTTTCTGACATTCTATATGAGGCTAAGCAACAGAGGCGCTGCTTGTGTCTGGCATTGCACATTAATACTATTGTTTCTCGTTAAACACAATTGAATAACTTTTAGATAATCATTAGCAAGAATGCCCTGTTTATTATTCATAAAAGATCTAAGGTCCCGTTCGGCGGAGCTGGTAAAACCAGGGTTTGGGTTGAGAAGCAGCATTTGGGGAGAAGCTGGAAATTCCATCTTTGAGCGCAAAAGCTGGGTGGAGAAGCAGTGCCGACCGGAGCCTAAGATCGAGATTAATTGTTAGTGTGGGTCAACATGCTGGCAAGACTGAAAATAATAGTTAAGCTGGGTTCTGAGCTTTAGAAGCCTTGCTTTGTTCGAATTTGAGTCCTGGTTATGTTTTTTTGGGTCTTAATGGGTACCTCATTAATGTATTCTAAATATGAAATCAAATTGTGTTGAATTATACCTTGAAGCCACCCAAAAATGTTTATATCCTCTTAAGATTGAACTCTAGAATATAGAATCCAAATACCTCACTGTCGATGATATAATGTATAACTACATTTTATCACCCCAAAGTGAATTGAATCTGATCATTTGTTTTGCATCATCTAGGTATTGAAGGTCCAGCAGAGGATTCAAGCTGGAAAAGCCAAGGCTTAGCTCCGCTTCATATATTTCTCCAAATGACCGCTATCGTTTAATGCTGCATTCTGCAGTTGTACATTATAGTCGGAGCTTTAATCCGGTGTTCTCGAACCATGGTGTTGTAAAAGCTACAGTTTGTGCTAGCCTCTTTAACCATGATAGTTAACGATAAAACAGCATGGTAAGTTATTCGATACAATGCATGTTCTCTTCAGCCTTTTCTTTTCTATTGCCCTTTTCTGGTGAGACTGATGATTGCTTGCTACTTGAACACTGTAGTTTGATGGCTTTTGAAGTTAGTATGATTTGTGTCATTGCACATGGAAATGGTTTGATTAATAATGTTCTTTCTCTCTCTCTCTGTACCAAATTTTGTGATATTGTTAATATTACTAAGTAACTGAAATCCAGCAGGAACTTATGGGCCTTATGAAGTAGCAAACCCAGTTTTAGTACAATAAACCATTAAGCCTTATTAACTTGAAAGGCCAATATGTTTTCTGTTCACACATGTTTCGATTAGGGGTGTAAATGAATCGGGTTTGAACGAACGAGGCTCTATTCGTGTTCGTTTTTGTTTGTTTAGCGGTTTGTGAACATATGTTCATATGCTCACAAAATGGTAAAATTACACCACTAGTCCTTAAGCTTCTTAGATTTCATAGTTTGAACTTCAAAGTTCATCATGCGTTCAATATAGTCCATATCTTGACCAATATTTAAAATGTACAAAAAGGAGAGGAATCGAGTAATCGAGTTGATAAACAAGCCAATAAATGGTCTTTCAAACAAGTCAATAAATAGTTTTTCAAATGAACGAGTTAATAAACGATCTTCCAAACAAGTTTGTTGAATATAAAATTTTGTTCATACTCGACTATTTTGTTTAATAAAGGCTTAAGGGTATATTTGCCCTTTAGTAATCCTAATTTATCAATTTTGCCCCTATGGTATTTTTGCATCAATTTAGCCCCTATAGTAGTCAAAGGTGCTGACGTGGTCGTTCACATGTGATGATGTGGCAGTCCATGTGTGAAGATGACGTGGAAGAAGGGCAAAATTGATTTTTTAACCTAGTTTGAGGGCAAAATTAATTTTCTGGTTGAGTACGAGAGCAAAATTAATTTTTAGGTAAAAATACGATTTAAGAAAATATTTAAATACTAAAATGATGTAAAAATTAATAAAACATTTAAAAACATTTTATTAATATATGGCTAAAAACAACAAAAATTTAAAAATTTAAATATAAGTAAAAATTATAAAATTAAAATATCAGAAACTATTAAATTATAAATTATTCACTAATCAAAACTTTAAAATAAATTTTACACTCTGATCTTAATTTTTAAATTTCAAACCCTAAATTATAAACTTTAAATCCTAAACTCTAATTAAAATTGTTATCAACATAAAGTGACTATGAATCATAAAAGTGTGTATAAATTTACTCAAGTAAAAGGTTTAAATTTTAGGGTTTAAAGTTTGTGATTTAGAAATTAGACTTAAAGTGTAGAGTTTAATTTTTTAGTATAGAGATAGGAGCACAAGAAGTAAAGGATTTTTGTTCAGTTGAGAATCACATTTAGGGGTGATAACGAGCTGAGCCTGGCTAGGCTCGACTCGGAAACAGTGTTATTGGGTTCGGCACTGGCTCGAGGCTCGCCGAACTTGAAATTTTAGGCTCGAGCTCGGCTTGAAAAAAAATACTATTGGGCTCGAAGCTCATCGGGTTCGGCTTGAAATGGACATTTTTGCTATATTTTTTTTTTTATAAAAGATGAGCCTTGTTAAAAGTCCTTTTCCTAAACCAACACTGAAACGAAATTCAATGTCGAGAAATGAGGAAAGAGTGCCTAAAAATTAGATTAATCCAAATAACCAAGAAAAATTCTTACAACACAAACACACAATCAAAGAAAATACAAAATCAAACAACAACCAACTACTAACAAAGGATAAAGCCCAATTTAGTTAATTTGCTTTTAGTGGATTTTCCCTGATTTATTTTATTGTTTTTTTTTTGCTAAACAGACTACTTTTAGTGCATATGTAGCATAATATATATATATATATGGGCTAACTACTGAGATTGTCACTTATGTTTCCCCCAGTACAAACAAAGTTGGTCACCGATTTTCAAAAACGACCAATAAGATCACTTATGTTTTTTATCTGTAAACTTTTAGTCACTGAGCCGTTTGAAGTCGTTAAACTTAAACGGGAGGCTGATCTGGCACAATAAAAAAGGACTAATTACCTAGATAGTCCATAAACTATTACTTTACTTCTATTTTGCCCACATAAATAAAAATAATTTGTATAATTTCACATTTACTCCTCCATACTTACAAAAAAATTTATTTCTTTTCCTTTCCACCATCTTCCATATTCTTCTCCATCTAACCAAAATAAAAACAATTTGTATAATTTCACATCTAACCCATATCTTGCCCTTATTCTCAAATCCTTTGCAAAATCCTCCTCCCTCCTAAACACTCTACCCTCCCTCAAAAATCTCTTTATATTTTTTCTCAATCAAATCGAAACCTAAACAAATCAAATACTCCATTCGATTTTTCTTAATTTTTGGGGAAAATGTCTGCAGGGCTAGGAAAATACAGCAAAATCTGCCACATTGTGAGGCTCCACCAAATGTTGCGGCGGTGGAAGAACAAGGCCCGTATTTCTGCCGGTCGCATCCCGGCCGATGTGCCGACGGGACACGTGGCAGTCTATGTGGGGACGAGTTGCAGGAGATTCATGGTGCGCTTGATGTACCTGAACCACCCCGTCTTCAAGAAGCTCTTTTGCCAAGCCGAGGAAGAGTACGACTTCAGTAACCAAGGCCCATTGTTGATTCCTTGCGACGAGTTCGTTTTCGAAGAAGTGATCCGGTTTATCTCCCGTTCAGGTTTGGAACACTCCGGTCGGTTCGTAAACATCGAGGACTTCAAAGGGTACTGCCATTTGTGGTCCAAATCTCGACCTTTACTTCAAGGGTTCGCTGACAAAACAATCTGGTAGTTATGGAAAAACAGAAAGGAAAAGGGCTCTGATTCTTTCTTGGGTTTATTTTACTCAGTTCTAAGTTCGCTCGAGTGAACAACTAATCACACATTTGTTGAAACAAGCGAGTTGGCCGAGTTGAGTTGAGAAGGTTGTTTAATAATTCATAGTGGGGTATTTACTTAGTTTTTTAAATTGTTTGCAATTGCCTTAAATTGGAGGCAAACTGAACTGAGTCAATTATATGATAGCTCTGGAGAATGCATGGAGATGGCTGGAGAAGGTGGGTGAGTTATCCACCGAGTCGTCTCGGGTTCGAATCGGAATGGAGGCAAAGCAAAAAGGTCGAGGCTTTGAGACTATTGAACTCTTGAAGAAGAAGAGAAACAATTTGTGAAATGAAATTTGGGATTCAGTTTGATTGCAAGAATCTTTGAAAGCGGGGAAGAAATAAAAATTTGTAAATATGGAGGATTAAATGTGAAATTATACAAATTATTTTTTATTTCGGTGGTCAAAATAGAAGTGAAGTAATAGTTTAGGGACTATCTATGTAATTTATCCTTTTTATTGTGCCAGATTAGCCTCTTGTTTAAGTTTAACGGCAACAAACGTCTCAGTGACCAAAAGTTTACTGATCAAAAAACGTGACCTTATTGGTCATTTTTGAAAATCAGTGATCAACTCTATACTAGGGGAAAACATAAGTGACCATCCTAGTAGTTAACCATATATATATAATTATTCCGAGCTTGTACACGAGCTTTTTGAGTCGAGCTTAGGTCGGCTCGGCTTGTAAAAGTCTCGAGCCGAGCCCGAGTCGAGCTCACTCGAGCCGAGACCGAATCGAGCTCACTCGAGCCGAGCTTTGACCGAGACGAGCCCGAGTAGCTCGCGAGCCGGTCAGGCTCATTATCACCCTTAATCACATTAACCCTATTTTATGATTCTTTCTTTCTTACATTTTTGGAAGAGAAAGAAAATAAAAATCGTCAAATTTTTTTGATAAAAGTTTTTATACATTTTTAATATTTTATAAATATTTCAAATTTTAATTATTGAATAATTTATTAGTTTTTATACAACTTTTGAAGAGATGGCTAGAGAAGGTGGGTGAGTTATCCACCGAGTTATCCCGGGTTCAAATCGGAATGGAGGCAAAGCAAAAAGGTCGAGACTTTGAGACTATTGAACTCGTGAAGAAGAAGAGAAACAATTTGTGAAATCAAATTTGGGATTCAGTTTGATTGGAAGAATCTTTGAAAAGCAAAAATAAACACTTGAATGGAGATTAATATAGTAGAAAGTTAGGGATTAGGTTAGATGAAAAAGAATATGGAATATGGTAGAGGGGAGGAAATAAAAAAAATTGTAAATTTGGAGGATTAAATGTGAAATTATACAAATTATTTTTATTTCAGTGGTCAAAATAGAAGTGAAGTAATAGTTTAGGGACTATTTAGGTAATTTATCCTTTTATATTGTGCCAGATTAGCCTCCTGTTTAAGTTTAACGGCAACAAATGTCTCAGTGGCCAAAAGTTTACTGATAAAAAACGTAAGTGATCTTATTGGTCATTTTTAAAAATCGGTGACCAACTTTGTACTGGGGGAAAACATAAGTGATCATCCTAGTAGTTAACCATATATATATATATATATTGGTGATATATATATTCCAAGCTTGTTCACCAAGCTCGGCTCGACTTGGCTTGTTAAAGTCTCGAGTCGAGCTCACTCGAGCCGAGCTTTGACCAAGACGAGCTCGAGTAGCTCGCGAGCCGGTCAGGCTCATTATCACCCTTAATCACATTAACCTTATTTTATGATTTTTTTCCTTACATTTTTTGAAGAGAAAAAAAACCAAAATCGTCAAAAAAATTTTGATGAAAGTTTTTATATATTTTTAATACTTTATAAATATTTTAAAATTTAATTATTGAATAATATATTACTTTATGATATTTTAATTTTATAATTTTTATTTATTTTAGATATTTATTTTATTTTTAGTCATATATTAATAAAATATTTTTATTAATTTTTATGTTATTTTATTATTTTAGTATTTTACTCATATTTTTTTAAAAAGTTAATTTTGCCCTCGTACTCAACTAGGACATTATTTTTGCCCTTGAACTCGCTTGAAAATTATTTTTGTCCCTTTACCACGTCATCTTCACACATGGACTGCCACGTCAGCATCGTAAACTGCCTCGTCAGCACCGGTCAACGTTGGCTTCCGTCAGTCAAAGGGCAAACAGTGATGAAATTTGACCACTTTAAAGATTAAATTGATGTAAAAATACTATAAGGACGAAATTGATAAACTGGGACTATTATAGAGGCAAAGTGACCCTTAAACCTTTAATAAACAAACATAAACGAATATTACAAACGTTCTGATTATTTATGCTTCATGATAAATGATTTGTGTTGCTCAAGTCCTTTATAGTTTCTTGTTAACATGGAACTTATTCATGAGCTGATGTTAGTGTAGGCGACGAACTATAATTTTCCGTGTATTGTAGTAGCTGTCTGCTGGGTGAAGGCAACAAACGGAGTCGGCTCTTCCCAGGTCCATTAAACTGTCAATTACATAATTTTCATGAGACATATATTTGATCGTATTATTTTTAGGCAGCCCACATGTTTGATGAATTGTCACACAGAAGTTTCGTAGGAGCTGATATCATACATGAGCATAAACGTTTAAAGACATGTAAAAGAAGCTTGAAAGCTACAGATTTCTATCTGGTCCCCAACCTATCATGTGGCACTCGACACGTTTCGAATCGATCTAGTTTTATCCGAAAGTTGCCGATCCAATAATTAAAACACACAAATCATTAACCTTTCCTCATGCCTCGGACGGGACATATGTAGCCATAAACATGCATGCCTACCCACGACAGAAATCAAACAGACGAAATGAAGATGAAAAGTAACCAACACCCATTTTTTGTAATTGGTAGGCAGCCGAGCCAATTATGCGATTAAGGTTGAGCCACGGATATGATATTAGTCTAAGAATCCTTTGACATTAGCCTCCCCCTTTGTTGGGGGATAACAACCACTTATATCACAAGTGATGCTGGATATTTTTATGACCCGGTTTCTTGTTCGACAAGGCAATCGATGCACATCTCAAATCACCATTGTAGTTTTCAAGGGATTTGTGCTGCCACTCAATTTTAGTTGAAGGGACACACCACCATGCCCCTCTCACTCATATTAGAGATTTTCATTTAGTCATTATTTACTTTTTTTCAAGAGAATTTTTTTAAATAATAGAAGATATTTTATAATCTAGAATTTAAACCAGTCCTTAAACTTAACAATTCTGAATAAATTATCAAATTATCAATATCGTATTAATCTAGTCTTTTCGTTGTAGTTTGACCATCAATGTGTGTTAAACACTAGCTCAAATATAATGCGGCGTATATTTATAACATGTTGATTAAGTTTTAAACACGTATCTACCTGTGATATGAACAATTTAGATCTATCATGTTAAAAAAGAAAAAAAGAAGAGAGAAATAGCCTTCATAAATTTTAGTTACAATGTTTTTTTTAATAAATTGGTGTTATTACATGATAGATCTGTCTATACTTTTTCTTAACCCTTTAACAACGCACACGCCTTGCACACATGGGTGCTCAAACCCGAATTTCCTAAAATGAACATCACTCTCTTTTTCACTGGAGGCACTTGTTGAGTTCGGTTACAATGTTTATTTTTTTTAATATGCTAGATTCAAGTCGTCCATATTATAGGTATTTAAAATTGGATTCATCCATTTTAAGTATATTTCACATATGATTTGAACTAACATTTGAAGTCCAAATTAACAGTTAGACATATCTGAGGACTTGATTGATATTGATGCTCTGAGGACTCGATTAAACATTTGAAATTTAATAATCAATTCAGAATTACTAAGGTCCAAGGACATTGATATTACATTAAATCCAATAGAAGCAACTTTGAAAGATTAGGGGCATGAGTAAAACAATTATCACGTGGTGGGGGGCTTTCCCATCAGCAAAAAAGAATACGAAACAAAGGACTTTACTGAATGCGGAATATGTCTGAAATTAGGGTTATCCAAAGGCATATACTTTGATATATGGTGGTTGATGCTATACAGCTATACCCCCTTTTTCTTTTATTTCAATCCTTCACAAATTGCTGCTGAATGAATGCTTGATTGCTGATAAAAGGATAATAATATTCGTGCTAAAAAGAAAATGATTTTTTTTTTATTTTCTCTCGACGATATTGAATTAAGGGTTGGTGTTTTTTGATCGGTTGGTATAGTGAGATTAAACATTAAGAGTCCGTTTGGTTTTAAAAAATATTTTTTATTTTTATTTTCAGAAAATAGTTTTTTTTTCTGTTTTTTATAAACTAGAAAACATATTTAGTTAATAGAAATGAAAACTTGTTTTCAAAAATGAAAATAGTAGAAATGTGTTTGGTATCTAGTTTTTCAAAATAAAAATTCTTAAAGGTCAATTTAGCTCTCAACGAAAAACCAATTAAGCCCTTATAGATTTTTTACACCTAATTTAGCCCTCATAATTCAAATTGCGATCAATTTAGCCCTCTCATAACGCCGACCGTTATACTTGAATGTTAACTCACAAACAATCATTAAGATAGTGACATGTGGCACACCTGAAAATATTAAAAAAATAAAAAACATATTTAAAATTAACCCCTCTACAACTACCCACCTTAAAATAGTTTGCTAATTAGCTTCCCGCTACAACTACCGTCTTCACTTGGATCCATTAAAACGATGTAAATTTTGCATGAGTTGGAGTTAAATCTGACATCTCCAGGTTTCAACATCCATTTTCTTCTTAAAACACGTGGTTTGTTTGTTAAGGATTTTTTTCCTGAGAAATTAGCAAAATCCCAGTAAAAAACTTGATTCACATGGATTGGAGTTAGAATAGATAGGGGATCTACAACAACTATGGTAGTTCTCACAGTAACAATAACAAACGGGGTTTGGGATTTGAATTTTAAAAAATCAGTAAAGATCAAATTGAAAAAAAAAATCAAAACTATGATTGTTTTGAAATAAAAAATCAGTAAATGGCAAAATTAGAAAATATTTTAAAAATTATATATTTTATAGAAATTTTAAATATTTTTTATATTTAATGACGTAACACTTTCAGAGTGTGCCATGCGTTATCATTTTATTAGTTTTTAATGAGTCAGTGGTCAAAATTTGGTCAACCGTTACGAAAAAATTAAATTGAGTGTGTTTCGACTAATGAGAGCTAGATTAAGTGCAAAAAATCAATAATGGATTAATTGATTTTTTTTAATTTTTCATTGAGGACTAATTTGATCTTTAATCCAAATAAAAAAACAATTACCTATTAAATAATTAAATTAAAGTATAATTATTAAAAATATTATTATAATAAAAATAAAATATGATTAAATAAACAAAATTTCTAAAATTGACATTAGAAGGATTCGAACCTGAGTTAAAAGAGTTAAAAATTAAAAACCCTTATTTTTATGTTTTCCACTTTTCTAAAACATTTTCAATGAAAATGGTGAAAACATCTTTTTTATTTTTTAAAATTTCACTCATTTTTGTTTTTATTTTCCAAAATCATTTTCAAAATTTTGCAACCAAACATGCTTTCTTCAACATTTTCTATTTTCTAAGAAAATGAAAACGAAAATGCCTTGTATTCTCCGAAACCAAACGCACCCTAAGTCTTTCAGGCAAGGTCAGAGGTCGAATTCTGACATTGTGAATGAAGCAATTTGGTTGGGAGGGTCGCTTGCATAATAGAACTTTGTACTATCGTGTCCGAATTTGTCAACCAATAAGTTGGAAACCTGTGACTAAACAAAGGCTTAAGGGTCCAATAAGTCGTTAAACTTTTTTAAAAAATCAGTTAAGCTCATAAACTTTTTTGTACCCAATTAAGCCCTCAAAATCAAGAGAAAAAATTATTTTGGCCATTTGACCAACGTTGACCGTTAACTTTAACGGTTTTATTTTTAAAAATATATAAAAATCTGAAAAAATCTAAAAAAATAAAAATTCTGGAAAATTATTTTAAAATTATATAAAAATATATTTTTAATTCTGAAATTTATTTAATAATAATAAATAATAAATTTTCAAAAGATTAAAATTTTTAATTTTTTTTTTAAAATATTAAATATTATTATTCAATTATAAAAAAATAAATTGAAAAATATAAAAAATAAAAGTTATTTTGGTTTTTAAATAACTTTTATTGTTTTATTTTTTAAATAACTTTTATTATTTTATATTTTAAAAATCAAAATAAATATTATTGTTTAATATTTTTCAATTTATTTTTTTTATAATTTTATAATAATATTTAATATTTTAAAATTTTAAAAAATTTTAATCTTTTGAAAAATATTATTTATTATTTTTGAATAAATTTAAAATTTTAAAAATATGTTTTATATTTTAAAAATAATTTTTAGAATTTTACAGATTTTTTATATTTTTTTCTTCTGATTTTTATATATATTTTAAAAATTTAAATTTAAAAATTCCAAAAAAAATGAAAAGTGACATTATCGTATTGCGACATGTGTCAATTTTTTTTTGAAAAAAAATCATTAAAGTTATCAGTCAACGTTAGTCATAGGTCCAAATTAATTTTTTTTCTTGAATTTGAGTGCTTAATTAGGTGTAAAAATAATTAGAAGTTTAATTAATTTTTTTTACAAAAATTTAGGCTTATTGAATCGTTAAGCTTTAAATAAAAACAGTTAGTGTTCTGGTTACGGGGAAATAGGTGGAAGGGTTAGTCGGATCAAATTAAAATCTAATGACATTTTTATAAAAATCATTTATCATTGTATTACAGGCTTAATTAATAGGGCTCGTATCTTAATTCACAAGAAATGAGTGAAATATTCTACTATTGTTGTTATTAGTATTATTATCCACCGGTTTAGCACTTAAATTCATGTAACGAGTGGTTTCGGTAAAAAAGATGATGATGTTCGTTTTAAAAAATTTAAATTCGAATAGTTTTGTCTGCAATGTGTGCGTGATATCAAAAGATTAAAAAATATGAGCACATACTATTTTGTAATCACCATAAGATGAACAAAGTCAGAAAGTTGTTTTAGAGTTTGAAGTGAACTATGAGAATTAAAATATAATTTTATCATCATATTAGTTTATTATAGTTTTAGAAATAAAACAATTTTAGTACTTAAACTTAACAACTCTTCTAAACTTGATTCCCCGAGCTTTGTTTTGTATCACATTAGTCTATAAATTTGACAACTTTTTATTTTAATCTTTTTAATAATGTGACATTATAAAAATATATCATGTGTAGGACTATAAATAAACCAAACGTTCAACGAACTGTTCGTGAACCGTTTGGTGGGAAGTTCGTTTATTTATTAAACGAACGAACGTAAACAAGATTTTTTGTTCGTTTAATTAAATGAACGAACACGAACAAAGGGCTCGTTCGTTCATTTACGTCCGCGAATGTTCAGTAATCCGTTCATTTATGTTCGTTTAAATTTATTCACATATATTCATTTATATTTATTATTTTTCATAAGAAAAGTATTATATTAAAAAAAGTTACATATGTTTGTTCGTTTATATTTGTTTAAATTTATTCACATATGTCCTTTTATGTTCGTCCGTTTGTGTTCGTTTATCATTTAAACGAACGAACACGAACATGCTACATTCCTTAACGAACGAACACGAACAAAAAATTATGTTCTTTTAGTTGTTTGTTTTCATTCAATTATTCAGTTAAAATTAAATGAACAAACATGAACATACCCTATTTGTGTTCACTTGGTTAGTTTACAGCAGGGGCAGATGCAGCTGACTCTCTATGGGAAGCATCCTATTTTTTCAAAATAAATTTAAATTAAAGAGAATTCCTTCCTTAAGAAATTTATTTTAACGTGTAAAAATAATAATAATAATAATAATAATAATAATAATTTTACATACTCATTTTGAATAAAAAAATTTGAATTTTTATTTCTTAATTTTTAGACTCGTCATTGGTTTATATGCCTAGTTATGTGTCACACTTTCGAAGTTACACATCATTGAAAGAACTTAAAATAATAAAAAAAATACAAACTCAAACTTAAAACCAAATCTTTCAAGAGAGATTATTTCCACAAATTAAGTACTACTACAGATAATTTTATTTTAAACAAGAATAAAATATTTTCTATATTTGTTACAACTCTGAGATCACATGCGATGTCATGTAACGTTGTAACACAAACGCTAATTATTCAACGAAAAATCATGTCGATAAATTACTGAACTTGCAGATAGAGAGCTAAAGTACTTCAATTTGAAAATATGTTACAGAGCAGCACTCTAAATAATGCTCTACCCATGATTTTTAGACAAGAATAAGGTTAAATCTAAGAATTGCTGGTAGAGACGGAGCCAAAATTTAAGATTGAAGGGACAAAGTATAAATGTTTGAAAGTGAAGATAAATTTATAAATAACTAAAATTAAAAAAAAATTATATGAAGGACCAAAGGTGAAAAAATAAAAAAATTTGGTGGTGGGGTTTTGTCCCTGCTTGCTGCTGGAATTAATGCAAGCATTTATATATATTATTCAATGCACATGTTGTGTAATCTAAAGCAAATAAGTTTTCTATTTTAGAAGTTAAAGATTTAGTTTATAGTGTATGGTTAGAATTTAAAATTTATGGTTTAGAGTTAAGGAATTAAAATTTAATTTTGAGTAAATATAGAGGTTTCTGTATTTTTTTTAAACATTTGTATGAAAAATACTCACACATATATATAGGAGTGTAAATGAACCGAGCTTGAACGAACAAAGCTTTGTTCGTGTTTGTTTATTTATTTTTAAAGGTGTTCACGTTCGGTTCGTGTTCGTTTAAAATTTTAATATCGCGGTCGTGTTCGTTTGTTTATGTTTGAAGGTGTTTGTATTCGTTTGTTTAACGTTCGCGAATGTGGTCATTTAGCGATCACGAACATGTTTGTTTAACGTTTGTGAACATGTTCATTTAACATTCGCAAACGTCAAATGAACATGTTCATTTGACGTTTGCGAACATGTTTGTTTATATGTCTACTAATATGTTCGTTTATATGTTTGCTAAATGATGAAATTACACAACCAGTCCTTAAGTTCCTTAGGCTTCAGAGTTTGAACTCCAAAGTTCATCATGTGTTCAACTTAGTCCCTATATTAATCAATATTTAAAATGTAAAAAAATAAAAGGAAAAGTGGAACCAAGTAAACGAGTTGATAAGCGAGCCAATAAACGAGCTTGTTCGTGAATATAAATGAATCGAGCACACCTCTGTTTGTATGGTTGGTCGTTTATTAAACAAACATAAAAAATTTGTTCATACTCATTTATTTAGCTTAATAAACAAACATTATACGAGCGATTTACGAACAGTTTGTCGAACGCTCTGTTAATTAAAATAGTCTCAAATTGAAATGATGTGTAAATAATGAGAGTTAATTTTTTTTGAATTAGGACAAAATTGTTTTAATGTGCAAACGTGGAGGACTAAATGTGTTATTATACAAAATATTTTAACTATCACGTCATCCTTTTAATGGTTGTTAACGGTTCAGTGACCAATTTGAAGCAAAACTAAAAGTTTAATGATAACATTGAAGCAATTGAAAGTTTGGTTACCAAATTGAATAATTTATCAAAATTTAGTTACCATTTGTGTACTTTACCCAAAAAGAAAAATATTTGAAAAAATAATAAAATTATTTTTAAAATTTTATTCTAAAAAGATATAATAATGCTTTCGGTCTCATGATTTCAAAAATAATTAAAATAGGTAATGGTGTATAACAGTACATATCGTTTATTGTAGAATAATCTATATATAGCTAATTACTTGCATTTGCTGTCTTATTATATAGAATATAGAATATAGAATATATGTGATAAACATTGAAGAATTAATGTTAAGGGCAAATTTAGGGGCAGGCATGGACATTGGCCACCTTGATTAATGGCATTCTGCAATTTTAGTCCCTTCAAAAATTTAATAAATCCGGCTTCTGTTAGCCCTTAGTTAAATGGAAAATTGCATTTTCAGCCCCTCTGAAGAATTAAAATTTAATGATGCATATTTTAACATATATTTTTTAGCTTTGCCCCCAAAATTTTTAGCTTTATGTCAACCTCCATGAATTATACTGGCTCCCTATTTTTTGATTCAATTATTCTTTTAGGCTCTTTAAGTTTTGAAACTAGGTTAACTAAATCCTAACCCCAATTTAGGTCTTTATATTTGAAACTAAGCAAATTAAACATTGACCTACCATTTTCGATTTAAATACTTCTTAGGTTCCTTTCATTTCAAGTTAAACAAATTAGACCATTAGTATGCAATTCTCAATTGATAGCCTACTAATTAGACCATCACCATCATTTTATTATTTATTTTTTAACTAAAAAACATAATGGAAAAATTGATTATTTGGACCCCAATTTTTTATTTATTTAAACTTTGCCCCTTTTATGGTTAATTATACATTACTCCGATTTTAATTTCTAAATCTGACATTGATCCTAGTTCCATCCATAGCCAGTGATTCAATGGATATTAATCAAATTTTGGTGATTGAAGGGAGACAATCATGAAAATAATGAAATGATGTTGATGCAAAGGGGAAACATTTAATCCAATCTGCTTGGCTCAATCATTTTTCCATGACCAACAAAAAGCAAACACAGTCGGCACAATTGTCTTGATTTATCTCTCTCAACGTGTACTAAGCGGCTCCCTTACCCTAAAATGTCTCTTCTTTTAATTATTTTATTTTATTTTATTTCATGCAATTTATATAAAGAGATAGAATCTCTTGACACAATATATAACTTAAAAGTGTTTCATTTTTAAAAAATATGAAACAGTAAAAATAAATGCATGAGAATAACAATAAAAAATAAACATACTTTTATATAAAAAAATAAGTGAATTATTTTTAATTTAAAAATTTTAATTTCATTCGTTAAATTCAGTTACTTCAACTAATTTAAAATTTAAACTGCTGAATATTTGATGGTGCAAGAAATTCTCTGGACAAAACTTTAATTATAGTCAGAATATTTCAACTATAACTCCCATGATTTTTGGAAATCTTGTTTGTCCCCACTTTTATCTGGAATTGGCTCAACCACTAATAAGACATTATGTGAGCGATTTCTTTCCTCAGAAAACATATTAAAATTATTAGATTTTTTTAAGTTAAAAATTGGATAATTTGCTTTATTTAAGTGAAGTTTTGTGGATGAATTTTTTAAAAATATATTTTTTAAGTTAATGAGTGGTTTTTTCATACTAACTGATATTTTTATCTATATTTAAAATATATATTATGATATGATTTTGGTTTTTATTGATTAAATAGAGAGATATTATATTTTATATTAAAATTCGAACTCATACAAGATGTGATAATATGAGCATTCATAGCCAGTAAATTAATTAGCGGATCTCTGATTTTGATTATTTTAACATTTCATTTGTTGAATTGGCATCTCTAAACAAAAAAACAAAATTTAAATTTTCTAAAAAATATTTGGTAATGGTAATGTATATTTAAATGATGGAGACATTATTTATTGGGATGGACAACCCCAAAGTTCAAACAATAAATAGTTAATAAAGCGTCTAATGAGTTATTTACATTTTTAATGGTTTTTATAAAAAAACTCATATTTCATGTGCTTATTCAAGTACGTAGTTTTTAGAATACACCTACGAATTTTCTCTTATATAATATAGTTTTCATAATACACCTAATTTCCACCTTGATTAATTGACTTTTACATTCCAATTAGTGCGTACAATCAACGACGACATGATCATAATTTCAACTATTCCCAACAAAAGAAAAACATCTCACAACACCTACCTTCAATCATTATTACTTTCATTACCTAATGTCGATACCAACAGAATCACTAGCTAGTAGCTACATGTATGCAGGTCGACGGTCCACGAATCACCGGTCGGAAACAACCGTACTGAAACTCCGTGGTCTTATGGTCTGTCTATATTCTTCAAACTTTTAAAATTTAATAAAACAAAATATCTTAAATCAGGGAAATGAGAGCTGGAAACGAAGATTCATGGCAGCACTGCATGCACGTGAAGAAGGCAATAATTTAAATAGTTTCAGCTGTGAGATTATTGTGTACAATTATAGTAATAGGTTATATTTATACGGTGTGTGTTTTCAAGTGTTTTGATCCAATTCTAAAGCATGATTAGTCTGGGAAAATGGACCACCCTGGAGCAAAATAAGTTTGGCGTTTTCATTGGGAAAAAGACTTGTCTCATGGGAGAAAGAAGATCCATTCGATCAAGATTTGCAGAGATTCACTCACATGTATTATCTAGGGTTTTTGGCATATATCTCCTTTTGTTTGTCAATAATAGGAAAGAGAAATTATAATGGAAAGGAAAGATGAAAAAATGGGTTAGTTGCACTCACACGCCTTTAAATTATAGATTTTAAATTAAACCCAACAAGTGTCTCAGTAAAAAAGCAAATGAAATTTATTTTAGAAAACACGAGTTCAAATTAAGAATATATATGAATAGATACTACCTTATAATTTAGCTTATACCCCGTTGTTCAATGAGTTTGACTATTAGTTTGAGTGTTAAATATTAATTATCAAAATATGATGCGGAGCGTATTTTAAAAAATAAGGTTTAAGATTAAAGTTTAGAGAATTTGAACAGTGCGTTATAGAAATTCTACCTACAATTTAATGCCTTTTTCGATTGACATTTAACGCCTAAACCAACGACATTATGATCTTATTTATATAAAAACTAATGATTTAGATATACAATTAAAAATTAAAAGTATAAGATATGATTAAAACATTTTAAAATTTATTGACTAATTTAGAATGCGAACGATAATTTAAACCCATTAGATAAACCAAACATAGAACGATAATTCATGTACATTCTAGTATGATTTTTCTTTTCCATAAAAAAGGAAGCGGTGAGACTATCTACGAATAAATCCATAAACTAATATCATCTATATTTCTTGTCAATACATCATAGATTTGATTGACTTTATCGCTTCGATATAATTTCTTAAAGTAAAAAAGTAACTCTAGTTTAACCCGCTATATATATACACGTCATTTCATTATTTTTCCCAAATGCCATTTCTCCTACCAATTAATTAATTATACGTGCGTGAATGACAAGGGGGTGTTGAAAACAAAAGCCAACAATTAAGGCGGCAAGGTGCACTTGGAATGACATGATATATATAGGGTCGTTTAGACAGTTAATGTGGGCATAATAAATAAGGGCATGTTTGGTCGCTTAGTAGGACGAAGATAAATGCAAGTGGCCACCACTAAAGAGGGTGTGGACTGTGGACCAAGAAAAATGTTTCTCATCACATGAGATGACTGAAAAAAGGAAGACTAAAATGGCACACACAGACATGCAACTAAGCCAGCAAAACTATGGTCTCTTTGCAGTGCCAATGGCAATGGCAACGGCAACGGCACACACAGACATGTAACCACCATGCATTGCAACAGATGCATCTAATATCTCAAAGTTTACGGCACTCAAACTTACCATCAATCGTATTGCACCTTATATTAAAGTTGACATTTAATTCACACTCAATTCAGACATAATTCACTTTGTTATTTTTTTATTTGTTTTTTAGATGTTTCAAACCTTTGAAAAGTTGTATTCTTAATTTTCTTTTGTTTATTAATAAAACTGTTTGGTTTTAAGTTTTAAAAAATAAACATAATTCATACTTAATTTATACGGACTGTGACTTGAATCTAAGATCTCAATGTTTATAGAACTCAGGTAGAAATCGGGTTTGAGACAGGTCATTTCGGTTCGGATTGTTTTCAAATTAGGTTTCATTCGAGCCAGATCGGATCTTAATGGGATTTAGCTTATGTCTATGTTATTTCGGGTCGGGTCAATGTCAGATTAGTTGATTTTCAGGTTGAATCAATATCAAATCGGTCAATTTTCAGTTTTGATCAATATCATATCGATTGCTTTTCTGGATCAGGTCGGTATAAGATCGGTCAGTTTTCAATTTGAGCCAATATATGAAGATGATCTTTTAAAGGAGAAAAAATGATATTAAACCATTCAATTATGAGTTATATTTTGATTTACAAGTTGTGTAATACCCGTATTTTGTCCGGGGTTAGTCCGATATACATATATATATATAAATAATACCAAAATAAATAATAAAACTCATATTATAATATAAATGTCCATATACATGTAAAAATGTTCATTTTACACCTTAAAGCCCATTTACAAAATCAGGCCTAAATTCCTATATCTTATTATCCCAAACAAGCATACACAAATCGATAAACCCATTTTCCTGCCCAAAAGGAGTCACGTGGCAGCCCCTGATTGGTCCAAAGCCATTCACGGGATCATGACTTTTCTGATATTGCTGACATCAGCGATGACATCAAACTCTACCCACCTATAAATACAAGAGAGAGAATTTGTCAGAATAATTAATAACCACTTATCATAATGATTATTACCATTAATAATAATAATAAATAAAGTAATAAAGGGGAGAGAGAAACTCACCCCTTCGGGAACCTAAACGGTCGAAGTAATCGAATCACCGCAAAGTTGCCTTAGAGTCGATCGGACACTGGATCATGCTGACGAAGATCAATGAATATTGCCAGAGTTACAACAATGCTACCGAGATTGCCATTTCACCGTCACGTAGGTATATCCTCTTCTCATTTTATTCCCTGCAAGTCGAACACCAAAAAATATAAGTTTCCTTAAGATGAAAGCTGGAATAAAAGCAAAAGCAAAAAACAAAAGTGTGAAATGGGGGTTAGTCATGGTGGCTGGTGTTTATTTTGTTGGTCAGGAAAGGTTTAGATCTGATCGAAGTTGAAAACGAGAGTGGGTTAAGGATAGATCTAAGTTTAAATCGAGGAAGATTGGGCGTTTCTGATGAAACATGTTAGATCTAGGGTTTTAGATGGAAAAATCAATTTTTTTGGTGTTTTAGGTTATCGGCGCGTTGGTTGGTGATCGAAACGGTGGTCGGCGTGGTAGCCGATGTTTACCTGCGATGGCCGACGAACAACGGAGCTTGGACGGAGTTGGGCTCAAGTGGATTCAGGGGCGGAGGCTAAGGCGGGGCTAGGCCGACATTCTTGGCGTTCATCTTGTTCTTGAAGAACAAGGATGAACACCAAGCAAAACTTGGTGTTTTTTTATCTTTATTGGAGACTATTTCTGGGCATTTGGGTGTTTGTGTAGAGAGAATTCAGAGAGAGTGAGAATGTAGAGAGAGAATTGGATATGACCAAATGACCAAGTTAGACTCGGTCCAGACCTTTTATAAGTGGACCGAAACGGTACCGTTTTGGCATTGGGTCTTTTAGATCCGCGAGATTCCGACCGGGTCGGATAGGATCCGCGCCCTTCTTTCCATTTTTCATGATTTGGGCCTCAGCTTTGTAATCCTTTCATTTTAGTCCATGTTTTCTTGTAATTTGGTTCTTCAATTCTGATTTTAATTCAATTTAACCCCAATTTCCTTTGTTAATTACTTTGATTAATGTATGATTAATGCATGTTATTTTAAATTAAGCATATAGTATATTTGTTAGATCATATAATACACTTAGATTTAATTATTAGAGCCTATAGACTTTAGGTTCTCAAATTAGTTTTAATTAATTAAATACAGTAGGCCATTGTAGTAAATTAGTGAATATTAAATAGAAACTTTGGGGTTCACGCTTGGATGATGCTCCACTTGCTTGCAATGGGGTGTTATCTCAAAATTAGCCCTAGAGATGTATATTTAATATACATTACAACTTAAAATTAAATAAATTCACTTAGTCAATTAAAATAAAACCTTAATTAGGTTACTACTTTAATTAATTAGAATAATATTTTAATTAGTGAATATCATTTGAATCTAGGGGTTCTGAGATGGACGGTATTCAAATAATTGATATTGTCTCATAAAGGCCTTTAAATTCAATAACATTCCTAGTTTAATTAATTTAATTAAATAGAGCCTAATTAAGTTAGCGCTTAAAATGAACAAGACAATAATAAATCATACGTTATAAACCTTTTATGTTGAAAATATATTTTATGAATATGAATGAGGGTACTTCTTAACAGGGTACTTTTAATCTCATATTCGATCTAAAATGTATTTTCTTATAAAAGGATATCTCCAATTGGAATTAAAATCCATTTGATAATTACGGGTAAATTGAATTCAAATTATTATTCGAAATGCCAAAATGCCACGTAAAATTAAAAGATAACGATAACGGGCGTTTGTGGGGGTGCTAATCCTTTCCCACACGTAACCGACTCCTGAACCCAAATTTTTAAGAAATAAATCTCTGGTTGTTTTTATGGTGTTTAGACTACCAAAGTGACTGGTGGCAACTCCAAATTTGTTTTCAAGATTAAATAAAGGAAAATTCGATTAAACATGAAAAACCTAAGTTTTCAAGATTAAATAAATTAAATGGACAAAAACCTTAATTTTCAAGATTATTGTCAAGCAACTTTCACATCCCGGTTAAAAACGACAACGACAGCTTGGCGACTCCATTGGGGAAATTTCGAGAGCCATGCCTAATTAATTAATTTTACGTGCCATTTTGGCATTTAAGAGCGGTAATTTGAATTTAATTTTTCCAATAATTATTTGATGAATTTTTAGAAAGAATAGAGGTAGCTTTTTCTTATGTGATATAAGTTATCATTCATGCATAGCTTTCTACCATGACTTTCACCCTTAAGTTGGAGTGAAACAT
This sequence comes from Hibiscus mutabilis, assembly GCA_019671005.1. Lineage (NCBI taxonomy): Eukaryota > Viridiplantae > Streptophyta > Magnoliopsida > Malvales > Malvaceae > Hibiscus > Hibiscus mutabilis. Next base: position 29,342,438 of record CM033755.1, read on the forward strand.
TATCCTACGTTGAGTTATTTAGCTCCGTGACCGGATGTTTGTCTTTCTTCTTGTATACTAACCTTATACATCGTGAGGTTCTGCCTCTGCTATAAAGGGTCGTATACTCCCGAATCAATGTCTTGCTGTCCAGTAGACAGTAATGATAGTTCGGGTACCCAGAGTCTAGAACAAACCTCACATGATGTAATATAGAAGCCTACTGTTGCGCGTAATAAGTGCTACGCAATTGTGCAAGTATACACATCGCAAGTAATAAAGTGATATGATAAGTATCGAGTATCGTCTCCACGGGGATTGGTTTGGGCCACTTTGCCTTAGTTATCGCACTTTAAAAGTAAAAACACAATTGATAATTGTATGAGTTCTAACTAACGAATAAAATAAAAGAGCAAGTAAATTAAATAAAGATGTAATCAAATAAGAGGGAATAAGCCAGGTTATCGGGAGTTGTGGAGTGATGATCGAATGGTTCGTCGTGGTGATTGAGTAGCAACCGGATTGCCAGGGCAATTCTGTTACGATTGCCTAGTCGATTGCCAGTGCAATTTGGTTGCAATTGCCTGGTTGATTGCCAGGGCAATTCTTCCGTGTTGCCTGGTCGGTTGCCGCGTTGTCTGATCAGATTGCCTGGGCAATACTCCCGCGATTGCCTGGGCAATTAAGAATGGGTCGATTGCCTGGGCAATTGAGCATTCACTTCCAAAGTTCGGCAAAGCATTCTTCAATGATTCCTCATTATCCCTAACACGAAATACTATTAATTGCACACGTCTTGATAACACATCCCTGCGAATCAAGGGTGAACAACAACCAATCTTGTGCTCCTCTTAGCCATTGAAATTCGTAACTTATCCCTAAGTCGAATTAGTCTTCACCAACTTCCGTTTGTATGAAAACCATGCTCATTCGTTTCTTGAATCTAACTCTCCCGATATTAGATAAATGTATGATTGAATTCTGAGATCCTCTCTCAATTCGCTCGCAACCAATGTTAAGAACCAATAATGAACAAACTTTGAAAATTGAATTGCAACTCAAAAACCTAAACAAAATCCAAAAGATTTCACAACCACAAAAACACAATAACCCCAACCAATCAAGTTAGTTCATGGTTGGGTTCAAAAGATATACAAAGAATAATCCTCAAACTATGAATCTAATAGAAGCAAAGAAGAAGAAGAAGAAATCAATCAGCCTTCTTTGGAAACTCTCTTCTTCAATCGAACTCTCCCCCTCAAGCTTCTCTCAATCGAACTCCCTCCCCCTTGCTCTCCCTTGAGTTTGACGCCTTGGTCTCCTTTAAATAGGAGATGGCTAGGTCAAAGTCCTTCTTGAGAAGGAAGTTAAGTTGGAATTAAATACTTTAAAAGAATATAATTCTTTATTATATTTAAATTCTTTCTAGATATTCTCCTATCTTTCTGGGATTTAATTTCTCTTTGACCTCTTCATGGAAATCAAACTCCTTTGGGATTTAACTTTGCTCCACGTCATCTTGGGCTTATCTAGTCATCAATTTCGACTGCCATATCATCTTATCCCTTATCGACAACTGCCCTGGCAACTGCGTTGGCATCTCCTTCATGCACTGCCCTGGAAACTGGTTCTAGCCTTGTTTAGGCAAGTGATTCTGCACACACACAAAAATACACCAAAGCAGTATCTTTTTGCACAAAAATCACCAAGTTATGTAATCAAACTCAACGGTGGAAAGAAACATGAATTAATGCATGAATGACTAATTATGCAACTAATATGAGCCTAAGTCTAACAATAATATGAGTAAAAGGGGTAATAAAAATAGTACTTTTGAACACTTAACACCTACCCCGTTAGAGACAGACATGGACTTAGGACAGGGCGCTGCTGATTTAAATACACTTCTCTGGTTATTCTCTCTGCTGAATATAATTTGCTTTACTGTATCAATTTAATTTAAATTGTTGCCTTCAATATTATTTCACAAATACTGACACATTTCCTTTTTGTTTTCGTTTTGTTTTACATTTTTGTATTCATGCATTGCATTGCTAAAACACTACATTAAAAAAAACATCACATTTTTCAAAAAATCTATTTTTTTAAAATAACATCACTTTTTCAAATAACACCATATTTTTTCGAATAACATTGCATTTTTCAAATAACAATGCATTCTTTTAAAAAAACATATTTTTAAAATAACATTGGAAGCTAAAAACCAATATTCTGAGAAACATGTTGTTAAGATCAGACAACCTTAGAAGGTTGTTGAGGACCGCTTGGGTAGTGTTGAGCAAAAAATTGACCAGTCATAGAACATGATGATATTCGAGCTACTACTTTGCTTGAAAATAGGGAAGCAGGAAAAAGAATATTTCAGATGGAAGTACTGATATTTATAAGAAAGCATGTATCACATCTCACATGAGGGTCCAACCTAAAATGATTCTTTCTGTAAAAAAAAGAAAAAAAAGACAAAAGACAAAAATTCAAAAAAAGTCAAAAAGGGAAAAAAGTAAAAAAAGAGAAAAGTCAAAAGGCCAAAAAGAGTCAAAAAAAGAAAAAAAGAGAAGGATCAGATCAATATAGCCGGGGCATCTGCGAGAAATCCAATAGATTTGAAGGAAATAATGAAGTGCTTGACCTTGATGCACTGGTGGGTTCTAAAAATGCCGAGATGAAGGTAATCTAGTAGACAAACATGGAATGACTGAATAAAGCCAAATTCTGGTGTTTTTGTCAAAAATCTTGTTGATTAATGGTTTAATGATAGTTGAAGGACATAACGATTCTAGAAAAGTTGAGGGACTACATAATCTTTCTCTGAAGTGATGAAAACTAGGGATTTAGTTGAGTTTAGAAAATTTTCCATATCGGAATTGCCCCTGTCAAAGAAAAGAGGAGACGCGAGTATAGAAACGGAAGACAGCGAGATCGAATGGCTTAACAAGAAAAATGAGATGATTATTCCTATTCAAATGCCATATTTAGACTTGTTGCCCTACCTCGTGCAGAATTCACCTTTGGATGACAGTGCCCTGAAGTTTTATCAGTCTTTTATGGCATAGTTTTGAAACACAGAGTTAGTGATCTCATCGGAACTAGCATTTATGTTTTGAGAATGAAGAACCTCGATTCTATGAAAGACCATCATTTGCTAGTTGAGATAAAGAAGAAAGAACAAAATCTACAACAAGCTTTTGTAGGTGATCTGCTACAGTTCGGGGTTAGCTGGAATCAGAATAACGTTTTGACATATATCCCTTCAATGTTTTCTTTACTAAAGAATACCCCAAAGTTAGATGCTCAAAACGCTCTTGTTAGTGGAAAACAATGACTAAATTAGATCTCATTCATGTTTCTTATCGTGAGTTGTACTTCATTTGCTCGAAGCTTCACCATATCATTTGAAACCCTAAAAGCCCTATTATTCAAGTTGTCACATCATCGAGAATCATTGTGAATATCATAATAGAGTTCATAATCGTGACATTGAGGATTATTACACTTTCAAGCGAAAAGTCCAAAAATTTCTAAACTAATGGATTTTGGAGGTCGACACTGATGGTCAGTCTATCAAGATTTGTAATCCAAGAGGTATTCACATGATTGGAGCTAATGCGATTGGAATACCTAAAAGTCAAGTGCTAAAAGACATCAAGAAAAGAAAGAGCAATGAGAAACTAATTGAGAATTATCAGCTATCAATGAGGAAACCTCAAACATACTTTCCCGTTAAAGGCTTCGACATATCCAGCCAACATATCGGAAGACAAAGTTCATCCACACACCAACCAGAAGAAGTTGTTAATTTCCACTTGCAAATGATCGAACATTCTATGGAAAAAGGGCAAGCAATTGATTGAAGAAACAATGTTGAGGCTGATCTTAATTCAAGGCTCGATGAGAACAACAGAGCAAAAACAAGATGGGGCATGTCCTTGTGCTAGCAAGGGAAAGTGAAATATTGTTGAGGCTGAATTTCACTTAAATTTTCCTTGATCAATGATCGACAGATTGACCATAGGATACTGTCTACAGTTTTAGAATCGTTATAGAGTAGTACCCTGAGCCATCTCAATTCCTTTTGCCCGCGAGCATTGGGGGTCCTTTGTAAGGGAGGTTATTCGATTTGTTTGTATTAGATGCTTGTTTCCTACCTATTTTTTCTCAAATGGCAAACATTTTGCATTCGTTGATTCTTTTAATATTTCAATTATTCTTTGCTATGGGTTAGTTTTGTTCTCCCATACCTATATGTATATATCTTCTCTATTATTTTTTATGAAGTCCTCGGATATTAACTGCAAGAGAGACCATGAATCAAATTCAAAGATCAATTCTGAAATGTGACTCTCTTCTATGTTATTTAGGCTAATGGGAAGACATTAACGAGTGTTCAGGAATCATGGGAAGATCCTAAATACAAACTCTGAGTGAATTTTCCTCTTAGGCATTATTGACTAAGGTCTTTGAATGAAGTGATAACCCAAAACATTTACCACCTGAAGACTGTTGTTATTTGAAGATATCTGTATATGAGAGGACATTTGGTATTCCTTCATCTCCCTTCACAATGAAAGAAAATAGGAAAAAAATATCATTTGTTGTCCCATTTAAGCTTGATATTTTTCTTTCGATTCAACCTAAATCAAGGATCACCCCTACACTAGGGGGCAAAGAGGATGAAAGGTTGTTTGCAAGTGAAAACTATGTGGTTTTGATCATGCTATGGTAGTGATGTAAATTAAGAGCAAGAAACAAAGGTGAATGCATTGAGTACAAGAGCAAGAAAGGCATGTTGAATGAAGAAAAAAATTTTGAATTAAAAAATAAGAAAAAGAAAGAAAAAGAGAAAATAAAATAAAAGAAGGAAAACAAAAGGTGGAAAGTTTGTGTTCAAAAATTCAATTGAATCGAGTTGAAAATTGTTGACATGAAAGTTGAAATAATTGAAAGAGAAATCACTAAGTCGAAAAAGTGCAAGGAAAAGCAAGGGGCATACGTGAGATATTTTATTCCAATGAATCTCTATCTGAAGGAGACATGGAGGAATGATCGTCTTTGTACTCGAGGAAGGGAAATGAACTCTAGGGTGAAAACCTAGAAATGGGCAGTCTAGAGCGATCCAAAAAGAAAGAAAAGAAAAAAGAAAAAAATATTTCATCTGAGCATATTCAGATCAAAGAGTACATAAATGTAATTTCGCTTGGAAAAATGATTCTTGGTTTCGTTACCTTTAAACACTTTTTTGAGCTTATATATCATTTCTTTCATAGTCGTGAGCCATAGTCCCGTTACAAGCCTCAAAAGACCATTTTGATCATATATGAGAATTGGAGTAAGGGAAGTTTGTCTTCAGAATACATCTCGCTTATCAAGGTTAACCTTTCTTTAAGGATCTCCAAATTTCTAATGCTTGATTGAGATCAGAAAAGAGGGAAGGATTGGGTTTCTGAGTTAGTAAGGAAAAAAGAGACACTTAAATGGGATAGAATTAGGTATGTGGGAAATGTTTTTCTCAAAATTTTAACAATTTGTAAAGGGTCACATTTGAGTTGATCTTTGCCAATATGTTTAAAAGGCTTTGTTGCACTTGATATTCAAGGGCCAAATTTTGATTTTTGCTTTCTCATGTTTGCCATGACTTATCAAATTGTTCCATTTCCTCAAATTTATTAAAATAATATTTTGAGCCTTCACTTATCGTTTCAACAAGCATTTTGCATGTAAATCGATTAGATACAAGAAAAGTAAAAGATTTCATGGGAATTATTATGATGTACTAATCCTTTAAGTGCAGTCAGAACAGGAGGTGGCCTCGGTACTGGGTTAATGATGAAAAGTATGTCAAGGAAGAGACATAGTTCCGAGTGACAGAAATATTCAAACAAAAGCTACAAGAAGGTGACACATACAACCCTAGGGCAAAGCAAGAACATGAACCATTTTTGGGGCAAAAGCAACAACTAGATCAATTCGCTAGCAGATCATCTTATTCAAAAACAAAGATCATTACTTCTAAGGCAATGCAAGACAAGAAAGCTTTGTGGATGCTAGAGTGAACAAAGTTGATAGTTGAATTCAAGATTGGGGCAATGCTACAAAGAACACTACATAAAAAGATGTTTTATTCCTGTGAATAGAGTCCGTAAACTGCAACAACAGAAGTGATGGTCCTTTTTTGAACCATGAAAAAGAATGTTGTCAAAGAAGCTGAATGAAGACATAGCAAGAATGGCTTCACAAGAAAGAGGTTGTCATCAGCACTCAAGTTTTTTCGATGTGAAGTGCGAATTTATGTAATGAATTTGTGAAAAACAAGTACGATTTTCATCAGAACTGAAACATGTCTTGTTAGGACACAAGGGAAAATATCATTGCGAAGATAGAAGAAAAGAAATAAATGAGGTGAAAGCTTGCAGGGACACTTCAAAAAAAGAAAGAGAAAGAAAAAGCAAAAAGAAAAAGAGAAAGAGAAAAAAAAAAGAAAAAGGAAAAACCAAGGTAAAAATCCGAAAGGGCGCCTTGAAAAAAGAAATAATAAAGAAAACCAAAGTGAAAACCCGAAAAGGTGCTTTGAAAGAAAGCAATCTAAAGATTGGAACCGAGTGTGAGATGGGTTACTTTGGCAGCAAAATGAGTTTTTTAAAAATGTAGCAAGGAAATTTTGAGCCTGCTTGAAGATCAAAGCTTACCCAAGTGGTATTCAATTGAAAACATACATGCATCATGTAGTTAGGCATCCATAAGATATGAGCATGCTAACTCATACATTCAGAGCAATTTTGCATATCTTGGCAGGAATCTATCAGAACCAGTAAAAAAATAAGAAAAGATTTCAACTTAGATCTTTAATACTAGAGGAGTAGGCCCAATAATATATGTTCCAAGCATATGAGAGATCGAGCAACAAGGGAAGAGAAACAAGAGACCTCATACGAGTTTCAAAACGAAATATCGAGATACCTTAAGCGATTCAGTTTTCCCCAAAGGTTGCAAGCTCCTAATGAGAAGAGTTTGTTCAAGTTCTTAATGAGAAGAATTCATTTGCTCAAATATCTTTATAGGGGGTGGGTTAACATTATAGAAGAGAGAAGCTCGTAACTGCTACAGTCTTCATCGACATATCAAGGAAAAGAATTCATACATCAGAAAGTTTAGGGACCTAAAACGTTTGCATACCCTAGATGATGAAATAAGGGAAAATTCTACATATCGGAGCCAAAAACAAAGAGATTAGTGGGGCATTATTGTGTATAAGAGTGCATATCAGAATAGAAAAGGAAGCATGCAGAGCCTAAAAAGAATTTGATCACTGAATGTTGAGTATATGATTCAATAATAGTAGATGACTCAGCATGTCCAACGTGTCAAGAGTTAGTTACTAAAGATAGATAAGATTGATCAGTTAGTATTTTCAAAAGATAACTGTTGTGTTTTATAAAGCATATGTAATGCTATTCTGTAAACAAGAAAATAAAGAATTAGTTCAAGAGTTCCTTTCATATTTTTATTTACTCTATCACAGTAACTTGAAAATTCAACACCGAAGAAGTCCATATTTGCTCTAGAGGAATAAGATCTCAACAACAAGATTTTGGGGCAAATCTTGTTGAGGTATGAAAACAACATGAGTTTTGGACCAAACTTAAGAAGATCAAGAAAGCTAGATTTGATAATAAAAAAATCTTAAGAGGTGAGGTACTGTTTTGAAAGAAGCATAAAGCTTAATAAAGAAGCAACAAGGACCAGAGCCCATCCAAGTGGAATCTACAAGAATCGGCGAGGAACAAGTAAGATTTCAATTTACAACTTTGAGACTGAAGAAGAAGATCCAGTAAAGACTAGCAAAGTTTTCAATCCATTTGAAGAAGCAAATCTCAATAAAAATTTCAATCCGTTTGAAGAGACGGATCCCAACAAAGATTTTAATCCGTTTAAAGAGGTAGATCTCAACAAAGATTTTAATCCGTTTAAAGAGGTGGATCTCAACAAAGATTTTCTGATTGTCTGCATAGGACAGAAAGAATGTGATCATTACAAGCACATAAAGAGGTTGATCGACAGAAGAAAAAGAGGAACAAAAGAGTTCGTACAAGCTTCAGATTGAAATATCAAAACGAATTCCTTCAAAAAAAGATCAAAACGCTTTAGGCAAAAAAGTAGCGACTCTAAAAATCCTAGGGCTTCAAGCTAAAATTAAGGAATTTCATATTACTCTAGGATGAATCCTTATTAACAAAAAGATATTTCTTTCTTGCAGGTTTAGTTTTTCCCTAGATGATGAATCAACAGTCTTAGCAAAGAATATAGAGTTCCTAATGAGAAGAACTCGCCTAGCAAAGTATGAAGAGCTTCTAAAGAAAAGAGTTCGCCCTAGAGTTCTTAATAAGAAGAATTCACCCGATGAAGAAGAAAGATCTCCTAATAAGAAGAGTTCGCCCTAGAGTTTCTAATGATAAGAACTCGCCCGATAAAGAATGAAGAGCTCCTAATAAGAAGAGTTCACCCCAGAGTTCCTAATAAGAAGAACTCGTCCGATGGAGAAGGAAAATCTCTTAATGAGAAGAGCTCGCCCTAAAGTTCCTAATAAGAAGAACTCGTCAAATGAAAAATGCAGAGCTCCTAATGAGAATGGTTCACCATAGAGTTCCTAATGAGAAGAACTCGTCCGATGAAGAAGGAAAAGCTCCTAATGAGAAGAGTTCACCCCAAAGTTCCTAATGAGAAGAACTCGCCAAATGAAGAATGAAGAGCTCCTAATAAGAAGAGTTCACCCTAGAGTTCCTAATGAGATCTCTCCCGGTGAAGAAGAAAGAGCTCCTAATGAGAAGAGTCCGCCCTCTTGGAGAATGAGAAAGTTCCTAATAAGAATATCTTGTTTATTCAACGTTTTTTTAGAGAGGTGGATCAGTAAAAGAATAAGGAAGAATTTCATAATAAGAAGAACAACTTCAAACCTCAGAAAATGAAGAATTTCAAAGAGAAACTCCAAACCTTGGAAGTTGAAGAATTTCATAATAAGAACAACTTCAGATTTTATGGTTTGACCGAAGATTAAAGAATTTTATAATCAGAAGAACAACTTCAAACTTCGGTAGCTTATGGATTCGGACAAAATTTGTGTCTTTTCAGTCTTTGCCCTATTCATGTTCTACAACAATGAACAAAGAGGGGCAGCTGTAATACCTGTATTTTATCCAGGGTTAGTCTGATATATATATTACCAAAATAAATAATAAACCCATATTATAATATAAATGTCCACATACATATAAAAATGTTCATTTTACACCTCAAGCCCGTTTACAAAATTAGGCCCAAATTCCTATATCCTATTATCCCAAACAAGCACAAACAAATCTGATAAACCCTTTTCCCGCCCAAAAAAGCCACGTGGCAGCCCTTGGTTGGTCCCAAGCCATTCACGGGAATCATGTTTTTTTTATATCGCTGACATCAACGATAATGTCAAACCCCACTTACCTATAAATACAAGAGAGAGAATTATCAGAATAATTAATGACCACTTATCATAATAATTATTACCATTAATAATAATAAATAAAGTAATAAAAAAGAGAGAGAAATTCACCCTTTCAGAAAACTAAATGGTCGGTGTAATCGAATCGCCGCAAAGATGCCTTAGAGCCAATCGGACACTAGAGCATGCCGGCGAAGATCAACGAATATTGCCAGAGTTTCAACAATGCCGCCGGGATCGCCATTTCGCCGTCATAGAGGTATATCCTCTTTTCAGTTTATTCCTTGCAAGTCGAACACCAAAAAACATAAGTTTCTTTAAGATGAAAGCTGGAATAAGAGCAAAAGCAAAAAAAAGTGTGAAACGGTGGATAGTCATGGTGGCCGATGTTAGTTTTGTTGGTCATGAAAGGTTTAGATCTGGTCAGAGATGAAAACGAAAGCGGGTTAAAGGTAGATCTAAGTTTAGATTAGGAAAGATTGGGTGTTTTTGATGAAACATGTTAAATCTAGGGTTTTGAATGGAAATATCAAATTTTTTTGGGTGTTTTAGGTTATCAGTGCGGTGGTCGATGATTGAAATGGTGGCTGGAGTGGTAGCTGGTGTTTGACTGCGGTGGCCAACGAACGGCGGAGCTTAGATAGAGTTAGGCTCAAGTGGATTCAGGGGCAGAGGCTAAGGCGAGGCTAGGCCGGCATTCTTGGCGTTCATCTTGTTCTTGAAGAACAAGGATGAACACCAAGCAAAACTTGGTGTTTTTGATCTTTGTTGGAGACTATTTCTGGGCATTTGGGTGTTTGTGTAGAGAGAATCGGATATGGCCAAATGACCGAGTTAGACTCGGTCCAGGCCTTTTATAAGTGGACCAAAACGGTACCGTTTTGACATTGGGTCTTTTAGACCCGCGAGATTCCAACCAGGTCGGATAAGATCCGCGCCCTTTTTTCCATTTTTCATGATTTGGGCTTCGGCTTTTTAATCGTTTCATTTTAGTCCATGTCTTCTTGTAATTTGGCTCTTCAATTCTGATTTTCATTCAATTTGACCCTAATTTCCTTTGTTAATTACTTTGTTTAATGTATGATTAATGCGTGTTATCTTAAATTAAGCATATAGTATATTTGTTAGATCATATAATACACTTAGATTTAATTATTAGAGCCTATAGACTTTAGGTTTTCAAATTAGTTTTAATTAATTAAATAGAGTAGGCCATTGTAGTAAATTAGTGAATATTAAATAGAAACTTTGGGGTTCACACTGGGATGATGCTCCACTTGCTTGTAATGGGGTGTTATCTCAAAATTAGCCCTAGAGATGCATATTTAATATACATTACAACTTAAAATTAAATAAATTCACTTAGTCAATTAAAATAAAACCCCAATTAGGTTACTACTTTAATTAATTAGAATAATATTTTAATTAGTGAATATCATTTGAATCTAAGGGTTCTGAGATGGACGGTATTCAAACAATTGATATTGTCTTATAAAGGCCTTTAAATTCAATAACATTCCTAATTTAATTAAATAGAGCCTAATTAAGTTAGCGCTTAAAATGAACAAGACAATAATAAATCATTCATTATAAACCTTTTATGTTGAAAATACATTTTATGAATATGAATGAGGGTACTTCTTAACAGTGTACTTTTAATCTCATATTCAATCTAAAATGTATTTTCTTATAAGAAGATATCTCCGTTTAGAATTAAAATTCATTTGATAATTATGGGTAAATTAAATTTAAATTATTATTCAAAATGTCAAAATGCCACGTAAAATTAAAAGGTACCGATAACTGGCGTTTGTGGGGGTGCTAATCATTCCCCACACGTAACCGACTCCCGAACCTAAATTTTTAAGAAATGAATCTCTGGTTGTTTTTATGGTGTCCGGACTACCAAAGTGACCGATGGCGAGTCCAAATTTGTTTTTAATATTAAATAAAGGAAAATTCGATTTAACATGAAAAACCTAAGTTTTCAAGATTAAATAAATTAAATGGACAAAAACCCTAATTTTCAAGATTAATCGTCAAGCAACTTTCACACCTCGGTTAAAAACGATAACGACAAGATGTGTAAAAAAAATCACAAGCCTTTATATTTAAGCTATAAAATCTAAAACCTAAATCCCTAACCCTAGCACCCTAAACCCTAAACTCTAAATTCTAACCATAAACTTTAAACTCTAAATTATAAACTAAAACCATAAACCCTAAAATTGAAAGGCTTGTGTACCAACATATTTTCCATAAACCATTACTAAGGTGGTTGTTAATTAGTAATACAATACAAAACGAGAATAAAACATACATATTTGAGCAAATTAAATTCGATTATTTTCGGTTCAAATTGCTTTTGGTTTAAGTTATTTTCAGTTCAAATTGATTTTTGGTTTAGGTTATTTTCGAATTTGGTTACTTTTGGTTCAAGTTGATTTTTGGTTCAACTAAAATTTGATTTTGGTTCAATTTGATTTGCTTTGGGTTCGGGTCAAGTTTAGACCACCATATTCAAATCCATATCAAGTCTCGGGTCAAATTTGCCAGGTCTACTCAAACTTACCACCAACCGCACTGCATGTTATATTAAATTTGACATGCAATTTATGAGTTTATCCATTTTGATAAAAAAAAAAAAGATAAAGATAAAGAGATTTGGTGGTTAGCTTGTTCATTGAATTGGGTTGACCTTTGGAAATAGGCTGTTGATCAAAGGCTCTGAACCTAAACAGAAAATAACTAGAAGATTTCCATTCAAATAGAAATTGATTACAAAAGGAAGAAGCCGTGTGAGTGTAGATAGTTATACTTCTACACTCACATGGTTGATCAAAGGTTTGATGGAGAGGGAGGGTGTGTTGTTGGTTAAGTGGGGGTGGAAATGGGCCTACAAAATTTTAGTTGGTAGGACAGACAATTTGGGTGAAATCTTAATTGACATGAAATGATGGAACTTTTGATATTTCCATGTGCATCTTCACCCAATTGGGTCAATTTTAGGATATTATATATATATATATATATTAAGTATATATATGAAGAAGAAGAAATGCCAAACAAGTGAATAATTCTTCGTAGAAAGCAAAAGCCATTTTTCATCCACATATATTTCTTGGTTCCTTCTAAATGAATACCCAAAAGAAATGCATGAAAACACTACACAATGGTACCAAAAAGAAAATATAGAGATAATATAAATTAATCCTGTACACATTCATTGTATGGATGAAATTAACATTGGGAAATTATTTAATAAAAATACTATGTAAAAATTTAAATTACACTAAACTTTAAATCCTGAATTATAAAATCTAGAACACTAAACTCCAAATATGATAGATGAAAATAAAATAAATAATAGTGTGTAGTCTAAATTTTATACTATCAAATAATTTTCTTTTAAAAAAAAAGTCGATAAAAAGAAAAAAAGGTGAAATAATCTAATGGAAACAAAAGCGTAAAAAAAGTTAAAAAAGATAGTGCATTAATAAATATATAAATAAAATTGTACTCTTTAAAAATGCCTTAAATACTAATATAACCCCTTTAAATGTATATACTATATAATACAAATTATTAATATATAAAAATATAATATATAATCCTCTAAGTACAATTATAACGCGATTACAAAGAATATAAATATGAACCCACATATTATTAAGTCAAAAAAGTGATGGAAAATAGCAAATTTACTATTTGACCGAGGGATAAAAATATACATATTGTTTCAGCTTATATAAGTATAAATTCTAACATCGGTAAATATCTTCTTAATAAAAAAAACAACTCACCTAAATGTTTGGTCAAAATGTATTTGATTTCAAGTTTAGCAATAGAAATTAGATGAATACTCTCGAAAAGCTTAGTGGTACGTACGATTCTTCGTCTATTGCCATTCTTTGTTCATCCCTGACTTTCATATTCTTTGTTCTTTATTTCATCCAGAGATTTCCATATGATAGAGTATTAATTGTACAATTACATCGAATCAAAATTTATGTATATAAATGTCAAATAATGTCCGATTAACAATAATGTTAACAGTATATAGAAACCTAATCGAAACCAAAAAAATATATATATAATTTCACTATACATATGTATAAAAATTCTAGGATTTATTATGTGTACATTTCACCCAGACTCGATCGAATTATTTTTTTTGTAAAAAATTAAATTTGGGTCGAGTTTATGGTAAAAGAAATTGATCCAACCCGAAATTAAAATTATAATTTTCATATATTTTAGGAATATTTTACAATAATATTCTCTCTTTATATTTTTTTATAATTAGGTCCTTAAAATAATTCTTTTACAATTAAGTTCTTAAAATTAATTATTTTTTACAATTAGGACCCTAAAATTATTTTTTTATAATTAAGCCCCTAAAATTGATTTTTTATAGATCCAATTAGGTCGGGTCAGGTTCATGTCGAGGAATATAATTTTCAGGTCGGGTCAAATTCGAGTCAGTCAAAAACCTGACTCGACCCATGCCATCCCTAATTATGTCTTTTATCAAAGAAGACAATGGTTTAAAGATAAGAAAATATTGAAAATCAAACTCAAATATTGGTAACCAATTAAAATAAGTTAATTCAGATTCTCAAAAGTTGTATAGCATTGGAGTTTGCAGTACATGCAATTACTTGAAATTCTCTTCCTTTTTTATAATTAGCATCTCAAACGTTTTGAATGGTTGGTAGTACTTGGTAAGGTACCTCTAGAAAAGGAATTCAAATTGACTAACTTAAAAGAGGTTGAAAGAAATCTAATTAATGGCTTCTCACTTACTTCAACACCGACCGGGGATCAACAAAATCCTCAGTATCTTTCTTTCTAATGGCGTATCTTTACATTAAAATCGTGCTTCAGTGGAATTATATTCTGATAGAAGCCTAAAAGAATTTGATTTACCAAGGAGATATATATTTATATTATATTTATTCTTTGATGGGGTCAATTCCATATATTCCACAATTGGAATTAATTGATGCTAAGGATATCAAAAAAAAAAAATCCACAATTTGAATTAATTAATGCTAAGGATGGACGTCTCCAAATGAAACCTTTATTTCCAAGACTAGAATCTAACTCGTGTTCTTTCCATTGTTAGTGGATGGAGTTAAGAGTTCTAGGGAGCTTTGACCCTATGGAAATTTTTGGAACTTTATAAAAAATAAATTTATAATTTTTCGAGCTAGAATTGTTAGTTTTTTATTATCTCATAACATGATTTTATTTAAAAATGTAAACAATTCATTGTCTGTTTTATTTATTTATTTCTTTATATATAAATATTATATTTTACTTTTCACGCCTATTCTTAAGTACTTTTTCTACAATAGACCGTAGAGATTTGTTTTGGTGCAAAGAGAAAATGTTTGATCTGACCGGTACAACACTTATTTTTTTTTCTTTTTAGCTTTATTGTTTTCTTTTTAGTTTTAAAGCCTTAGATAGATTATATTTTTGTTTTACTTTTGTTTATCAATAAAGTCAGGTTGATATGTCAAAAAAAAATAGATTGCAATTATTATTTAAATCTATAATTTTTAGTATTTTATTTTAAGCATATCCAATCAATGGTGTAAATTAAATCTTGACTGAAACCTTAAAATTTTACTCTTTTTCTATTTTGTCATTATATTTTTCTCATAGAAGATTGAAACTATATTATAAAAGGATAGAAGAGCATACTAACTTTGAATTCTAATCTTCAGCTTTATTCTAGCTAAATGACAGATTCTATTACCTTTGTCTCGATGAGATATATTATTTAACAATTGATTCCTCCTAAAATTTTAAAATGTTTAGTAAACTATTTTTTATACACCGTCTAACTATTCATAATCTTTTAAATTTCTAAATCAAAGAATATTGCACGCTCAAGCGCACAATAAACTCGTTATCAAATTATTAGTCTTATATATTTATACTTTATTATGAAAGGCTTTATCTAACCTATGTATACATGCATAGATTAAGCGTCATTTAAGAGTTTAAATTAAATACAAGATTTCATTAAAAAAATTCTATCATTTAATGTATTACAAAATCTTAAAAGATTTCATTGAAAAAACTTTCATTTAATGTATTAAGATTTTTTTAATAGAATTTTGTATTTAATCCAAGCTCTTAAATAACCCTTGCATAGGTTAGACAAAGCCATTATAAAAATCATATTATAGTATTAGATAACACCTAAAGTAAAATATCAATATTCACCTTCATTTATCATTAACAATACTTTAATTTGGTTTCGAACTCTATAGCAAACTGATCAACACCGTCTACATAATGCTAAAAATTCAACGATGATCATAGTCATAGATTCCCCCAACGACAAATAACATGCTTCCATCCAAAATTGTTTGGACCCAAATTCACATCAAAACATAAAATTAATTAGGATAATTGAATTTCGAAGACCAAATTAAAGGACCACAGGGCGACTGAAATATATATATATATACACCTATTATTGGTGATGACCACATTTTTCTTTGGCCAAGTAGGAATTTCTTTTTTTTAGAAAGAAATTAAGTTTATATTTCCTTTCTTCTAATATTATCGTCAAATAATGGACCACATGTTACCACAAATATTAGAAGCTTTGGGTAATTTAATACTTGGACCATTATTTTATAGGACCACTGCGCTGTATTTTGATCTTTTAATTTTCTTTCCCGTGGCCTTCCTTTGATCACGAGAATTTTCCTTCTGCTCTTTTTCTCACTTAAAATTTCAGTTTTAAATTGTTTTCAAAGTTAGACTGATTAGCATTTAACATTATAATATATATACATGAATGTGTGGTATAGAACTACGTTGAGGAAAACCGTGACAAAGAGTTGAAATTGATCTTTTAATTAGATTTGATAATTTCTGTTTGCATTATTTTAGTTAGAATTTGACCCAAATTTTAGTTAGAATTTGACAAGGTGCACACACCTTGTAGACAAAGCAATTTAAACCCGTATCTCCTAGGATGAACATCACTGAGACACTTGTTGGGTTCAAGCTTTGACAACTTTTATCTCGTTTTCATTTAAGTTAATTATATTTCTGTCACAAATTTCTAACAACAAAAATTTCAAAACATTGAGGTAAAAGTTGAAATATTATACATTTTGATATATCTGTAATTTGAACTACATTATCATGTTTTTGGGTTCGGATTGTATTTATAATATTTTGTATTTTTAATTCTAAAATATGGTTATGTATAGGGAAATTAGTATGTACATTGTTAGTGAAATAAAAAATTATATTTTTTAAATATTGTTATATGTTATTTTTATTTTTCTAAAACATATTATATCGTTTGTATAATTTTTAGTTGCACTGAAAGCGAACATGGTAATTACTCATATAATAATAATAATAATAATAATCCCAATGTACTAGTGGTCAAGTGATATAGACACTCCTTCATTCTAGACTCGAATTTTGCTCCTCTCTCCATTATTAAAAATAATAATAAGATATTTATCAATAATAATAATAATATCATTTACTCTTTGACACCTTTGAGATTTCACCCATAAATGATAACCAATTACTAAGAACAGGGACGGAGGGATGTAATGATACCAAAATAAGGTTTAAATACTAATAATAATACCAATTTTTTGTATAATAATATATTAGGTCGTTTTTTGTTTAAATAATGTTCAAATAAGGTTTTTGCTCATATTAATTTTTAAATTTAAAGGCTTAATAAACTTTTGTCCTTCTTGATCCTAATTCTGTCCTTAAGCAAAAACAAATGCTAATAAGGTTAATTTCCAAATTGTATGGCACAAATTAATATGGATTTGGCTACAATGTTTTCCCTTAAATCTCTTTATTAAGTATTGAAAGCTCGTGAAGATTAGAGAAATTCTGGGTTTGACTTCATTATTATAAAACCCCAAAAAAATTATTACTACTTTTTCCACTCATGACTACACCTTTTCTCCAACTCTAAGTGGCTGCCTAATCATCCACGTCATCAAAGGCTCCTATAATGTGGGATTTTCTCACGAGGCTCATGGGTTTTTCTCACGAGGCTCATGGGTTTGACCTACCAAATAAATTTCTGAGTAGCAAACAGCCTATACCAAAAGCAAAGGCTGAGCTCCAAAACAGCTAAAAAAGAGAGAAAGAAACAGTTCAACTAACAACAAAACACCCAACTACCTCAAACTCACGTGCCACAAACAGTGCCAAAAGCAAAAATCTACTTTATCCACATTCGACTCTATCCCATTGCTTTCCATATTACTGTTTGTTATTATTATTAAAACAAGACCTTATCTGCCATGTGTCAATTCATCCATGGCTGAAGTTGCACTATAATCAAATATTATCTTTAGGTTAATGATTCTAATATACTAGTATGATCATATGACAGTATTTGTTTATATATTTTTTAATAATTTAGTAAAATATACATTTTACACACATAAATATTTAAACTTAAATCTTATAGAATAAATATCAATCATCTTTTTTACTGAATCACACGTTGATTTTAAAATTCTTAGTTTTAAAGCTTAGTAAACAAGTGAAACAAGATATTAAGGGACGGCGGAGAGACTGACAGGCAATGGTAATTAAGGTGTAAGGAAATAAGGGAACTGCGTGTGGAGATAAATAGGAGATCAAGAATGAAAATAGTGGGAGACGATAGAATTGCATAGAATATTAGAGAGTTTTTGAAAATACCAGAATTCCCCAAAATGAGTTGAAAAGACTTCTAGTTACCGATCTAAAGAGAAAGGAGTTGCATACTATATTAAAAATGTGTAATGGTAGAATATTAATACTTTATTTGTTCCAAAGAAAAGGGAGAAGCAAACATATTTTAAGAAAAATGTTAAAAAGGCAATCTTTTACTTGTTTCTATATCTTAATCATCAAGCTAAGTTGTTTAGAGCATCTAATAGTCAAATTAATAAAAGATAAGCTTATTAGTGTTGTCAAAAAACCAAATCAACCAATTGATCCGGTTAAATCGAACCAACCAATGACATATAACTAGGAATAGAGCAATCTGAATCGATAAAAACCAAACTGGAACAATAAAAATACCAATTAGAAAAACATTTAACCTATTTTAAGATATGTTTTGGGTTTTAGTTTTATTTTATTGCGGTCATATTTGAAAATTAGCGGATAGCTAATTATAATAGCTGATTTGACAAGTGAATTCTATTAACTGATTGTATAAAAGTGTTTGATAAAATTAACTGATAGCTGATAGATGTTTGATTATTTTGTCATCTACAGATGAACGAGTGATAGACCCTATAAATCACATAATCGCATGGATCTTCATAGTTGTTTGATTATTTAAACTGGTAAAATGACATATAAGAACATGATTATATTCGATACTTGTTTGAATAGTTTATTAGTTATCAATTTTTTGTATCTGTTAATATCAATTAGATTATAAAAATAAAATTTTAATATAACATCACCAAGCATATTTGAAAGATCTATATATTAATTTATTATTTATATTATTATTTTTAAAACAATTTAATTAATTATTAAATTTAAATACAAATATAAATGTGTGAGAATAAAAAAATCAAAAAGTATTATTTTGTAAATACTCGAGGGTGAAGAATTAAAATAGAAAATGTATGTTATTTGGAGATTTTTATAATTGTTAAGGGTAAAAGGGTTTTTATAACTCTAATGTCAAAACCTCTGATTTTAAAAACTCCTTTTAGCAGCTTTTTAAAATTAGAAGTTTCACCTAATTCCACTATTTCAATCCGCTATTCACCAAACATTTAAATTAGTGGATTTGACCGTTCAAACCTCTAGTATTAACTTAAATCTCTAATTTTAGCTGAAACCGCTATTTACCAAACATGGTTTGTGTTTTTAACTCATTTATTGCTCAAATATTCATTTTTTAATTGTTATTCATTTTTATGTTTTTTTACCATTATTGAATCCACATTTTAGCCAACTAAAATACTATAACTTGAGATCTACTAATTGGTTTAGTGGTTAAGGATGCTCGTCTTGTCTCATTTTGTATAAGTCCGAATCCTAACATGAGAATGTAATACTTCACTATTTAATAAAAAAATACTATAATTTTATTCGATTAGCAGTCCAATTCTTATGATAGAATAGAATTCTTTTAAAATGTTTTTCGGTGGCGATGCTTTTCCATAAGAACCTCGTTTTATGAATGCTTCGTTCCGTGAAAAAGCTGTTTTGAATAGTACTACCCTAAAAAGAGTTGGCTTTAGTATTTTATAGTTTCCTAAAAGAAAATTTTTAATATGTTAGAGAAAAAGATAATATGTCAATAACCAAAAGCAGTTATCCACGTCTCTCAATTTCCAACTTGCAATAATTGGAATGGTTTCACATGTTTTTGTGAAAACTTAGATAAATTAAAATGATTCGCGGTGGAAACTACTTAATTTTAGGATTTAGAAATTTAGTTTAGTGTTTAAAACTTAAGGGTTTAAGTTTGAGGATAGTGATTAAAATTTAAAATTTAGATGTTAGTTACCCAATTAAAAAATAGAGGAAAACTTTTATATACAAATTTATGTAAAACTGAAAGGTATATTAGTTTAGAGTTAGTGTTTAATGGGTAAGATTTAAGGTTAAGAATTTAGAATTTATAGTTTAAATACAAGGGTTGTATAAAAAAAATTGACACGTTGTAAATCAAAATATAACCTTTAAGAATATATATAAAGGTAAAAGTTCCTTTCCTATGCGTGTTTTGGGAACTCAATTTCTCTATAATAATTCTAACATTTTCTAATCTTTCTGCTTTTCAAGATCATTTTTCTTGAGTTAATTTAATCAATCATCTATAGAACAAGTGGTTAAAAGCTCTCAATTGACACCTTTCTCTCCCACTAGATTGTAGGTTCTAGACTCATTAAGAGTAAAATTTTTCTTCTTACCCCTCCTCTTAGATAGGAATTGTTGAAAAAAACTAATTTAACGTGACTTGGTGACACAAAATGAACTAAAAACATCAAATTATAATAGAGGTATTAAATTCACCGAAAAGACATAATATAGGGACTTTTTGCAGAATTTGACCACATGCAAGAGGAGGATGGGTGAGTGGCACTAACCTCTATACCGCAAGAGGAGTGCAACTGAGTTCGGGTCGGTTCCTCTCAAAGCCTCTGCAAATGGGCTGTAATTGGATAGTTGGACCTGACAGTTGATTAACCATTAATACGCAGAATCTTCCACACCATGTGGGACCCTTGTGGGTCCCAAACTTCCTAAACATCTCAATGTAAAATAAATGTAAACTTTTCCAAGTTCATATTATAATAAAATTTATAGTATACTATCCACATACAATCATTACTCAGCAAACCTTTTCAACTGTTAGTTTATTATTTTATTTTGTTTTGTTTTGTTTTATTGGAGCCGTAGGTTGCATACAATTACAGACTTAATGAATTTGTCTTATACTGTTCTTTCTTTCGCCCTTTTCGGCTCTGCTTTTTTACAAAGCTAATTAAATTACGACACTTAATCGGTATCAACAAAAACAAGATGCATATTAACAACAAAACATCAGATACACACCAGCAACAGAACAAATAGGTCGGCAAGGCAAAGCAAAGAGGATAGTGAAAAACGCGTTGGCTGGACACGCAGAATAAAGGGTCAAAGCATATATAAGAGAGAAGGGGAGGTGGCAGTTGGTGGGGCGGGGGGGAGGGGAGGGGCAAATGGTTTATATGGCGGGAATGCATTCACACAACTGTGGTTCTAATTGCGTGGCAAAAGCAATCAACTTGAGCTTTTACTAGAAAGAAGGAGAAGGAGAAGGGAAGGGGCATTGTATTGAAAACGAATATTTAGCAAAAAGAAAGATGTCACGTACCTGTAATCGACGATGTGATTGGACCACATGGCATCCATGAAATAAAATAAAAACATCCTCCCCCATGCTACAACGGCTGTCTGGTCCACCACTGGATTCTGAAATGAAAACACCGAAACAATATGTCACTAAAATCCGTCCTGGCAACAAGGGCTTGTCTATATATCATACACACCTTCACATGCTTTGATGATGGAGCTCTCACAAGTCACAACCACCAGTTGCACCATTTCACCACCCTAAGCACCATTACTGTTGCCATTATCTTCATTCCATATTCAAACTTCTCTCCATTTCTTCTTGTTCTTCTCTCTCCCCTTTTCTCTTTCTCTCCCATCCTTTTCTTTCTCTCAGAGATTTCGTTGCTGCAACTGGCAACTGCATTGCTGTACACCCATGTCTGCCACTTTCAGGGCTTGCCATTTTCCTGGTCTCTCTCCTTCCTCTTGTCATGTTTTTCTTGCTCCTTGTTCATAATTTTTATACAAACAAGATGGAAATTTTGCCTCACCCTTGTCCAACTTTAGCTTTCTCTCTTAGTGACGTTTCAGCTTTTTAAGCATGCATACCCTTTTAAATTCAAATTGATATAAAAGTGTTAGAAAGGAAAACTAAACCCGTGTCCCTCTTCACATTTTTGCTATATATAAACCTTTCCTTTGAGACTTAACCCTGTGAGAAGTTTAATAGCCTCGAGGATTCAAACAACTAAATGTCATTTTCCTGTACCAAAAACTTCTTCCAGCGGTTCTGTAATGATGAATTTCAAATGGACAATGATATTCGTGGCAGTTTCTTCTCAAGTGATCTCCTTCCATCACTTGGGGCCAGAATTAACCAGACGACAAAGCTACGTCGATACATCATTTCCCCTTTCAATCCTCACTATAGGTTATGATCATAGCCATGGTTTACTTGAATATTTCTTTCAATATATCAAAGTTGTTCCTTATGTCCTACTCATTATTACAGGGCCTGGGAGATGTGGCTGGTTGTTCTGGTCATTTACTCTGCCTGGATCTGTCCATTCGAGTTTGCATTCCTAACTTACAAGAAAGATGATGCACTTTTCATTTTTGACAACATTGTCAATGGCTTCTTTGCTGTTGACATTGTTCTCACCTTCTTTGTTGCATACCTGGATAGCCAATCTTACCTCCTTGTTGATGATCCCAAGAAGATTGCTATCAGGTAAATGAGATTTTACAACATTGATCACAAAATTGTTTTCAACCGAGAAAATCAATGCTTATCTACTATTCAAGCAAATAATGAGCTTATATAATCCATCCAACATCTAGGTACATATCTACCTGGTTTGCCTTCGATGTATGCTCCACCGCCCCATTTCAGTCTCTCAGCCTTATGTTCACAGATCATGGTAGCGAACTCGGGCTCAGGCTACTCAACATGCTCAGGCTCTGGCGGTTGCGACGAGTCAGTTCTCTGTTTGCAAGGTTATAACCAGATTCAACCCATGCCTATTCTTTTCTTCAAAAAAATTAAACTGTTACAATGGGGAAAATACTATATTTACTTAAGGTTTTCTTCACTACAGACTTGAGAAAGACATCCGCTTCAACTACTTCTGGACTCGGTGCACCAAACTCATTTCTGTAAGCCACTGAAACTTCCTCTTCTCTCACCTCCATCAGAAATATTGCCTCTAGTCATCTAAAATATGGCTTAATTTCCCCTCGGGTTGATTTCAGGTGACCCTGTTTACAGTACATTGTGCCGGATGCTTTAACTATTTGATTGCAGAAAGATACCCTGATCCTTCGAGAACCTGGATTGGTGCAGCATACCCAAATTTCAAAGAACAGAGTCTCTGGGATAGATACATAACTTCAATTTACTGGTCCATCACAACGCTTACTACAACTGGTTATGGGGATTTGCATGCTGAGAATCCAAGAGAGATGCTATTTGATATCTTTTACATGCTGTTTAATTTGGGATTAACAGCTTACCTCATTGGGAACATGACAAACCTCGTAGTTCACTGGACAAGCCGGACCCGTAATTTTGTAAGTTCCCTTACTCCTTTCAAACTATTTGAAATCATCATTACCCAGCCAGGAGAACTAAACATATGCAATAAGTTTACAGTCGCAGTGAACAGTACTCATACAACTACACTATTTATTGTAGATAATAAAAAATCAGATTTTGTAAGACACTGCATGTACCCCACATTTTGACATTTTTATATGAAACAAATTCAAGGTTAAAAACCCAATTAAAGCTAATGCAAAGATTCCTTAACATTGTATGGCATAAAAAATCAAGTAGGAATGCTCAGTATCTTTTAGCTTATTTGAGCATTATAAAAAATCAAGTAGGAATGCTCAGTATCTTTTAGCTTATTTGAGCATTACAAACTTCCAGTCCCTTCTTCAGATTCAACAGTGTTTTCTTTTTGAAGAGGATGTCATCTCTAGCCTGGGAGTGCTAATGACAAGAAACATTTACCTTTTGTGGTGTTGCAGAGGGATACAATCAGAGCTGCTTCAGAATTTGCAACACGCAACCAGTTGCCCCCTCGCGTACAAGATCAAATGTTGTCACACATATGCTTAAGATTCAAAACAGAAGGATTGAAACAACAAGAGACCTTGAATAGTTTGCCAAAAGCCATTCGCTCTTCCATTGCACAGCATCTCTTCCTCCATATCGTGCAGAAAGTCTACCTCTTCCAAGGAGTTTCTCATGACTTCCTGTTTCAGTTGGTAATACTTCTCATGCTAACTATATTTCTCCATATCATTCTCTTTTTAGAATAAAATAGTACATTAAATAAAAAGGCCAGAGCAATGGAAAGATCCATAGATTTTGGTGTATTTGGAGTCAGTGGCACACATACATAGTTAAACTTTGAATTTCATTTTCACAAGATGCTAATGCAATTTACTACTCTGTCAAAGGTGACAGAAATGGATGCCGAGTATTTCCCACCCAAAGAAGATGTCATTCTGCAGTATGAAGCCCCAACAGATCTATATATACTTGTCTCGGGATCAGTTGTAAGTAGCCTTATTCTGATCTGTGCAGACAATATAAGCTAAACAATGCCAATTTCTTTCATTAAATTGGTGACCGGTTGATTCCTGTTTGCAGAACTTAATCTCCCATGCTGATGGGCAAGATCAGGTGAGATATTATTTTAACATGCATAATATTTTTCTTAATGGTAAATCAACAACACAACGAAAAGTTTACCATATCCAAATATGATTTACAGGTTATCGGAAAGTTAGCAGCAGGGGATGTGTTTGGAGAGGTTGGAGTTCTATGTTATAGGCCACAGCCATACACAGTTAGGACCACAGAGCTTTGTCAGATACTACGATTGAATGGAACTTCACTGATGAACAGCATACAAGTGAATATGGAAGACGGACGTGCCATTATGCATAATCATTACGTGGTAAATATTCCTTAGATAACTTCTAGAGTAATGAAACATTATTATTGTTATAAACAGTCGGAAGTGATGGTTTGTTCTCGCAGAAATTGAATGGTCTAGAGAGCAGCAGCATTGACCAGCTCAATGTAGGAGTAAGAGGAAGTTGTTCAGACACTGGATTTGAAGATCAACCACAGAGATATGCATCAAAGAAAGAAGCAATGGACATAGATTTGTTGGGATCAAGTGTTATAGAGAAGAATCAAACAAGTAGATCTTCAGATAATGGAATTTCAACAGCAGAGGATGGCCAAACAGCTCTCCACGATGCTGTTCGCAAGGGGCACATTGAAATGGTTAGGATATTGCTTGAAGGAGGAGCAAGTGTAAATAAACTAGATGCAGGAGGAAGGACACCAAAAGCGTTGGCAGAGCAGCAGGGACACAAGAGCATATACGATCTCTTACTGAGTTATGAAAACAAAAGAAAGAAAGATGAACATATGATAGAGATTATAGGGCCAGAAACAGCCAATGACTCCAAGAATAGTCAAAGCAGACATAGAAGTGGGGCTCAAAATTTCTTCAACCCGCGGAATTATAAAGAGGTAATAATACCGACCAAGAAAAGAGTTACTATTCACATGCAGTTCCAGAGCAGCAGTATGTCAAGTAGACAACTTGGAAAGTTGATACTCCTACCTGATTCAATACAAGAGCTGCTCAGAGTGGCTGGTAAGTCTGGCAGAAAAAGAGTACTTGAAATAACCTGAAATGATAAAAATAATTACAAGACAACTTCATATGTGACTAGAATTCAATAGGTTAAAGAAAAGAAATAATCAAAGGGGATTTTTTAAACCATGAACAGGAACCAGAAAACCACCTTTGTCTATTTATGTCTCATTCCATAACCTTGTGAAACTGCAGGTGAAAAGTTTGGATGCTACACATTTAAGAAAGTTGTTAATACTGAGAATGCTGAAATAGATGATATAGATGTCATTCGGGATGGTGATCATCTGTTTCTTCTTCAAGATGAAGGTGAAAATGTAGCTTCAGTGTGACCTGATGATAATAAATGGTCACTCATTATTCGTTAGTAGATGCACAGTTTGTAACCTTGTGCCAGTGCCAATGATAGAGAAAAAAATAAAAAAATACAGGATCGGTTGATTTGGGATTCACGATTGCAATTATCTTTAAATCAGAGAAGTCAATTATGTGTGGTCAATTTCACTCATAGTTTGGTTTGCAAAACCCCATCCTCACATAACCTCAAAATTTGTCTATCAAAAGATTCAGAACAAATACATGTTTCAATCCTGTCATGACTAAGAAGACAAGGTAAATGCCAACATAACCTTTTTTTGTGGTTGACTAAATGCAGACCAACTCATCGATGCATTGCACACATGTAAGTAAAAGTTAAGCCGCCAGCCCACTGCCTTGTTAAACTGGGCCCTAGGGGAAGTAGCATGGAATGCCTTCATAACAAGGTAAAGTAAGGTAAAATTGGGTACTTGCAACAAGTAGGCACAGGTGAAAGCCACCTTCATGTTTTGTTCTTTCACCTCCCATATTTCCTCAACTTTTCACCCGGCTAGAATCAAGGAGGAAGCCTGGGTGCTCTTCTCCAAAGAGTTTTATACCTGATGCAACACCAATAACTTGCATTCTTTATTAGTCCTAATATGTGGTCTATTTGTGTGAGTCAACACTGGAAGTGCTAAGCCGAAGACCCTCTAAAAACTTAAGTGTACTAAAACTTGTGCGTACACACCTCATGCCACTAGTAAGGTGTGATACCCGGGACTGGAACAATTGTACACTTTAAAATGTTTAGCATAAAAATAAGTCTTCTAAATAATGCAAACTATTTATCTTAGCCATTTCTCACGACAAACATCTAAGTGATACAGCAGATAGATTCTCAGTGGTCAATACCTATAAAGAGTGACTATTGTTATTCTCCAAGCACCAAACAAAAATCAGATCTCATACATCAAGCAATGAACTAGTGACGTGAAGAAAAAAAGATGCTCCAATCAGATCTCTAAAACTTTCTCAGCCTTTTGGCTAAGAACATGTGCCGCCAGCTTCATGGTCCATACACTGAAGTTCAGGACCATTTTACTCTAACCAAAAGGCTAAATCTTAAAGCTCGCCTAGCTAGATTTAGAATCAAACTTAACAGGACTTAAATCAGACTCTGTAAGATTTCTCCAAATGATTTGGAATTTCTTTGATTTCATGTGGCTGTGCTCTAATCTCCTTACTAGTGCCTTTCTATTTCTTCACTTCCACACTGATCGCTTTCGCCTTCACATTAAAACTACATCAAGATAATGATCCTCAAATCCAGTAAAGCAATTTCAACTCGAAAGGAACAAATTCCAATCAATAATTTCAACTTGAAAGGAACAAATTCCAATACATTTCCATAAAAATGACAAATCGGGTAAATCAAATAAGGAGAAAAAAAGGAGGGAGGCGTAATACCTAGAAGAAAGATTTGCGGGGGGAGCTTTGTCGAATAAGGAAGCGATTTCGACAAATTCGAAATCTCTGATCTATTTATTTCTTTTCAAAATTTACCAGTTCCGGTAGTGAGTCCGCCTAGTTTGATCGAAAAAGAAAATGCAAGAAAGCGAGAGAAATTTTATTTTTGGGCGGGAGAAGCCGTTCGAGTTACCGGAGATACGCGGTTGTGGGTTTTTGATTTAAGGCAGCAGCGAGAAGAGGGATATAAAAGACGAAAAGAAGGGGAAATTGATTAGAATTGGAGTGCTAAAAAACGGTTAGTTGCAATGTAAATATTGATATGTATTATGTATCACATAAATGATAATTTAATAATAAAATAAAAATATTTAAAAGTTTTGAAATTTATTAATTGGTCAAGTGATAAAGGATATAGGTAGATGTAAGATTTTATATTAGATAAATGATCCTATAAAATTCTATAGGGCGAACCTATAAAATTTTAAGGGGACGAAAATATATTTTTAAAAGAAAATATATAAAAAAATTAAATCATATGCGAATTTCAAATTTCTAGACCTTTTCCCTTAGCCCCCTTTGTCCATCCCTGGTCAAGGATATTCATGTTGTCATATTTGTATGAGTTTAAATACCGTCATTTACTTTAAAAATATAATTATATTTACTTAATAAAAAATATTTAGAGACTAATTTAGAATGAGAGTCATAGTTCAGGGATGAAACTATAATATTTAAAAATTTGAGAACTAATTTAGAATAGTCACTGTTTGGGATGAAATTGAAATATTTAAAAATTGATTTTGAATAAAAATCATAATTTTAGAACGTGTAGTGCAGTTAAGTATCCATATATAAACAACGCTTAACATAAATTAACATTTCATTTAATAAGGGAAAAAATGAAGAAAAAAATTAACGCATTGCTAGTGTAAACGACACAAACAAGTTTATTTTAGAGATTGAATATTTAGTTTATGTTTTAGATTTTAGTATTTGAGTTTAGAGTTAAGATTATAGTCTATAATTTAATGTTTTGTATTTAGAGTTTTATAATTAATGATTTAAATTTAAGTTTTAAAGCCTTCGTAGCATATTTGTGAAAAGAAAATGTTTTTCACTACTTACACATCAAATATTAAACTTTGAAATTGTCAATATGAATTAAGGACTATATGAATTCTTAGCAATTATGATTGTTTTGTTTTTGTAATAGAATCTAGTAAAATGTTCTACTAGATTCTATTGAAAAGTAATACAAGCATTAATAAAAAATCTATATAATTTTTATTGTTAGCCCATATGACCGTCGATAGCGAAATCCTAAATATCTAATTTGGTATAAACAAAAAAGATTAACAGTTTTTTCTTCCAGCAAAGGTCATTAAGACAGATTTTTTGACAATGTCAACTGAAATTTATTAAAAAATCATGAAAGATATTACAAATACAACACATCCAGAAGAGATAATTGTAGAGACTTGTCCACTAAAATCTATAGAAAAACTCAAAAGTGCAAAGAAAATTAAATATTTCTATAAAGGTTAGCATACCGTTAAAATTCAGAAATTTTCTTGAATCTCCTTGTTCTATCCAAACGAGACGCATTAAGGGATGAAAAAAGAGTGGTGAGCGAGCCAAATTATCAGGCAGATTACTCCGCTACCCAGAACTGATTACATCAGCAAACAACCATCAACAGAGGAGGGATCTATCTTTCTATAACCATTGACAAAATCATAATCAGAAACTAGCATCATGAAGATTTTTGTACGAGTGTCAAACGACCACAAGAGCAGAAAAAAATAAAAAAAAATGTACTACAAAGCAAAGAAAAAGTGTGACACAAGAGCAGATATTCTTATTAAAATAAAATTATAACAAATAAAAATAAAATAATAATAAACACCCGTGATCGACAGCCAACGTCTAAATGATTATCGATGCTAACTCAAAAATGAAAAAAAAAAAAAAAGTTGCAGGCCGCAGTTTTGGTTATTTTGAGAGAGAAAAATATGTCATTAAGACAGTTAATCAGCTTGGTAATGTGTTTCTTTGGTCGGGTAAGGAGGGCTCAACTTGGAAGTTTATATGTGACCCAAAAGCTGAGGAAGGGATTGGGCTTAAAGATTTGCTACTTTGAAATAAAGTATGCATGCTGAATAATATTAGGTCGAGCTGCTTAAAAGGGCAATAAAGTCTCTGATCATTCAAGGTCTTAAGTCGGAGGGTATTAAGTGTTTAAAAGGGTATGTTGAAATCATGCCAAAACGACACATGAAACGAAACTACAAAAATAAAAAAAACGTGCTATAAAGGCAGAGAAAAAGCGTACCACAAGAGCAGAGATTCTTATTAAAATAAAAAAACAAATAAAACCATAACAAATAAAAACAAGAAAAATAATAAACACCCGCGATTGACAGCCAACATCTAAATGATTGCCGATCGTCGACGAACTCAAAAACGAAAAAAAAAGTTGCAGGCTGCAATTTTAGGTATTTTGAGAGAGAAAATAGGTCATTAAGACAGTTAATCAGCATGGTAATGTGTTTCTTTGGTTGGGTAAGGAGGGCTCAACTTGAAAGTGTATATGTGACCTAAAGGCTGAGGAGGGGCTTGGGCTTAAAGATTTGCTACTTTGTAATAAAGTATGCATGCTGAATAATATTAGGCCGAGCTGTTTAAAAGGGCAATAAAGTCTGTGATCATTCAGGTCTTAAGTCGGAGGGTATTAAGCGTTTAAGTGTATTTAATTTCTTATTTTTCTTGTATATTATACAAATAATATGTCAATCGAACTAAACTCAATACGCATAAAAGAATTAAATGATTGATATGTATTAGTTTTGAGAATTTTTTTAATATTATACAGAGATATATGATAATTTTTTTATTAAAAAATAGAATATTGCGGACAGCCTTGTTAAAAAATTTTCCTAAACTAAATGGAAAAAAGGAAAGTACTCTGGACAATATTTTACAGGAGCAACGTATGAGATTAACTCAAAACAAAGAACCACCCATTAAGCGACCTCTAGAAATTCATGAAAGCCGAATGGAAGCTTTCAAGCTAATCGTGCAAGAGCGTCAGCTACCTTATTACCCTCACGAACAATCGTCGATAACCGAACCTCCCAGTGCCTATCCATGAGCTTCCAAATATGTTGGACACACGATATTCTACAATTAGGAGGAATCCGATCATTCAGAAGATTAACCGTATTCTCTCAATTGGTTTCGATCTAAAGGTAGATCACTCCAAACTCTCAAGCAAGACGGAGACTCTCATAGATGCCCCACAGCTCTGCTTCTAAAATTGAAAAAACCCGATACTCTTGAACGAAACCATTAATGTTGGACTTCAGCCATCCGTCAGGGGAAGGGGACCAGCTTCTTGAACGACCCGGAACATGGCTGGGTATGCCGCCATGAAAACCAACTGCACCATCACTGGCTCGAGACGCAACAACCTACGTGGTCAAGCGTCGGCATTCTCTGGATCGAAGATATATGATAGTTTTTAATTATCGCTTGCGAAATATAAAGAAAAAATTAATACGGTATAAAATAATAACTTGTAAAAAATAAGTAATTCAAGAACCTTTTAATCTTCTAACCTATAACAAACAATAATACAATCTCGAAAGGCACATGCAACTACTTCTGAAAAAGCGTCATGCATTATTTACTCTTTATTTTAATGTCTTCGGTGAATTAATGGAAAGCTTCAAAAAGAAAAATTCAACTGCCCCCAGCCGAAAATTCAGAAATAAATAATACGGGTAAGTTGCTTTTTTTTTTTTTATCACTTAACTTTGATTGAGTGTGTTTATATTTTAAATAAGAAAAATACTTTAATATATAATTTTGTATAAATTTTAGTTTACACAAATTTTTTTATTATAAGATTTAAAATTTTAAGTTATTATTTAGGGTTTAGGGTTGTAACTTGTAGGGTGTAAGGTTATGATTTAGTTTGAGGATTTTATGGTTTAGGGTTGTAAGGTTATGATTTAGGTTTTTGTATAAACTTGAACTTTAGTTTAAGGATTTTAGGTTATGATTTAGTTAGAATTTAGAGTTTAGGGTTTAAGTTTTACGGTGCTAAGGTTTGAAAATTAGGTTTTAAATTTTATAGAAAGAGTTGTGTAAAAAAATTACACAGTTTGCGTATCAAAATATAACTCTTTAAATAATACTAATATTTTTGTAAATAACTCGGGGGCGGGGCGGGGCAAATACCCCTAAACCCGACCTCAAAAAAATTAATATAAATTTGTTTGCACCAAAACTCGTCCTTAAAGAAATCACCCAATCGAGTCGAGTTTGATCGGTATTTGTTGGATCGAATATTTTTATCATCTCTAAGTGTTGCATATTTTTAACTGACAAAAAAACAAATTTAACCCTCATGCTTACACAATGTCAATGTGATATCAATTTTACATAATCCTATTTTTTCAATTGAATAGTTAAGCTAGACCAAGTATCGAAAGTTTATTAACAATTTATTTTGCTCCATTCATAAGATCAAAATTTAAATATTTGACATCATTTAAAAATCTAATGTTATTGGTTTCTTCTTATATTACTTCAATAATTGTTGATTGACTTCTTATGTACTATATTCTCTCCAACCGATATGATATATATATATATATATATAATTTTTTTGGATAAAAACTGGCATGATACTTTACTTAATCCGGAGATAAAAAGATGAGATCCATAAGTTAGTCTACTGGCTAAGAATGTTTATCTTGTCTCGTCTTATATAAATTCGAATTTTAATATGAGAATATAATAACTCTTTATTTAATAATAAAAAATAAAATCAACTATGGGATTCACCCCACATCGTCAAAAGATAGTTCTGACACCTGCTGTGATTCAGAAAGAAGTGCCCATGGCTTGCCCTTTTGGTCCTTTTTGGTCCAACGTCCTCCCCACTCGAACCAACCATAATGTCCCCAAATTTTTTAAGGTTGTGCCTGTATTCCACAACAATCTTCTCAAACACTTCCACTTCAAACAGGTTCAGTTTCAGTTTAGGGTTCATCTTGTCTCTCACGAACGCAAAACCCAGCTGGTCCCTCGGGTTAAAACCTTCTAATTCATTGAACAAAAGGCAGGAGAAAAGGTTGCTGCTCAATCCATGTTTTCTCAGGATCAATGCACTATCTGGTACATCTGCAGGCCAAACCAATCATATTTAAGAATAGGGTTGAATTCAAGGACGGACATATAACTTTATATTAGGAGGCGAACCTATAAAATTTTAGTAGTAGATTTATAAATTTTAGAAAGACAAAAATAAATTTTTAATAAAAAATTATAAAAAAAATTCTTAATCGTGTATGAATTTTAAATTTTTAGGAGGATGACCGACACCTTGGACCAGCCCTGGTTGGATTATGATTACATGATAATTCTTAGCAAATGTTTTATGAACGCTGCCTAATCCGAATAAGCTTATGTATTTGCTTTCAAGGAACTTCACATCCACGCAAAGTACCCCTGATTTGCTTCTAGAAAGTACATGATACTAGTGTGAGCAAAACTCGACAAAAAAATTACATTTTTTATTCAAATCTTGATTCTATAAAACTTGACTTAAAAATATTTTAAGTAAAGATTATGTTATAAAATAGGACTTTCAATAACTCAAATGTTTCCAAAATTTTAGTAATTAGTGGATTGATTTTTAAATTTGAGTCAAGTCCCTCAACTTTGTATGATATATGTATATCACATATGAAAAATATAAAAAAAATATATGTATATCACATATAAATATAGAAAGCCATTTAAATGTGAACAAATTAGTATCATAACCTTATAAATATCTATAATTAAATTTGAACATGAACTCCAACAAATTGACTTGAAAAAAACTAAATAAAATTTGAGTTATAAAATATAACTTATTAACTCGATAAATTTGAATCTTATACTCGACTCCAATGAATGTTTATCACTACATGATAGAGTGGCCCCCAAAATAATCAAAATTGAAACTATAGGTTGTTTTATTTTTCTATGATTAATGTTCATTTATAATGATCATAGACCTAACACACATTTGACAAAGGGAATGGTCTATTATTTCATGGAATTTATGATGTTGGTTCAAATTAAAATAATGTTTTTTCATTGTTTACTAAAACTAAACCTAATTAAAAGATTATAAAATATTCATACAACTCAGCTTGTGTAATCAAAGTTGGCTTGACGAATAACTTTAATAAAACTTTGGCTCGTCTTTTAAGGCAAGTAAAAGCATTCAAAAACCAAATCATCAAAACTTTTACCTGTGGTATAAGGGAGCTTATCTTGAGTCCAAGGCTGCAACCCTTTTTCACAGTAAGTCTCTATTTGCCTCGTCAAGCCATCGATATCGGACCATTTCCTCCACCGCGCCGTCGCCATTGCCTCTTCCATTGTATGGATATAGTACGGATGCTTCGATATCGCCATATCTACGTCCGCCGATACAACGAGAGAATGTATCAGTAACACCGGATCGACCGTTAGTTGAAGCTTCGCGTCAATCCATATGCTGAATTTCGAGTTCGGAAAAAGTCTATGGACTAAATATTTCGGTATCATCCCATTCATCGCAGGGTTTTCGTAGAGTTTCTCGGAAGAGACTTTGATGATTCTCCAAACTCCGACTTTATAATCCGGCGAGTTTTGTGGGATTAAGTTATGAAAATAAAGTCCTTGGAGGGTTATATCATCTATAAACATGAAGAAACAAACAATCTCTAGGGTTTTCGATCCGAGGCCAATCGGTTGCCGGATTTTGTCATGATCATTGAAGATTGCAGATGCTACAACAACTCCATTGCAGCTTTCCATGGCAATTCGATCTGAATTACACCATAAACAAAATAACTCTTAAGAGAAATCAACCATAACATTGGTTTTAAGAATAATTGAGATAAGATTGAGGACTAAATTGCAAATTCTCAGAGAATTCAGACGAAGAAACTAACCAGAATCACTAACTGGAAACTCCTTTAAAAATCCACAAGGGACATTGATATCCTTATTGGAATGATTAAAATAAGAAATTCTCTCCTCGATACTCAAATTTCCTGCAAAAGTTTCACCTTTCCCCTGTAAATACTTCAAAGCCGGCAAAAATGCAGAAGAATTCTTAGGCAAATTACGGATCTCCTCCACCACCTTTCCATAACCTGATCACAATATCAAATACCCTTTATCCCAAAATCAAAAAAACAACAATCAAAATCGAAAATCGAGCCGATAATTCCATTAAAAAAAGGCTCAGAAAAAGGCATCATACCGGAGAAAAAAACAGGGGAGGAGCAAGAATTGCGGTGGGTGGTGGTGGCATACTTGTGTTCGCCGTAGGAAGGAGGGTAATGGAAGAGTGGGGATTGGATTGGATCGAATGGTGAGGATCTGAAGAGGCAATTGTTGGGGGAGACTTTGTTGTAAAATGCAAGGAAAAGAGTGGTGAAGAGGTACAAAAAAGAGAAACAGAGGAGTTTCGATTGGCATAACAGAGGAGTTTTCGTGGCGGCCGTTGCCTTCCCCATCAATAAGCGGTTTTTACTCTCCCATTGGTATGACTGTGACCTTCCTTCTATAACGTTTTCCAATGTTGATGTTGTCATCATCATCATTTGTCTCTTCTATTCCTTTGTTTTTTTTTTTTATCATTTTTTAAAAAACAATTTAAAATACAAGTTTCCTTTTTTGAGTAAATTATCTCGTGAATTTTTTAGCTCACAATGAACTTGTATTATGTTGTTAATGTAAAATAAGGAAAATCGCTCATATTTTAAATCCATCTTTAAACTTCTACACATTCTAATTGAATGTTCAAAATCAAGCCCTACTAGCCTTGTGACTTTAGTTGTTAGGCATGTAAACGAACCGAACGAACACGAACGAATGTATATTTATGTTCGTTTATTTAATTTTAACCGAACAAATGAATGAACGTGAACAACTAAACGAACGTAATTTTTTGTCTGTGTTCGTTCATTAAAATAATAAACGAACATTGAGTATTGTTTAATTTTATTCTTTTTATTTCATATTTTTAATATATGTTTTTAATTTTTTTAAATATAATATTTTTTATGAAAAATAATAAATATAAATAAATATATGTGAATAAATTTAAACGAATATAAATGAACGAATTATCGAACGTCAAGAATGTAAATGAATGAATTACAGAACGTTCACGATCGTAAATGAACGAATAAGTCATTTATTTATATTTATCCATTTACTTAAATGAACAAAGAATCTTGTTAATGAACGAATTACCGACTGTGACTGTGACTGTGACTGTGACTGTGACTGTGACCTTCCTTCTATAAACGTTCGCCAAAGCTCGACGTTGACACTACCATTAAACACAAATTCTAGCAAGAAGCCTCGAGTCCAAGCTCCATGTTCGTCCCTTCTATCAATCATTTCTACTGGATTTGAGGCCATATCCGAGTTTAGCAACACCACACACCTGATGGTGGTTTCTTCCGGCCCACCGAGTTTAGCAATCATTTTTAATGATTAAGCCGACGAAAAACTTGATTGATATAATATAATATTTTTAGGATTTAATTAGAATATTTTAAAGTTTGAGTTCAATTTAAAATCAAAAACATAGTTTGAGAATGTCCGGCAAATTAATCCAAAGAGAACACTTATATTTTATCATTTTATAAATCCTAATTTAAATCTATAACAAATTAACTACTGTAGAAAAAATTTAACAATTTAAACTAAATTTCGTTATCAAGATTTGAGATTACATAGAAGATGGAAATGCGATCCAATTGTTAACGTACCTTTCTAATGCAAAGATTATAAGAAATAATTTTACAAAATTAGAAAGAATAAAAATATTGAAAACTCATTCAATGCATTTTTGCTCCAGAACCAAACTCAAACATACGATAGACTTTGTACATATTGGGATTTCATAGTTTAAATTAGTTGCGTTGGACATACATTAATAGTTTTTGTATAATTTGTACTGTTTTTGAGTTGGAATACAAAGAACAAATTCATCTTAAAAAATATTGCAAAACATAACATTAAAATAATTGTATATAATTAATTAGGATTGGGTAAGGCTTTGGCCTTTTTTCTCATTAACAAAATATAGGATTTGATTCTTTACTGGGTCAAAACCAAATCAAGCTTTACGTGGCTTAAAAAATTCGAGCTGTATAAACGTAATAATGAATTTAATTTTACTAACGAGTACAACAATGACAAGGCAGATTATACTGTTTGAAATAATGTATTGTGTTAGAAATTAATATAA
Source organism: Hibiscus mutabilis (assembly GCA_019671005.1). NCBI lineage: Eukaryota > Viridiplantae > Streptophyta > Magnoliopsida > Malvales > Malvaceae > Hibiscus > Hibiscus mutabilis. Next base: position 29,379,036 of record CM033755.1, read on the forward strand.
GTCTATGTGTTTAATTTACATAAATTTATTTTTTTAACCCAACAATTGGTCTTAATAGAAAAGCAGATGATGTTCATCTTAAGAGACTCGAGTTCAATCGCTTTGGTTGTAAGATGTGTGTATTGTCAAAAAGTTAATAATATATATGCATGAACCGATACTAGCTTATAATCATCTTTATACTATTAAAAAATAACTATGTTTCTTTTGTTTTTTTAATATATTTTAATTTTTTTTCATTCTCCCGTTTGAAAATGTGTAAACCATAAAAGCTAAAAAAAAGACGGTAGAAAATCAATACTTCTAGGGTTTGGCCTTTGGATATGCCAATGAGTACTATTTAATTTATTAATTCCTTTACAATATATTTAAAATAATTTAAAATAAAATATGTAGTTTTGTTGGTAGATTTGATTCACAATTTTAAAAACAAAAATTCATTGAGTGGTCTCAGGAAAAAAATGTGTTATTATCTTTAATAAATTTAAGTTCAAATAACTTATTTGCATGATGGGTGTGAGTTTTCAAAAAAACTAATAAATTGATTAGATGATTGTTTGATTTTTCGGTTACAACCGCGAAACTCTTCTCTAATTTAAGTTTAGGGTCTAAGATAAACACTTGAAATAGTAAAAGAGGCTAGCCCAAAACTATAATAATGGGCCAATGTTTATTCTCCGCCTGAATCTGGACCAATATAATGACATACATAAACCCATAACAAACTCAATTAAGTTAAAAACAAATTTTAATTTCCTTTGCTTTCCCCCTCATATCAATTGTGTTTCAAGTTGTCCAGTTCCGAACCTCTCACACTGCCCTAAGCCACTGAAAAACCAAGGCCTAGCACTTAGAATTTTCTCTGACTATTGGTATTTAATTTATTGTCTAATTAATTTGTAAGAAAGAAAAGTACGCGTGGCTCCATCCTTCCTGCTCCATACCTGAATGTCTCGATGCCACCCCTTTGTGAAGCTATTTGACAACAACCTCGACGGAATTTAAAAAAGCAAAAAATAAAAAAAAGGTCAATAATTTCTTCTTCCTTCGTTCCCACCAATTCTTCATTCACAAATCAGAACCTGATGCGCCCTTTGATTCTATTATTACTCCTCTCACCAAATGTTTAGTAAGTAAAAGTCCGGGCCAAACATACTGATAATTTAAGAAGGATCTCGATGATAATCATAATTTGAGGATAAAATTAAAATATTTAAAAGTTTAAAGACCAATTTAAAATGAGAATAATAGTTTGAAGATGAAATTAAAATACTAAAATATTTAGGGGCAATTTAAAATGAGGATTATAGTTTAAAGACGTGCGGTGTAATTAACTTTAATAAAAATATTATTATGATAAATCTTTTGTGTTTTCATATTTTATATATAATATAACAATTAAGAATGTATAATCATTGTTAGATATAATTTTTAAACTTTATACATAATTTTTTTCGAGGTCAATATTGAATTGTAAATTTTAGGGATTAAATTAAAATTTTATAATTTTAAGAGATCAAATGAACAATTTTACTGATTTGATTAAAATCTGAATCAGATCATTTATCGATTAAAAATGAATTAATCAATTAATTTTACCGATTCGAGGGGGGGGGGGGCGAATCACAGTATTAGGTAAGATTGAAGAACATTTGTACACTCATGAACGGGATGGTATCCAATAGTGACCGAATAAAAAAAAACTATTAGCGACGACAACAAGAGAAAGAATCTCGCCGTCATTAAAAAGGCAAGTAATAGTCTAGGAGTGAATTCTTGGCAGCTGGGCGAGGCCAACCTGGAGGTCAATATATAAATAAAATTTATCAGGTTTTTTTTTTTCTGTATCTTTTTATATGTTTAATTAATAATTTTATGTTATGTGTATTAATAATTATATTTTATTAATAATACGCGTAATATAAAATTATTGGTGAGATGTCAAAACATAAAAAATAGATGAATTTCATTCCCAATATATAGCGAAGGTAAACCCCCCAAAATTCTAAGTTGACACAAAATTCTAAGTAGATGTATTTATGGGTGAGGTTAGACCTATGTTTTGGTATTACGATGGTAATACTTTTCATGTTTTGTAGGTCTGTTTTGACTCGAAGTATAAACTTTATTTTTTAAAAATTTTATTTATTTATAAGAATTATTATTTAATATACAACCAATGAAAATAAAATTTTCATATTCAATGTTAAAATGACTGTAATTTCAAGGGAAAATATTCTATGTACTGGCGGTTGAATTTTTTTCACAAGCGTCTAATATTTAGATTTTAGAGATTATGTTTTATGGTTTAGTGTTAGAGTTTTAGTGTTTGTGATTAGATTTAAGGTTTGAAAATATATTTTATAGTTTATAGTTTAAATTTTAGGTTTTAGAGTCCCTAAAACAAACATATGACAACTTTAAAAGCTCGTATGTAAAAAATTCTCGCATTGACGATGCATCAAATAATTATCCTAATATTAATTAGATCTAAATATTTAAAAAGTGAACTATCAAACACTTGTCAGCATTTTAACCCCAGTTGTAGAAACTTTACTTTTTCACCAACTATAATCCATTTATAAATAGCCATCCCAATTGCGGATGCATGCAGTTCCTACGGGAACAAACTGCATCTTTATTTTTTTTCATTAATAAGCTGAAATTAATGTGATTTTTTTAAAAAATAATTTAATATGTAAAAGTAAAAAAAAATATTTTACATACTTTTTTTAAAAAAATTATGGACTTCTATTTTTAAATTTATGATCCGTCACATAGTCACCCTCGACTTCTTACAAGGTATGTTTATATTATTTTTAAATATATATCATTTTAACAATATGTTGTTTTTAATTAAATATTTGATAATGATATATATTTCTTTTATTAAGATTTTAAATAAATACCATTTAACATATTTTTAATATTACATCGTTATATTGTATAGTTAACTTTATGTAATATAAATAACATAATATATATTTAATACAATACTTAAACGTATTTTTATTTTAAAAATATCCAATTTTTTAACTCATAAATTAAGAACATATTATACATTCAAGGTATGCTTGAACTCACTCCCTTCCTGTGTTATAATAATAATGATGCTAATTAATTTAAAGCTCAATCAACTTACATAAATTAAAATATATTATAAAACTAAAAAATAGGTTTGACTGAGTACTCTAGTTTTGAATGTTCAGAATTCACACTCGATTCAGATTTCAAATGAATTATTTTTTGTTCAAACTCATTTTTCAGATGTAATATCTTCATTTAAATTGTCTCAAATATGATGCTAAACATGAAATTAAGCAAGGACAAAGTTAGGATCAAATATTGAGAAAGACAAAAGTCTATTAAGCTTTTAAATTTAAAAATTTAAAGAGATAAATACCTTATTAAACTTTTAAAGTTAGGATCTAAAATGTTATTATGCAAAAAAAAAAAAAAAAGAACGGAGGATCAACAATTCCTCCCACAGTATATATGGATTCGTCCTTGAGATTAAGTAGATAATCCGACTCTCAAACAAGTCTAATTTTACTGCAAAGACTCTCCCATCCGTCCACATGTCAAATGTACAAACAGCTTGAGGGTGTGAAATGAAACTGAAACTCTTTTTTTTATTATACTGAGACGATTATATAGTAATATTTGTTCATATTTTTTATTAAAATTTTTATAAATCATATATACAAGTATTCAAATTTGAATCTTACAAGATAAACTTTATATTCATTTTCATTAAAACTACTCATTAAGTTTGAAATCTGAGCTTATTGTTATGGCAAGTGGGCGTTTTTTAAGTAGAAGGAAAAAATTAACGGCTTTGTTGATGACCCTTGAAAGATAGGGACCTGGAAATGGAATCTACTAAGAAAGAGGCAGCCAAGCCATTTCCAGGGCATGCAGGTTGGCCAAGTCGAGGAACATTAATATTCTATTTTTATATTTTTATATATAAAAAAAACTGAAACAAAGGGCAGTGGAATGTCATGTCAAGTCATTGAATTTTATGAACTGTGTAATTCATTGTGTTCATATAAACGCCGCCATTTGTCAATTGGTCCGATAAATGAAACGACTTCGAAAGCAGGCTTAAATACAACTTTTTTTACGATTAATTTTATTAATTATTTTTAGTTAAAATAATTTTTTAAATTGTTATTTTTAGCCATTTTAAGTCTTTAAATTATTTTTTTGTTCAAATAAATATTTAAATTATGTTATTTTTGGTTTTTAAATTTTATATTCGTTAAAAAAGCTTTCTGATGTGTTAATATTTTATTAGTCAAAATATTTTTTTTACTTAAATAACTATCGGACTTAAAATGACCAAATAAAAATTTAAAAGCTTATTTTGAACAAAGAATAGTTTAAGATCTAAAAACAAACAAAATGTATAGTTTAGTGGTTGATTTTCATTTAAGCCAAATAATAATAATTCTCATTAATTATTAGAAAGTTAGGTGAAAAATAATTTTAAAAAGTATTTTTGGATTGTTTGATTTAAAATTTAAGTGTTTATTTTTAGTGTCAAAAATACTTTGAAATGGTTGAAATGTTTATTTTAAATGTTGTTTCTGAAAACATAAAATAATTGGAGATATAATATGGATAAATAAGTAATTTTAACGAGCTCTTAAAGGAAGTTAAAACTCAAATTTTTCAACTTTTAAAAAAAAAATTAAAACAAAGTTAAAAAATATTTTTGACTTGAAAAGTTACACTGTATATATAGATTTCTATGCTTGTTTTCCAAATAAAATGGATAAAAATCCGCTTCACGCTCAAGAATACTTCTATGCTTGTGTTTAATTGACATGATGTAAGATTACATAAAAACAAATTTTACTAAATTGTCTAATAACTAATTAAATTTTAAATTAAATATATCAAAATTTTATTACTTTTAAAATTAAATAACTTCGCAATCTGGTTTGATGAGTTCTCCCGTACTTTGGAGCTGCTACTCCTTTATTAATATAATAAAAATTACATCTTATTGAGAAAAAAATAGTTCTATCGGAGAAAAATAGATGTTATTTTAAGGTAACTCGAGCTCGAATAATTTTATCTATACAATATATTATTAAAAGTTATAATTAATAAATAAATACTATTTTATAATCACATTAGACCGCTCAAAAAATTTACGTTATCCGGATAATATGAAGTTACCCCTTATTTCTACGGGAGATGATACTATTGCTTTTCCCAAAATTATGGGTTTGTCTTAAATGAAACCCCTAATGTAAGGTTAAAAACGACAGTTTTTTTAATTGAAATCTAAATTCGTAATATTTAAGTTGGTCTAGGTAACATTTTAGGTTAAAACCGAAATTATTACGTTATCCATAACATTTTAAGTTTGTAACTGAAATTCCTACAAATTCGGTAATATTTTAGGTTGTAACCGTAACTATTACGTTGTTCATAACACTTTAGGTTTGTAACTGAAAATCCTATTAATTCGGTAATATTTTAGGTTGTAACGGTAATTATTATATTGTCCATAACATTTTAAGTTGTAACCGAAATGCTTATCAAATGAGTAACATTTTAAGTTGGATTTTATCTTATATAACATTTTAAATTGAAACCAAAATTTTTACCAATTCAATAACACTTTAGGTAGGATTCAAACTTAATTTTTAGGTAGGATTCAAACTTAATTTAATCTTATCCTAAACTGGCGTACCCTAGAACTACCCAAAATTATTTTTAGGGTTGTTTTAAATAATGGAGGAATCTGAGCATGAGAAATGATGATTGAGGGAATGATTAAAATGTATGTATATATTTGTGATGAAGCAGAAGAGAAGTCAGCGTACTTAGTAGAAGCTTTATTTGTTGTGAGACTGAGAATGACAGTAAATAATGGAGTTGAAATTGCAGTGTAGTTTCTGTTAACATGGAAAGGCGGTGTGGGGGACACAGACAGAGTTCCCACTCCTTGCTGAAAGACATGTCTACTTCACCACCACAGTCTCACTGTAACTCACTCTTCCCACAGAGTTTGCATTGACCGCTGCTCAATAATGCCTAATAATCGAGATTCTTTAAATTTTCAAGTGGTCAAAATTTTTAACCATATTTATTTTGTGTCAAAAGTAATGAGATACTTAAGCTGGTTATTTTTGAAACTAACAAAAATTTAAAAGATAATTAAATCATAAAAAAATTGAGGCATAATTTTACTAATTTCATAGTTGGCATATCCTAAAAAGTATTTAAACCAAAAAATAAAGGATATTTCAAAGTCGATAGGCTCTTAAAATTAATTAAAATATCATATTTTGAGGGAAGATAAAGACTTAATTTTAATAGTTTTAAAACTGATAGGGTCTTAAAAATAATTAAAATAGAAAATTTTAAAAATGAGTAAGACTTAATTTTAATAATTTTAAAACTTTCAAGGCTTAAAATACAATTAAACCTGAAAGTTGGTGGGGTTATATCCCCTCAGGCCTCATGATGTTTTGCTGGGGCGGATGGTTATGGGAGCCCCCCCAAACCTCAACCCCAACCCCAACCCCAACCCCAACCCAATTTTAAAAGTTTAAAAATATTAATATTGTATCTTTTGGTAAGGAGCGTTCTATGCTGTTTAGGTGGATTCTGAGAGTTGCAAATGTTGAAGCTGACAGATTAGCCAAAATTGGTGTGGGTAATTGTATGCTTCTGTAGTAAGGTGTATTTGATGGGTGATTATGGTTTCCCTCGTAGGAATAGTTCGTTATTTGTAATTTGACGCTATTTAATAATATATTTTAAGGTACTCTTTTTCTTCTTCCGTTGTCGATTGGTGTACCTTTAGTATAATGGCCGATACGAATGATTTTTTTTAATGTGACCTATATTCTTATAAAAAAAATTAACCTTTTGAAAATTTAAAAACTTTAATTTTACTCCTACAAAAATTTAAAATTCTTATTATATTTCAAAAAAAATTAATATATTTAGTCAAGCCCCTTAAAAAATTTAAAATTAACCAATTTAAAATTTTGAATATTTTAATTTAGGCTTTTAATTTTTTTTTTTAAATTTCAAGTAGGCTCCCCAAACTCCATTGTCAAGTTCCGCCCCTAATATTTTGCACTTGTCTTGATGTGTTCAACAACTAATTAAGTTGTTAACATGACATTGTCAGGTCAATTTGAGATAAAAATCGTGCATAAAAAATGTACAGGTACCGATTTGAGAAAAGTCACCAACTTCATGTGCCAATTTGTACAATAAGATGGGGAGAATAAACGGTTTAAAGGGTCGTTTCGATTTTTCTTTTATAATATAAAAAACAACTTAATCGACCATAATCTACAAAATAGGAATGACGAATTGACAAAATCGATTTAATCGAACCAACCTAACTTCGGCCGGTTTAGTTTGTTAACCGAATTAATTGGGCTTAAGGTCTTGAAAAGGATTGAAAATTCAACTCCTTTGTAAAATCGATCGTGACATTAATTCTATATTTTCGCCCTAATTGTGATAGATATGTAGCAAATCTTTGTTTGAGTGATTGGGGAAGATCCCTTGTCTGGAAAATTATTGGTTCACAAGAACATTATATATATTTTTAGTTTAATCACCAGTATCCAACTCACTGGTTAATTAATCTAGATCGGATATTGCGGAAGCTTGTTTTGGGGCAACCCTCATAACCCAATTTACTCCATTCACAATATCGAGATTCGAACTCCTAAATAGTTTGAGCATGGTTTTTTTTTTGCCCTGTTTGTTTCTACTGGTGTGATGCATAGCACGTAAGAATCATTATGTACGTTCTCTCTTTTTAATAAATTAGAGCACTCTTTTTCTCTTATTTAGGTTCAGATAATTTTTTTAATGAGGCTCGTTTCCTTTCAACAACAAAAAAATTCAAATCTTTTATCTTACTTAAGGGATCTAGTGCCTCATCCCATTAGATTAACTGGTTATTGATATATTTTTTGATAATGTGACTAATGAAATATACGTGAATTGATTTATAAATCATCATATCAATATCATATAAAATTTTATGATTCAATCATATTTTCATTAAAACTAGAATAAATTAATTATAAAAATTTTAAATTTCAAATATAAATAAATTTGAAAACCTAAGAAATAATAGCAGTCGAAAAACAAATATATATTTGTCTTAATGTTACTTTTATTTGCTTTTACACGAAAAGTATTTAAAATATAAATATTAGAATATTTTAAAATGAATGATTTATAATCTTGTACAAAAATATATAGTATGTACATGTTTTTGCTTAATCTTCGATTATGAAGGAGGTTTTAACAAGATATTTTTTCTTTAAAAAATATTGTAAGTACATGTGTTCCGGCAAAGTATGAGATTCAATCCATTTACTTAAAAAGTTTACAAATTATACCTCTTACTTTTTCGATTTATGAATCTTAGTTTAATAATTATTTTTTAAAGAATGTGCGGACTGAATTTTATTATAAATCAAAATAAAAAAATCATATAAAAATGAAATTATAGAAAAAAAACACAATAAATTTAAATTGAAAAAAATAGAAAAAAACATCATACCAACAAAACATGTTCAATGAGCTGCAAAACAGTAATAAAGATGAAACACTAGAGAAATAGAAGCCTGAAGCAAGATTTCTTATCTCTATTCATCTACAAGCTTCGGGATTGAAGTAGGAGTGGTGAGTGAAACCAACAATCTTAGAGTTGTTTCTTAAAACATATTTGATTTCATCAGCAAGCGAACCACAAAAGGGGATTAAACTACTGAAGACCATCGACAATCCGCAGATCAGAACTGAACGTCGTGAAAAATATATTCACGGACGCAGATCTACCACAACGGTAAATAATAATGTGTCATAAGAGAGAAAAAACGTGCCACAAGGCATAGAAAAATCGTATTACAAGACAGATAAAAACTAGAAAAAAATCAAAACATAATAAAAAACAAGAACTTAATATATAAAAATAAAAAGAAAAAAAAATTCGTGATGACAACCAACATTAAAACTATTGTTATCATCGATGCAACAAGAACTAAATGAAAAAGGAAATTGAGATAGAATTTTGGGAAAACAGTACAGCGGGGCTAGGGTTGATTGATCTTAGTTTAATTATTGACACTGTTAGTATCCATTGTCGAAATTTTTTTATTATCTTGTATACTTACTTTTTTTTGTTCAGCAATAATTAATTTATTGATATACTTAAACTACAAAGCAACAGTACACAAACTATAGACCAAGATAATCAGTCCGTGATGGAGGAACAAACATCCACCGTACCATAAAAAACAGTATATATTTCCAGGGATTGTAATTCCTCCAAAAACAATAAATCTGGACAAGGCCGTTTAGACATTGTAGAATTTAAATTGGAATAAAATCTAAACTAAAAACGCGTAAATGATATTTATGCATGATGGAACTTGAGTCTGAAACATTAAAAAAACTTTGAATACTCCGTGGATTAAATTAGCTTAATTTTTAATTTCTTTATTTTGTTGGTAACACCTAATTGTAACTTATTTATTTACAAAGAAATAGTGTTTCTTGTTAAAACCAAAATATATTCATACGAATAATAAATTCACGATCCATGCATGCCAAATCATTAAGAACATAGGCTAGATTTGCGGAAGCGTACCTGAATCCATTTATGGAGATTTTCCAGAGAGGGTTTGATCTTCCAAGATGATAGGTTATCTCTTGCCATACAACTCTCTGATGGGGAAGGAGAGATATGCAAGTTAACATATTTCTCGATGACCACTACCTTTTATATAAACTGAATTAAAAAAAGTTTATTAATATTTACAACTCTGCCCCTCATTGAGTTATAAATATATACCATAAGGTATCTACACTTTTAATTCTATGACAATTTAGTACCTATAACACATGTAACATAATTGGTCACTTAATTCCGTGTTAAACTTTATAATAGCAACATACATTATACATATGTGCCCACTATTACTGGATTTTAATCCAACAATCTCCCACTTGGGCAACATTTGTTTCCTGACAAATGTATAACCTTATGAGCTCAAAAATTTGCTATCATACAATAGGTATTTAACAATCTCGTCCATAAACTATATCCATATAGGATCAAAGCGTTCTTCGCCATATCAATTATGATTGGACCCATCAATGGTCACGTATACAAACACAATCGAATGACATAGATCAATCATGGATGTGTAGTATGGAAATTACATATAATGTGAACCGGACATGCCTATTTTCAGCTGGTCCTCTTTAAACTTAAGTGAGGTCCTTATCAAAATAAAAAATAGTGAATAAACTGAATACTTCATTTCTGATCAGAAAATAACTAAATACATAAATGTCCGAAACCAAACATAAAGTAAACAAATAATAAACTCCCACTCAAACAACAATATCCTCAAATGATACAACACCCATATGAGCAGTGTGCTCATGAAAGACCTTGGATGGTAAACCTTTTGTGAGCAGATCCACTATCATGGAGTTTGTCCCAATGTGTTCTATGGATATTTGTCCACTTTGCTCCTTTTCTTTTACAACTAGGAACTTTATGTCTATGTGTTTTGACTTAGGTGAGCTCCTATTGTTGTTGTAACATAGTACTGTTGATTTATTGTCACAAAATAATTTAAGTGGTCTTTCTATATTCTCCAAAATATACAACCCACTGACAAAATTCCGTAGCCATATTACATGATTTGATGCCTCATAGCATGCTACAAATTCTGCTACCATAGTGGAAGAGGCTACAAGTGTTTGTTTGGCACTTTTCCAAGATATAGCTCCTCCAGTTAACAGATAAATATAGCCTGATGTAGACTTTCTACTATCTTGGCACCCAGCGAAATCAAAATCCGAATACCCTATGACCTCTAAATGATATGATTTCCTGTAAGGGGGCATGTGATCTTTTGTTCTTTGAAGATACCTCATAACCCTATTGACTGCTATCCAATAGTCCATACTAGGGTTGCTTGAATATCTGCCTAACATCCCAACAATGTACGCAATATCTAGACGCGTACAAACCTGAGCATACATTCGACTCCCAATAGCTGATGTATAGGAATATTTTGCATTTCTTGAATTTCAAAGTTACTTTTAGGGCATTGGGCAAGACAAAATCTATCTCCTTTAGCGAAAAGGGTATCAATTGGTTTACTATTTTGCATGCCAAACATTTTAAGTACTTTATCGATATAGTTTTTTTTTGACAATCCAAGAATATCCCGAGATCGATCCCGATGTATCTGAATTCCTAAAATAGAAGAAGCGTCCCCAAGATCTTTTATTTCAAAATGCTTAGATAGAAATCTCTTGGTTTCATGCAATAAGTCTATATCATTTGTGGCAAGCAAAATGTTATCGACATATAAAACCAAAAATATATGCTTACTCCCACTGAACTTGTGATACACACAAATATCAACAATATTTATCTCAAAACCGAACGAGATAATTACTTGATGAAATTTGTGGTACCATTGACGAGAAGCTTGCTTGAGTCCATATATGAATTTTGTTAATTTGCAAACTATATTCTTTGGGTCTCTCAACTCAAAGTTTTCTGGTTGCACCATATAAATTGTTTTTTCAATGTCTCCATTGAGAAACACAGTCTTAACATCCATCTGATGTAACTCAAGATCAAAATGAGCTACAAGTGCCATGATTGTCCTAAAAGAGTCTTTCGATGAAACCGGAGATAAAGTCTTTGTAAAGTCAATGCATTCCTTTTGGATATATCCTTTAGCTACAAGACGTGCCTTATACTTCTCCACATTACCATTTGCATCCCTTTTGGTTTTAAATATCCATTTACAACCAATTGGTTTTGCACCTTCAGGTAATGAGACTAGTTCCTAAACTTTATTGTCTTACATAGATCTATACTCTTCTTGCATGGCATTAATACACGTTTGAGAGTTAATACTTTGCATGGCCTAATGAAAGTTGAATGAAAGTTGATTGGATCATTTTCTATCATTCCATTGGCATCTTCATTTTTTTGGAGAAATACAATATAATAATTCGGAATAACATTTCTTCTTTCTCTCGTAGATCTCCTTAACGACACTTGTTGTTGAGGTTGTTGAAATTGTTCTTCTAGAACAATTACCTCATCCTGAATAGGAGAAAGTTGTTCAACACTGTCTTGTTGAGGTTCTGAATTTAGTTATTGATTAATGACAGGTATGAGAACCTGAACATCATCAAAAATGATAGTAGGAACTGAGTTAGAACACAATTCTTCCCCAAAAGCAATGTCTCTAACCTTATTTCTCCCTCCAAATTCAACATCCTCAAAAAATGTTGCACTTTCTGTCTCAAAAATATTCTTAATTGTGGGATTATAAAATTTATAGCCCCTAGATCGCTCAGAATAACCAATAAAGTAGCCACTCACTGTTTTAGAGTCCAATTTCTTTTCATGTGGCCTATAAGGTCGTGCCTCAACTGGACATCCCCAAATGTGAAAGTGCTTTAGAGTAGGCTTTTGACCTGTCCAAAGCTCATAAGGTGTATTTTCAGCTATTTTAGTTGGTACTCTATTCAGTATGTACGCTGTTGTCTTTAATACTTCTCCCCAAAGGGACTCAAGTAAGGTGGAAAGAGCAATCATACTCATTACCATATCCTTAAGAGTCCTATTACGTCTCTCAGCTATACCATTCATACTAGGTGATTGTTATCTCCTCAAAAGTATTGTTTTTCATACCTAGTTTGATATGCTTTTGTTTGTTTTCAAGTACATTCAGTTGCATTAGATTGATAGTATCATGCATTTGCATCAAGGAATTAGTTGGATGTCTATGCTTGTGTGAAAGGTTGTTTTATGGTTTTTTTGCAGGTTGGTAGGGTGTTTGGCAGGAGAAATGAACGCATGACGCAGTTAGGAATACCAAGGTGAATGCCAGATGCTGAGGGTGCAGAAAGATCAGAGGTGTGCCAAGCATCTATTGGCATGAGGTGTGCCAGCGGCCATGCCAAGAAAGGAAGAACCTCCGAAAAAAATAGGATACACTCAGGCTCCTTAAAAATCGCATTTGGACAGCCTCCGAAAAAATAACAAATAAGATGATGCCAAGCTGTGTTGGCAAGGTTGTGCCAAGTTAGTGTGCCAGGATGGCCATGGCATGATGATGTCAGCCCTAGCTTGATAAGCTATCACACCGATCAGATGAGGCTTATATCTTATCCATGGAGCATTCAAATTTCAAATAAAGAGAGAGTTACCCTAATTCCTTCCCTTGCACGCCTTTATATACACAGCCTGGTCAAGCATTTGAGAGATCGATTGCTCGAGAAGAGGATTGAGAGGAGGAGACGAAAGGTGGTCAGAGCGGGGTGTTGGAGCGGCAAGTGACAGTCGGTGCAACCGAGGAAGGGTAGTTCGACTTCTTGGTTGAGAGCCTGGCACGAAAGGCTGCATCGAGAGACCCCTCTGTCTATTCCCTTCGCACAAGTTGTTTTTCTTTAGTTTTTATTATGATGGTGATGTTAAAAACGTTTTTTAGTTTGTTGGTTAACCCCCACTCCATGAACTAATTTAATAGTTGATGGGGGGATGTTTTGGTTTTAAAACGTTGGCTTTTATGCCTTAGTTCCTTTATAATAATTCTGTTTTGGCAAAGTTTGTCTGTTTTGCATACTTTAATTTTTCCTAAGTATTGTGTCAAAGCGAGAGCTGGCACAATTAGCTTTTTGTCTTCCAATATCTTAACAGACTTGTGTTAGAAATGATCAAGTTGTTAAACACTTGGGAGAGAAGCTTCGAAAGAAGTCGTTCAAGTAGATAAACTTACTTCAGAAGTGAAATCTACCCCACAGAGTATAGATTGGTTTAAAATCAAATTGGTTTAAGGAAAACATACACTATAGAGATATAGGGGTTTTTACTTGGCCAGTTTAGGGCAATGACCATCGAGAGAGGCTTTGCTACTTTTAAATATGCTCGGCAAACAATGCCAAGATAGTTTTGCCAATAACGGCTGGGATGAACCACATTGAAACCAGGCATTCTGTGCCAACAGTCATCATTCATTTGAAAACACCTTCCTTGCCAACGCTTTACTTCAGTTTCTATTTTATTTTATTTTATTTTATTTTCTTAGTTTTAGAATCAGCTCTTTCAAACAACAATCTTTTCTTCTAAAGCAAGTAACAATCAAGAAATCGAATTCCAAGTCAATCTCTGTGAGATAGATACTCAGCTTACCAAGCTGTATTACTTGTCGACCGTGTATACTTGCACGCAAGTAACAATCAAGCAATCGAATTCCAAGTCAATCTCTATGGGATCGATACTCAGCTTACCAAGCTATATTACTTGTCAACCATGTATACTTGCACGCAAAAGACTTTTGGCACAGTTTATCTTGCCCAATTACATAGCATTTATACCTTTTGCCAGCATTCATTTTACACATCTCCCTGAGAATCTACAGTGATCCTGGCATGGTGTACTGTGGGACAATACCATATTCTTCTATGAATTTTTCAAATGGTCCTGGATGTTATTTACTTTACCCATCATATCTACCGTAGTAATCACCACCACGATCATATCTAACTTTCTTAATTATTTTGTTGAGTTGATTCTCAACTTCAACCTTATAAGATTTGAACACGTCCAAAGACTGAGATTTCTCATGAATGAGATATAGGTACCCATAACGTGAGTAATCGTCTATGAATGTTATGAAATATTGTTGACCATTCCAAGATGTCCTAGGGAATGACCCACAAATATCAGTATGAATTAATTCTAAGACGTTTGTAGATCTGTTGGCACCTAATCTCTTGGTTTTGGTCTATTTTCCCTTGATGCAATCAACACAAACACTAAAGTCCGTAAAGTCATGGGACTCCAAAATATCATTAGACATAAGTCGCTCGATCCTACCTTTTGAGATATGACCTAAGCGTTTATGTCATAATGATGCTGAATTTTCCTTATTTAATTTTCGTTTAGTACCACGTGATTCCACATGCAAGGTTTCATTATATGATGCAATTGTATCTAGCAAATAAAAGTTGTCATAAACATTTAAATAACCAGTTCCAACAATACTTGAATTTAAAGACAAAGTAAACTGATTGTTTCCAAATGAATAATAATATCCAAATTTGTCCAATAAAGAAACAAAAACTAAATTCTGCCTAAAAGACGGAACAACAAAAGTGTCTTTCAAATCCAAATAAAAACCAGTTCCTAATAATAACCTAAAATACCCAATTGCTTCAACTTCCACCGATTTTCCATAGCCCACAAAGATGTTTCTTTCACCATCACTTGGCTTTCGGTAGCTCAGGCAACCTTTCATAGAAACACTTATGTGAGTAGTAGCACCAGAATCTAACCACCAAGCGTTTCTAAGTACCGAAGCTAAATTAACCTTAGAATAGACTAAAGTAAGATTCATACATTTCTTTGCATGCCATGCGTGATATTTGACACAATCTTTCTTCACGTGTCCAAGCTTGTCACAAAAGAAATAATTATTTGGAACTTGCTCTTGTTTCTTTTGAGTTGGACCCTTAGCAGCCTTATTCTGATATTTTCTTTTCTTGCCCTTGTCCTTAGAGGCACTGGCCAAATGAGCACTTTTAGTCTTATCACACTTCAACCTGTCTTCCTCTTGAACACAATGAGAAATGAGCTCATTTAGATTCCATTTCTCTTTTTGGCAGTTATAACTAATTTTAAACTGGTTAAACTACACAGGAAGCGATACCAAAACCATAAGAACGAGAAAGTCTTCAAAAAACTCGATCTTAAGTGCCTTAAGTTTTGAAGCGATATGGAACATCTCCATAATGTAATCCCTTACATTTTCTTGACCCTTATACTTCATAGACATCAAAAAAGTTAGAAGTGATGTCATTTCAACCTTATCATTTTTAGCAAAACGTTGCTCAAGATCGTCAAGGAAAGACTTGGCCTGAGTAATCTCTTCAGATTCTGTGCCCCTAAAGGCTTCCGGAATGTTGTGTTTCATGATCACCAAACTCATGCGATTAGAACAATCCCACCTCTCAAAATCCCTTTTTGCATCAGGGGTGCTACCGTAGTGAGAGGTACATGTTGTTTCTGTCTTAATGCAAGGTCTATGTCCATACAGCCAAGCACTATGAGTAAGTGTCTTTTTCATTCCTTGAAATTTTTCCCATTAAGCATGAGTACAAAATTGACATTAGCAGATATTGTGGTAGCATAAGAACTAGCTGAATATAGAACAAAATAAAAATAAACATGCTCACATCAATATTTCATAAGTAAACAAATAAATTCAAAGTAACGACTAATTCCCCTCAAGATACCAAACACAACACTAATATTAAGTCTTTGGACAATAATATTAACAGTAAGCGGTACTCTTGTTGTAGTAATCAAACATTGACAATAAACTATATCGAGCAATAGATTAATCTTTGGACTAGCGTATTACACACATAAAATACCTTATAATTATCACATATTTATTACCACAAGTGTCTTTGAAATTCGGCCAAATATTAATTTTTTTGGGCTAATTAACAAACGCATGAATTACAAAAACACACATCTTGATATTTTTAATAAGTTAATCTACGTAGAAGCGGTCACTTTGGTGACATTGTGTTTCAATTAACCCACTAAAATATTAGACATAGCCAAAACATGAATTTATATGTTTATAAATATTTATCTTTATACCTAATTATCAAAACTAAAATTTTGATCCAACCAAATGTAACCTAAGTATTCGATTGCTAAACGAGCAAAAATAGTGCAACATTTAAAGGAAATTTCATATTCTGAAAATAATATTTCATATATATATATATATACCAAAGTTGAAATTCAATTTCCAGTAACCTAAAATAAATAACTAACAGAGTAATATAAAAGCCTTTAAAAAGTTTGAAATTGCACAAAACAGAAACATCACAGCTAATTCCCAATTACTAACGCAGTAGAAGGCTATCGCATATGATGAATTAGAAAAACATAATATACGAATTAATCAGAATTTCAACACGTAATAAGATCAAACCCTAATATAATATCCAAATTCCGATTAAAAGCAACTAACGACAAAACTCAAATCACCGTATATATTCAGATTATGATTTCAAACCGGCAAATAACGATAGGAGATTAATAACCTAAAAATTATAATCTTAATGATTGGACATAACCTGATACTGATGCCACTTGTTAAAACCAAAATATATTCATACGAATAATAAATCCAAGATTCATACATGCCAAATCATTAAAAACATAGATTAGATTTGCGGAAGCATGCCCGAATCTATTGATGGAGATTTTTCAGAGAGGGTTTGATCTTCTAAGATGATTAGTTACCTCTTGCCACACAACTTTTCGACGGGGAAGGAGAGATATGCAAGTTAACTTATATCTCGGGGACCACTACCCTTTATATAAACTGAATTAAAAATAATTTATTAATATTTACAACTCTGCCCCGCTTTGAGTTATAAATATATATCATAAGGTATCTACACTTTTAATTTTATGACAATTTAGTACCTATAATACGTATATCATAATTGATCACTTAATTCCGTGTTAAACTTTATAATAACAACATATATTATACATATGTGCCTACTATTACTGAATTTTAATCTAACATTTCATTGTTCTACTCTGTGAGTGGACTAAGTGAAAATCTTTGTCGAGAGAATTTATTGATGTATGGGTTTTATTTATTTATTTATCGGTAATTTTGTCTTTATTAAAATTGATTTTTACATACCATTTCTTTCGAAGTTTTGTTTCTTAGGAAGGTCAGCCTTGATGTCTTGTACCTTAACTTCTTTTATTTACTAATGATTCCAAGAGAACATTTGTTTACGTGTTTGATTTTATGTTATTTCTAAGCTGATTGGTGCGAACAAATATTTTACATTTTCCAATGTCAAACTTCTATTCTTCTAATTTTAATTCAACTCAGTATCACATATTCACATTGGTTTTCCCAAGCTCCTACAAAATAACTCCGTTTTCTTTTAGTTTAAATCGGTTAATATGGGTTGATTCAGTATTTATTTGGGGTTGGTCGTCAATCCTCGTTGGTTCATATTTACTTTTTGTTTTTATACTTAATTTGATTTGTTTTGTTATTTTTTTTTCGCACATTTTGCTGTGGCTTTTGTTGTCTCTGTAACACGTTTTCTCTACTTTTGCGAGTGTTTAGTGTTTGTACGGTGATCTTTACAACACTTGTTCTTGATTCGTGCCTGTCGTGGTCACAGATAGTTTGATATCCATTTGGGTTGTTTGTCGATGTTATCTGTAGCTGATTATCGCCTTTTGAAATAAACGTGAACGGTGGTTGTCGATTTTAGAGATTTCATCTAGTTCGTGCTTTAACAACTTCTCAGGGACCCTTCCTACAATGGACCATTGTGATTTTCATTGGTAGAAAAATAAAGTGTCTGATCTGACTGGTGCAACGTTTATATTTTCTTTTTAGATTTATCGTTTTCTTTTTTAATTGTTTTTGATGTTTTAAAACCTCTAATAGGTTATGTTCTTATTTTACTTTTGTTTACCAATAAAGCCGCCTAGTTGATGTGTCAAAAAAATTACTGTAAATCGAGAAATTATATCATAGGCTCCCCACGTCATTCATAGTCTCAACCAATAAAAATCATCAATTTTATTATTTTTTTCATGTCATCTTTTTACCAAGTAAATCTTCACATGGTAAAATTGTTTTTTAAATTTGATATACGGTAAATATGAATAAAGATTTACTTAGTAAAAAAATAACATAAAAAAATTAATAAAAATAATGAAATTGATAATGATGTGACGGAACGGACTTATAATATAATTTCTCCTGTAAACCTTAAAAAAATTGAGGTAAAAAGAGAGGGAAAGGTAGATACCTATATATAGTTACCATCCGATCCAAGAGTTGTAACATAAAATTCTAAAATTGATTAGTTTTCTGAAAAACCTTAAATTTGATAAAAACCTAAAATGGTAACTATACAAAAGTGGCTAAATTAACGGCAAGCCCCTTTAAAAATCAAAAGCTTACAAGTTAATACAAGGACAAATTGTATTTTGGCCCCATAATATTATAAATTTTTGATTCAATCCTTCTAAAAACCATAGAATTAGAAGTCAATACAATGCTAAAATTACATTTTGACTCCCACAAAAAATGTATAATTCAAGCTTGCCTCAGAAAAAGTTTATGGATTTACCGTGGCTACCATAAGGCCCAGTGTTGTAAAAATTGAATGGGTGGTTGAATCCATCAGATCACTAGTTTTCGATTTAATCAATTAAGTCGGTTATATTAGTGGAATCATCGCCCTTTCCCGAGAGAGTTCTATTAGATTTAAAAAGATTTCTTTACGAGGTTCGTGTTGAAGTTTCGATTGGTATGATTGAAATAATAAAATCATACACTTATTTGAAAAAGGGAAAAAACAGTTTATTTTGGTTGAACTGTCTTTCTTATCTCAATTTTCGATTTTTATAATTCATAACCGTTCATAATTTTTTTTAATTTACTCTAATAATTTAATTGATTGAAACATTATTTTTTCTTCAATTAATTTAATCGATGGATCGGATCTAATTCTGATCACCATAAAAATAAGGCCAACTTTTGATTATTGGTACGGACGGTTGAAAGCATTATATAATTAGGGTAAACTACATAAATGGTATCACGATTATGTTTTAATTATCATTTGCGTCATCCAACTATCAGAAGTTATAAATTGATCTTCTAGTTTAAAAAAATAACAAATTGGTCTAATGCCTTTTAAAATTTAATAGCCGATGATGTGAAAGTTAATATAAATTGATATAATTACATAATTAGTCCTCAAATTCTATACTTATTTTAATTTGACCCTAATTTTAAAAAGTTAAGCCAAATAATTTTAGTAATCTATCAATTTAGTCCTATTTCACCCTCAAGTTCTATTTTCCCTTTCAAAAACGAATTTTCAGCCATGGGTGTGAATTCTTCAGCCTTTTCTGTGGTAAAAAATGTTATTGAAAGAAGCCTTATTGGCCTTAAGTTCGAATTATTATTAGCATGAGAACTAAAAAGCTAAAGACTAAATCAACCTACATATTTTCAAAGAATTACAATTTAAAAAAAGAAAAGAAAAAGAACCAGAAAAAAAACATAAAATCAAAGAAATACCCACATAAGTATTGATCTGTCTGACAAATCTGGAGAAGTTATTATGCTTAAAATGCTTGGGCAGAAGGTCCCTTGAAAACTCCGGCACTTTTCATACAACGAAACAGTTGTTACCACTACTCCACGAAATGACCGAGTTTGTGGATGGGTCATCCACCACATCGTAGGTTTTGCTCAGAAACAACATCACTGTGCTGCCGTTGGCGGTGGCATTCGCTGCTGATATTGAATCATGAAGAGAATCCATTTATTCTTTTTAAAAAGAAATTAAACAAGGAGTGGAAAACAAGTATTCCAAAATACTGGGTTTAAGATGAGATAATGAGGGGATTTGCCATGGGATAGGATTTAGGAATAAAGGGGAATGGAACTTGAGGGGTTATATAAATGGAGAAAAAGTATGAAAAAATAGAACTTGAGGGTGAAATAGGACTAAATTGATAGATTATTAAAATTATATGGGTTAATTTTTTAGAATTAGGGTCAAACTAAAATAACTGTAGAACTTGAGAACTAATTATGTAATTATATTAATTTATATTAACTTCTACATCATCAGCCGTTAAATTTTTAACGGCGTTGGATCAATTTGTTACTTTTTTAAGTCAGGGGACTAGTTTATATTTTTAATAGTCAAGGGATGCAAAAGATAATTAGAGCATAGTCGGGGGACTATTTATGTAGTTTACCCATATAAATAACAATTATCAAATCTTTGTAATAAAATACTAAATAATTTCGATTTTCGTATTGGAGGCACGATTATTTGTATGGACTGTTAAAGCACCTTCATTTGTCACAAAAAAGAAAAAACTAAGACCATTAATCAATTATGAAAAAAACCATCTTATTCATTGTGCATTTAGTTTCGAATTCCATGAACAGAACTAAAACTTTTTTTTTTTAATTTTTCTCAGAAAAGTTATATTTTATTAAAAGCTAAAGTTGGATGACGTACCTCATTAAAAATCTCTCTAATTTTAAATAGAAGAAAAGAGGACACCACTGCCAATTAAAGAGAACAAAATCGAATACAAGAATTCAGAAAATAATTCCCACTTAACACGACAAAGGATATCAAAATCTTTTAATTTGTATGAAAATAGGAATATTACCATAGGCTTAGTTAAAAAAACCCCACGTAGTTAGAGAGAAAGAGAACAAATAATAAAGCTTTTATTTGTATATAATTTATGAACAGCTAGCATGTTGTTTTCTTTCTTATGATCGTATAAATATAATCGGTTATATTTGATAAATTATTTTCGTATAAATTTTATATACCGTCAGTAATAATAATTCGTCACTGTAACAATAAACAACACAAAAAGAGTTAACATTGATGATGGTGGAGCAACGAAGTTAGTGAATGTGATTGATTATCCATTTAAGGGAAAACAAAACAAAAACAGAAAAGGAAAAGGAAAAGGAAAAGGGAAAACGAAAAAGGGAAAAAATCATAATTAATTTTTAATTATAGCTATTTAATTATTTAAACAAACAAATCGGGGACAAAATAATATTCAATACTGAATAGTTTATTAACTATCAATATTTGTATCTATTGACATTAATTATATTATAAAAATTAATTTTTAATATACCATTACTAAGCAATGATCTATATATTAATTTATTATTTATATAATTATTTATAATAAAATTTAATTAATTATTAAATTTAAATAATATTTGAAGCACATGTATTAATATCACATATTTGAAGGAAAAATAATTATATAAATTATATATAAGAGTATGTTTTAATTCAAAAGTATATGTGAGTTATTTAAATACAAATATAAACATGTGGGAATAAAAAAAAAGAATACAAAAAATACTAGCTTACAAATGTCACCATATAAATTAAAATAGAAAAAGTTAAATTTAAGTTATTTGGAGATTTTTGGTGATTGTCAAAAGAGTGTTTACAATTCTTATGTCAAAATCTCTAATTTCAAAAAGCTTCTATCAGAAACTTTTTCAAAATTAAAGATTTCACTCCAATCTGTTATTCACCAAACATACAAATTAACAGATTTGACTAATTAAATTAGATTTAACTAAAACCTCTAATTTTGACTCAAAACGTTGTTTATCAAATATGACCGTAGTCTATGTACTGACACTGCATAAAATATGATCCTATATATTAGTAATATCGGTTAACCCGTAGAGTCTCCTTTTTACCAGAGTTAATCTTTGCATTCCTCCTCAATCTGAATTAGTTTGGCGCTGCCTCTTTTCTGTGTCGCTTTATATGTCCCACCAATAATTTTATGTCACATATATTAATTATTATTTTCTATTATTTTATTGATTATTTTTATTTTTTTCGATAATACACGTAGCATAAAATTATTGACAATAAACATAACAAGGCACATAAAAAGAGTAAATAAATCATGTTCTTATATTGTTACTTCGTAATGAGGTAATTTTCAAAGGATTCATATTAGAAAAGATCGAATTTTCTGACATTACGATATTGATGATTAACTAGCGGTGCAAAGGTAAATGATCAAATTCTTTTAAACTTATTAACAATATTTTTGGAGATTACATAATGGTTCACAACAATTCACATAATTTTGAATTTTCAATTTCACTCTAATGATTTAACTGATTGAACTATTAAAATCTTGGTCGGTTAAAATGGGTTTAAAAGGAGTTGGTTGATATTGTATTTTGACGCGAATATAGTGCACTCTTTTTCTTTTAATAGGCTTTAGAGAAATTTTTTAATAAAGCTTATATCGGGGTCCTACTTCGTTCAACTCTAGTAATAATATCATTCTTTCCCTTTTTAAAAAAACCTATTAAAATCTTGGTTCAATTAATTAAATCGATCCGGTTTAATTCTGACAACTGTGAAAGCCAACTTTTGATTATTGGTATTGACTATTAAAAGCATTATAATTAACACTTACTGAAGATTTGTAATCAAATAAAAAACAATTGCGATTCTCGTAATGGAGGCACGATTGTTTGCATGGACTGTTAAAGCATCTTCATTTGTCAGAAAATAACTAAAATTATTAATCAATTACGAAAAATATGAACAAAAATTACCTTATTCACTGTACATTTAGTTTGAAAACTCCACGAACAAAATTAACACTGATACATAAATTGAGACAAAAATTATGTCTATTTTGGTGCTCATTTATATGTCCAACACTAAAAATTAAAATTTAAGCTCTAACCTTAAATTTTAAATCCTAAACTTTAAACCCTAAAAAACACCCTACCCCAAATTCCTTAAACTCTAATTCTAAACCATAAGCTTAAACCTTAACTCTAAACCCTAAACCTAAATTTCTAGTACGAGAACATAAATAAGAACACCGAAAAAAGGCAAAAAATTTTCTATTCCATAAATCGTATATAAACATGCATGAAGTATTTTGTATTCTTTTCTCATGATCATATAAATATAAGTGACTGTATTTGCTGCATTGGTTTCTATCAATTTTATAGTAAATAATAATCTGTCATTTCTCAAATAAGGGTAAATAAAAAAGGTGGTATTGGTGACAAAAATGGTATTGAGTGTCAATGATGTTTGTATGGTTAAAAATGAAAACGATCAATAATGGTGAACATTGTTCTTAAACAGACGTGTTTTGAAGAGGAGAGTGACGAAGTTGATGATGGAATCTATGTGGTTCTAGACCGAAGTAATCTGACCGCACACGACTTCAAAAAAAAAGTTCAAAAGAGATTTTTTTAAGTAAAAATGTTATATTTTTAAATGTTAGTAAATGATTTTTTGTTGCTTGAGAGTAATCTAATAATATTTTTTACAAAGAGATTTAATGTTCTTTTGGTTCTAGAGAATGAAGATTGTTTTCGTTTTTATTTTTCAAGAAAATAGAAAACAGTGAAAAAACGTATTTGGTTGGAAAATTAAGAAATGACTTTTAGAAAATAAAAATAAAAATAAATGGAAAATTTGAAAACATTTTAGGAAAATGAAAAAGGGTAAAACTTTGATACACAGACTGTGTAAAATTAATTTTACACAAGCTTGTATTTACTCTATAAAAACCCAAATCTTAAATTCTTAACCCTAATCATAAAAAACTAAATCCTAAACCTTAAACCTTATACACTAAATTCTAAAAACTAACCTTAAATTCTAAACCCTACAACCTAAACCCCTAAACCTTAAACTCTAAACTAAAATCCTAACCCCTAAAACTAAAAGGCACATGTAAACTAAAGCTTACACGGCCTGTGTATCAAAGTTTTTTCCAATGAAAAATACGAAAATAAGGATTTTTTAATTTTAACACAGGTTCAAATCTATCTAATGCCATTTTTAAAACTTTAGTTTATTTTCTCATATTTTATTTATTTATTACTATACTAATATTTTTCTAACTATATTTTATTTTAATTATTTAATAATTATTTTTAATTTATATTTTGAAAAGCTAAATACCAAACACATTTTCACTATTTTCATTTTTGAAACAAAATTTCATTCCTATTAACCAAACATGTTTTCTATTTTTTTAAAAAACTAAAAATGAAAATTATTTTTTGAAAATTTAATAATATTTTTTACAAAGAGATTTATTTTAAAAAATAAATTTTATATTTTTTTCGAATTTTAAATTAAATGTATCATTATAATAAACTGCACGCTCCGTCGATGCCACTAAATCTTTGAGCCAATAAGGATTTAAGATTATGATTTTTTTTTAATGAGATTGATGATCCATTCGAGGAAAACAAGGAAACAAAATGTTATGGAAAAGGAAAAAGAAAGAAAGAAAGAAGAAGATTTTCCACTAAATAATAATAATTTATTTTTGATATTTTCTTGGATGATTTTATTGTTCGAAATTCTATTTTAAGGTTAAAAACGATATGGTCAATTATAATTAAAAATATTATCAAAATATATAATATTTTAGGTTGAACACGGATAACATTTTAGCCTAGACGATTTAAAATATTATGGCCATGTTTTGCATTTAGCAGATAGCGGATTAAATTAGCTGATAACGGATAGCTGATTGCATTAGCTGATTTGACTAGTAGATTGTATTAGCTGATTGTACAAAAGTGTTTGGTAAAATTAAATGATAGTTGTTTGATTATTTAAATAAGCAAAATGACATATAAGGAAATGATTATATTCAACATTTGTTTGAACAGTTTATTAGTTATCAATATTTTACATTTATTAATATTAGTTAGATTGTAAAAATTAAAATTTTAATATAACATCACTAAACATATTTGAAGGATCTATATATTAATTTATTACATATAATTATTTTTAATACAGTTTGATTAATTATTAAATTCAAATGATAATTGAAGTAAAAAATATTGGAGATTCAAATGAAAAAAATAAAAAATAGCAAAAGTTAGATTCATGATGAAAAATATTGAATTAAATTTAAATAACCAGTTATTCAATACTAGTTGTAGAATACGTTAGGGTGAAAAAAATGAAAAATAATAAAAGTTAAATTTAGATTATTTGAAGATTTTTTTAATTGTTAAGAATAAAAAAGTATTTACAACTATTATATCAAAACTTCTAAACTTAAAAAGTTTATATGAACAATTTTTTTAAGATGAAAAGATTCACCTAATCCGTTATTTTAATCTTCTCTTCATTTAATATCTACATCAATAATTTTAACTGATCAAATATTTAAAAATAATTTATTTTAATAATATTTTTAATTGAAACGAAAGATGAAACACAACGCTAATGTCTTAAATTGCCAAAAATACAATGAAATTTCCCCATTTATTTTATAGAAAAGGAAAGAAAAATAGAAGGAAATCTCATTCTCATTTATTTTCCTCGAAAGCATAAATTGCCAAAGCTACTACACAATGCTAGGTGTCTCCACACCCTAGCCAGTAAACCTCTCCCATTTTTCGTATTTAAATACCATCACTTTCCTCCAACAATTCCTCCATTCTTATTCTCATCTTTTTTTTGCCTCTCTCCATATTTTCCTCTGTTTTCCCACCAAACAAACACCACGGTCGTCCACTCTCAATCCGGAGCATTAGACCATTCTTCTATGATCAAAACATGCAAACCGACCACCGGCGTTTTCAATGGAATTCCGGTGGTAAACTTGCGAGACCCCGAAGCAAAGTCCCTTATAGTCCAAGCCTTCGAGGAATACGGTTTCTTCAAGCTGGTCAATCATGTTGTTCCAATGGAGTTCATCACCAAACTTGAAACCGAAGCTCTCCGGTTCTTTAATCTCCCCCAGTCCGACAAGGAAAAAGCCGGCCTACCCGACCCTTTCGGCTATGGCTGCAAAATGATCGGCTCCAATGGCGATGTGGGATGGGTTGAATATCTCCTCCTCAACACCAACCCTCAAATCACTTCCCACAGAACCCACACCGTTTTCCGAGAAAACCCCGAAATTTTCCGGTAATCTAACACTCAATTCACCAGTTTTAAAGATTATGCAATCTGCAGATAGACTAAAATTTTGGTTTTTTTTCCTAATGAAGCAGCTCAGCCGTGAATGACTATATCCAGGCGGTGAAGAGAATGTCGTTCGAAGTGGTGGAATTGGTGGCGGATGGTTTGAAGATAGAGCCGAGGGATGCTTTGAGTAGGCTGTTGAGAGATGATAAGAGTGACTCGTGTTTCAGGCTGAACCATTATCCGCCATGTCCGGAGCTTCAAGCACTGAGTGGTCGGAATTTGATAGGGTTCGGGGAGCATACAGACCCGCAGATAATATCTGTCCTGAGATCCAACAACACATCAGGTCTGCAAATCTGTCTGAAAGATAAGACTTGGGTTTCAGTCCCACCTGATCAGACCTCCTTTTTCATCAATGTTGGTGATGCCTTGCAGGTATATACAATATATATAGTATATATGTATATTATGTCAACATTCTTCCTTTTTCTTCTTCTTTTACGTTGGGACCCGAACCCTTAAACCGACTTCCTTCACAGTAATGGAATTTTAAGGTATTTAATGCGACTTTTTAAAAAGTTTTGAGTTGTGTTCAGAATTTTTTGAATTTTGAGTGCTAATTAAGGTTTTTAGAAATTCTCAGGGCCTGAATGCAATTATTCCAAAATCTTATGGGGCCAACTTCTTTTTATTTATTTATAAGATTCAAACTATACCATTGTATAAAGGATATCAAATTTCTTATTGCTCAATCCAACCTTCTTCTTCATAAATATTCTACTTTTAAGTTTCTTTTTAGTAAAGAAAGGGAAATATCATAACTGAATTCTCTTACTTTAACCTCATATGTTAACGGTTCGAAACTTTATCAGGGTAATCATTTAAAATTGTATTTAAAAAATTAATATTAAACCAACAATCATTTGATTTAATGAGACAAGATAATAATTATGTTGTGAATGAAGTAAATTGAGTTGAGAGTGTATCTCTTATAATGAATCTTTACATAATCCGGTTCTAATTAGTCAACAAACAAGTTGAAAATTTTGATTTTTTAATCTTGTTGTGTACTTGTTACAAAATTTGCTTTTTTGGGTGTGGACTAAATGAGGTAGGTAATGACAAATGGGAGGCTAAGAAGTGTGAGGCATAGGGTGTTGGCAGACTCAATGAACTCAAGGCTTTCAACGATTTATTTTGGAGGGCCACCTTTGAGTGAAAAGATAGTGCCTTTGCCCTCACTAATGGCAGAAGGAGAAGAGAGCTTGTACAAGGAGTTCACGTGGTCTGAATACAAGACATCTGCATACAAATCAAAGTTGGCTGATTATAGGCTTGGCATGTTTGAGAAAATACCTCCAACTGCAGCTGCTGGCCTATGATTTCTAGCTTTCTGGTGGTCTAAATACTATCCAAATTCCCTCCTTTTTAGCTAAAAATTTAGGGTTTCTGTTAAAGTGTTTAAGTTAAATTGGTGCCAATATGTGTTGACTCTACTTGCCATAGGTGGTAATGACAAAGGTTGGTCCTTTCCCTTTCATGACCTTTTCCCTTTGCACTTGACATTCAATGTAATAACAATAACCCCTTTTACCTTCCATGGAAGCTTATTATTATGTTTTATATATGTACACCTTTTCTTTAACCACGGATGTCTAATGTCTGCCATCTATATGTTCAAACTCAATAATATAATTGAAGATTAATTTTATTGAGTCGAATAAGATCATAAAAAGTGTTAATGTTTAAATATTTAATGTTATTATATAAAATATGAGATTTAGAGCAAATACATTTGGCCGGTTGGCTAAGCTGCTCATATTTGTTTCATCACTTCCCTTAGGTTATGGGTTCGAGACCTACTAGGAACACCCTTTCCCCTCTCCTCTAGGTCTAGGATTAGAATTGGGATTTGTCAAAAAAAAATATGAAATCTTGACTAAACCGAGAATCCCACGCATTCATAGGGTTTAGGACGTAGTGCTGAAGTTTATAGTTAGAATTTAAAATTTATGATTAAAAGATTAAGATATAAAATTTAAAATTTATAATTTAAAAATTAATGGTATAGTGTAAAATTTAATTTTATAATATTAAGCTATAGATAAAAACACCGAAAAAGATAAATTTTTATTCCCTAAAAGTTTCGTTCATGTCATGAATGAGTTTATTCTCACTCATTACTTTTCATCATAAATAGTCAAATAATCTGAAAGAATTTTAAATAATATTCCCTCGGTCTTATTGAAATGATTCTTTATTGAATTTTTTTATAAAAAAATTCAACTTTAATTTATTATTTAAAAATTATTTTTGATAAAAGTAAAATGCACATTTTAAAAAATTTAAATCAAACAATTTCCAATAATTATTTTATAATAATAAATAAAACAAATAGGATCAAAGTTTAAAAATTTTGAACAATTAAAATTAATATTAGTTATACATATAAGCAGGGACGAAGCCAAAATTTAGAGTTAGAGGCAAAATATAAATGTTTGAAAGTAGGAGGTAAATTCTTAAATAAACTAATTTTTTAAAAAATTATATAGAGAAATAAAAATAAAAAAATTCTTCGAGAGTGGGCCTCCATCTTTATATAGTTTCGTCACTGAAAATAAGGTGCAAATACTCCCCTAAAATACGGGTGAAAATAAAACCATATACATTCGCCACTAGTTATACAAATAGTCTTCATCAATATTCATAAAAAATAGTCTTTACCAAAGCCTTTTTCTTTTCACAATTATAAAAAGCTTTGCTATGTGGTTTTATTTTCACATTTATTACAAGATTTCCACTATTATGCATACTTTTTGTTATGATGTTACACCATAAGGAGAGAAATTATTAGGTAAATCATTCTTACCGAAAATTTATTTTATACACCCGACTCATAACGTTAATCATGACCTCCATTCACTAAAAATCAGCCGATTAATTTTTTTCATGTCATTAATTCATTTATAATTAACTTCTATGTAACCACAAACTTCTTATTTACATGTCATAAAAAGTGAAGATTTATCTTTAGAAAAAATGACGTAGAAAAAGAAATTAATTGATTAATTTTTATTGGACAAAATTATGAATAACGTAATAGGCCGAGACTATATAATATTTTTTTCCTACCACATCAGCAGTGGCCCTTAACCAATAGTATTATGCCAATGTCATTTATAATTATTTCAGAGCTCACTGTTAATCACTATTTCTATTCATCTTTCTCATCCTCCGCTGCTTCTTTGCCTGTGCTTTTCTCTCTTCCTTCCGCTGAAATTTGCTTTTTTTTTATCTCATAAAAAAATATCTTTGAGAACTTAAATCTAACTAACAAGTTCATAGGGTTGAGATTTTCTTGTGTTTTTTTTTTTGGATTTTCATCTTAATTTCAATTCTTTATCCGGTGTATTAAATTTGATTGATTTATGCTTTCATCATAACTGTAATTCGATTTGCTTTTGGTGTTGTTAAGTTTAAATCTTTTGATGTTAATTATAAATCATAATCTAATTTCTAGTAATAGATGAATAGATCTCGAATGATAATTTCTCTGTTAGGGTTTAAAAAACTGAAAATGTGCTTAAGATCTCAAATTTTGAATGT
Organism: Hibiscus mutabilis; assembly: GCA_019671005.1. NCBI lineage: Eukaryota > Viridiplantae > Streptophyta > Magnoliopsida > Malvales > Malvaceae > Hibiscus > Hibiscus mutabilis. Next base: position 29,409,276 of record CM033755.1, read on the forward strand.
AATCAGAATTTTATTGTTGAATACTGAGACGAATATATTTATTTGGCTTTGTTCCTTAATGCTAGATGAAAGTACTTGTTGATCACTTAAGTGTGCAACAACTCTTGATGGTGGAGATAGAGGAGCTTTTTTGAAGATGGAGAGTGTAACATCTTATACTTGTCTATGTGTTATACCTAAATTCCTAGAGGTCACAACATGTACCTCAACTTTCAAGAAAACATTTTTAATTTAACATCTCATAACTTATAATACTTATATATCATAGGGTAAAATACTAAGTATTTAGTCTAGAATCATATCAAAGTTTAGTTACAAAATAATGCCACGTTGGGCAAATCAGTAAAGTGTATCATATAAAAATATAGGCTCATGTAAACCAAATAAAGACAATATGGTGGATAGAAACATTACAACAAAGATAAATACAAATGTGTCGATCCTCCAAGTGCCAAGTCCCAGGGTAGCCTATCCAAAAGTATCCGAAAGGGGAAAGATTTGGAGGTGTGAGCTAGGGAGCTCAGTGTGTTCCAAAAAGTGTAAGAAAACATGTATATATATAGTTCAAATATGCATAGATAATTCCAGATCATGTTATACGTGCAACCAAGGTTCCATTAACCTAACTACCCTTCAACCGAACACCAAAATGCAATCCCCTTGAACTGCACACTGAAGGACATATCCCAGGCCCGTGGGCGTAGGAGCCTACCCAAAAAGACTTACCCTAGGCCCATTGAGCGTAGGAGCTTAATTGAAGGATTTACCAGCTGGATCAGGGTTGTTCCTGCAGACACTTCAAACCATATCCCAAGGGTATACCCCAAGTAAAACAGTTCAGTTCGATATGCATTATCATCAAAATTTAGATAGCAGACATGTAATTATCTTCATTATACAGAAATCAAATATATCAGTTCCAGATCTGACATGAGGCATACTTCCAAACATATTACGTAGTCATGCTTTCAAACATAAGGTAGTCGTGCATTTCATACATAAAGTAATCATACTTTTCAAACAAAAAGTAATCATGCTTTTTAATTCAGAGCGTATTTCATAATATATTCAGAGAAATTATTCCAAAGTTCATATAAAACAATAATATATCAAGCACGGAACACACCTCAAAAGCTGGTCAGAGAGGTCTATCGGGCACCTGCCTCACTACGTTCTGCCACCGTGCTATGTCTAGTAACTACGGGGGGATGAGCGGATCGAGAGGAGCTGAGCAGACGAATAGTCGGGGGAGTCTCGGGTACCCAGTGATATCTAACCATCAGACGGTGACCGAAAATGGTCGCCAGAGACCCCTTTTGTGTTGATTATGAAATGCAAAAGAACGGTCAGAGAACACGAAGCTCCGATAAGGCCTTGAACGGTGGCAGATCGACGATCGGCCACTAGGTTTTTACTCGTCTTAGCAACGGGAGTTCGATGGTGGCAGCAACGACGGCTGAGGATGACGAACGACCACGCAATCGCAAAAAAATAGAGACGGTGTTTGGGTTGTTCGCAGAACTTTCAAACCGTTGCCCATAACGAACGGCAGCTCCGATGCGTGAGTGGCTGGTGGCGATTGGTTCAGGGTAGAACGGCGTACACGCCAGTGGCGGCGGTGACGTGCACGGTGCCATGGTGAGGAGGCGGACGGTGTAGGAAGGTGGGTGGTCGGGGGAGAAAAGGAAGGGTTTGTCCAAATTCTTTGCTTTGGTAATAAAGATGGTAGGTGGATCAGATCAGATCCCATTTATTATGGCTTTGACCGAACCAACACAAATTAAATAGGATCAGAGGCAGTTAAAGACCAAGAGCGTCCCTAGCTTAGATGTTTAACCTCTCTATCTCTCATGCTAAGGGGCACGGGTTTGAGTCCTCTTGGTAGCCATTCCTCTTCTTTTTCATTTTTTCTTTTCTTTTATATATATTATTTTACTAGAGTGTTACAGAGAGCTTGAGTCTTGGTTATGGGGCTTAGAAACTATTTGGGGTGTATGGCTCCTTATAAAGAGGTTAGATAAAGTGAGATACATGTCAATTGAGGGGACATGTGTTTTAGTGAGCTGTCGTGATTCGGTGTCGGTGTGAATCACATGTATCGTCACATCTCAGGTTTGCTCTGTCATCCGTAGCGATCACGTGCGTAGGAGCAGAATTCCCATCCCCTCCCTCTAGGTAGAAATTGTTCAAAAAAAACTTTGTTATGTGTTTTTATTTTCACAATTATTAAAGGGTAAAGTACACAAGTGGTCCCTAAACTATCCCTAAAAATACAAAATGGTTACTAAATTTTAAAAATTTACATAATGGGCATTAAACTTTATTTTTTTTACAAAATGGTCACTAAGCCGTTAACGTGACAGTTACGAAAATTTGTATAGTAACATATTAATCCTCTATATTTTCACAGTCAATCAATTTAGACATCAATAATGAGGGTTAAATTGAGAATAAATTGATTGAATGTGTCAATACGGAGGATTAAAAGTTATATTATTTAAATTTTCGTGACTCGCGTCACCCAATTAACAACCGTTAATGGCTCAATGACTATTTTGTATAAAAAACTAAAGTTTAATGCCCATTATGTAACATTTTGAAAGTTTGATGATCATTTTGTATTTTTAGAGATAGTTTAGTGATCATTTGTGCACTTCACCCATTATTAAAAGATTTCCACTATTATACATGATTTTGTTATGATGTTACACCAAAAAGAAAAATTATTAGATGGAATCGGCTCACCACGTCATTCATAATCCATTTAATAATATTCACATATTTTATTGTAACTTCCAAGTAACTATTCATTCCTTAGTTACATGCAGGAAAGAGGTGAAAATTCACCTTGAAAAAAATGACATGGAAAAATATTATTAGATGAGACCATGGATAACGTGGTGAACCAAACCTATCTAATAATTTTTCACTAAAAAGAGATGTTCCATCTTACTTGCTATACGTATCGAGCTAGTTTAGCCTCTTTATTTTACTCCAAAAGGAAACAATACTCTAAATTATCACTTCACGTAAACATCCTTTGTTTTTGCCTTAAAAGGAATTAAAACTTGTAAGATTTATGGAATTTAATGATTTGTGAAAATTTTACATTTCTGCACATTAATACACTTTTAAAAGCGTTTTTTTTCAAGAATAAAATTGTTGAAAAAGTGTGGTTTGTACATTTAAGTATGTGACATTGTTATCCAAAAGTGTGGTGAAAAGTTAAAATGTATGTTTTAAACTTCTATTGGAGAATTTGATTAATTAGTTTTTATTATTATTTTGTTTACATTCAAGTCAACCGAATCAAAGTCTTCAACAACTAACCAATAGAGTTGGTTTAAGTGGTAAGCAATTTGGTATTGCTTAAGCATATCTCGAGTTCGAGGCTTTGTGTATGCAGAAAATTCCCACTGAGAAATTCACCCACCACAACTAGGTGTGCAACGCGGGTCGGTCTAAATTAGTATTACTAAGGTAATTTAAGTTTACTCAAGGAACAGGTAGTGTGATTACATGGTAGCGACTATTCTTTACTCTCACCCTTTTAGAGGCGTACATACACCGTGTAGACAAATTACTCGAACACGGGTTTTTAAGTTGGGGATAACAATGCTTCTTTTTCTTTTGACACCATTCAATGGGATCGGGCAGTAAATTCGTTGGAAACATAGCAAACGTGTACATCATTTTGGTAGGATCAGATGTGGGTTCAACCGCTAGAAATGTGCCTATAAAAGAACGACACGAAAGAGAGTTCCATTAAAGCTGTGGTGGTTGCAGATCCGACCAGGATCTGGGACCGATCGAAATTCAAAGACAATACCCAAAAATAAATGAAAAGGAGAGATAGAAGAATCATAGGGGCCATGGTCCTTCAGGCCTCAGAACAATCTTTTAGGACCACATTTTCGTTAGGTAAGGATACAATTAGCTGTCCCATCATAGTGCATGAAGGACGTTTACAAGTGTCGCAGTTTCATTCTGTGCCCAATGCCTATGCCCATGGCTTTAGACTTTAGAGAGAATCTTCGTATATTTCGTTGTTCCTCCTTTTAATTCCCTACTTCCTTTAGCCCTTACTTCAACTATATCTTTAGTGGAACTCAAAAAGTGAACTAAGTAGTAAAAAGAATGATGTATATTTTTGGAGACTCAGGTTCGAGCAGTTTTATCTGCAAAATATTTGTTCGTTATCAAAAGGTTAAGAAAAAAGTATTAAGACTATAAAAAACTTATATCTTTAGTCTTTCACAGGGAAGATTATGTTTTCGTTCCGATAAATATCTTTTGAAGGTTGTGAGTTTGAATGTGTTTATATGTAATTATCTTTTATTTAGATATTTGGATTGAAATTATGAGTAGTTTAGGTATTAGATAGAAAAGGAATCATTTTCCCAACATTAGAAAATGAAAAGGATCATTTTTCGTTAGTATTTTACATATAAATTGTTTAAGTTTTGATTTTCTAGTTAGCAATTTAACGACGATGCTCAATAGTGTTGCCTTATTGGATCAACTTCTCATTTTTTAAGTACAAGGATCAAATTATAATAAATTAAAGCGAAAGAGCTAACTTATCAATTTCTAAAGGTAAAGGGATGTAATTTATAACTAAACCAATTTTAAAGCATGTAATATTGGAAATGTTGTGTTGCTTTTCGAGAAATTATTAGATGAACCATGTTCATCACGTCGTCTGTAGTTCAATCAATCAGGTCTATTTATTTTAAAATAATTATCTAGTAAATACCCATTCTCTAATTACATGTAAGAAAAAAATGATGATTCACTTTAAAAAAAAAAGATAGACGGACCTAATTTGTTAGGACCACAGATGACGTGGTGAACATGTTACCTCTAATAAATTTTCCTTGCTTTTCACTTATCTTTCCTCCTTTTTCGTTGAAATTAAGTGCACAAGTGTAAATAATATTTATTTTTGTAAAAAAATATTTTATTATTTTAAATAAATTATTTATAAAACTATTTTATTAATCTTAAAGTTCTTAAAATTTATTAAAAATAATTATATTAGAAAACATAATTTAATTATTTACAATTTAGGGAATTAATAATTTTCAACGATAGCTATTTATTACTACATATGTCTAGATTTAACTAATGTATTTTTAAAATAAGGTAGTTATACCGTGCACTCATGGTAGAAATAAAAAAGTTTTTACAAGTATCTTAATTTTAGAGTTTAGAGATCTAATTTAAGATTTATAATTTAGAGATTTAAGTTTATGTGCTTAAAATTTAGGAGTTTAGGGATTTAGGTTAAAACTTAAATTTCTAACATAATACTCTAAACTATAACTATAATCTCTAAATCATAAATTCTAACCACAATCTTTAAATTTTAAACTTATAAGTCTAAACCTAAATCTTAAACTAAATTCTTAAATACTAAAATAAAAGTCTTTATCGTCAGTGCATAAGATATTTTCACTTAAATTTTTTTAAAAGCGTGAAAAGACAACATAAAGGCAATTATTTTCTAATCACGTTGACACTTATTGACGGATGACACTAAATTTAATCAGAATAACAAATATTAATATAGATGATTTCAGGTGGGAGTGGGATGGTAAATTTTTATATTAAAGTTTTTGATCGTGTATTTGAATTCTAGTAATGCATTTCAACAACAGTTTTATTCAAAGATCTGTAAAAGTTTGTTTTAAAAAAAAAAGTTTGTAGAAGACGATAAAACAACAACATTATTATGAGTAAGTATATTTAGCTAGTTCGTCAAGTTATTTATTTTTGTTTCTTCATATTTTTTTTTAAAGTATGAGTCTAAACTTATTAGAAAATCTCTCTTCCTTCTTTTAGAGTCCTCTTTCCCTCTTCTCTAGGTAAAAATAAAATTAAAATTTGTCAAAAAAATCAACAACACTATTACAATAATATTATATTCTCTACGCTTTATAAATAAGAGTAAGTAATTTCAAACTTAATCAAAAGTTTTAAGTATGTTTTGCATTAGGTGTAATGCTAAAAAATGCCACAAACGTGTAATTGAATAGTCACTTTGACCCTTGTTTTTAGAGCAATTCAACCTTCAACATCTTATTTTGGGTCAAAATGACCCCTCTACAAAAAAAAAAACTGTTAGTCAACTGACGGTAAATACCTTGAAATGATGTGACACACCTATATGGCAGTGCACACTAACATGCCAGTTGACTTAAAAAATGTCACATCAATTAAAAATTAATTCTATAAAATTATATAAAAAATGAAATAATTTTCTCTGCTAACTTATCATTCTGTCAAGTCATTTTAAATTATTGTCAATTTTTAATTATTTTCATTCACAAAGAGACAATTTTATCCCAAAATAAAATGTTGAAGGTTAAATTGTTTTAAAAAATAAAAACGTAATTTTTTGACTTTATGCCTTTGCACTACTACATCAAAAAAAAAACCAACAACACTATTACAATAATATTTTATTCGCTACACTTTATAAATAAGAGTAAGTAATTTCAAACTTAAATCAAAAGTTTTAAGTATGTTTTGATTTAGGTGTAATGCTAAAAAATGTCACCAACGTATAATTGAATAGTCATTTTAATCTCTGTTTTTTAAAGTAATTTAACTTTCAACATCTTATTTTGGGTCAAAATGACCCTTCTGTAGATAAAAACTGCCAGTCAACTGACAACAAATAGCTTGAAATAATGTGACACACTTATATGGCAGCGCACACTGACATAGCAATATCATATAGACAAATATATTAACTTAAAAAATGTCACATCAGTTAAAAATAATTCTATAAAATTATACAAAAAATAGAATAATTTTCTCTGGTAACTTATCATTCTGTCAAGTCATTTCAAATTATTGTTAATTTTTAACTATTTTCATACGTAGAAAGACAATTTTATCCCAAGATATAACATTAAAGATTAAATTGTTCAAAAAAATAAAGGCAATAGTTTTTCAACTTTATACCTTTGCATTACTACATCCAAAAAAAAACCAACACTATTACAATAATTTTTTATTCTCTACACTTTATAAATAAGAGCAAGTAATTTCAAATTTAATCAAAAGTTTTAAATACGCTTTGCATTAAATGTAATGCTAAAAATGTCACCAACATGTATTGAATAGTTATTTTAACTTCTATTTTGGATAAAAATGCTAAAAATTGTCAGTCATAATAAATAACTTAAAATGATGTGACACACCTATATAACAGTGCACACTGATAAAATAATATCATATAGACAATTATGTCGACTTAAAAAACGTCACATCAATTAAAAAATAATTCTATAAAATTATATAAAAATAAAATTCTTTTCTCTTATTTATCATTCTGTCAAATTATTTTAAACTACCGTTAAATTTTAACTATGTTCATCTGCAAAAAGACAATTTTAACCCAAAAAGGCCGTGGTTTTTTGACTTTAGTAATCCTTTAGTTGACTACGGAATGAAAACTCAATTGCAGAATGATATATAAAGAGATGATAATGGTGAGCAGGAAATTGTTTTATCCATTTCATCATATGCTTGTATGGACGCCCAGCTGAGAATTAGTATAAGCATTTGGGGCAACATATGGGCAAAAACTCAGCTATGACATGTTCCAGGCTCGTATGGGACAAGGGATAAATCTAATTTTAGCCCACAGTAGTTTAAACATGGTGAAAGCATCAACAATTTCCAAAATTCAATGATTCTTCATACCAAGAACAAAAATATCCAGAAACAAGGCTTCCTGCAGGTTGCAACAAGACAAGATCCCACAAAAAGTACAAAAAAGGACCATTGGGCTAAAATACCCTCTAAAGAAACCCGTTTCCATATGGAATTCAACGATAGCCCTTCAAAGAATCAGCTGTCTTGCCAGACCTTGCATCAGTCCATGCTTTGGCAATTGTTCTTTTCATTTCCTCATCCCCTTCCTCGTACATATTCTGCAATTCGCACAACCCGGCGGTAATTTAGACATTCAAAATTCGTTGTTAAAACACATGCTATGAATGATTCATGGAATAAATTTTACCTTCATTAAGTCCATGATTCCGGCCATGGGATCTCGTTCTTTATCCAAATTTGGCTTCAGCTGTGTGGAAAAGAAAAATATTATCAGTGTAGTTTAATGGCAAAAAAAAAAAAAAACATGATAAGTAAGCTTGCATTCGGTAATCTAGGCAATTACCTTGTCTTCCTTGTAGTGCAGATCAGACCAGTTGCCTTTAGAAGCTTTGAACAAAGTGATGATGACTCTTGTAGGCTTAACTATCACCTTGCACTTCTCTGGTTCGATTTCCTTGCTCAATTTTGGAATAGCACATCTATAGTTTTTGCCTTGAATGTCGTGGAATTTAGCATCGAATGACATCGTCTTGAAATCTGCCTGGATTTTCTCCTGTTCAACTCCTTCCAGAGAGACATATATCTGTTGTATAAACACAGCATCAGCCCAAAAAAAAAAAAACAAGGTCGAGAATGAAATGGTAATGCAGAATAATTACTGCTCACATATTCAAAGAAAAATTTAAGAAGCAGCTAAGGGTGTTAATTGTTATCGAGCTCGAGAGAATCGAAGCTCAAATTTGATTTGGAATAACATCTGAATTCACTTAGGATGAATTACTTCCCCTACTGCTAACCCTGTCTCAGAGAAATTTATGATTTCAAATTATTCTGATAAACCAAATTAACTAATAGATTGTGAGATCGAAATATAAATTTATCTCTCTACTTGAATTTTTCAGAGTTTGACATTTGCACTTAATTAAAACTGAAAACCGGGAAGTTACCATTTCTTGATAAACACATAAACTAGAACTATTGTGTTTTTGCTAATTTGTTGCATATAAATTGTTAAAGTATTGAGTTTTGCTAATCCGTGCGGATAAAGTACTGAATTACTACTAATCTTCAGATTAGCAATATAACATCAGATTAGATTAACCTCTCAGTTTTCATAAAATATGATGACCAAATCCAAGAAATTAAAAAATCAAAGAGACTAACTTCTCATATTAATAATTAGACCAAGATTTTAGGCTCAATAAGCCAATGGATTATTTGTCTTTTCAGGTAGCAAAGTTGGGGATTTGATATTTTCTACTTAAAATCAGGGATGGACCGAGGGGGTTGAAGGGGGCGGTCCCCTGAAAATTTGATATTCGTTTATGATTTACAAACTTTTTAGAAATTTTCTATTGAAATTCTATTTTGGCCCTCTTCAAATTTTATAAGTTCGCCCCTATAGGTTCACCCCTATAGTAAAGTCCTATGTCTGTCCCAGAAATCTCTAAGAACGTCAAAATTCCTTACCTTGACTTTATCGTTATCTTGATCCCAGCTGAACGAGGCTAGTGTAACGTAACTCAGTGCTGGGTTAACCGGAGCCTTTGCCGAGGTTGCAATGGGAGTTGGAATCTGTTGAACAGCAGCGGGAGAAGCTGCATTTGCATCCTCTTTCAATGTCTGCAACAGAAGAAATCAATAAAAAGCCATTGAATTTCAAAATTGAAACAATAAGCAAAAAATATGAAATCTTCTACACTGCAAAAAGCAACCCAGAAACTGAAAATCATCAGAATATCTAAACTATCTTCAATACGAAGACTGGAACCAAAATAACAACCCATTTCATTCGAAACATCAAGATTTCAATATCCAAAAAGAAGAGGGGAAAAGGAAAAACCTTTTCCAAGTTGCGAATCTCAGAGGAAATAAGAGATAGAATACGCGGCCTCTTAGCGATGCTTTGAAGTTGCTTAAGCTCCGCCAAATCCAGCGCCGTTTCGTCTGCCATTCTTTCCCAAATCACTTGCTTTTTGCTTCTGGGGTTTTAGACTATTTTATCGGAAGGATTTAGAAATGAAAAATAAGATACTGGAACCTTCCGGTAGAGTCGAGGAAAATCCAAGAACATGGATTTTTTTTAATGATTAAACAACACTTATGGTCACTGATGTTTGTGTAAATTTCATTTTCATCACCAAAGTTTTAAAATTATGTCATGATCGTTTATTACAAAATGGCCACTAACATTATCCATTTTCCATATCAATTATGTTATGTCAATTTCCGATGACTTACTTAAGGAACTATTAGGTGTGGAACTTCTAGCTAGTATTGCAGATAATTTAACCAGACTCATCACCGAGGAAGAACTCAGATCGATTTTGTTCTCGATGAATGGTAGTCAGGCGTCAGCCGCGACGGTTAATCGGCAAAGTTCTACCAAGCAAACTGGAGTATTGTTAAAGATGATTTTATTGTAGCAGTTCGGCATTTCTTTAGACAATGTTCAGCCCCTCCAATGCGACTATCTTGCCTTTGGTTCCTGACCCAAGTAATTGAATTTCGGCCTTTTCTTGCTGCACAATTTTTTTTATAAATCTGTTACAAAGTTGCTTACTATTAGGTTGAAACGGGAGCTTCCTATGATCTTTGCAAGGAACCAGACTACTTTCTTAGAAGGTGGGGATCTTGTTGCAAATGTGATCCTTGCTCGGGAAACTGTTCGAGCTTTCGGTCGGAAGCATCTTTCCCCTCGCCCTTTGGTGTTCGATAAAAGTGTATCTTTCCCTTATGATTTGGAATCTTGTGCTGAAAGGTGCAAATTTGTGGGGTGTGCAGCCTTCTCCAACCCACAGTTGGTTTGCTGTAAGCAGATGAACAGGCTGCCAACAAAAGATCCTATTTCTTCTTGGAACCCACACTTGGGCTTGGAAGAAACTCCTCAAGCTATGGGTCTTTTGCTGCAAGCAAATGTGCATAGTATGGCAAATCGGGCTGACGGGTGTTGTGGATACCTCATACTCATATTACTTAAAAAATTTATCCACCACCTATGACGGATAAAATTTTTCATTCATACTCTCTTATGAGAGTATATTCTCAAATTCACCATGCACTCACTACTCATTAGGGTACATACCACCCAACCCGTATTCGCTCGTACCCGTTAAACTTGTTAGCCAAGCAGTCACTAATATGAATATCAAACGTGTAATCACTAATTTTGTCCGGATGGATCTTTTATTGGCAATAATGGGCTTATATGTGATAAGTACTATTATGTAATGAGTGTTATTATATGTGTTACTAGCACGTGATTATCGTGTGTATGTGGTGTGAGTATGCGTCGTATATGTGTAATATGTGGATATATATTGTCAATATGTTCACTATTGTTTTAATATGACTGTGAGTAGGTATATTAAATGTGTTATGTGTGTATGTTAATAATTATGCACGTGTAGATATAGGGTGCATGTATGTATTTAGTAAGTATGCATTGCATGTTTTTTTTATATATAGTGTGTATTAATGTTTGTATACTATGTGCATGTACACATGGTTATATATGAATATGTGTTTATTGCATGTGATAGTAATATATATGTTAGTGTGTATGTACGCGGTATTATAAGTGTATGTATTGATATTTGTATATTATGTAAGGATAATTGTTCATATAATGTTATCATATTATAAAGTGGGCTGATAAGTAGTTAAAAAGATAATAAAAAACAGATCCAATAAATAATTAAAACCCAATGTTTATATAAGTCCAGGTCCATTTACATATCCATTAAAGCCCACAAAACATTAATACATGCTATCTGGCCTAACAAGCCCAACCCTAAGTCTGATAACTAAAAACCCTAATTTGTTCTATCCTCTGTGCAACCAAATTTGGACCGTTGGATCAAGGGCTGCTGATCGAACGGTCCAGATCGAATGGAGATCCTTCAGCTCCCCGCGCGCCATGTGTCATCATCCAATGCTACCACATCAACTTTCAGATGCAATCTGGACCGTCCATCCTAGAAGAGATCTCAGTCGTCGGATCAGATATGATCCGACGGCCTAGATCAAGCCGGACCGTTAGACTCTCGCGCGTGCAGCCCACACTCCGGTTGTTCAGCTTCTTCACGCGCCGGCACCGGTTCGTCTCCCTATCCGCGTGGCCATATCTCCAGAAATGTCGCTACCACCGTCGTCGACCACCAACCCTCTCAACCACCGAACATCAAAAAAACATTAAAAAGGGGGAAATCAGAACATCATCATTCACAGTGACAACATTAAATATTTTCTTAAACATGTAAACCATAGGCAATAGGGCAATGAATAATCGGAAGGAGATATAAGCATGTAATGAACCATTTGTAACACAGAGAGATTCGAACAAAAAATCCAGAAGCAATAAACAGAGAAAAGGCCTTTCAAGGTATATCTTCTTCTTTTTTTTCAGTTCAAATATATATATGCATGTATAAAAAGAGAGAAGGGAAACAGAGTTTAGGGTTTTACCCTTGTCGATTCCCTTTCTTCCTCGTCGTTTCGGCTCCCTCCGGCCGTCGCTCCGCTGTTGATAAGCTGGGGCCTCCTCAAGGCCGAGTATGGTGAAACGGTGCAAGCATGCGGTGGTGGAAGCCTTTTTTTCATTTCGACTTTTGATTTTTCTACGGGAAAAAGGATTGATTTTGATAAAACTGGGTTCGGATCTAGGTTTTGTATGAAAACGGGGAGTTTTTGGGGCGATTTAGGTTGCTGGCTGCCGCTCGAACCTTAATATTTACCGATTGAACACTCTATGTTGACATTCTTATATGCTATTTATTCAATACCAAAGGCAAAAAATGAAGAACATAATTTCTTTAATGCCCGGTCATTACATTTCCTCTTAACAACTATCTTTTTTCTTTTTTGGATAAAATTGGGTACAATGGAACTTAACGAGTAGTCTCAGTGGAGAAAATGGTGATGTTCATCTTAGAAAACCGAGTTCAAATACTATAAAAATGGGTACAATAATAATTAACCATGTATAGTAAGTGTAATATGATGAAATAAACTTTGATTTGATTATAAAAATAAATCAAAATTTAAACCAAACATTGATGAAAAATGCATCCTTGTAATGATTGAATCATTTGTTTTGCTATAAGCAAAATAACAATTAATTAATGTGGAAAATTATGATTAATTCCTACACCAATAGTTTAGGATTATACACAAAAGGAAGGGTATAGCTATTAATTCCACCCTAAACTCTAAATTTTGTTCACTAAATTCTAAATTTTAAATCTAAATTTATAATTAAACCCTAAATCATATACATTAAAAGGTAAAGTACGCAAACGGTCACTAAACTATACCCGAAAAAATAAAATGGTAACCAAACTTTCAAATTTTACAAAATGGTGAAACGGTGCAAGCACGCGGTGGCGGAAGCCTTTTTTTACAATTTGGCTTTTGGTTTTTCTACGAGGAAAGGGATTGATTTTGATAAAACTAGGTTCGGATCTAGGTTTTGTATGAAAACGGGGAGTTTTTGGGGCGGTTTAAGTTCACCGGCCTCAAGTAATTGCGTTATAGTAATTGCGTTTTTAGGGAGTTTTTGGGGCGGTTTAAGTTCACCATAAGCTATAACAGAGAAAAAAAGTTAAAAGGGTTCGAAGTTATGATAAAATGGATATATATAATGTTATATTTTTTAAAATATTATAATTACGTTTTAAATCCCTCCGCCCTAAAGTAATTGCGCCAGAAGGGCTTCCGCATGGTCCAATTTCTCCATTAGTTCTCCGTGTAGGATAATTACGGAGGGAAGTCATTCTGCCTTTTTTTTAATTATTCCCCAGGACCTCCATATTTTTTTAAAAGTTTCAACTACGTCCTTATTATTTCTATTAATTTTGTCTTTATATTTTATTTCCTCACAATTAGGTCTTTTTTCTAGTTTTTAAATTAAGTTATTTTATTTGTTCTTTTTATGTATTTTTAGTTTAGATTTTGCATGTTTATTTCTAGTATTTGCAATTTAATTTTTATGCTAATTTTGCTCGTTTGTGATCGTCATTTGTGGATAAAATTAGTTCGAATGAAATGTATATTAGGAATTTAATATGCACATAGATTTAGTATAAATTGGAAACGTGACGTATAATTTTATGTTTAATATGCATTTGTTGGTAAAGTAGAAATTGGTAAAATAATGTGTATATTTCTCAACTTATGATATGTTTTAGAATAAAATAGGAATTTGTAAAAAAATAAAAATGTTTTAATATATAATACATATTTTTAGTATATAGTAGTTTTTTTAAGAAATATATATATAAATATGTATTTATATAATAGATACTTTCGATATAATGGTTTTAAAGAATAAGATAGAATTTTGTAAGATATAATATAGGACCTATAATACATAGTTTTCTAAATATATAGTATAATCTTATAAAATAATGTATATATGTTTTTGATGTAATATATTTTTTAGGTATAGTATGATTTTGAAGAACGTAACATATACATTTTTTATATATAAAGTATATAGTTTTTTTCGGAGTATATAATAATGTGACGCGAAAATGAAATATATATGTGGTATAGTTTAAGGTATATGGAAGAATTTTTGCAAAAATAAATAATGCATATTTTTAAATAATGAGTTTATATATATATATATATTAACTTTAATACACAGTGCATTTCAATGTATATTTTTCAATAATAGGTTTTTTTAATATGTTATATTATTTTAATACATAATGTATCTTAAATATTTTGGGCCTTTATTACATAATAATAATTTGGGCCTTAGGCCTTGTTTTGGTCCTTTTGAGCTTTTGTCCAAATTAAGTAAATTAACTCAATTAATCTAGATCGTGTGCTCGTCTTATAGAGGCACGATCTTAGAATTAAATTAGCCTTAGGTTTTTTAGAGCCTTAGTTATATTAGAGTTCGAATTAATCTAATGAATTTAAATTTATCCTTGGCTTATTGGGGTAAATGTTAAATTCATTAAATTAATTGAACATTTCTCGATCACTTTAGGGGTAAAACCAATTTCAAGTTTAAATTAACATTAAATAACAAATCAGTCATCATAATTTAGAGTTTTTAGTTCTTAGGACTAATTAATTTTGGGTTAAGTGTTAGGATCAATTAGTTATTAAATAGATTTATAATTGGACTATATATTAAATTGGGCCTTCTTTTAAATGTTTACATTCATGCCCTTGATTTTCATACTTTAATTGACATCCATATAATCTTTAATCTTAATTGCATATCTAATCAATCTAAATCATAAAAGAGGAGGTATTTATTAATTCTAATATTTGTGTCGTAACAGTCCGAGCTTAAAGGATGTTGACCAATATTCGGATTAATTCTTACCATCCCAAGGTAAATAGATTAAAAATTAACAAAATCATCACATCATACTTAAATGTTTGCACCATGCCTAAAGGTGACGTACGGGGGTCGAACCATAAATTAACACGACAGTCGGGCTTATTCGATGTCGGTTTAATTTATGGTCCGACATATGTCAACCTTATTAATTAAATGTTCAATTAATTTGAGTCCACTAATTCGATAAATCTTGTGCAATCAAGCTTAATTTTCATCTAAGAACTCTGAATTAAATTCAATGTAAATTTCAATAATTTTCATCCTTTTAAGAGCAGCAAATATTTTGGTACCGGATTCCGGGCGTGATGGGGTGCTAATCCTTCCCCATGCGTAACCAACTCTCGGACCCTTTCACGACGAATCTCTGGTTTCCTATGGTGTCCGGCCTACCTTATCCAAGTGGCCGGTGGCGACTCCAAGTTTTCGTCTTTTTCAAAAATTTAAAGTTTTCAAAAGAAATCCCCAATCTTCCAAAAGAATTTCATTAGTGATTTAGGGGTAAGTAGTAGCCAACTTCTTTTCTAAACAAATGCCCTCAACGCAGCAAATTTCTTTTTTTAAAAGAAAGAAAAAAGGTCGCTACAAAACGTAACGAAAAAAAATCATAATGATCATATTACAAGGCACATCCCTTTAAAATTCTAGTATTTACATAATAGCTCATAAACTTATCTTTGAAGTCATAATGGTCCATAATTCATACAGTGAGTAGTGGATGGACATATATGGAGCGGATAAGATCTCAAATCCATCCCCTACCTACTACCCACAGCTGGTATGACTTGTGATATCCACATCTGCTCACTATCCGCCAAACTTATACTCATACCCGTCTAACATCCATAGATATGCAGCAAGGATCTGTTCATCCATTCCCATACACTATTTTGTTTCATGGCTTGTTGTGATGAACATGCTGCCAACAAATGATCCTATTTCTTCTTGGAACCAGCAGATGGATACAACTTCCATTTCCATAGTACCAAACTACCAATCCATGTAGAAAGGATCGAATCTTACTTTTTCATAAGAGCATCTTCCTCATTTGTGCTGAAACCTATAAAGTTCATCTTTAAGAAAAGCATTACAACTCATGACTCAGAGAGATTATTTCTTTAAAATAACATGCAATTTGAGTATTTTGACCCCTTTTTAGATATCAAAGAGTGGTTGAAACCCAAGCTTTTGCCATTCTTTATAAAGATTTCCATCTTTAACGTTGATTACATTATAAGAATTTAGTACAATAAAAGAAAGATCATATGGAAGTCCACCTCATGCAAAGCATCGGCTGTGTCCTTGAAATTGCAGCTGTGGTTTTATGATGCGGTTGTTGGTCAGATTGATCTTGGGGAATAAGGAAAAGAGTACTAAGATTTGGTCTCGATCTCTCAATAAAGTTTTTGACTTCTTTTCTATCAAATGAAACTGTTGGTAGGATTCGAACCTTAATATTTACCGATTGAACACTCTATGTTGACATTCTTATATGCTATTTATTCAATACCAAAGGCAAACATGAAGAAAATAATTTCTTTAATGTCTGGTCATTACTTTTCCTCTTAACACCTATCTTTTATTTTTTTTTTGGATAAAATTGGGTACAATGGAACTTAACGAGTTCAAATACTATAAAAAATGGGTACAATGATAATCAACCATGTATAGTAAGTGTAATATGATGAAATAAACTTTGATTTGATTATAAAAATAAATCAAAATTTAAACCAAACATTGATGAAAAATGCATCCTTGTAATGATTGAATCATTTGTTTTGCTATAAGCAAAATGACAATTAATTAATGTGGAAAATTATGATTAATTCCCACACCAATAGTTTAGGATTATACACAAAAGGAAGGGTATAGCTATTAATTTCACCCTAAAACTCTAAATTTTGTTCACTAAATTCTAAATTTTAAATCCAAATTTATAATTAACCCTAAATCATATACATTAAAGGGTAAAGTACGCAAACGGTCACTAAATTATATCCAAAAAAATAAAATGGTAACCAAATTTTCAAATTTTACAAAATGGCAATTAAACTTTATGTTTTGTTGTAAAACCGTAACTCAGATGTTAAATGTTGTTAATTGCTTTATAAAACATGGTATAATAGCACATTTAATCTTTTATATTTACACATTTAATCAATTTAGTCCTAATTGAAAAAGAATTAATAAATTTAACCCAAATGGGTTTGCTTCGGGTTTTCCTCTATTTTCTTCAAAGGCAGCTCGGAGACGGCCGATGAGAGCATCGAGGCTGCCCCAGGCTTGACGGAGCGGGCAAGGGCAAGGAGCCGATGGGTTCGGGAGTCCATAGAAAGGGCAGATTTGAGTGTGGACTTTGGTTTTGCCGAATTGGTCAAGATAGCGAAGGAATTCGAGGACGTGAGCTCCACTGCACCTGGAGAGAGAGAGTGGGGGCCTGTGATTATTGAGGTATTGGCCAAAGGTGTTCCAATCACGTCGCTTTTGGTTCTCCTACCGGCTTGAGGTTGAAGACGAGGACGACGGCGGGGAAGACGACGATGCAAGCGAAGCAGCACTGTTGTTACTAACGTTGATGAGGCTGGGTTTTCCGTAGTTGGAGTTGTGATGAGTTTCTCGAATTGAATCCATGGAGCAAACACAGACACGATTATTCTAATAGGTCTTGTACAACATATAAAACAAAACAAAAACAGATGTGTTGATCTTTTCCGTGATAGGTTTGATCTTCTCTCGATCTTACCAGCTAGGGTTTCACCTTTCCTTTATAAAAACAACTTTTTCAGTGTTGAAAAACAAGTCAAGGAACTAAAAGCTTTTGGTTATATATATTTTAGTGTATTTTTTCTGGCAGATGACACTGTTGATATGAAGAAGAAAACCAAAAAATAAAACTACAAGTTCTTGACAAGGAAGGGAGGGTGGGAAGCTAATGATTTATAAGGGGCAGAATTTTCATATTTGAAGAGAGTTAGGCAGCTAAAGAAGGAAGAATTTGGAGTTGTAATGATTTGTGATTGGTAGATATGTAGATCATCAGCTAAAGAAGGAATATTTTGGTAGATATGTTATGAGTTACAATAATATATTGTTACAAATTGTAGCGAAATAAAGGCTTTGGCCTAGTAGTTTGTAGTGTACTTAGCACCCGTCTAGACCCAGGTTTGAATCCCACTCTCCTCAATACTATTCAACTTATTTTTCTTTAATTGTATGGTGACACGTGTCACCATCTGGTTGGAAGAAAATTATTAAATTATTTTTAATTAATAATAATAGGACCAAATTAAAAAAAAAGTCTAAATAATGGGGTTTAATTTATTATTTTTTCAATTAGGACTAAATTGATTAAATATGTAAATATAAAGGATTAAATGTGTTATTATACCATGTTTTATAACGGCAGTTAACAGCCTTTAACGTCTGAGTTACAGTTTTGTAACAAAGCATAAAGTTTAATTGTCATTTTGTAAAATTTAAAAGTTTAGTTACCATCTTATTTTTTCGGGTATAATTTAGTGACCGTTTGTGTACTTTATCCTACATTAAATTATGAACCTAAATTTTAAATTTTAAAGTACTAAACTCATAAACACTAGACCTTAAATTAAATCTTAAATTTAATAGGTTTGTATACACTAAAATTTATTGATTAGTGTATTAGAATATTTTATTATATATGCCAAACTTACCTCATTGTGCCGACATTATAAACATAAAACAAAGCACACGTGGGTTTCTTTCTTTTTTATTTCGCCCTTTATTGACTTTGGCTTAATGTTTGTAATGAAACTTATGGTACCCAAATTATTTACCTGTCAACATCTTAAAGTTTAATCAGAAATTAAGAAACAAGTTGTTTTTAATTTAATCCTTTTTTGAAATTGATATTATTAGGACTAATTTGAAATTAGGTGCTAAAAGACAATACAATATGTGAGTTTTAATTATGGAATAAATTATTTTTATTAAATAAAAAAGGTACTATATTCTCTGTTAATATTAAGATTTGAATTTATATAAGACTGGACAAAATATTTTTTTAATCCAGTGGATTGATTTTTAATGTGTGCATCAATTTTTCTTTCAATTATTTCTGATAAATCTTTTTTTTAATTAAATTAAATTAGAAGGCTTTGATAATATCTTAAATTCAATTCAATATTTTTATTTTTTTAAACATCATTTTTAATAATAAAAAATTAATGTTCATTTTGATTCTTAAATTATAATCGTTTGCATCTCAATTTACAACAGAATAAAAAATATCCATAAAATGTGTCGCATTTTGTACACTAATAATTTTAGGTGTAAAATGAGATAAAAATGATAATTTAAAATATCAATATGAGATAAAAAAAAGTTAAATACCAAAATGAAAATTAAATGAAATAAAAAAACAAATTGAATTCGCATATTAAATTAGCTAAAAGGCCAGACAAACAAAAACAAAAGAAAAAGAAATTCAATGAACCGAGTACCATGTTGTGTTTTAGAAAAAATGTTCAACCATAAAAGAATAATAAAATATCAACTCCATTTAAGTTGCGTATAACAAAATCCTTTAATTAATTAAATGTATAACGTATTATCATTCGATTTATAAATGATTATAATTCATATACTGTGGTGCGCCAAATGGAAACCCTTAAATTAATTCATTTCCTTTCTTTTTTGGCCTTTTCTTACCATGTTAACCTTAAATTATTTTATAATTTATCAATTTAATTAATTTTTCTTTGTTGATAGATAAAGATCGAATTGACTGAACCAATTGAATGCACATATTTTACTTTAATTCAGGACTAAGATATGTCCCTAGTCTCATAGAAGACTAAAAGTAATACTTACATATCGCCTACTAAACGAGATTATCAAATCAAAACATAAAATTTAATATTTGTCATAATACTAATGAGTATTCAACCAACTGAATCAACACATGAATTTTGTAAAGAAAATTTTGATAGTGGGTGCATGTGCACCACGTTGGGTGATGTAGGAACGAGAAGACCATCGATCCCCATCAACATGAATCAAGTCTGAGCTTACATTGTCTCCCCCATACACCTCTTAATAGATAAAGGACAACCAAAAAGAGAAACCCAAGCAAAAGCTCCTTTGTGAGAAAAGGGATGGCATATTGTGACCAATGCTGGCGGCTTGTTTGGCCATAGGGAATAAAGTGGCTCACCCAATTTCTGGCTCTGGGATTTAAGATTAAACAACCAAACAAAGCTTAAACCTTTTCATTATCCCATGTATTCTTTTCATCAACTTTTCTTATTATATGTATAAACCAATCTTTTTTATTGGTATTTTGGGAGAGAAAAAGACAAGGGAAAGAAAGCAAAGAGAAGTTAACAGTTATGGATTCCACGTCCAAAAGTGTACCAAAGAAAGCTTTTTTCGCAACCAAATTGATCAGACTCGAATCGTTAAATTATTCGGTCTGATGTTTATAATCATTGATTCTGATTAAAACTGTTGATATGGTTGAATCGAAAGAAATACAATGGGATTTGCTTACTCTAGGGAATTACATATAATAAAAGCTATATGTGTAGCCTTTTCTTCAACATGATCAACAAAATATCAACACAATTCACAAAAGGGTATGTTTTGAAATTATACCCATTTTGATCATAATGGTGAATTCGATCCATTTGTTGAACTTGGTTTATGTTGAAAAAGATGCTCATCATGAAACAATCATCAAACTTGGTGGTCTTGTCGTGGAAGGATAAATTGACCCAATTTTTCTTACCAAGTGGTAATATATACATGCGGTCTCCATTTTGCTTTAATGTTGTCTTGGTAAAACTTGGACAGCCAGCAAATAGACAAACATCCAATACACCAAGCTCTGATATCCCAATCTTGCTGCCTGTTTCACAACATAGTTGCTCATTAACATTTTATTGAGTTACAACAAATTGAGGCCACATCCTAATATGACATATGGGTGAAAAAAAGCCGCATCCTAAAGTTTGGCTGGATAATCATTTTAGTTTGTAAGTCTTTTTTAAGTATTTTAACCATCAACGTTTTATTTTTAGTCAAAATGCTCTCTTCGTGGATAAAAATTATCAGTCAACTGATGATAAACAACTTGAAATGACTTGACAAAGTGATACATCATCAGAAAAAAAGAAGTTATATTTTATACAGTTTTATAAAATTATTTTTGAATGATGTGTCATTTTGTAAAGTCAGCACATTTGTCTATATGACACTGCTATGTTGTCATGCATTGCCATGTAAATTTGCCACATCATTTCAAGCCATTTAATTTAGTTGACCAATAATTTCCATCCACGAAAGTTATTTTGACCGAAAGCAAAACATTGGGAGTTAAATGCTTCAAAAAATATAGAGTAAAATAATTATTCAGTCAAACGCCAGGGACATTTTTTGACATTATATCTTTAAAAAAATGAATATGACAATGCCACGTAAGCAAAATTTTGACATTAACTCTATATACATTGAATATTCTCCCCCAAAAAAAAAAAAATCCTCTGCTATACAACTTCTCATTTCCCCTTTATGTTTGATAAGTTTAGTTTCATGTAAATGGTATAACAACTTAAAAGTTAAAACAAGAAAGACAAAAGCTATGGTTTTACCTTGTCTGCAGAGGATGTAAGGAAAAAAGAAGATGCTGATGTAGATGTTGATGTTGATGTTGATGTTGATGAAGTTGTGGACAAGGCAGAGAGTCCCACATTGTAAGCAATGGTTCCATCTGGTTCAAAAAGACCGTAGTTCCTCTCCGATGTCGGCCCGGGCTTCATATCCTCATTGAACAAAGCAAACAAGTACACTTCAAGCCTCGTGTTTGGTCTCAAGGGTGTCCCCTCTTTCCGCATTTGCCTCCTCAGCAAATTCCTGTTGTAAACGGCTGCATTCGCTGGTGTCGCGCCTACTTCATCGGGGTCCCCTTTCGACGGCCAACCCGTTTCCGACACCCGAACCTCAATCCCACTATAACCCAACCTAAACATGGCGTACACGACAGCATCTACCTGAGCGTACAACATGCTGTCGTAGTGTAGCTTGGTGTAAGGATCGACCATCCCCGGATTTTTGTTGAACAGGACATAGTCCAAGGAAACATTGTCCGGGGCATCTTTGTAAGCGAAATAAGGGTATGCATTGATCCAAAATGGGGAGCCGGTGCTCGCCAGGAACTGAAGATATTCCGACATGATCTCCGAGACTTCGCTCTTGAAACATCCGGCCGATGGAGGGAAAGACTCTTGAAGAACGGCCAATGAATTCGGTGTGGAAACTTGAATGTACTTGTCTAGTCCTAGTTGAATTAAAGCACCATGGATGCTGACCATGGCTGGGACGAGATATCCGATAAGGGATGTGTCGTCGTCGGTGAACACTTCGTTCCCGACCGCGATCTCGGTGATCTTCGTGGCCGGGAAATAAGGCTTGACGTGGGTGCTCACCCATTCAAGTGCTTGTTGGGGATCCATTACCACGGCTAGCATTTGGTTTTCAACCGTGACAATGAGCTCAACGTTGGAGTTGGCGAATGTTGTCAGAATTTGAGGATTGGTGTCATAGATTTTCGCTTTTGTGATCTTAAGGGAACTTAAAAGATCAAGAACCTTGTCGGGTGGTGGCAAATTGCTGCCAACTTGACCATAATTGATGCCTAATGAAACAACTCGTAACATACCATAATCTGTAAAAACATAGACCAAAAGAGACACATTAGAGATGACAAAGAATCTGATGAAGTGATAAATGATTTGTATTATTAAACTCGTGTTCGAATCTGGACAATCCTAATGAAAAAATAAAAGCAAGAGTACCTGAGAAACATAGAGAAAGGAGAAGAAAAACAAAGAGGGAGAGCATTATTTTCTTTACTTGTTTGAGCTTTGATTTTGAGAGATTCCGGTTGCCTTTGTCACCTTAAATGGGTGTTTTCAAACGACATGGTTGTTTTGCATGTCTTTTGATTTGGGTTTTGGACTAGCTTGTCTCTTTCCAACGCACGCCAACCTCTTACAATTTCCTATGGGGTTTTATCATTATTACATAATTGCCCCCATCCACTTGCTTCACACAAAAGGAAAGCTAAAATCCCACTAATGGTTAATTAAATATATTTTACTTTCTACATCTTTTTTTAATGAGACTAAAATGGTTACATATGGTGAAAAATTGGAGGGTCCCTAAATTCAATGGTAAAATTATTCTATAGGTCCTTGTATTATAGTGCAAAGTGTATTTTAGTCTTGTACTTCTAAAATAAGTTGTCTACATACGTCCCAAAAACAAGCAAAAATTTTTCATTACACTCTTTCCAAAAGATATGTAGTGTCACTATGTTTACATTCTAAGACCCTCATTTTCTTTTTTTGATATGGAATTAATGTCACTCGCCTCTTTTAGGACATGACATTCTCCCTCATTTATAATAATTACCCCGATATTATTTGTTATTGGCTCATTACTCTCTTCTCAAAAGACGTGTATAATAGGATGTGTAACGCCACTGCTTTTATATCTCAAGACCTTCTTCTCTTTTTCGATGTGGGATTAATGTCTCTCGCCTCTTTAAAGACGTGAAATTTAAAGTTTTTATACTACAATGGGTCAGGTGAACATACTACGCCGCTAAAAAATCATATCATATTTTAAAAGCAACCGTTTTTTCTTCCAAATATTACAAAAATGATTATTTTGTTCAATTTTTCTAATGTACGAGATATTTTATTATTTTAAAAGTATTTGGACCAAAATGTACATTGCGTTGTAGTACAAGGACATGCACAATATCTTTACTTAAAGTCAAGTTGATTTGAAAATTAATAATTATCAATTAAATGAAATTATGATAAGCATATTCTAGTTTAGTCTAGCCAATATGCTTAGATGATGAGCAAATTCCACTTTAAATCAATCCAATCAATTAATTTCTGTATTTATAAAGCAAAAAGATTTACTTTGGATATAATCCATTTTGAAATTAAAGTTATAGCCTAATACTCTTTTCGTTAATTGACCAATGTATGTGTATTCTTATTATATAAGTGTACATCGGTTAATTTGTCCGGACACTAGAATTCACTAGTGCTCCATGAATCTGACAAAGTTAATTGAGTTATGGTTCTCTTCGGTGGTAGAGGTAGGGATAGGCATGTGTCGAGTTGGATTTTTTTACCTACCTGAATTTAATTTGAAAATAATTATTTTAAACTCGAATTCAACTCGATTTGATCTCATATCTTAGAAAATCTAACCCGATTTGAAAATAATTATCTTAAACTTGATCTATAAAAGATTAATTTTAGGGACCAAATTATAAATAAAAATACATTTTTAAAGATCTAATTATAAAAATGGACAGTATTACAAATATTCTTAAAAATATAGGAGAAATTACACAATTAAACCTAGGTCGAGCCATATATTTTTCACCCTAAACCTGAACATGACTCTACCCAAACTCGATTCTTTTAACAAAAAAATCTGATCGGGTCGGGTAAAATGCCCATCCATATATAGAGGTATTAAAAGAATGAGTAATTTCAGTGGAAATATGATGATGTTCATTTTAGAAGATCCGAGTTCAAGCACATGTGTGCAAGATATGTGCCTTGTCAAATGATTAAAAAAATATAAAAAGATATTACCATATAATCACACCAGTATATTTTTAAAAAAAATAATTATTTTTAATGGTAATTTTATATTTTTATTAGTTTAAATATTTATCAAATTAAATATAATCTTTAATTTATGATTCAATACTGATTAGGTCTTGTAATTCGGTAAAAGAATTCATTTTTTTGTCTAATATGAATTTCTTCTTTCTATTTTATCAAAGCTGCGAAGTTAGTTTTCCTATTTTAATTTATCAGAATCTCAATTGGATACTTTACGAAAATGAGAATTTAGTTCAATTAGATGATATTGTTCAGCGAATGACCTAAAAATCAGAAATTCAACAGTTTATTTATAAAGTATTAGAAAAAAATCATCAATTCAACATATTACATGCTACAAATTAGTAAAAGTCAAGGATTCAAGTTCATGTGTTTACTAACAATCGAACCAACTTCTTACTTCATGTCAAGTACGAGGGTAAAATTCTAACAAATTAAAGTACATGGATCAACTTGCAAGTACTTGTAAACTAGAATGTCTAAAATTACAATTAGATATATTAAATTACTTATACAAATAATACATATCCGAATAATTATCATTAGATTTAACCGTTTTCTCACTATCATCATAATTAATTATTACAAAACATGATTTAACTCGGGGCCAGAACCATTGAATCTATTACATCATATGTTTTAAGCATAATTACGTGAAGAAATTGGATTAAAATCCACTTGTATTAGAAAGAAACCCGATTGAAAAGTAAGGTTTGGTGAGTGGATAAGGAATGGTATACGTAATACGTTGAATTTTATTACAAAGGTGAGAGTTACGATTCTTTTCAATCCTTTTTCTTAAAGTAAACATGATAATATATATATATATATATATATATAATACTTCTTAGATTTTTACAAGGGGCAGGCGCAACAGAACATAAACAAGAAATAGGCCCGGTTTTCATTTTATTCGAACGTTTGAAAGAATCAAGGAACATTAATCTTATACGGTGGCTGAGCTAGGATTTTTATATAATGAGATTAGAGTAAGATATAATGTATGAGAAATTTTCTTACTATTACAATAAGTATTGTTGACCCTATAACTCAACAATCAAGTATGGTCAATTTTAATATTTTTTATGAGAAATCTAATATTTCCATATAGCAAGTATTTTTTAGTGGGGTCAATTACACCTTATACTTTATATATACCTCTGCCTGTGATCTTATATCAAGAAAAATAAGGTTTTAAAATACAAAGATAGTGATATTACACATTCTTTGTTAAACATGTTTTGTGAAAATAAAAATAATGATCTTAATTGTAACACATATAGACGAACAGAAAAAATCCGTTAATACATACACAAAAAAATAAAGAGGTTTTCAAATTTTTATTTTTCTATATAGTTGACGATTTTTTTTTACTTTACAAAACTAAGAAATCTTTATTTAAAGAGTGATTAATTGATTGGATAGTCAAGGGTACTCTTGTTATTTTATATTGTACCGGTTTGAATCAAGACATTTAATTTAAGAATGTAATTATTTATCTTTTTATTAGTTGTTCTTCTGATTTTAAGAGTTTCGCTCTGACTAATTTAGACTGACCCGCGTCGTATACCTAATTTTGATAGGTAACTCTCATAATTTTTTTTACATATACAACGCCTCAAACTCGAGACCTACTTAAACGATAACAAGCTACTTATCACTTAAACTAATTCGTTAATTAATCATAATTTTAAAAAGGAATAAGGAGGAGACGAGCTCATCTGGTTCACAAATCACGAGGAATTGAGCCCATCAAATCTTGAGGAAATCAATAAAGGGAAGAACCCATCAAACCACATCACCTTTGTGTATTAACTCCCAAGGTCAGAATTGGGTCTAACCATGCCTAATCACGTCTAGTCAATTATCACAATGCATCAATCACTCTATCTTTCACATTATAAGGTAGGTAAAACATTTGCTATACGAGCTTGGGTAGAGTCAGAATTAAATAATGAGAGATACTAAGTCTACTAATTTTAAAATTAATATAAATCTAATAATTTTTTAATTCAAAATTTGAGAGAGACAACATTTAATTTTACAAGTATTCAAATTAGCATAAACTATAGTTGTCGTTAAACAAGAAATATTGGGAGAGGCATGACCCCGCCCAATGTTGTTGTAGTTTAGTCCCTTAACACGAGACCTTTTTGGGCTCTATGGATCCTATATTCAGGGATGGGGTCAAGATTTAAAGCTGAAAGGCAAAATATAAATGTTTAAAAAGTGGGGAAGAAAAATTTAGAAATAAATTATTTTTTTAAAAAACGTCCCTGCCTATATTAAACATTTATTTTCGAGAAAACTCTTATTCGTTTAAGATAGTCTCTTATTCTCTATTGGTTCTCGACAGAGGCGGATGCAGTTGACTCTCTAGAGGAACAACCACATCCTCATTCTTTTAAAAAAAAATTAAATTAGAAAAAAAAAATTTTAAAAATTTAATTTAATTCGTAAAACTAAAGAAAAATTAATCTTCAATACCCATTTTTTAAAAAATATTTTAATTTCTATTCTTAAATTTTAGATCTGTCACTGATTCTCGACGCCATCTAATGATGTGAACTATTATATAAGGTAATAATTCTATATATATATATATATATATATATATATATATATATATTAAGGCAAAAATTGGCAATGTGCAAGGGATGCGAAAATGTTTACCTTTCTTATTAATTTCCTTTTGACGAGTAGTGTTCACATGTAAATGGTGGCTAAGTTGGATTTATTGATCGACTTTACGGTGAAACCGACGTCTAAGTTATGTACAAGTAAGCCATGCATGCAAGTGAGCTGGAACTTCATTCTCTTTGTTTACATCGTTGAACTGTCATGAGTTTGGTCAACGTAGGCGGCTAGCTATGGCCAAACGGTTAAGGCTTCGATCGAGAATTCTTTTTAAACGGTCGTTGGACTGCTAAACGTAAAAGTAGCACGATCACGCCATACACATAGAACGGCCGTTTGAAACCCAGTTTGTCTCGAAAGCTGCAAAATCTAACTTCTGCCAAATGGCCGTTCCAAAATCCACCAACCGTTCAAATGTTCAAACACACATTGCTTAATTAATTATTTCACTCGAAGTAAATAAACAGAGCGTTTGGCGAACTACTTGTAAATTATCTTTTTAAATGTTCGATCGACTTAGATGGTTGGAAACTTCAAGTTATGGGTGACAGGGGTACCCCAATTCAAGAAAGGGCAGTCCACAGTCCACACACTATTGGCCCCATGAACTGTTTCAAATGTACTCAGCTTTGAGTCATGGACAGACCCTTTTTATATATCTGCATGAATTTGTGGAACAAAGTGGCATAACCCCCGACCTTGCATGTGATCCGACTATCAAAAGAGATCACCAATGGAAAAAAGGAAAAGAATCATCTTGCAAAGAAAGTTGTCAGTTTTATCAATTCCTATTCATATATGTTTCGATTGAATATATATTATGCCCATCTCATTTTCGGTGCTTTTTTAATAGACAAGAAAAATGTAACAAAAGTAGAGGCTGCTTTTTAAAGTTGGTGTCCACCAAGTAAGAGTGTTCCAACTTTCAACATTATAACTCTTTTTTCCTTCTTATTTTCATATTCCTACTTCAAGTGTAATCTCTTCAGGTTTTTTTATGGATTACTTGGTAATATGCTCTGAAATGATCTTAATTTTGTGACTCCTTATAAGTTTTTGATAAAGTTATAAGCAAAACCCTAACCAAAGATAATAGTAATGCTAATGTTGACGCTCCTAGTTCTGTGAATCCTCTAACAATTCTCGATAAAATCAAGATATCAACTATATATATATATATTGATGCTCCCAGTTCTGTGAATCCTCTAACAATTCTCGATAAGATCAAGATATCAACTATATATATATATATATATATATATATATATATATATATATATATATATATATATATATATATATATATATATATATATATATATATATGATGTATGAATATTATAAGACTTGGAGAAAGTGAGAGAGATATTCTCGTAAAGAAGATTTCCAAAGAAACATGCTTTCCTTTCTAAAGATATTATGGTGTTAAAGAAAGGAAGCAAAGATTCATGGAAGAAAAGAAGAGGGTGATAGGTCATTGAAGGTTCAATGAACATGAACATGTTGCCCAAGGAAACGCCCTTGGTTGCAAACTTCTAAAGAACGACGGTCTAATTTAAGGCTAAGAAATGTAAGTTTTGAAACTTGCACAGTAACCTAAAATATTACACTTTTTGATAATATTTTAGGTTGATTTTTTCTATCAATTTTCGAGACTTAACGTTTTTTAGGTTGGTGGTTTTTTCGATAAATTTCAAAATATCTTTTTAAATTTCGAAACTTAAAAAAATCACAGAATAACCTAAAATATTATTAAAAATATAATACTTTAAACTGCTTAAACAAAATTTAAAGCTTATTATTTTTCAACCTTAAATTATATTGTTGTACTGTATACCTACTCTTTTGGTTCGAGAAATATAATAAAAAATCAGGATCTGACCCAATCTCCCAATTCCCATGAGGATTTTTACTTTGAAAAAAGCAATGCAAATGTCTTGTCAAATTTATCTATGATGGTTTGCATACAAAGGTTATCATGATAAGATAAGCCGATTGGAATAAATGAAAAGCAAGAATGGTTATTGGCTATGGAATTTCTTTCCTTCATGGAATTTTTATTCGATTTTTTAAAAATATAATCAAAAGTGTTATAAATATCTACATGCTCTAAAGCCTAAGATGACCAGCAAACATCAAGTCTCAAGCTTTAGTACTGATAATAAACTCTGGTAAAGGTCAGATGACAGGCTCAACAAAGAAGCTAGAGGCGCAATTATGCCATGCAAGGACATGTGATTAGCCAATCACACTCCATATCTAGTGCGGATTCACGTTAAAAGTTGATTGAACCTATATTTACTTTGAACTTTTTAAAGTTTATATATTTAATGTTAATTTTTTTAACTTTTATGAATTGATCTTTAATTCTTTTATGACTTGTGTTAT
The DNA here is from genome assembly GCA_019671005.1 of Hibiscus mutabilis. Taxonomy (NCBI): domain Eukaryota; kingdom Viridiplantae; phylum Streptophyta; class Magnoliopsida; order Malvales; family Malvaceae; genus Hibiscus; species Hibiscus mutabilis. Next base: position 29,439,204 of record CM033755.1, read on the forward strand.
CATACAACTTTGAGATTTGTATTATTTGTGCCCACCTTCATAAATATTTTAATTTGTACTTAATTTTAAAAAAATTCTAGATCCGCTACGGATAGAAATTCTCTGTCCCATGTTATGCCCCTTTTGGTGCCTTTATTTTAAGAAAATGAGTTTAGGGTTTAGGGTTGTGGTTAAAGTTTAGAGAATTAGGGGTATGGTGTATTTTTTAGGGTGTAAGGTTTAGGACGTGAAATTTAATGTTAAGATTTAAAATTTAATTTTTTAATATATTTTAGTATGAGACATAAAAAAGGGAAACAAATGATTTTTGTTCATCCACCACTGCTCCGATCCAATAAGCTCCAAAAGTAACGATTAATTTAGGATAAAAGACTAATGTCAAGCCCATTTTCTGTAGACTTATTCGAGGGTAAAGTGATGTGTTTATTCAAATATAATTCAAAATATTGGAAACAACAATTCATTTTTTTGTTATAACTTTTATGAAATTTTACCTTTACTAAAACATACGTATTTTTTTTCAGCAGATAGAGTTTTATTGATATTATTAATCTAGTTGAAAGTCTCGTTATTTTTTTTTAAAATCTAAATGAAAAAAATACTAAACAGCTAGATGAAAAGCTTAAAAATATAAATGAAAAACTCGAGTTCAGTACAATCTCTAAAGAGAGTGAAAAAGAAAACACCTGATACAAATAAATAATATGCACTCCCAAGCGATCCCATCCTTCAAGTTACCACCGGGCTTTAAAGAGTTTAGTCCTTGAAATTCATTCTTTGGTTAAGTGATCACCCATGATATTTTGGGCTCCTGCCACGTAAACAAATTGCACATTTGATATTTCTTTGGCTCATGCTATCAATTTCATCGAATATATTCTACCCATCGTCATGGTCTCATTAGTGGGGAGGCAATCTGTTCAAGACTAGGGGCTCGGAAACAGTGTTATTGAGTTCGGCTCGGGCTCGTTGAGCTCAAAATTTTAGGCTCGAGCTTGGAAATAAAATTATTGGGCTCGGGCTCGAAGCTCGTCAGACTCGGCTCAAAATGGACAATTTTGCTATAGTTTTTATATAAAAGATTCATTAAAAATCCCCTCATAACTAACATTGAAATGAAATTCAATGACTGAAAAGAGAAAAAGAGTGCCAAAAATTAGATTAATCTAAATAACTAATAAATATTCTTACAATACAAACACATAATTAAAGAAAATACAAAATCAAACAACAACCAACTAAGGAAAATGCTCAATTTATTTTAGTTGATTTGCTTTTAGTAAATTTTTCCTAATTTATTTTATTACTTTTCTTTTGCTAAATATATTACTTTTAGTGCATATGTAGCATATATATAATTATTCCGAGCCTGTTCACGAGCTTTTTGAGCCGAGCTTGGGTAGGCTCGGCTCGTTAAAGTCTCGAGCCGAGCCCGAGCCCCAATTGAACTTACTCGAGCAGAACTTTGACCGAGTTTTGACCAAATCGAGCCCGAGTAGCTCGCGAGCCGGTCAGACTCATTATCACCCCTATTCGAGACAAGTTGAGCGTCAGATTCTACTAGTAGGTTCGTCTTACCAATCATATTTCTTTTAGCGCTTGAAACTATGCATTTATTGACATGGTGATTTTGTTTTTGAACAATTTTTACCTAGGATGAATTTGTTCATAATGAGTTGAACCCACAATCTAAGAGAGAGAGGAATGTGTCAATTGAAAGCTTTAAGTACTTGCTCTAGAGATTGTTGACTTGACATGTTAATTTTAAACAAATACAATAGAAACGATCACACGTGACTCTAAAAAAGGATGAGCCAAAATGAGTTAAGTTATATGTTTACAAGGCAAACAAAATGTTATATTTCATAGATTTTGTGTCGTGTTATACTCAATTTTATTCAAAATCCAACCTATTAGGCACATAATGAATTAATAAATATTTTAAAATTTTAATGTGAGAAACTCATTTAAATAAATTGTACAATGCCCCTTAAATCTTTGAACCGCCTCAACTAATCGGTCAATGGAGCTGTGGAGTTAGGTTTCGTGAAAGAATTCTCTGATCTTATCGATGATTATACTTTGTCACATTTCCAATACCCCGATGACACAATTCTTTTCTTAAGGCTGACCACGAGAGCATAAAGACTGTGATGCATTTTAAGACATTTTGAAGTCTTCTGGGGATTCTCTATTAATTCTAGCACGTGTTGTCCTTGTTAATGTTGTCTTATATATCCTTCCTTCCGTTGTATTATATGTCGGGTTTTAAGCCAAAAGTGTAAGAATATGTGCTCGGAAAGGATTAATTTCGATGTTCCATAAAACGGATATGAAAGATATATCATTAAAAAAAAGTAGAGTCTGTGAAATGGACTAATATAAAAGATTATGAGAACAGAATGTTATACAAAACTCTCGATATAATGCTAATTCTAGCTAGTACTCAGCCCACAACCAGCTCAACTCATCCAATGGTGGCGCCTCCAAGATCAGCCTATCCAAGTCTTTAAAAGAGAAACCCTCGGTTAACACGGAAACATGATTAACGCCACTGCCGCCACCGCTATATCCGCAGCCTGCGGCGGCAGTGCCGTATGACCCTTCAACTGCAACCTTTCCAGCAACATTATTTGCTTCCGTTTTTCCGTAGGAAAACGAGCTCTCATCTATCCAAGACACGCAACAATCCTTGCCAGTGAGCCTTTGAACTACGGATTTGAAGCTACGGGGATCGGTTTCGACGTACCGAGTATCGATCAGCACTACTTTAACTACCGATGTAGGAGCAGTAGCCGCCATTGAAGAAAATGAGCACAAACACACAAAAAAGAAAGGAATCGAGGTAATAAGACAAGCTAAATTGTTTGCTCGAAAACACACGGCAAGTTTAAGATATGGGTTGAAGGGTTTTGATGGTTTTATATAGGGAAAAAAGAACATGAGGGGACCAATGCCAGAAAGGTAGGGTTTGAAGGGCTGTTGAAGTTGGAGAGTTATTACAGAGATGAAGACAAGTTGACTCTTTGAAATTATGGTCTTAGATTCTTTATTATGATAAAATTTATGATCTAGTCCATTTACTCTAATTGTATGTAATTTGGTCTTATTACATTTATGTTATAGTTTGTTAGACATTAACATTATTAACTATTCTGGTTAAAGTGTTGACATGAAGTTTTTTAATGTTATAATTGTAAGAATGAAATGCATACCTTATGAATAAATTATTTATGATTGTGGTATTTGAAGATATAAAAAATTAGGTGATTAGGATTTTATGTGTTTAGAAAATAATTATAAAAGAAAATTCATGAAATTAACAAGAAAATATGCAATATAAATACCATTAGATTTGTAAAAGTATAGAAGTAATTTTAACAATATAAAATATAAAAAATATTTATTAGAATTAAATAAATATAATATTTTAAAATTTCAATTTTTTTATTTTATAGCGGGGCCTATACATTAAATGAAATAAGATTAGATTTCAAATTTTTAAGGTGAGATTTGAAATTTTATATGACACCAATTTTATCCAGGCTAAATTAAAATTAAATTTTATTATTGATATAATAATATTTGACTCGATTCAAGTTAATTTTCTATGTAAAAATTATATTGTTGTAGGGAGATATTTTTTCATAAAATGACTTACACTTCTAAAAGGGGAAGTCAATTTATATATATAAGTGAAACAAATACACCCTTAATGATTCCTCCAAGAAAATCACACTAATAAGTTAATACGAATAGTTAATGCAGTTAACAACCTGGACAAACATGACCAAACTATGTAAGATTAGTATAGGATTAAATCCAATTTTTCAACATTTTAGAGGGACTAAAACTGAAGTTTGACCGAATAATTATATGTATGCAGTCTTGACGGACCGAAAATCTGAGTCAAAACCGTTTGATGTTTGAGAGGGGAGAAATGGTCTTGGTCAACGCACGCATATAAGGAATTGTTGACCGTCTTTCCTTCTTCCATGTTAGGGTTCTTAATCTATTCATCCTCGTGTTCGGAGAAATAAGCAAGTGGTTATGCGTCAATTAGATTAATATTATACAATGTAAAATTAGATCTTATCTTTTGGATTCACTTACACAGTGTAAATTTTTTTAAGTTTTGAACGTTTTTTAGACTGTTAAATGGAGAAAATTGATGGCTGAGATTAACTCCTTGTTTTTTTCTCAAGTGATAATCTTTACGTATTTTACTGTTACTCTCAGCCATCTGTTTCACCCATACAACGATCCAAAAAACGTTTTAAGTATTATACTGTGTCGCTAGATCCTATCTCACATATATATAGGATAATTCTACAGTAAATGTCATGTAGCGCAATGTACCACTATTTATATGTACCGTAATGTACCATTAACTATTTTAATTAGTTTTGAAATCTTAGAGACTAAAAGTGTTATTATCCCCTTTTAGAATAAAATCTTAAAAAATAATTTTTATATTAATTTTTCAGATTTTCTTTTATTTTTTAATTTAAAAAATAATTAAACTTTAATTTAGGGGTAAAGTTACAAATTGTCACTAAATTTTGATCAATTACTCATTTTGGTAATCAAACTTCCAATTGAAATAAAATAATTTAACCGTAAAGCCCCTAGACACTAAACCTTAAAGCCCTAAACTCAGAATGATAAAGAAAACAATTTGACTCTAAACTCTATTTTTAAATAAAAATATTTTTGAGGATATAAAAATTCTTCTAATACAAAAACTCATAGATTCTGAGTTGTTTTAGAATTCTTCCTTTTTATCATCATCTGAATAATAGTTTAGACTAAAGTAAATTTTATTGCGCAGATCGAATAGTCTAATCTTTGAATAATCCAATTTTGGAACATGTCTAATTTCGAAGGTGGTATTTATCAGTATCCGATATGAGGGGAAAAAATATGATAATTACAGAAAGAATGCAACAAGTTATGTATTTGCAACTACCAAAAACATACCCAAAGGTCCTTAGCCTTAACAAGTTTTTCTAATTCCATAAAGGTAATTAATGAAGGTATGAGCGGAAGATCTTCTGTTTTTCTTTCTTTTTTTTTAACTGCAGTTTACTTCTGTAAATGAAGACAAGTGAAGGAAAAAGACGAGCCGACCGAAGCAGTAGCAGTTTACGATCTTTTTGTAATATATCACATAATAAATTCAACCAAGTCGATCAATACAACAAGTATGAATAACAGACCACGTGTTGGTTTCACGCTTCAACATTTTTTAAACATTTGTAACTTTTACATGTGAAAATTCTGCATGGCTCAAAAATAGATCAAGAGAACATAGTACACCGAGCACAAATCTAACGGGTGATGGCAAACATGCAGGGCAAAATTAAAATAAGGTCTTATTTAAAAATAAAGTTTAGGGTTAAATTATTTTTATCATTTTGAGTTTAGGGCTTTAAGATTTAGGGTTTATGGTTAAATTATTTTATTTTATTTTATTTTAATTGGAAATTTGATTACCAAATTGAATAATTGATCAAAATTTAGTAATCATTTGTGAACTTTACCTTTAAATTAAACTGAATATAGGAAATATTATAGTAATATTATTTTTTGAATTAAAAAATAAAATAAATTCTGAATAATTGATATAAAAATTATTTTTTAAGATGTTATTTTAAAAGGAGATAATAACATTTTCGGTCTCTAAAATTTTAAAACAAATTAAAACAATTAATGGTACATTACGATACATATGAATAGTGGTACACTGCGGTACATGACATTTACTGTAGAATTATATATATATATATATATATATATTGTAGCGACGTTTTCCTTATTGTATTAAATGCTTCTATTTTCTTTTTAAAAATCCGTCGATACAAATTATCTCCAAATCATTCTTTGAAATCTTGGTTTAAAGGGTTTTTTTTTTTAAATTCGCATTCTTTTGAAAACAATAAAAACTAAGAGTCGCCACCGGCCACTTGGATAAGGTAGGACGAACACCATGAGAAATCAGAGATTCATTTTGAAAGGGTCCGGGAGTTGGTTACGTGTGGGGAAGGATTCGCACCCCCATCACGCCCGAAAATCGGTACCAAAACATTTGTTGCTTTTAAAATGATGGAAATTAATTGAAACTTGAATTTAGACATATCAAGGTGTTGTCCATAAAAATTTAAGCCTTAAATTCATTTTATACTATTTATAGTGATTTTTCAAAGTTACCGTCCAGAATAGAGCATTCTGGGCCTGCATTTGTTCGGGTCATGGGGGACCTTGATCATTTCCCAGGAACCACAGTCCGGACAATAAACCTTAAGCTTCATTCTTTCGAGCTAGGAAACCACAAATAAGTGGCCATAAGCCACCACACTTGAGCCAGTCCAGCCTTCTCTCAATCCTGCAGCCATATTCTCCCAATGATTGGTTGGTGGATCGTAGACTCGACCCCCTCGGAGAGACGAAGAATGGTCATAGCCAGCCTTCTGTCACAAGAAGCTTGCCATTGAGAACTGCAGAATCATAAGATGCCATGTGTCCCCATGTCGGCTTTTGGGTGCCAATTTCCAATTGCAGGGTCCAAAACCTCAGCTGAACCGAGATAGAAAAGATCTGCACCGTCTCCACCAGCAACATATATCATCCCATTGATCACTCCACTAGCAAAAAACGACCTCGCAACGTTCATCTTTTCAATTACAGTCCAACTGTTTTTACGAATCTCATACTTGAAGAGCAAGGCAAGGGGGGCAATGAACGTCAGAGAACATTCCCCCACAAACAAAGAGCGCACGATGTTCTGTGAATCTAAAGCTCAAACAAGATAAAGAAAAAAGAAAAAGAAAGAAACAATCCAACACCAACACAAACACAAACACGTATATATATATTCAGTCACACCCGGTAAAGCCAATTATCCAGTTACCTTCGCAGTCCCAGATGGCACCACCGGTAAAGCACTGTTGATGAAACTCAAATCAATCCGAACTGGTGAAACTAAAATCAGTGTCATGAACCAAATAGAAATTGTAGATTTAGATAGAAGGATTAGAAATAGAAGAGGAAAGATTGTAGAAGAAGACAAGAGATTGCAGAAGAGAATTTGAGGAGAAGAAGGAAACGAGTTTTTCGTTAATTCATCGATGGATAAAACTTAACAGAATTTGGGGTTTTATCCCCTTACTAAAAATAAAACTATTAAAACTTTGTCGTTTTCATTGGTCGTAAAACTGTTCATAACAATCAGTTATACTTGATATTTGATTCAATTTCGATTTGGGTTTAAAAGAAGAAGAAACAAAAATAATGTAAAGATATAACAAAAATTTTCTCCGAACCGAGCTGTTATCACCCCCCTTAAACTCAATACCAAGAAAATTTTCATAAAGCCCTGAGCATCTCAATCTAATATGCTCCATTGCCTTTTGGCTGATCACAATGTAAAAGAAGCATTCTCTCCAAAAACAGACAAAAATTCCAATACATAAGCCATTCCTCTAATGACCATTACTTATGTCTATCTGATTCTATAAAACCAAACATGAATTTTCTGATTCCAGTAACTTATGTCTATATGATTCTATAAAACCAACCACAAGAACACAATTACGAGTTTTCGAACTCGAAATAAAGCTTAAGCAAGGGAAAAGATCAATCAAACACCGCAGTCCACAAGAGAGTTCATAACAAGTAACTTCATACACCGTAAGTTCAAAAACAAACTGAACTAAACAAGCACTTTGTTGATAAATCAGCAGGCATATAGCAAGTAACTTCATACACCGTAAGTTCAAAAACAAACTGAACAACTAAACAAGCACTTTGTTGATAAATCAGCAGGCATATAGCAACATTAAAAGTTCATGCGTCAAAAAGAGTTTCCGAATCACACTTAGTCGGGATGTGGAAGGCAACAGAGACCATTCCCTTATTGATCTAGTAGTGTTTTATTATATCAGAGAGAAAACCACATCAAACTAGAGATGCAAAGCCAGATTTGTATACGCTGGGCCTTCTTCCTCTTCAGCACCATCACCAGTTTCTGCAGATTCGACGAAGTTGTCAAGAAGCGGAAGCTCTTTTAGCTGAACATTCTCCAGCTCCACAAGAAAATCATAGGTAATTCTTGGTTTCTTGTCTCCAGATTGACCAACTTTTTCAACACTTGAGAATAGTGGAGGACCTGACAAAAGGTACAAACAAGCAATAGAGATGGTCAGAATTTGTTACGAAAAAGGTGGGAATTGGAAGCGGACCAAGATTAAAACCTTGAGTTCTCTTCAATGCATCTCGAGAGGTTGGTGGCAGACCATCCTGGCTAATCCGAAATTCATCAGTATTAAACTGACAAACTTCATTTGAACCCAAATATGGCGAAGAATTTGTATCAAGGCCAGTAGTTACAACACTACCAGATGGAACATGTATAGCAGAAGCCCTGGACGCACTGGCACCAGCAGGAACAAATGCTCTCCCAGCCGAACTGTTACAGAGAACAGCTACACCATTAAACATGAAAATCTGAGTTTGAGGAACTCCAGAATTACCACCAGCGGATATGTTGCTGTCAGCTTGGTTTGCTTCGCTCGGGCAGAACATTGCAAGGAAGTCAATTGTAGGTGGAGCTCGAGTGGTTGGAATGGGAGTGTTTGCACCATCCAAGTTCTGTTCGCTGTTCAATAGGGGGATAGGAGGGTTCCTATTGATATCGATGGAATTACTACTTCGACCATGAAAATTCGAGCCCCTCAATGACCCGTTGTTTTGATGAATCCTAAGGTGGTTATGTAGTGCTCGATAGTTGCCGAACTCTCTTTTGCAATAAAAGCATGTTTTATTATAACCAGTCTCTACACCTTCTCTACTAGAATTGAAATTCATGGTAGAGCCTGAGAAGAAACACAACTCAACTCCTTTCAAGAAGAGATAGAGACTAGAAAAACCAACGTAGACCTCGCAATGAGGACGCCAGTCCTACTCTTCATTTTATAGGCCTTCGGAGTGAAGATAAGTCATAGTGGTTAACACCAATTAAGGTAAACAATAATTATAATAAAAGCCATTTAGGAAAATAAATCATAGAAATCATAAATGGAAAATAAAGTTGCCATAGGCGAGATCCTCGATAAAACAAAATTAAATTCGGCCTTGTCCATAATAACCCACATTTAGGGTGGTCATAAATGGCACCTAATCTTGAGTTAGTTAAGGGGTAATTTTGGAACATTGAGTAAAACATGAACGCTCTCAATGTCGTGTGGACCCGAAATTTACAAAGACCTAGTAACAGAAAGCCATTTTCCATTTAAGCTATTTGATGTGTTCGACATTACTAAATTAGAGGAAACCAAAGAGCAAGGATAATATAGGTCACGATAACTACATATCGATAATCTAACCTTACCCAACAGCTTCGACATAATCCGCTCTAGAACTTGATAATTTTAGACTAGTGAATTAACACTCAATTTAAGCGTCAAAAAGATGCATGTATTTGGTGGAGAATAGCAAAGAAATGTCACAAACATCTAATGAATCATAAAATCAAGTACTATATAGGGCTAACCTATTATTATTAGCATCATAATCTCTAAAATGTTGCAATGACTCCTACATTGAGTGCCATTCAAGAGAAAACAAAAAGAATGTGGTAGCACATAAGAATTAATGGATTTTAAATTGCCAGTCCATACCAAATGAGTCCATACCAAATGCATCCACGAGAAGCCCATGAGAAACACAACAATCGTTCAATTAGGAAAACCCCCATTAGTACCGAAGAACACTCCATTCAAGAGAAAAACTGCACAACAATTAACTCCTTGAGGACAATTTGCCAAATTGAGATTCCTATAAAATTTGTTTTCCCAATTCTTAAGAATGTCCGTGTTCTGCAAAAAGTGAAGAATCAATCTATCCTTCTTAACACATTATTTTAAGAAAAGGCTAGAGTAGCAACCAAGAACATTCTAGGTAAAAACTCTTTTAAAAATATTTTAATCAACACCGGTCAAACCTACACAAACAATAAAACATAAAAGTAATGATTTTTGTGTTTTTTTCTCAGGTTCTACCATGACTTTCTATTCAAGTAGAGAAGATTCAGAGAAGGATGCAAATACTAAAAATGCTTTCATTGCAATAAAGAATTTGAAAATTATCCAACTCTATGTGGTCACCTTAGTATTCATCAGGAGGATAAGTCATTGAAGGACTTTCATGGTCGTTCTAGTAATTCCAACGACATCAACAGGAACCATCGTACCAAAAAGCCAACAGGAGATGTCCTTGTATCAAGATTAACACATCTCTTTCACGAATGGCTGCTAGCAACACAGAAATGCCCAGAAATAAATATCATCAAAACAAAGCTTCCTCATTTTTGTGATATAACCACTTAGATACATCTATAAATCTCGTGACAGATAAATTGTAAAAGTAGAGGATCTTTTACTCAAAGGAGAAACTGTGTATTTCCAATGAATATTTATTGTAAGAGAGATATTATAATCTACACTGAAGCATGAATAAGTAATAAGTAAACTACTTTAGTTTAAAACAGAAGCTATAACAACTAAGCTACATTTTATTTGTTTTCGTTCGAATCACCATAAGCTGATGCAACATCTGGTTAAACTTAAAAGGATGCCGTTTCTCCACAAAGCTAGCAGCACAAGCCTGAAGGCAAGGAAAACTAACTGTAAAGCACCAAGCATTGACTCTTTCACCCCACACCCTAATCACTACTCTGTTAAATATTCACCAGTCTTCAATAACTATAACTCTATGGTCTATCTCATCAAATGCGGATAACATATTATTAGCTTTCTTCTGTCGCCTCTAGTCCTAGAAGAAGGGGTCCAGCGTTGTATCTGTTATAACATAAGAGGAAAACACATTCAGGCGAATGCACGACAGATAGAAGGGTTCCGAGGGAGTTAAAAGAAAATTTTGAGGATATTCATTTAAGAGGGGAATTAAATTTCTAATGTTGAGTTTGGAACATCAATTTGAAAATTTGGATTTGAATTTCATTTGCTCAACAGACATAGAATATCTATAAGAAATTGAGCACTTATCTTCAACAGCTCAACAATTCATAACTTGTTTCTTTCCCCCCTTAAATTACAGGCATAGGGCTATCATAATCAGATAAACTGAATAAATATTACAATTTACAATATCTAATAAAAAAATTGCAGGTAATAGATGATTTCCCATTGAACAAAAGCTTAATATGAAGAGTAATGGAAACTGAAATCCCATTATTTACTTTCCCGGAAAATCCCTTTTTCTAAAAAAATGCTTTCATAAATATACAATCCCACTAAATTCCCATTTAAAAACAACAACTTAGGATTTGTAATAATAACTAAAAAATGAAGAACATCCCCCAAAAAAACAATTATGGAAAACGTTCAATGCACCTTCATGTTCACCAAAAAGAAAATCAAAACAATGAAATAGCTTCTTACCAGAGGAAAACTCTACAAGAATCGACATGGGTATTCCTTATTTTCAAAAGGGTTTAAACCTGGGAGAGAATTTGTTCAGAGAAGTTTTGCTCAAGCGAGACAAAGCAGCTTCAAAGTTGGAAACTTGGAACTCCAAAAGGTTGTCAATCGATTAGACATTTTAGGCTAATAATACTTCGAATTCTAATTTTTTAGGGTAAATTATAAAAATGACCACCATACTTTGGGTTTGGTCTCAATTTGACCATTATACTTTTTTTTCCGAAGTAATTAGACTACTATACTATTAAAATAGACTCAATGTGACCACTTACCGTTAGAACTTAACGGAGGTAGTGACATGGCAGTTAATAAAAATTTATATAATTACACATTTAGTTCCTACTATTTACACATTTTATCAATTTAGTCCTAATTTTATTTAATAAAATAATTTGATTATTTAATTAGGTAGCGATACGTGTAAATAATGGAGACCAAATGTATAATTATATAAATTTTTACTAACTGTTACGTCACTCCCTCCATTAAGTTCTAACTGCAGGTGGTCAAATTGAGTCCATTTTAATAGTATAGTGGTCTAATTGCTTCAGAAAAATATAGTGGTCAAATCGTGATTAAACCCAAATTATGATGGTCATTTATGTAGTTTACCCATTTTTAAAATAAAATATAAAATACGTTAAGCGATATGTATTATTTGGGTTTAATTTACAAATTGTTCTTTCTCACTTATGTATTAATTGGGTTTAATTTACAAATTGTACTTTCTCACTTTGTGCTCTGTACTTTTTCTTTGCTCATTTGACCCTTTAAGTATACTCATTTGTCTACTTTACACCTTAAACTACGACTTCGTTGTATATTTTGACCCTTGGCGTAATAGGTGTTAATTTTTTTAGACCAATCAACTCTTGTTACTTAGCATTCTTCTTCTCTCATTTTTCTTCTATGATCAGTAGTATCTGGTAAGGGAGCAGCATGAGCGGCTGCTCTGAGTTATACTTTCTATTTTCATAATTTTACATATTTTTCAAGTGATAATTTATTAGTTAGTGGTTGCTCTTATTTTTTTAGTTCTATTTATGGTATTTTCTTAACAAAATAATAAAAATAATGTGTTTAAAACATTTTAGCCATGTTTCTATGGCTTATTAATAAAATATTAAATAAATTGTTCAAAGTAATAGAACATATTTTCGTTTTATAATGTTCATTTTTAAATTTTCGCTCACGATCTCGAAAATGTTTGATCATGTTGAAAATTTCAAGCGATTAAAGGGTTCCGAGGTAGGCTTTTGACAAACCTGAATAATTAAAGGACATTCAAGAACAAGGTTTTTAAATGTAGATATCCCAAACTAAAATATTGATTTCGCAAATTTTGGAAAGGGTTTTCAGAAATACAATGACAAATTTGGGTTGAACAAGGGACAACAAAAATAATTGGTATATAAATCAGGTTAAAAAAATTTCGGGGCACGATGAAACACAATGACCAAAACTTTCTCATGGTGGTCAGAATCTGAATTTTGTTTTTGTTCTTGTTTTTGTCACTATGGCAGTTTTCATTGGTCTATTTTTATATATATTTATTATGTCTGGGGGCCAAAATATATTATTGAGTGATACTTTAAGGCCAAAATGGAACAAAAAAATAAGATACAAAGTGAGAAACAAATATAATTGAAGGGTCAAATTGTGAATTAAGCCTAATTAAGACATAGGTTTTGCAATTACTTGGATGTTTTTTTATAACAAACTATGAGAAATTTGGTCCTACTGAATTCATATATGATGCTACATTATTATAAGGATTATTATCCATACACAGTCGGTGAAATTTTTTGTTTCCATAAAAGCCTTAATTCTAGAATTCAAGAAATTTTAGTGTAGGAGTTTAAAATTAAGTTTAGGGTTAGAGTTTAAGGTTTATGGTTAGAGTTTAAGGTTTAGAATTAGGATTTAGGTTTTAGGGTAATATGGATAGGAATTTAAGTTTTAACCTATAAACCCTAAACACAAAATTCTATCAACACCCCTAAATTCAAAACTACTACACTTAAACTCCTAAACCCTAAACAAAGTCACTAGAGTTTAAAACTAATACGTTTGTATAAACAAAATTTCCGCAAGCGCTTATGCATAGAATAATTACTGATGCATAAGATTACACACAACTTAAATCAACCGTATCGATCTTAAATCAATACCAACTGATTTAAGTTCTTTGTCGATCAAAATTTTGATGTGTTTCTATTATTTCGATCTATTTCTATCAACAACTTATACAAATGCGTATCAGCCTGAATAAAAAAAAAAACTATACCATGAGAAAATAGTAAAATGTATTAAACCTCTTCCATGTGATTATTTATGCTTCACAATTATTTAACACAGACTATAATAATCAAACCTTTGCCATAAAATCTCTATAAACTATACACTCCATACCATATTTAATACTAGTAACAAAAAGGTACCTAAGGAATCCAATTTTAAGCCAAAATCAGACAAATAATAATAATGGTGATGATGCAATGTGAAAACAACTTAAAAGATGATATATAAAGAAACATATTTTAAAATTTTAGTAACCGATGAACCGGGCCAGCTTAAGTTTTCGCCTAAACCAACCTGACCCGAACCATCATCACCCCTTAAACATACCGGGAAAATTTTCATAAACACTTGAGCATCTCAATCTAATATGCTCAATTGCCTTAAAACAGACAAAAAATACAATGCATCAGCTCTTGTTCTAATGACCATTACTCGATAACAGGTACGACAGAGCCAACACCAACACGAGACCAAACAAAAACAAAACCTGCGGGTGAAAATGGCAAATATTGAAGGTCAACCTAACCATTGTTTCCCTGCATCAACATTCAGACCAAGTCCAAAACAAACCATGAATTTTCCAGTTCCAACGACTTATGTCTATATGATTCTATAAACCAACCATAAGAGCACAATTACAAGTTTTCGAACACGAAATAAAACTTAGGCAAGGGAAAAGATCAATCAAACAACCACAGTCCACGAGAGATTTCATAACAAGTAAACCTTCAGCAGGCATAGCATCATTAAAACTTAAAGCATCGACCCAAGTTTCCGAAGCACACTTAGTAACAGAGACCATTCCCTTATTGATCTAGTAGTATTTTATTATATCAGAGCGAATCACATGGTAATTCTAGAAATGCAGCGACAGATCTAAATCAGCCGAACCTTCCTCTTCGACACCATCACCAGTTTCGGCAGCAGATGTCAATTCAACGAAATTGTCGAGAAGCGGAAGATCTTCAGGACCTGGAAAAGGTACAAACAAGCGATAGAGACGGTCAGGATTTGTTATATAACAAAGGTGGGATTTAGAAGCTTACCAAGATCATAATCTGGAGTACTGTTCAAGGCATCTGGGGAGGTTGGTGGAAGATCATCCTGGTCAATCTGAACTCCATTTGGGACCAAATATGGCAAGGAATCTGTAGGAAGGCTAGTAGCTACAACACTACCAGATGGAACATGTACAGCAGAAGACATCGCCACACTGGTACCAGCAGGAACAAATTCTCTCGGAGCCAAACTGTTATAGAGGAAAGCTACACCATAAGGAGACATCAAAATCTGAGTTTGAGGAACACCAGGATTACTGACTGTGGATCTGCTGCTGCTAGCCTGGTTTGCTTCATTTGAGTAGAACATTGTATAAAAGTCAATCGGAGGTGGTGCCTGAGCGGTTGGAACCAGGTTGTTGGCACCAGCCGAGTTCTGTTGGCTGTTTGGTAGGGGAACATGAGGGTTCCTGTTAATGTCAATTGAATTCCTAGATCGGCTAGGAAAATTAGCACTCCTCAATGATTGATTCTCCTGATGAATTATAAGGTGACCACCTAGAGCTCGATAGTTATCGAATTCTTTGTTGCAATAGAAGCATGTTTTACTATGTTCATGCTTGTCTGCAGCTCCTTTATCCGAATGGAAATTCATGGTATATACTAAGAAAGAAACACAAAACTCACAAGAAACAAAAGAGACTGGAAAACTAATTTAGACCTTGCAATGAGGACGGCAGTCTTATTCTTACTTCATTTTATAGGCAAAAATGGAAAATATACGTCATAAATAGCAATCCAGGGAATCGAAATCTTGCTATACAAATGTCAAACACCATGTAGAAAGGACACCAACTGCCGCAAGGCCAAGACACAATTTGACACCTAATATCGAGAGTCAGTTAAGGGGTAATTTTGGAACATCAAGTAAAACATAAACGCTCTCAATGGCATATCTATGTGGCCCCAACTTTACTATCCGTGTTGAGTATGTGCTCATGTTCAACAAATATATGTTCAGTTTTTCTTTATTCTTTTCTTGATATTTAGGAAGACCTAGTAACAAAAAGCCATTCTCCATATACCCAATGGCTTCAACAATATCCACTCTAGAATTTAAAAATTTTAGACTAGGGAATTGACGCTCAATTTAAGTGTAAACAGGGTGCATGAATTTGGCGGCGAATAGCAAAGAAATGTCAAACATCTAACTGAATCATAAAATCAAGTGCTACATAGGGCTAAGCTATTATTATTAGCATCATAATCAACATCATTTCTCAATTGTTGCAATGAATCCCTTATTGAGAGCCATTCAAGAAAGACAAACAATGAATGCTACACAAGACTTAAAAAATTTTAAATTGCCAATACATACCAAAAGCATCCATGAGAAACACAACAATCATTCGACACATTATTTTAGGAAAACGCCATTAGTACTCCTTAAGGACAGCTTGCCAAATTGAGATTCTTAAAAAAAATTGCTTTCCCAACGATTAAGAACTCTTTGTTTTGCAAAAAGTGAAGAATCGTATCGTCCTTCTTAACACATTATTTTACAAAAAGCCTAGAGTACCGGTAGAGAACATCCCTAATATAAACTCTTTTAACAATACTTTAATTAACACCAGTCAAACCTACACAAGTAATAAATGTAAATAGTGAGTTTTGGATTTCTTTCTCAGGTTCTACCATGAATTTCTAATTGAGTAAGGAAGATGTAGAGAAGCATGCAAATAGTAAAACATACTCCTATTGCAACAAAGAATTCAACAACTATAGAGTTCTAGGTGGCCACCTTAGGATTCATCAGGAGAATAAGTCATTGAGGGCCTTGAATTTTTATGGCCATTCTAGTAATTCCATCAATATCAACAGGAGCCCTTCTATACCCCTACCAAAAAGCCAACATTAGATCTCCTTGTATCAATATTAACATATCTATTACACGAATGGCTGCTAGCAACACAAAAATGCCAAAAAATAAATATCAACAAAACAAAGCGTATAACAAGTAAGCTACATTTTATTTGTTTTTGTGCAAATCACCACAAGTTGATGCAACATCTGGTTAAAAGGTTGTCATTTCTCCAACAAGCTAGCGGCACAAGCTTGAAGGCAAGGAATCCTAATTGTAAAGCACCAAATATTGATTCATTCACCCCACACTCTAAATCACTACCCCGACAATTCATCAGTCCTTCAATAGCTATAACTCTACGATCTATCACTACCTTGACAATTCATCAGTCCTTTTTCATGCTGTCTTTAGCCCTAGAAGGCCAAATAATTGTCCAGCATTGTATCCCATAAAACCAGTAGAAGCAACTAATCTGAATCTGTTATACATTAGAGGAAAGAATTTAAGCAAATGCACGACAAAAGGGGTCAGAAGGAATTAACTGTTAAACTAGATAGAGAATAAAGCAAAATTTGAAGATAATCATTTAAGAGGAATGTTAAATTGCCATACAGAATTCGATTAGTTTAGAGAAAATAGAAATAGAAGTCAGCTGTAACCTACTTACCATAATAAGGATGGCCTAGGCATCAGAATTCCCACCATACATTTATCCAAGCAAAAAGAAAGCTCGAACTTGCATTCGATGTGAAGGCACAAATCGCATATCCTACATAATTCATAAATGTTTAATAGCCGATTACCAGACTTAAAATATCTATAATAAGAAAATCAGCACTTATCTTCAACAGCTCAACAAATCAAACCTTTTTGCTTTCCCCCCTTAAACTACAGGCATATTGTAGGCAATATTTTCAGCATAGCTTCAATACATCGATGATTTCCCATTGAACAAAAGCTTACTACAAGGAATAATAGAAACTGAAATCCCGTTATTCACTGTCCCGGAAAAGACCCTTTTTATTTTTTGCTTTCATAAATACACAATTAGAGTTCTGTCAGCTTGTATTTGCTAAATTCCCATTTACAGATCAACAAGATCTAATAGTAATGAAAAAACAAAGAACTTACCAAGAAAAAAATGATCGAAAACCTTCCCTGTACCTTCATGTTCAACAACAAGATGAACAAAACAACGAAATAATCAAATAAAGCTTCTTACTTGAGGGAATTTCTTCAAGGGACGACATGGGTATTCCTTATTTTCAAAGGAAATGGCTTGCCCAGAGCTGTACACTGCTGTTGAGACATGGGGTTAGGTTCATTGGGTATCGTTTAATCTTAAATACAAATTATTAAGAGATAGTATAACACTTAGAATAAGAGAGAAACTTTTAAGATGAGAAGGACAGTTTTGAATTTTGTTAGTCAAAATTTCATTTTTTTTAGTCGAATCCTGTATGAGAGAGAAAAATCATGTCGGGAGTTTATAAACTATGAAATGGTAACAAATATTTAAATTATTTTCATATGATTGTTTACACCTCACAATCATTTAATACAGATTATAATAATTACACATTTCCATAAAATCTCTTATAAGCTTCTTTTCATTCTATATTTAATATTAATAATAATTAAAAATTTTACATTTAACTGGTTGGTCAAGCTGTTTATCTATATTTTTATATATTTTTTAACTTTTTAATAATGCATACACATTTTATAGATAAAATACTCAAATTTAAATTTTTTAAAATAAATACTATTATATTTTTTACTAAAACGATTTGTTGAATTCAATTAAAACTGTAATTGTAAATATATTTTAACACCAATAAAGTCGATAGTGTGCTATGTTTTGGGTCCTAATATTTGAGATAGTCTATCCTCGATAACTTGTGTTCAGCCTTTTTCTTCATTTAATTCATTTCTCAAAACGCTACTGTTCGATTCATTTCCAGTTTATCGATACTCTTTTCTCGTACCTCCCTCTATTAATGCATTTCAAATCCTTAACATTTCTCCTAGGAATTTAATGAATATAGTACAGGTAGTTATAAAAAAATATGATTCAAACGGTAGTGTTAATTTGATTCGGTTATCATTTTTTCTATGAAAAACGATAAAATTTTAAATTTATTATATATCAAATTGGTGGAAATAAATTATATATATGTTATATACCGAATTGGTGAAAATAAATTAAAGATGCTATGTAAAAATCATATTCTAAAATTTAGTAACTAATATGTTGAATGTCAACCTAAGCATTGTTTCCCTGCATCTGCATTCAGAACCAAGTCCAAAACAAACCATGAATCTTCCGGTTCCAATTACTTTTAGTATGATTGTACAGAAACCAACCATTAGAACACGGGAGTTTTCCAACTCGAACTATATTAAGGTAAGGGAAAGGTTAATCAAACACCACAGTCCACAGTCGGGAACAAATGCTCCGAACTGTTACAGAGTAAAGCTAAAAGCAGGCATGAAAATCTGAGTTTGAGGAACTCCAGGATTTCTGCCAGTGGATCTGCTCCAGCTAGCCTGGTTTGCTTCATTCGAGCGAAACATTGTACTTGTCAATTGGAGGAGGTGCTCGAGCAGTCGGAATCAGGTTGTTCACAGCAGCCGAGTTCTGTTGGCTGTTTAGTAGGGGTAAATGAGGGTTCCAATTGAGCCAATGGAACTACTAGAACGACAGCAAAATTCAAGCCCCTCAATGATGAATCCTAAGGTGGCCACCTAGAGCTCTCTAGTTATTAAATTCTTTGTTGGAATCATGTTTCAGTATTTTCACTTCTCGGAATCTTCTCTACCCAAATGGAAATTCATGGTACAGCCTAAGAAAACAAAAACTCAACTCCTTTGAAGAAGAGATAAGAGACTAGAAAACTAATCTAGACCTTGCAATGAGGACAGAGGTCTTCTTCTTACTTCATTTTATAGGCCTTCAAGGCGAAGAAATAAGTCGTAGCGGTTAACACCAATTCACGTAAACAACGATTATAATAAAAAGCCATTGAAGAAAATAGACCGTAGAAAGCATATATGGAAAACAAAGTTTCCATAGGTGAGATCCTTGCTAAAACAGCTTTAAAATCTGCCTTGTCCACAATAAGCCACATTCAGGGCAGTCCAGAGAATCGAAATCTTGATAAACAAATGTCAAACACCACGTAGAAAGGACAGCGGCTACCACAAAGTCAAGAAACAATTTGGTACCTAATATCGTGAGTTAGTTAAGGAGTAATTTTGGAACATTAAGTAAAATAGAAAACACTCTCAATGTCATATCTATGTGGCCCCGACTTTAACATCAGTGCCAAATATGCGCTCATGTTCGACAAATATATGTTCAGTTTTTCTTTATTCTTTTCTTGATATTTAGGAAGACCTAGTAATTAATAAAAAGCATTGTCCATTTAAGGTATCTGATGTGTTTGGCATTACAAAATTAGAGGAAACCAAAGATCTAGGATACTATAGGTCACGATAACTACATATTGATAATCTAACCATACCCAATGGCTTCAACATAATTTGAAAATTTTAGACTAGTGTCAAAAGGATGCATGTATTTGCGGGGAATAGCAAAGAAATGTCACAAACATCTAACTGAATCATAAAATCAAGTACTATATAGGGCTAAGCTATTATTATTAGCATCATAATCATCATCGTTTCTCATATGTTGCATTGACTCCTGTATCAAGAGCCATTCAAGAGAGAAGAATGCAATAGCACATAAGACTTAATGGATTTTAAATTGCCCGTCCATAACAAATGCATCCACAAGAACCCCATGAGAAACACAACAATCACTCGACACATCATTTTAGGAAAACCCCATTAGTAACGGAGAACACCCCATTCAAGAGAGAAGTAAAAAAATGCACAACAACTAACCCCTTAAGGACAATTTCCTAAATTGAGATTCTTATAAAATTTGCTTCCCCAGTTCTTAAGAAGGTCCTTGTTCTGCAAAAAGTGAAGAATAGTACTATCCTTCTTAACACATTATTTTAGGAAAAGCCTAGAGTAGCAACAGAGAACATTCCAGATATAAACTCTTAATGAGTTTTAATTCACCCCAGTCAAACTTAAACAAGGAATAAACATAAAGTAGAGAGTTTTGTGTTTCTTTCTCAAGTTCTACCATGAATTTTTATTCATGTCGAGAAGAAGCAAGGAAGCATGCAAATATTAAAACATGCTTCTATTGCAACAAAGAATTAGCCAATTATCGAACTCTAGGTGGCCACCTGAGGATTCAAAAGGAGGATAAGTCATTGAGGGTCGTGAATTTTCATGGTCATTCTAGTAATTCCATCGACATCAACAGGAGCCCTCCAATATCCCTACCAAAAAGCCAACAGCAGATGTCCTTGAATCAATATTAACATATCCCTTTGACGAATGGCTGCTAGCAACACATAAATGCCCATAAGTAAATATCATCGAAACAAAACTTCCTCATTTTTGTGCAAAAACCACTTAGATACATCTATAAATCCCATGACAGATAAACTGAACGTGTAGAGGATATTTTACTCAAAGGAGAAACTATGTATTCCCAATGGATATTTATTGTAATAGAGATATTATAATCTACACTGGCGCGTGAATAAGTAAACTACTTTAAAACATAAACAGAAGCTATAACAATTAACAACTAAGCTACATTTTATTTGTTTTTGTGCAAACCACCATAAGCTGATGCAACATCTGATTAAAAGGATGTTGTTTCTCCAAAAAAAGCTAGCGGCACCAGCTTGAAGGCAATGAATCGTAACTGTAAAGCACCAAACACTGGTTCACTCACCCCGACACCCCAGTCACTAGTCTGTTAAATATTCACCATACTTCAATAACTATAACTCTATGGTCTATCTCATTGAATGTAGATATCATATATAGTAGCTGTCTTCTGCTGTCCCTAGTCCTAGAAGACCAAAAATTGTCCAGCATTGTGTCCCATGTTACCAGCAAACACAACTAATCTGAATCTGTTATAAAACAAGGGAAAAGCACTGAAGCAAATGCACAAAAAAAAAACAAGGGGATGGAAGGAACCAACTATTAAACTAGATAAATCATAAAACAAAATAGGCAAAGAAAATTTTGAAGATGCTCATTTAAGAGGGAAGTTAAATTGCTAACGTTATGTTTGGAACACGAATTTGGAATGTTGTTGAATTTCATTTCCTATATAAATTGTAAGGAAGAAATGCATACATTATGAATAAATTAGTCAGGATTCAATAATACATACATTTGGAAAGTATTAAAAGCATGAGTTTATCAAATCCAATAAATTCAGTACTAAATACGCATCCAACAAATTCATAGATTTTGAGAAAAAATCATGAATACATTTCTATGTGTGGTATCACTCAATTTATACTATTTTCAAAATCCAAATCGAAATTTTAAAATACAACTCCCCCGAGCGTTACCTTACAAATTTTGATTAGTTTAGAAAAAAATATATAAACAGATGTCAACTGTAACTCATTTACCAGAATAAGGATGGCCTAGGCATCAGAACTCCCATTAAAAGAAGAATCATCTATTAACCATAGCTAACACCTGCAATTATTAAAATTACTTATCACAAAAATAAATATAGAATTACAATTCTGGACAAGGAAATAGCTAGACTTATCCAAGAAAAAAGAGAAGAAAAAAAACAATAAAAGAACTCAAAATTTGCATTCTATAGGAAGGCACAAACAGTAAATCATACTGTGTAATAGCTTATTACCAGACATAAATATCTATAAGAAATCCAACACTTAGCTTCAAAAGCTCTAAAAATCTAAACTTGTTGCCTTCTCCCATTGAACAAAAGCTTTCATAAATACACAATTAGAATCCTAGCATCTTGTCTTGCTAAATTCCCATTTACAGATCAACAACTTGCAACTTCCACTAATAGAAACAAGATATGATAGTAATTATTTAATTAAAAAAAGAACTTCCCAAGAAAAAAAATATATCAAAAATTTTCCCGGCACTTTCATTTTCACCAAAAAGATAATCAAAACAAATGAAATAAAGCTTCTTACCAGAGGAAAACTCAACAAGAGGCGACATGGGTATTCCTTATTTTCACAGGAAATGACTTGCCAGAGCTGTACAGTGCTGTTGAGTGATTGATGGAGAGAAAAAAAGAGAGCTGAAAATCGAACCGCCGAGCAAAACAATTTCCTTCCGTTTCTTCTACGATTTATTCGAGGCCGCCATAGCCAATGAGGCCGAAACATTTTTACAACATTGGTGGATAAATGGGCTTCGTTCAAATTTAGCCTACAAGTTTTCACCATTAACACGGATTTCAGAGCAAGTTTGGGCCTTCTAAGTTTTGCAGGCTAAACCCATTTTAACAAAGCTTGAAGTTTGGTGAAAACCGAAATATCTATCGTCGTAGTAGCAGTAGGGCTGTAAATGAACCGAATAATATTCTGTTTGTTTTTGTTTATTTATTTTTGAAGATGTTCATGTTTGGTTTGTGTTCGTTTAAATTTGAAATATCGTGTTCATGTTTGTATGTTTATTTTTTTAAGCTGTTTGTGTTTGTTTATTTTTGAAGGTGTTTCTGTTTGTTTGTTTAGTGTTCGTGAATATGATCGTTTAACGTTCGCAAACATGTTCATTTATATGGCTGCTAACATGCTCATTTATATGTATACTAAAATGGTAAAATTACACCACTAGTCCTTAAGTTCCTTAGGCTTCAGAGTTTGAACTCCAAAATTTACCTTGTGTTCAATTTAGTCCCTACCTTTAGTAATATTTAAAATGTAAAAAATAAAAAGGAAAAAGGGAACCATGGAAAAAAGCTTATAAATGAGCTTGTTCGTGAACATAAACGAACCGAATATATTTCTGTTCGTGTTTGTTCGTTTATTAAACAAACATAAAAATTTTGTTCATACTCGTTTATTTAGCTTAATAAACGAACGTTATACAAACGGTTCATGAACAGTTCATCAAAAGCTCTGTTCATTTACACTCATATATAGTAGTGCCTATGACTAATTCCTTTTATCGCGAGTCTATTCCGGATAGATGAATGTTTGGTCATAAAATGTATGCATTTCATTCTCATAAGTTGAAATTAAATCTTCGATTATATGATTAAGAGACAAGGTAAACGACAATCACAATACACCATATAATTAATCTTGACGCATTTTAACATTTCATCAAATTAATCTAAAATGTTTTAATAAGAAGAAGGGAGATGAATTATTCAAGGATTGAACTTGAGATGAGTTCAAAGTTCATTTAAAATTATCAAAATTTTTCTCTCAACTTGTCATATGCCAGAAATTTATTTGCGTGAAGGAACTGAAAAAAGAGAGGAGAGGAAACCTTTAAATTTGGTCGAAACATATGGGGGGGGGGGGGAATTGTCAAGTGCAATGTCACCAAACATTATGATCTTCCATTGTACATAGTCAAAATTCAAAGACATCATTGACTTTGGTTTTTTTTTTATCTTATTGTAAGTCATCTACTTTGATGATGACCCCCACATTAAAATTGCAGCATTGTGGTACCTGTCGTGGAATTATGTGAAAGTTGTATCATTTCTCGAAATGACATAAACTTGGGCAGTTGCAGTGAACCATGTGCCTTATCAATGGCAGTGCTAAATTATTTTTCCCATTCTATCTCCATTTACTCAAATTCTGCACACACACATACATATATATTATCATTTCGTACCATAGTATGCTTATTTGGGTTTGCCCGTTTTAAATTTTATCCCAGAACATGAATTATAATTTATTTTATAATAAATTTTGTTTATTATATATAAGTAGTTCAAGTGTTCATAAATGTAACAACATTATATATTTAATGGGAGAGTTTCACCATCCCTATAATTTTATCCAACCCGATGAGATTAATTTTTGTTTAAAAAATTAAAAGGACAAATCGAAAAGAACCCAACAAGTGGTCCTAACAAAAAGCGGATAATGTTCATCTTATAAGACTAGAGTTCAATAGCTTTGTCTGCAAAGTGTGTGCATTGTCAAAGTGTAAGAATATGTGTGAAAAGCGAACGTTGCTCATCCTATGAGACCCGAATTCAATAGCTCTGTCTGTAAAATGTGTGTGCATTATTAAATGGTAAGAATATGTATGAAAAGCGAATGTTGTTCACTCTATGAGACCCGAGTTCAATAGCTTTTTCTGCAAAGTGTATGTGTATTGTTAAAGGGTAAATATATATGAATATATACTACATTGTAATCACATTTGAACTATTAAAAAACAATCTAAAATACATGTGATTCACAAAAAAAAAACTACTTTTTATAAAAAAAAATTAAAACTTCTAGTTGTTGTTTATATATATATCCATTGGTTTGAATTCGATGTTCAATTTTGTAATAGTATAATTTGATTATTTTATTTATATATTATATAAACGTAGTTTAGTGAACAGTTTGGAACAATCACTTATAAAAAGTGATGTTAAGTGTGAATGAGTTTCAAATTCCAACCCGTACAACTATATTATATAAAAAAATGTACTTTCGAAGAAGTTTCAATTTTTACATGGGAAATTAGAATAAAAAGTTGGCGTTGACTCAAGTATAGTCTCCGTTTATGTTTCTTCTAAGTTCCATCACAAGCTAGGGTTGGCAATTTCTCAGGATTATCTTGTTGAAAGAAATTATTATTATTATTATTATTATCATTATTATTATTATTA
This sequence comes from Hibiscus mutabilis, assembly GCA_019671005.1. Taxonomy (NCBI): domain Eukaryota; kingdom Viridiplantae; phylum Streptophyta; class Magnoliopsida; order Malvales; family Malvaceae; genus Hibiscus; species Hibiscus mutabilis. Next base: position 29,464,605 of record CM033755.1, read on the forward strand.
TTATTATTACTTAAAAAAGTCAATTACGATTTATGAGGAACAAGATTGAAAGCGTAAGTCATATGTGGGATAGATCTAACTTGATATTTCGTTTAAATTTAAGTGGTCGATTAATTGCATCAAAGCAAGCAAACTCGTTACTAATAAGAGTTGAGTAAATTAGCAAGACACATTGTTATCCCGAAAAAAAATTATGGATTCAAACCTTGAAAATAACGCGGTTATGAGAGAAAGTCACGATTCGCGAACCTGAACTATAAAATTAACATGTGATTTTTTTTTTAAAAAAAGCAAGCTCGTTAATGAACTTGCTGCAATATATCAGTTTATTGGCAATATGCCCGTTCCCATGCAATGTTAATACATGCACACATGATTTAGCATCAATGACAATTCTTCAATAACTTCGAATTATGTGCATCTAAGCACGATCGAACTTACGATCTTCAAGTTGTTGTAACAGTAACAATGTTAATCAAATTAAACCTCAACCGACGACAAAATCAATATTTTAATTGTGATGAAATTATAAAGTTTTTTTAGAGAATAACTCACGAATGTACTTAACCAAATTACGGTGTTTTAAAAAGTCCCTGCAATCGTCAATAATCTCATTACCCTACTGATTAAGTGACACTGACATTTTATTGTCCAAAGTTCGAACTCTATCTCATCTCTCAATTATATAAAAGAAACCCTAAAATCGGGCAAATAAAGAGATTTTGATTAATTCAGAATCTCCCACTTAAACACAAAATAAAAACAGACCCACTTTTTTTTTTACATAAAAAGGCGATGTGTTTGGGTGTTTCCCATAAGCAATTAGAACTAGGGAAGACCAAATAATGCAAAGGTTCATGCATCAGGACAATGGAAATCTCTCCTAGGATACTTTAACAGCAAATTTCCAAGACACATGGAATCTGGAATTTTAACAAAATTTTAAGTAAATAACGTGGGAGATTCTTTGTCGGAGAATATTGCGTGATTCTTTTAAATACATTTATCTTTTCATATTAGATTTCTTAAATCATGAAGAAATATAAAAGGGTTTGATTTTTTTATTTAAATATAGCTTCTTTTGAATTAATGTTCCTTTGTGGACGATTCTATAGCTTTGTGATGATTAAGAATGTTCAACAAGTTTGACAATAAATTCTTCTCATATGTTTTGCATACCATGTGCTTACCGAACCCAAAATCTTTTTGGAATCTAACTTTGTCTAATATTCTCTCGTCTTTGACCATATTTGTGTTTTGTGGTGTATTGACAAATGACATTGTTTTAGTTCTGGTTAATATTAAGTATTGGATTCGATTCAGAGTAAACCCTCCCCTTATAAAAAAAAGTTGTAAGCATGCGTTAGATATCTTTTTCATGTATAATTTTTAGGGTAAACTATCTTAGTGACCATCGAACTAATTTGGGATATCTATTTTTGATCACCGAACTATCAAAATAGTTAATCATACCACCAAACTTATTAAATTGACATATTTTGACTACCGCCGATAAAAAATTAACGGAAGGATAACGGAGGGGTGACGTGGCAGTTAACAAAAAATTGTAAAATTACACATTTGGTCCCTGTTATTTACCTATTATATCAATTTGATCATAATTTTAATTTAATTAAATAAAATTACTCAGCCAATCAGATAATGACACGTGTCATCACCCAATTGGATAAATTTCAAATTTTAATTAATATTTAATATATTTTCCCTCCACCTAGTTGAAAGAAAATTAACAAATTTGGAATAATGGCTCTAAGGAGATTCAGACCTAGAACATGTGAATTTTAAACCCACACCTTTACCACTGTACCAAGCCTCTCTCGATGACTTGAACCGCACCATTTAATATATATATATATATATATATATGTTATAATGCAGTAAATGTTAGGGAAAAAAGAAGTAAACATGGTTGAAAGGGGATTCAAACCTAGACCACTTGGGATGTGTATAATCATACAAACATTCGATTTAATTTAAATATGAAATTTATTAAATATTCAATTTTAAAAAATATTCGATTTAAAAGAAAATAAATTTGATTTAAAATATTCGAATGTTTTTTTTTCATATTTAAATTAAATTGAATATTTATTAAAATATAAATATTTTATTTAAAAGAAAATAAATTTGATTTAAAAAATATTTGAATATTTTAAATCAAAATTTTAAAGTATTTAAATTAAATCGAATATTTAAAGTATTTTAAATTCGATTTAAAATATTCGAATATTTTTAAATCAAATTTCTTTTCTTTTAAATAAAATATTTTTTAAAATCAAATATTTAATATTTTAATAAATATTCGATTTAATTTAAATATGAAAAGAAAAAATATTTGAATATTTTAAATCAAATTTATTTTCTTTTAAATCGAATATTTTTAAAATTGAATATTTAATAATTTTCAGATTTAAATTAAATCGAATGTTTGTGTGATTATACACATCTCAAGTGATCTAGGTTCGAATCCACTTTCAACCATGTTTACTTCTTTTTCCCTTAACATTTACTGCATTATAACATATATATTAAATGGTGCGATTCATGTCATTGATAGAGGCTTGGTACTGTGTAAAGGTGTGGGTTTAAAGCCCACATGTTCCAGGTTTAAATCTTCTTAGAGACATTCTTCCAAATTTGTTAATTTTCATTTAACCAGGTGGTGACACGTGTTATCACCTAGTTGGGGGAAAATCTATTAAATATTAATTAAAATAAATTAAAATTTGTATAAATTTACCCAATTGGATGATGACACGTGTCATCATCATCTGATTGGTTGATTGATTTTATTTAATTAAAATAAAATTAATATCAAATTGATTTAATAAGTAAATAATATAGACTAAATGCGTAATTTTATAAATTTTCATTAAATGCCGCGTCACCCTTCTGCTAATTTTTAACGGCGGTTGTCAAAATAAGTCAATTTAATAAATTTGGTGGTTTGATTAACGATTTCAATAGTTCGGTTGTCACAATAGGTATCTCCAATTAATCTAGTGGTCACTGGGATAGTTTACCCTAATTTTTATATATTATATCAGAAGCTCGAATCATTATTTTGCTTAAGGAGTTTAGCTCTTCATCCCACGTTTACATTTCACCGTGTGTTTTAATCGTAAAATGCATAAATGTTATGTGTGGGTTTTTAATATATATTTCATTCTGGTTTTAGTTTTACCAGGGACAGAATTAAAGGGAGGGTAGGAGGGGAAATTGCCCCTATTTTGAATGGTTTAATTATTTTTAGGCAATTGATAATTTTAAAACCTTTATAATTAAGTTATTGCTCCTCCCAAAAAAAATGGTTTATTATTTTTAAGACGCTTTAAGTTAAAATTAATGAAATTAAGACATGACCTTTATTTTTTATAGTTTAATCACTTTTTAAGACCCTTCAATTTTAAAATTAGTGAAATTAAACCTTAATTTCCTTTATTTTTATGATTTAATTACTTTTTAAAACTTTATTTATTTTAAAATTAATTAACTTGCCTCTTTTATGGTTCAATCCTGACTTTGTCCCTGAATTTCGGCATTTTTTAATTCATAATTGTCAATGAAATCTTACCTTAATGGCAAGAATGAAGCCATGAGATTTTTTAGATCTCATATTCAAGTCTCATACGAAAATATCATGTGTGATTTCTAGTCTATAGGAGTATTTTATTTTGTTTTAAATCTCATATAATGTGTGGGTTGAACTTTGTCGGCATATATTCTTATTATCAAATCAATAGTCAATTATAATCATTAATTATGATGACAATTTTTTTAGGCTTAATGGCTCGTTTGGCCTTTGAAGTATACATAAAATACCGAATTTTTTTTAAAGTATTTTTAGGACGTTTTTTTTTCTCAATTAAAAATCGTTATTTGGTTTGGCCCCTCTGTCTAACGTCGTTAAAAAAGTTACAGGCCAATCAAAACGCGTTATGTGTCATTGTATTAACAAAAATAATAATCCAACTTAAATAAAAGGGGTAAATTGTACGTTAAGTATGCTAATTTTTATTTTTTTTGTTCATTTTAGTCCCAAGTGTTCATCTTCTTCCTCAAGGTTGTTTCTTAATATTTCCGGAAAATTCACAAGGCATTTGATGCGTCTCTCTTTTAATATTGCACTCAGCTTGCATCCCTTGACGATTGTTGTCTCGATTAATTGTTTAGTTTTGTCTAAGTAGGATTATTATTTCAGCAACATAAATAAACATCTGTAGTAGTGCCTTTTATTTTATATATAGCATATAAAATTATGATTTAAATGCAGGCACTTGAGCTCTGGTCAAAGGCAAATTCCTTTACACAGGCCTTCACACCAATTGATTTGGTTTCTATCCACCCATCTCATATTATTCCTAACACGTCACATGTGTTTAATGGCCTGTATGGAATCAAAGATGTTTTTTCTAATTATCTGCTTACAGTGCAAGCAAAGGATTAATTGCTTTTTCTTCAATGGCCTGTTTGGTTTTTAAGTCAGGTTATTTTTTTTTTGTTAATAAAATGACACGTACCGCATTTTGATTGGCCCATGAATTTTTTTTAAACAGCGTTAGACTGAGGGGTCAAACGGGATAACAAGCCTAAAAATATTTTAGGAAACAATTCTGTATTTTGTATATACTTCAGAGGCTAAACGGACCATTAAGCTTTTTTTTTTTATTCAACAGTATATTATGTAGTAACTTTAAAAAATATTATTTCATAATTAATTTCCTGATCTATATTTTGTAGAAGAGTTTGACCCTCTTTTTATTGGTTCATGTACATTAAACAGCGAGGAATTAGGAGAAATAGAGGAACCTATCTTACCCACTTTAGATTTTATTTTCTCTTTCCTTCCTTTTTTTTCTTTAAAGCAAAATAGCTTTTTGTTTTTTTATTAAAAATAATTATATTTTATTTATAAAATCTAATGAAAATAAAAACAATCCCGTCTTTTCTATATTTTACCTTTATTTTTATATTAAAAAAATAATTTTTACCTTTGTTTTACCTAAATTTTATTTATTGAGCTAATTCAAGAACCTAAACTTTTATATCGGATCATTTTTTCTTTGCTATCCAAAACTCAATATATATTATTTTTGTATAAAATAAAAATCAGACATAAGGTAGGTCATGACCTACATAGACCTGAGTCTAGATTCGTCCTTATATATTCGAACTCAAAATCTTATTTAATATACATGATGCTTTTTTACCACTCAAACAAAACTTAATGGTGTCCAAATGTCATTTCTTGAGATGGTACAATTATGCCCCATGTCACGAAGCCAAATGGTGGATGCATTGTCACTTTCGTAGAGTTGTGAGGATGGTTCTTTGGCTCTCATTGAAATGTGGGTTCTTTTCAATTTTAAAAGTGGACCGTCGGGGAAGCAAGAATTCTTTTATAACATAATCATACGACACAAATAAGATTAAACTCGTACTTGCTATCGTATGTTTAAATTTTGCTTCACCAAAGTAGAAATTTTGGTACAAAAAGTTGGTTTCCAATTTCTAACCGCTCTGCTCCAACCATTAACACAACTCCCATGATAATGTCTTAACAAGTTTTGTGCAAATTGTTGGGCAATAATTATGCTCCCAATGAGGTCACCGATTGTTCGAGAGATATCCGACTCTTTTAAAAGAAGTTGGTAAAATGTAATTTATTATGTAATCAATTAATCTCTAAAAAGTTAGTATTATTTCTGTTGAAGTTTTGTATGTTATATCTTGTCGTCGTGATATTATTGTTATTATTATATTGTTTTTGTTGTTGTTATTATTAGTTGTAGCAGTATATTTTATAACTCTGCAGGCAGGTTATAGGATTATATTTGGGGATAGATTTTTTTTCTCTTATTTAATGTATTTTTAAACCTTTTGATTTTTAGAAATATGTTAGATTGAGATTGTGTTATGCTTTTATTATGTGAGATCGAGTTGGGGCATGTTAAAATTTTTCTCATCTCGTTGTTATTTTTGTTTGTGAACCAAACACCCTTTTATGTGTATGTATTCATCAATAACTAGATTATTTTTTCAATCTCTATAAAGTACGATCAGAGGCAGATCGGGAATTTTTTTAGGATAGACAAACATAAAATTTCAAGGTAGACTCAAGTCATGAAAATTAAAAAATGGTTGATTCAAAAAAATTAAGAAAAATTGAAGTCAAGTATGTGAACTTTGAAAAAACACATGTCCACTCATGACTTAACCATACAAAAAATTATTACATGGTCTCGGCCCACCACGTCATTCATGGTCTCTCCCATTAAAAATCAGCCACATAATTTTTTTTCCATGTCATTTTTTCAAAAATGAATCTTCAACTTTTTAAGCCATGTAAATAGAGAGTGGGTGCTTACATAGAAGTTGATTATGAATAGATTAGTGACATGAAAAAAACAAATTATGACTTATTTCTAGTGAATAAGGATCATAAATGATGTGGTGAGCCGAGACTATGTAATAATTTCTCCAACCATACACATACATCCGCGAAGGACTAAGTTTTTACAAATTAAAGTAAACAAATTAACTTAATTTCATAATTAGATGACTTTTTTAAAACATTAGAAAAACGTGACTTTTTTCTTTCTCGGAAATCCTGAACTTCAAGGGTGCACATTTTAAATTAATGTTTACTATTAAGAAACTCGTCTTCCTTGGAAATTGTTGGAACATTTTGTACATATGAAGAAGATTGGAAAGTGGAAGTTTCATTTAGATAATCTTCTTTATTTATATAAAGCCTTTCAAATACATCAAAAATAATATTTAATCTAGTCTTCATATAAAATAAGCTAATCTTCGTATAAAATAATTTAGTCTAGGTGATAAGCAGTTTAGTTCTGCTTAAGCATGTTTTCAAGTTTGAGATATTGTGTATGTAAAAAATTTCCGCTGGGAGACTCACACCAAAGCCAGGTGTGCGATACGGGTCAGTCCAAATTAATCATGGCGAAGCCTTAGAAACCGAAAGGGCAACAAAAAAAACCCCAAATTGAATATTAATTTATAAAGGCATAAAGTCAAAAAATACCACCGACGTTTGACTGAATAGTCACTTTGGTCCCTATTCTTTTTTTTTGAAGCAATTTAACCCCCAATGTTTCATTTTGGGTCAAAATGACCCCTCTGCGAATCAAAATTGTTATAAAACTGATGGTAAACCGTTTGAAATGACTTAACAGAATTATAAGTCAACAGAAAAAGTTATTTTATATTTTATATAATTTCATAAAATTATTTTGTTGGCTGATGTAACGTTTTTTCAAGTCAACACATTTGTCTAAATAGTATTGTCATGTTAGTGTGCACTGCCATATAGGCTTGTCCCGTCATTTCAAGCCATTTACCGTCAATTAACTGATAATTTTAATCCGTAAAGGGCTATTTTGACCCAAAATAAAACGTTGAAGGTTGTATTGCTCTAAAAAAAGAACAGGGATAAAAGTGACTATTTGATTAAATGTCGGGAGTTATTTTTTTTGGCTTTATGCCATTTATAAAGGGAAAGATAGTACGTGAAGCATGGGGATAATTTATTATTCAAATTAGTTGATAATGTATTAATTAAATAACACATTATATTTCCATGCAGCCGATTTGTTCGAGAATCATCCACCTATGTCATTAAGGAAGTTAAGCAATTATTTTATGGCATACTTAATCAAAGATTATATACTAATTAAGCGTGTGTGTATATTATATATAAGAATTCAAGATTGTAAAGCAAGCTAGGCTGTAATTTGTTGACTGAACAAACCAGAAACCCTCATTTTTAATATGTTTCAGACGGGATAGAATCTTCATTCAAGTGATTTGCTATCGAAACATGACAACATGAACAGATGTACAATGTTGTGTAATAGCACCTAACTTCCACACTTGCTCCCCAATATGGAGAAGTTAATTAATGTGTTTTAAATTAAGATCTTTTAGAATAGATTTGTTCATTGATCAGAATATATATTCATTTAAATTTAAAGTCCGTGTCTAGGGTTGATCCGACTTGACCTGTCCCTACTTGCTTTTAAAGTAGTTCGATATCAATTACGAATCACATTCCAATAAGAAGTTGAAGAAAAAGATGTCCATTACACATTCACACACCATTATTTTCAGCCTTTCAGTTGTCTCGGCAATAGCCCTCGACAACGTCCGAATTTAATGATAGACACTAAACTCCAAAGGGGTATATTGTACATGTACACACTAATGCACTGTTATCTATCTTCAGTCACCATCTTTCTAGTCTGAATGCTACTATTGTGCCTAATAGAGTTTGGTTTCGCCCTCATAGATGGCGTCGGATTCGGGCCCGGGGGACCTCTAAACAATTAGATATGTATGGCTAAAGATAAAATAACACATATTTTTTGGGTCAAATTCCTCTATTAGTCTAATTATTTTGCGTAGGTTGTGGATTTAGTCTTTGGACTCCAATTTATCATTTTATGTGTATGAACTTTTCAAATATTGAAATTTGATTTTAAGCTAAATTTACTATTACTTTAGATGGAAAAATTATTAGATGTGATTGGCACATCTAGCTCACCACGTCATTTATGATTATATTCTATGAAATTTTTTCATGTTATTTTTTTCAAGGTGAATTTTTACCTCTTTTATGCATGTAAAAAAAGTGAGTAGTTATCTGAAAGTTACACTGAAAGAAATGAATATTTTTAGATGAACCATGAATGACGTGCTGAACCGAATATATCTAATAATTTTTCCAAAAAAGGAGAGGGAGGGTGGGCTTATTTGTGACGTTTGACGTGACCATATTTTCTTTCGTTGTGGAAAATGCAAAGAAAGAAAGGGGCCATGGAAGTGGAACTCTCCAAGAACCGCGAAGAACGCGGGGTTTAGACTTATTTAATTATGAATAGAAGACGAAGAAGACAAGTTTAAGTTTATGAGAAACGATTAAACATATATATTATATAATTCTATTAACAACTATAGGAAGAGTAATAAAGAATTTATACACCCTCCGATCATATTATATCCATCAATTTAATTAAAAAAATATGATAGTTTTATAAACACAATTATATTATTATTAAATAACTGATAAATTAATAAAATAAACAAGTAATAAAACTAACGTTATCTATTAATAGATATAGCTAAATATATTAAATTTCTATTTTACAATTGACGATTAGAAAGACCAAGTTCCCCTCTGCAAAATACTAACAACGACGATAATAATAATAATAATAATAATAATAATAATAATAATAATAATAATAATAATAATAATAATAATAATAAATTAAAATAAAATAAATCCACCACGTGGTCATCCCTTAGGTGTCTGAGGTGGACCTCCATAGAAACAAATCCCAGGCTCTCGCCCAACTCTATTTATACCCATTTTCTCTTGCTTTCCTTCCTCCAAAGTCACCTATTCACTCTCTCTTTCCCTATGTTTTGCTTTCTTCTTCTTCTTCACTCTCAATCGCCATTAAAACACCTCTGATTCCTCTGTTTTAAACACACCAATGGCCATGGTTACTTCAACTAATATTTGGGCCACACCCCATATTCCCCATCCTCTTTCCTCCTCCTCTCCAACACCAGATTTGAGCTTCACCCCAAGCCAAAAATGGCAGCCCAGGAGAAACAAACGCATCAACATTACTCACTCAGCTCTCAACTCTCCTTCCTTTATCCATTTCCCCAAACAAACGTACCCATATTCCAGTGAAGATGTAAAGCCGAAGTTGAACCTCCTGCAAAGAGCGGCGGCCATGGCGCTCGACATGGCGGAGAGCGCGTTGCTCTCACGCGAACTTCAACACCCACTCCCTAAAACCGCCGACCCACGCGTTCAAATCGCTGGGAACTTCGCTCCTGTGCCGGAACAGCCGGTGAAGCATTCTCTCCCCGTTGATGGTACCATCCCTTCTTGTATAAACGGCGTTTATATCCGAAACGGCGCTAATCCTTTATTTGAGCCGGTTGCTGGACACCACTTGTTCGACGGTGACGGCATGGTTCATGCTGTTAGCATCAACAACGGCGAGGCTAGTTACGCCTGCCGGTTCACGGAAACGCAAAGGCTTTTACAAGAGAAGGAATTGGGCCGCCCTGTTTTTCCTAAAGCAATCGGCGAACTCCATGGCCATTCCGGGATTGCTAGGCTGATGCTCTTTTACGCTCGAGGACTCTTCGGCCTCGTCGATCATAAACAAGGCACCGGCGTGGCCAACGCCGGACTGGTCTATTTCAACGACCGAGTTCTCGCTATGTCGGAGGACGATCTTCCGTACCACGTGCGCATCACTTCCTCAGGTGATTTAGAAACAGTTGGGCGATACGATTTCGATGAACAACTGAAATCGACAATGATTGCTCATCCCAAGATCGACCCTGTTTCCAAGGAACTCTTCGCTTTGAGTTACGATGTTGTCCAAAAGCCGTACTTGAAGTACTTCAGATTTTTGCCCGACGGTAAGAAATCGCCAGACGTCGAGTTTCCCTTGCCGGTTCCGACTGTGATGCATGATTTCGCCATCACAGAGAATTTCGTGGTGATCCCAGATCAGCAAGTCGTGTTCAAGCTTCAAGAGATGATTACCGGCGGGTCGCCGGTAATTTACGACAAGAACAAGAAGTCCCGGTTCGGGATTCTTTCGAAGAATGCGAGCGATGCCAACGATATCATATGGGTCGAATCGGAAAACACCTTCTGTTTTCATCTCTGGAACGCATGGGAGGAGCCGGAAACCGATGAAGTGGTGGTGATCGGATCTTGCATGACACCACCCGACTCTATTTTCAACGAATGTGACGAAAGCTTAAAGAGTGTACTGTCTGAAATCCGGCTGAATTTAAAGACAGGAAAGTCCACGCGCCGCCCAATAATCTCCGAATCCGAGCAAGTCAACCTGGAAGCCGGGATGGTGAACCGGAACCACGTCGGAAGAAAAACACGGTACGCTTATCTTGCCATTGCTGAACCGTGGCCGAAGGTATCGGGTTTCGCCAAGGTCGATCTTTTAACCGGAGAGGTTAAAAAACACATCTACGGAGACGAAAAATACGGCGGGGAACCGTATTTTTTACCCAGAGATGACAATTCCAAATCGACGGAAGATGACGGCTATATTCTCTCTTTTGTTCACGATGAGCAGACATGGACATCGGAGCTTCGAATTGTAGATGCCATGAATTTACAACTCGAAGCTTCGATTAAATTACCCTCCAGGGTTCCTTATGGCTTTCATGGAACGTTTATTGAGGGTAAAGCCTTAGTTAATCAAGCTTAATTAGAGGTAAAAAATGTACCGTACAGATACATAGAATTTTCATTTTTTTTTGAGGAACCAGCTTGTAGCTTTTCAGCATTTGTAGCTATAGAATTTGAGCTCAGCTGGATTCTATTCTACATTGTAGATACTACAGTATTTAATTATTATTTTTTATAACCGTCGTATTTAATTTATTAACCGGTTAATTTAAATTATATATTGTACATATTCATTATAAAAATGATATTTTTAATTTAATTTAATTATTCATAACGTTAAAATTTAAATTTTAATATAAACCCTTAAATTATATTACATTTCAGTTTGAAACAATATCATATTACTACCTTTTTGTCTTTATTATTTCTTGTCACATATTAATTTCTTGTCCGTCTCCTGATGTCGCCCACATATCCGACACTCTTATTACTATACCTTAATTGAATTTAAAGTGCGATTGATAGAATCCGTAAATGTTGAATAGAATGGCAAGACAATTTTTATTTTTAAAGAGAAAATTGAGATTTAAATCTTAAAAATGATTTTATTATAAAAAATTACGAGTTTCGAATATAAACCAACAAATAAACATGTACCACAAGAAAAAAGTCTAATTGAATGGAACTTTCATTTTATTTATTTATTTATTTATTAAGGTTATATAAAAGATTTTGTTAAAAAGGACATCCAATCAATATTTTTACAATATTTGCTGCTATATTAAAAAGGTCAAATACCATTTTTTTTGCCATCAAACTTTAAAATTTTATTTTAGCTTTTAAAAAAATCGTCTCTTTTGATTTTGGAATTTCTATTTGTCAAATTGAACCGATCGATAGAAAAAAGTTTCATGTTTTTAATAACTTTTATACTTTTTACAAATTTTATAATTTTCCTGATTTTTATAGTTTTTACATATTTTTACAATTTTTTTTATCATATTATCATTTTCAAAATATTTTTTGAACATTTTAATTTTTACATAAAATGACAAAATAGTTAACATTAACATTCACAGAAAAATAAATGATGCCAATTTAACGATTTTGTTACTTTTTCAATTTGATTAATGAAATACAAGTTTTAGGGTAAAAATGAAGAAGAAAAAAGTTTGAGGACTAAAATAATTTTTTGAAAAGTTTTAAGGATAAAAATGTTATTAGGCCAATTTAAAAGGTGTTTGGAAGCACGACACCCGAAATACCAACCGGCAACCAGTCTCACCGTTAAAGTTGGGGAGTATCACTATCACATCTAATTCATGAAGTAATTAATAATTATAGAAAATTATTTCAAATTTATACGAAAATCACTGCAATTAAAAGTTATATTTTTTATATTATCAAAAAAAAAAGTTATATTGACATATAATACATGACATTTTTTTAAAAAGGATTATATGAATTAAAACAGTGATTTCAATCCAACATGTGTTCTAGTAGAAAAGTAGATGATGTTCATCTTAGGAGACACAAGTTCAAATTATTTTGTCTACAAAGTGTATGCGTATTATCAAATGATTAAAAATATATACAAATAGATACTATCTTATAATCACTTTTAGACTATTAAAAAAATATATGAATTAAAAGAGTGGTTTTAGTAATCAAAGATATATAATATATTCAGTGATTTGCGTTCAAATAATTTTGACTTAAGATGTGTCTAAATTTTATTTCAAGTTTGAAACATAACAAATACTATCACAAAACCACATAAGAATGTTAAAAAAGGTTATATTCCTATCTACTTAATACAATTGTTACATTAAGATTCATTAATTGGTCGATTAATAAAGAATGTTTATATTATCTAATATTGTGAAATTTCGAGTCTTAATATTTATTTTTAAAATATAAAAGCTCTCTATTTAATAAAAAAATCATTACATTCTTTTGTTTGCAATGGTCAATTTATTCTCATCTTAAAAAAATATACAATAATTACCAATATTTTTTTAGGTTAGTCGTTCACTTCGTTTAATTTTTTTCTTCTGTTTTGCTGACAGCAACACTTACGTTAGTTGTCGACTGCGGGTGGTCATTTTTATTTATTTATTTTATTTATTTATTTATTTTTAATAAGAATTTTCTCTTTTTGAATTTATTTTTTCATATATCTTGTTGCGCTTTTGTTTCGTCTTCCTTTGTAATACGATTTTTTTCTTTTATAGTATATTTTTCGTCTGTTTTATGACATGATTTTCATTTACTTTTATGGTAGTTTTGATATTCGTATAATGATCATCACGACGCATCTTCCAAATTGGAGAAGATCGACGATCTATTATGATTAGATCTCATTTTGTAATAGTTTGTCGATATTTTCATAACTATTAGTTGAGCAGTCTACAAGATTGATTTTATTAATTATCTTTCTTACATCACTACTTAAACGTCTACTTAAATAGAGACATAGATATTTATTTGTTGGATTTTATAGGTGGAGGATGTTGACAAGAAAATGTTGTTTGTTCTTGCTTCTAGGCTTGATACTTTTATCTTATTAATATTATTATGTTATATTTTTTTCTACTATCACAAAATTTAGTAGATCTTTAACGAAACATACAATAATATTTATTTTATATAATTTTATATTTAATAAAATCATAATTTTTGCTGATAAAAAATTAAAACCAACTTTTTATTATTATTATAATCATATACCCTTTTCTACGCATGGAAAACAACTTGTCAAAAATCCCTAGATATTTTTCGCACATTCACATTTCCTTGTTTTTAACATTTGTCAAAACGTGCCTACAGAAGTCCCACTTAACTTTATCGTATATAGGTTTCTTTGTCCGAAAAGTCTAGTCTTCACACCCATACAAAATTTATTTTTTAATTTTTTATTTAATTACGGGTATCTAATTTATTAATAAATTAATTTATATTAGATTTTATAAAGTTTAATATAAGAATGATTTTTTTTAGTTTAATTTTTTATATTCATAATACAGACATTTAAATTTTTAATATTATTTAAAAGATTTGACGCTTCATCCGATCAATTAATTATTAAATTATTTTTTTTGCTCATTTGACACGACTAATGTCTTTTCTTAAAGAAAAAATCTTTTTCATTATGTCTCCCTCTTGTTTCCACACTGAAAGAAAAAACCTAAATCAACTACCACGTCTCTATCCACATTGCATGGAAATATTTATAGGGCCAATGTTTGATGTATAATATATTAAAGGGAAAATTTATTATAATTTTTAAAAATAAATATAATTTATATACACTGTTAAAGTATCAAGTATAAATAAGTATAGTTATAGTATTAAAATGACTTAATTACAAAATAAGTGCTAAAATTATATTTCTTTTTTGCAATAGGTGCCTAAAGTATTATTTAGTTGAAATAGGTGCTTAAAGTACTTTTTGGCTGAAATACGTTCTTAAAGTTTTATTTTTGGTCGAAATAGGTGCCAAAGTAAGTGTGCCTCAATTGACTTTAAAACAAACTAAAAATGAAACTTTAGGCACCTATTTCAATAAAAAAAATATTGGACACCTATTGCAAAAAGAAAGACATAATTTAAACACTTATTTTGTAGTTCAACCTATTAAAAGTGAATTTCTTTTATTTTTTGTTTTAGTAAATAACAGTTAAATATGGTGTACAAAATATAATGTTTTCAAACTGAAAAGACACGAATGCAATTATATAAATCCATAATTATAATTTTTTGATATCTGAAAAAAAAATATTTTTGTTTTTTCAAAAATAATTAACCACTTCAATTATCAAGATTCTATTAAATTTCCACAAATCACTCCGTGCTGGGTAATTCATTGATTGAATAAGATCGATGAATGAATTTGGTCCAATTAGAGTGCTCTAATTACGACCATTGTTTGTACTCTGAAAATGGACCGACCATCTTTTTTTTACCTTGGACGATGAATAAAAATATTATTTTTAATAATAATGATAATAGAAATTAATAGGAACTTTCCTATTCAAAAAATAATAAGAACTTCCATGGTAATAGCTACTAACTAATTAACTCATTCCCATGTAAATGTTTGTTTTCTCGGATACCTATTTAATAAAAGTGAAATTATTTTTTAGAGTCAGATTAGAAAATAATATTTGTTTATATTTTTTTCTTAATTATTTGGTAACACATATTTTGAAGACAAAATTAATTGAACTCAGGTCTCTTAGGAGGAATCACATCCTTTTTTTACTTGAACCATTTGTCGTGTTCATTCTTTGAATTATTCTAATGAAATTGGTTAGAAGATTAAAGGAAATGTTGAGAGTTACTTAATATTTTTAGTTATTATACATATAATTATAAATGCAATAACAACCGATATTTTTCTATCTTGTATGAGTTTGAATTCCGGTATAATAACAACAACTAATTGGTCTAACGAGACTAGTCGCTAGGTCCCTTAAGCAAAGTTAGAGTTTGCATCCTAACATTGTGAATAAAGAAAATTGGATTGGGAGAGTCGTTCTTATATTAGACCTTAACAAATTTTATTTTGAATTAGTCGAATAATAAATAGGATACTGATAGTTAAACAAAAAATTTTCTTCATTTATTTTATTATTTGAGAATAATATTGTTCGCGATATAAAAAATATATGGGTAAAATCTCTCGAATAATGATAACCAAGACAAAAATGCAGTCAAAGTAAGTGCAAAAACATAAAGCATAAACCTCAATTAAAAACCCTAAATGGCCATGAACCACATGGTTTCCACGTGAAATTCACGTGGGAACAACAAGGGCTTAATAAAAACCCTAAACCCCGAAAACCAGCTAGTAATTAAGAGGTTGAGGCACGTGTGCACCGCAGATGCATCCACATGTCATCCTGCAACACATTTCTTTAAAAATATATAAAAAGAATTATAAAAATGAAAACTGGAATGCATACGTTTACATAGGAAAAGAAAAAAGAGAAACACAAACCGGAATATTTTATTTTATTTTATTTCCTGTGTTGTTATTGTTGTTGTGTGTTAATTTCATCATCTAACTTCTCCCTAAAATCCGTGCACAACGACGAGTTTCGTGATGCAAACTTCTACTACACCGGTATATTCTTTTAATCTTATTATTATTTTTTCGAATTTATTATTATTATTATTATTAATCGAATTCAGACAGTCAAAGTATTCTCATCAAGTCGAGAGACAATATGATATTAACGTAACTAAAAACCATAATATTATGATTATATAAATAATATGGAGGCCAACGTGGTCGAACAGCATGTGGCCAAATAAAAAGACCAGCTGGAAGCTGTTTAGTTTTACTACATTACTCATCAAGCAGAAGCCCCCTGGATGCCACATACTGTGGGCACCGAAACTCTTTTCCTCTCCTTTCCTTGTAACTTTTGACTAAAACGAAATGGCAACATCAGTCCTTCATCATACATGATGACAATATCCTTAAATGCATTAATTCATGGGAAATATTACATATGCTCGATATCATGATCTAAGCCTACTCACTCCTAAAAATTTTAAATTTTTATATATATTTTTAGAAAATCTACATTTTATATTAAAATTTAATTTTTCAAAACTTTAATTTTTCATATAATTTTATTAAATATAAAAATTCGTTTCCTAACATAAAATTATGTGTCTGCCATATCAAAAGTTAGAAAAAAATGAGTAAAATAATACCAGATGGTATTAGTAACCGGTGACAGATGCTTCAAAGTCGAAACATCTGGCCTATGAATCATCAACGTTCCAACGTCAAACAAATCTAAAAAACCCCATAAGCAACAGCAGAAATTATTAAAATCCCAACATAGTAGGGAAACTAAAAGTGTAGAAACGTGAGTTGGCCATGCAAATATCAACTGCACAATATCTTTGAACGGTGTGTGTAGAGCACACATTGCAGGCAGCAGCCACGTAGTGTTCTCACAGCCCTCCTGGATTTCGGTTGGGCAGGCCTGACCTTTTCGTTGAAATCTCCCTGACCCTTCAAGCTCCCACTGGCTCATAGAGTGACGATACATATACATATATTATATATGTAATAATATATAATTATTATTTATTGGTCTGTGTTTATAAATGTGGTGATAAGACTATGTACTTGGAACGCAAAGGGAGAGATAGTCTGGTTGCAATGTAACCAATGTCAAAGAATATTTATATATTTTAATAAAGGAAAAGCAAACCCTAATCAACTGTGGAGAAGCTAGCTGTTGTATAGCTTATAAGTATATATTAAACACATAAAAGGAGACAAAGATCCTAGTCAAGGAATCAATGTTTTTTTCTATTTGATTTTCTCCTTTTTTTTAAAACAACGGTAAATTTAGGGATCGAGTCAAAATATCAATTTAAAATAATAAAATATAATCTTTTAAGAAAAAGTTATAAAATCAAAGGGAAAAAAATGGGTGGGTGTTGGGGGCCCTCCCACTTTTAACCTAGTTCTCACTAGGTAATACTATGAGAGAATATAGTATTTTTACTTGAGGTTAGTTTAACATTTGTTTAATATTTAAGTGTTTAACAGATTCACTAATTGATCAAAATGTTTATGTTGTTCTATTTTATGTGGGTTTAAGTTTTGTCTTTTGATATTTAAGATGTAAAAGTTTTTTATTTAGTAAAAACATATTTAAATGTTTAGTATTGTTGTCAACATATTTTTGAAAAGATAAATGATTATTTTAGACGTGTTGTAAGCTAAAAAATATACATTGAAATGATAATTAAATTTTTTAATATTAAAATATTATATCAAATATATCAACTTAAATTATGTAAAAAATATTTTTTATTAAAAATAAATTTGTAATGATTGTACGTGTTGCATGAAAATAAATAAAATTTAACCAACAATTGGGTTTAGCATGATAAGGCGTTGAGTCCGTTAAGTAATGATAGAGGTTCGAATTCTGACGTTGTGAATGAAAAAATTGGGTTGGGAAGATCGCCCCTTAATGAACTTCTACAAAATATGATTCAGATTAGTTACTAACGAGTCAAATACCGGCGTTTATACCAAAATGGATAAAATTTTAAAAAGTTTATCTAAAAGAATTGGTATAATTTAATTTTTTAAAATCAACAAACAATTCATTAATAAGGACATTTGAGCCTCCCTTTCAGTTGCAAAACATGCAATTAAGTACTTCTATTGATAACCTGTTCTTTTTTACCTTTTTCAAAAGTATAAAAAGGATATATGATTAAAATCCATCTTTCTTTCTGAATTTAATTTTGTATAATTTAATATAAAACCAGTAACAAAACTTGAGGATTTAATTAAAATTTTCGAGGAGTTTAGTGAGATTTTTCAAAGACATCTAAAGGTTTATTTTCAAAAAATTTGTTAAACCTTAATGAAAATAGTAACAAATTTTGAGGTTTAATATGAATCTTTAAAGAATTTAAGAGATTTAACTAAAATATTTAAAGAAATTAATATAAATTTTCCAAACCATTGAGTGGGGACCATCTACCTGATAATTTCTCTTTAAAATAAACAACAATAATAATAAAATCCGAAAACGTGTTAAAAAGTTTGCAGATTGAGTAGTCCTAGTGATAAATGATAATTTTGTTTCTTCTAACTCATAGGTGGTCCGGATTCGAGCAAATATAATTTATATGACATGTGTGCGTATCCAAAAGGCTAATAATTAAAGAATAGATATATTAAACCATATATTAAGCATAAACAATCTCTCGAGGGAGCCATTATTCACTTAATCCATTGCCCTTAAGGCTTAAACCCACATGCTTCCCAATACCCACCACTTGCTTATTGCACATGTTTCATTCACTTAATTCAATACCCACATGTTCCAGTATTCGAAACATGGTATCTTATGACAATGTTGAAAGAATCTTTGCTAAAATACATATATACAGACAGATTCTAACGACGAAACAGAAGAAAGGATAGAAAAAAAAGTAATGTAAGAAATAGAAGATATGATAACCAAATTACTGCCAACTTATCACATGGGTAGATTTAAATATGCATGTATAATTGTATATCTACACTGAGACTGCTGCTAGGACCAATTGAAGACAATGAGGAAACATGTTCATGCACTTATACCATGATGTGGTGTTTTTCAACGCTTTTCATTGTCTGATTCTGCTCAGAAACCAGCAGTTTTAGCCAAGTTTAAAAAATGTGTGAGTGGGAGTGTGACTGTTTGTGTTCATAAAGAAGACTGCATGGGCGACATGCATGCATGGATCGTAGGACAGCAAGAAGCTAATTCAAAGGACATGTTTGAGCATGTTCCAGACACAAGTTTAAATTATAAAAAGAAAAGATATGACCACGTTTCTGTTTTCATTACATCTGCAGTCTATAGCTCTTTTCGAGGGCCCCAATCATTGAAAAAAACCAGTCCAAATTGTATTGACTCATATAGACCAACAATTTTCTACTATACCAAATACCAGTCTCTTCATGCAAATCCACACCGCAATTAAAACCGAACAAAAATCCTCTGTAATTTTTTGGTTTCATACCGTAATACTAAAAAAGTTAAACCTTACGTTCTAACATTGAATTCTAAATTTTAAATCCTACACTTTAAACTTTAAACCATAAATCCTAAACCATAACTCTAAATCATAACTCTAAATTTAAATCCATTTTTTAGTATTGAGACAATGAAAGAGAAAAAAGTGGCAGAGAATTTATGTTCATTAAAATCAATACAACACTTGAAGGCCAAGATATATATAGGGTTATGATCCACTTATATCTAATGTAAAATAATAAGTTTTACACGTTTTTTTAGATCATTGGATGCATGATATTGATGATTGAGATTATTTCCTTATTTTTTTAAAGTGATAATCTTCGCATATCATATTGTTAACCTCATACATCCATTTCGCTCGTCCAACGATCCAAAAATATTTAAAACTTAAAAATTCTTGCACTATATAATCTGATCATATATATACACACAAGCTCATGTGCTAAGAGAATAATTAGGGTGCGTTATTAGGGGGGAACAAAGGCATTATTACTAATGGTGGGGTGCATGTCAATATAAAAAAAAATGAAATAACATGATGACAAATTAATAATAACTCAAGAAATGCAGTTTGATTTGAAACGCCGTCTGGAAAAAGAATCGAATCATATCTTCAAAAGGATACTTGCAATATTGTAAAACCATGTTTATGTTCTTGTTCATGCACTTAATGACCTCTACCTACTACCATTGATCTCTCTTTGTTTACATGTTTATACAGCAGGGAATATGTAAGCATTAAATAAGCATGTTGTAAAGTGCTTTCAACTTGCAAAAAAGAACCCAATCATGTCCATGTTAGAATATAAAACCTCCTCCAGAATATGATGTTGGTGAACATGTTTATGCATGTTTGGGAAGAAAATGATTTGCTGCATTGTCTCAAACCTTAGCAGCCATTGGGAGTATTGGATTTACACTCTGTAAATGCAATATATAGATAGAGGATGGGGCCACCTTTGAACCTAGTGGTCAGCCTAAAAATCTGCAGACAATGTGAATGACACAAGATTTTTGCTCATGCATGCACCCGGAGCCGTCTCTAAAATTTTCGGGGTTACGAGCAAAAACTAAAAAATAGATCTATATAGAACGAAAGCATACATTCCCCTGAATGGGCGCTTATGTTGCTCCCTATCCGAGACGGCACTGCATGCACCAGCTACCATACTAAAAAAACGTTTGTTAATGTTCATACAATGGCTAGCTTTGTATGTTCATGGGGTGAGAATTGGGCGAAGAATATTAAAAAAGATCCAAACTGATGGATAAGAAATAACCAAAATCTTCACTCATGGGGATGAGGACATAGAAGTTTTATTACCAAAGCTCAAATGGTAACAGGGACGCGGATTGCTATATCTGAACTGTGGGGATAACCCAACCATAACCGTAGAAATAACCGTGGGAATCTCAAAAAATATCTGCAAAGATCCCGATATTTTACTAGATTTTCTAAAAATATATATATTTACTTAATTATCCATATACTCCTAATATATATTTTAATAAAAAAAACCCTAACTATATTATTATCACTTCAACTTTCTCTCAAACCTAACCACACTCAAGTTTCTCAACATGTTTCTATCTTAGTTTTTAGATATAAGCTAAAACCCT
Source organism: Hibiscus mutabilis (assembly GCA_019671005.1). Classification (NCBI taxonomy): domain Eukaryota; kingdom Viridiplantae; phylum Streptophyta; class Magnoliopsida; order Malvales; family Malvaceae; genus Hibiscus; species Hibiscus mutabilis. Next base: position 29,486,034 of record CM033755.1, read on the forward strand.
TGTCTAAATCTTCCCCCAACACAACACCCTTTCAACTTTCATTATCTCGTAATTGCTTTCGGTCGAAGTATCTAAACTTTATATTTCGAATTGAATTCTCCATTTATTTTGGTCAATAAAATAGTAATTTTATTTATTCTTTTGAAATGAGGATTCTCCGTAAACTGCAGGAATCCGCACGAGGAAGATATAGGGACGAAAAAATCTCCAAAATATTTAATAGAGATTCTCTCAAATTATAACCGCAAATGTTGAGAACGGAGCGGGAAATTTAAAACTGTCCCCGCCCCTATATGTCCCTGGTCTGTTTCAATTGTCTAGGGTATTAAAACACTCACATACATTCCCCCGGCTATCTAAAGATCTCTTAACTGATGGAAAACTAGGGGATGTCTATTTTTTGTGGCAATGGAAATGATAAGATTAGGGGTAAGCATTTGATTGAATCGAGTAAAAATTTTAAGTTAGTCGAGTTGAAGAGTCATATTTTATAACTCAAACATTATTTGAAATTTTTTCAAGTAAAGTCAAGTTATTCGAGTTTCTATTTAAATTTAATTGTAAACGTTCATAATCTTATGGTACTAGTTAGTTCTAATTTAAACGTTTTTCTTTATATCTTCGTATGTGATTGATATATATCATACAAAATCGAGAAACTCGACTCAAACTTGAAAATTTATATATTAATTACTAAAAATTTTGAGTTATTCAAATTTTTATTTTGTAACTTAAACTTTATTTGAATTTTTTTAGTCGAGTCAAATATTTTTATATCAAGCCGAATAATTTAATATTTTTCGAGTTTAGTTGAGTTTTACTTGCCCCGTCATACTTCAAAGCTTCTGTTCAAAAACAAAACACTATCTAGGCCGAAGGCTTAGTTTATGGGCCCTAAAAAAGAGCCCTTAGTACCCAGCCCACATGACTATTAACCTTCAGCCTGCGTGATTCAATCTTCAAGGATCATACATCACTGACCCAAGCCCGCTATATAATCACTATTTCCCCTTACTATTATTTTCTCAATCTTTAGTTGGCCCCTGGAGCCACAGCCCACGTGTCCCGGAGGGGAGCATTTGTGCCTTTTTTCGGTGGAAAAAGGTTTTTTTAGTGTTAAATTTTTTCTAAAAATTTAATTTAGTGTGTAGGTGGAAAAAAATGAAAATCTACATCTTATTTTAAAAAAAATTATTTTAAATTTTATTTTTAAATTTTTAGATCTGCCACCGAGCGGCCCCTAAATATCGAGTGCCAAATTTTGTTGCAGCTGGGTTCTCTCTGAATGGTAAAACTACGAGTTTAGTCCCTTTATTTAAAAGTTTTAAGATACGATCAGAGAGGATGTTAAGGAGAATGTTTGGGAGACTTAAGAAGAACAGAAAGGTTTATTCAAAGCGTATCCTACAATAGAATGCATGTCCCTCAGATTTAATATGCATGAATTTTCCCCAACCTAGTTTTAGGTTGTGCTCTTTTCAAATATAATTTTAAATGAGAAAAAAATCATATATGATACATTTAATTAAATGATGCCACTTTAATTTAAGATATGAATTGATATTTTTAAGTGACAGGGTAATTTAAAAACTTATACAATTGCATTTAACTCTACCCGTTTTCGTATATTTTTTAACAATTACATCTAGATTTCATTAAACACCATAAAAGATATTACAAATACAATATATTAAAAAGAGAAAAAAAGACTAATTTATTAAAAATCTCATACAAAGGTACAAAGAAAAGTAAACTTTTATATAGAGATTAACATACCATCAAAGCCCAAAAACATTTATGAATCACATTGTCTCTAGCAAAACGAGATACTTGGAAGAATTAAAAAAAAGTGGTGAACGAATCAAACTATTAGGCAGATTGCTCAACTACACAGTTTTGATTACATTGGCTAACAAACCATCAAACGAGTGAGAATCAACATTTTCTATGATCATCGACAGAATCAAATCAAAAAACTATCATCGTGAGGATCTCTATCAAGCACCAAACGACAGCTAAGATATGCTAAAATCGTGCCAAACGACAGATGAAATGAACTAAAAAAGTCAATAAAAAACGTGTCACAAGAGCATAGAATTTTATTAAAATTGAAAAAACAAAACATGAAAGAGCAAAAAATATAATGAACACTGGTGGTCGACAACTAGTATTAAGACTGATAGTCGTCATCGGTTAAACAAAAAAAGATAAATAAAGCTTGCGGCGGCTATGGAGAGAAAACTTTATATTCATTCTCTTCAGTTAAGTGCAAAAGTTCGAATTTTTTAGACTATAACGAGTTAGAAGAATATACCACATCATTTAATTAAGTTCACATTTTAAAATTAATATATTTTTAAAAAATGTGTGATCAAAACAAATACTTTGCTTGTTTTTACAACGTATATCCCTTTTTTCTCGTTTTAAAGTACCGAGTCCAAAACATAGTCTATGTTATAGTACAAGCCCTTGTTCATTTTTTTTAATCTTTCGTGTCTGTTTTGCTGTTTTTGTTCAAGGTTTATGATTGTTCTAAAAATGAAATTAAAAACAATAGCCTATTAAATACGTAAACCCAAAAATAAAGAGCAAAATTTAATTTAACATATTTGCACTAAAGCCCCTACCAAGCATAAGTTTTATCTTTGACTGTTCCTCCTAATAATGTATTCTTTAAGATTCAAACTCGTACAATGTGTTTTACCGCTGCAATTAAAAACTCGCCTAAACTTGTACTATAGGCAGATAAGTAGCTTCATCACGATGTTAACCATTCATTGCCAAAGAAAAAACAATCCCAGATGGTGTGTTATACTGCAAATGGTAAGACCGGCCGCCTCCCCCCAACTCTCGAGTCAGGCCCATATACATGCAAGTTGTAACCACTCTTTCCTTTCTAGACCCGCATGGCAATTCTTGTAAAACACATGCTGTTAGCTTTTCAATGAATTAGGTATCTGTTGGTTTATCTGGTAATGATATGATCTGGTTGTCTTTTCTTTACGTCCATCTTTCTCATGGAATTCTTACATTACAAACATGTTTTTTTAGGTATTCAAACACCTGTACATATTGGAGTTGAAAGCTTTGGGAGAAGTTCTTAGGGATAATGCTAAAATATGCCGCCTAAAGTTCTATAAAAATAATCATTTTGATCTTTACTTTTTAACTTTCAACATTTTATTTTAGACCAAAATAACATATATGTGTATGCAAACTATTATCAATTGTTCTTTGACTATCGTTTTATTATGTCTAGTCAGCACTTTTGTCCATATGATATTGTCACACCAGCGTGTAATTTTATGTAGGCTTGTCACGTCATTTAGAGACATTGACATTTAATTGACTGATATTTTTTAAGACTATGCGGATAGATGATATGTAATTATGTTTCCCTATTGTGCATGATATAAACGTTGATGGCTCTGGTTTGGTTGCATGATTTGTGCAAGCAAACAAGTGGAGGGAGCCTAACTTTAATATTTTCTATGCCTAATTTTTCAATACCAATAAAGCTGGTTTCTTGCAGAAACTGTGCATCTTGTATTAGAAGGGACAAGATGGATGTGGTGACCACGGTTTGTTTGGTTTGGTTTGGGTTGGGTTGGGTGGGGTGCAACTGCAACCTAATTCTGGTTACGGCTCCGTTGGCTACCATTGAAACCAGAACTTGCATTTCTGCTCCACGAAACTCATTTCCGAATCTTTTGATTTTCTGCACATACATTCCTATTGTCCTCCAATTTCATCCACAGCTGCATCGATGAAATGAGTGAGTGATCCGTTTTATTCGGAGAATAATTGGTTACCGAACCGCCCCTATAGTGTCGGGTAATTTTTAAAATACAAATTGGATTCCAGTCCAGTTGAGTCATGTGAAAAAAATTTATTAAATGTAGGGTTCGGGTTTCTGATGAGAATACTCAACCTGACCGGAAATATTTATACAATATATATAGTTAGGGATAATTATTATAATATCACTCGCTTTATATATTTTTTCAATTACATCCTTAATTTTATTTAATAAAAAAGGGATAATTACCATAAATACCCCTCTTTATATTTCCCCCTATTATCCACTTTAGTTTTAATAAAAATGGAATATACTATTTTTTATTTGTTTTGGGTCGGGGGCAAGGTGAGTGAAAATTCAATACATGTCGGGTCGGGTTCAGATGGAACCTTTGTATTTTTGGGTCAGGTTGGGTTCGGGTGGAACCTTTGTGTTTTGGGTCGGAATGAGTTCGGGTGGAACTTTTGTGTTTCGAGTATGATTCGAATTGGCAGAAAAACTCAACTCGACCTTTGTCAATCTTTAACCAAAATTATCTATTTAATTGTTAGTGAATAACAGATTAATAGTGTTTTTAGTCTATAATATATATATATATATATATTTTTATCATTTTGGTCTTAACTCCTTTTTCTTAAGATCATTTTTGCCCTCAACCATCAATATTTTAGTCAAATTATTGTCTTTTGGATAAAAACGTTAACTGGACTAATTTATCCATTTAATAGTAAGGGACTAATTTAAATCAACCTTTATAATAGCGGATTAATTTGAACCATTAATAAAAAAACGAAATTGAGCCATTGAATAGTAAATGGACTACATTGATACATTCACTATAACTTTAACCACAACCTAACATAATGAGAAAATTGTTTTATATAAAACTAGAGAGTAACGGTGTTAACACCAAATTAATTTTTTGATTAAATAAAAAATATTACATTTTCATTTCAGAATTTAAATTTATACAAAATAAGACAATATAAGTATTTTTATTCGCTATACTCATTAGTAGATCTCGTTAATACCAAATTATTGATCTAGTGACAAAATGTTTACTCAATTTCAAATCTTAATATTGTTATTAAATTCGGGTTTAAAGTATATAAAAAATTTAATCTTCCTTCTCTTATCATATAAATAAAAATAAAATATTTCAATGAAAATTTTAAATTGGAAATTGAAAACTTGAATTATCAATTTAGGCTCTTAGATTCAGTTTTATTAAATAAATGTTACTCCCTTTGTCCCACCAATTTTGTCTAGTATTAACTTTTAAAAAGTCAAAAAATTTTAATTTTGACTACAATTATTTTAAATATTTGAATTAATTAAATTTTATAAAATATATATTTTCAAACTACTTGATATAAGTTTTTTAAAATATATTTTTTATATTTTTATCAATAATACATTTAAAGTAATAAATAGTCAAAGTTTAAAAAGTTAAACTTAAAAAAGTCAATACTGAACATTTTCAGTAGGACGGAGGTGTATATAATAATAAATATAATTTAATATTTAATGTAGGTGGACCAAGACCAAAACTAGAAACTTTATGATAAACACATGTTTTTGTCGTTCGAATTGACAAAAGATAAATAAAGGCTAATATTGTCCTCATCGACGTCATTATTGTTATTATTATTAATTAATCAACTCCTACTCCAATGTCAAATACACTTCAATGAAATCCTTCTAAAAGATAAACATTGGTGATAGAAGACCTTGTTTGATAAAGCTGAGATTGTCAGATTGTCTTGTGGGATTTACCTGTCTAAAAATAAATGCTTCGTTTGTTCTTGAAAAAAAAAAAAACATTTGACGAATAATTAGAGAGATGACTTGCGTCCCAAATCTAACAAAGAATCCGAGATGTCTATCTAAATGTTGATAGCGACTAGTTTCAACTACAAATTTTATGGTATTATTTAAGAGATATTTATTAAATGGTTAAAGATAAGACACATGTACGACATTGCCACTAGTCGTATGTGATAACACGTATCTACGACATATAATAAGTGTTTCACTTATAAAAATAAAATTGATTAATTTATCGTTTTTATAAAATATAAATTTATTTAATTGTTTATGTTCGAGATTCATGACTTTTTCTTTTAATAATATTACTTGAATTTAAATTCAAAAATGCTTTGATTCCTTTAAGCATTGTAATAATCGATTCTAATCGTTACCGTAAGTAACACACTAAAAAAAATCCTCAAAAAGGATTGGCTGAGAACGAATCAAACGGCTATAATTAAATTTGGTTTTGATTGGGACCCATTAGGCCATTTACAAACGCATTTTCTCCCACGTGATTACTTCGTGGACTCCACGCCCCCACAACTGCACCTGAAAGCCTCACGGGGTTCCAAAATTTTCAGTAACAATAATAATAATTCTACGGTTTATTTGACAAAAGGACTGGGGTGTTCATCCACACATGTTTATTTGATTTGACGTACCGATTAAAACGTCAAAAACTCAAATTATTATGATGCTCTAACTTTATTGTTATACTTGTACATCAATATAACAACATTAAAAACATGTAAAAAATATTATTTGTTTGAATATCATTTAAAAGTATTTTAAAAAAAACTTTGATATACAGACCGTATAAATTTTAAGGGTTAGGATTGTAGTTTAAAGATTTTTAAGAGTTTAGGGTTTAGAATTTAAGGTTAGTGTTTAGAATTTAGATTTTATGATTTTATGGTTTAAGGTATTAGGATTAGAAATTTAAAATTTGTATTTTGTAAGGCAAAAATACAGACATATATAAAATAAATTTTATACAGACCATGTATCAAAATTTTACCCTTTAAAAACACTTTTTTAAAAAAATGCATTTCATCAATATACTACTAAATTTAACGAAATTCGTTTAAATGATAGGTCGTATCTATTTTTGCTCCATTTAAATTTAGAGGAATAGGCATTCATCTATTCTGGTGTAAAATTTTCGTTTAAGTTATTAAGATATATATATTTAAAGGGTTAGACATTTTATCTAATTAAATACATGTTTTTAATAGAGGTGTCGGTCAATTCCTTATTTTCTTTTTGTATTTATTTTTTATTTTAATCTTTTATTTTTTAATTTTTCGATTTGTGTCGAGAAAGCAAACCACGAGATTGTTCTGCTTTATACAAATCATATTCCAACTCTAAAAGACAATATTATATATTTATTTTTTATTTTTTTAATTCACGTTTTTTTTTCCTATACAATCGTTTGAGAAAATTTTAAAATTCTAATCCATGCTCTTATTTTTAGATCTCTAGACATAGTTCAACAAGGATTATTCGATCTAAGCTTCCGCATCTCTATCAAATATATCTTGGCCTGACCTTTCAACTCGAACCTTCCAACTGTTCCTTTTCACAATTTGATCCTTTGTACTTCAATTTAATGCAAATGGACCCTTGGTTGTCGACGTTTTCACACGATTCAACATTAACATGGATTGGAGGAGCCCTCCTTCACTTCACACATGGCACTATGCTCATCCTTGGTTAAGAACCATTAGGGCTCAAAAGCCTAGAGTTACTAGCGACCATCTCGCTATGCCATGTTCATAATGGGTTAAGAACCATGCTCATCATGCGTTAAGAATCATGTTCCCCATTCGACTCAGCTAGGAATGATCATGGGTCGGGTTAGATTTTTATTCGGCCAGAAAACTTAGCACATTCACTTGAACCAGACCTGATAATCTGATGATGCTCTACTTAATCTGAATTTGACCCGAATTTTAGAGTAAAAATTCAAATCCGACCCTACCTGACATAAATAAAATATTTTTTTTATCTTTATTCGATAAAAAAGGGAGTTAATTGAAATAAAACATGTAGAGATGAGGCATTATAATAATTATTCCATTTTTATTATACAAAATAGACATATAATTAAAAAATATATAAAAGATGAGTATTATAATAATTATCCCTAAATATTTAGAATAAAATTAAACTATTATTTTATGTCGGTTGAATATTTTTATCATAAACCTAACTTGACTCAACCCCAAATTATTTTTTGAAAGCCTAATCCTTTCAGATTGGATCAAATGACAATCTCTAAGCTGAGCAAAGGATGATAAATGCATTAACGGTTAACGTCACTAAAAGTACAGGACACTGAAACATGCCAATAACAATATATCATTAGATCGGGTAGTTATACGGTACGGTACGGTTACGGTGCGGCACCAACTAAAAATGTTAAAATGTTATCAGAAGCGATAAAAGTATCCATACATAAAATTAAATTTTGATATTTACCAACAACCGAAAATGTTATCAAACAGTATAATATTTTCAGTTTCATATTTCAAATCTTATAATATTTTCGGTTGATGTCGCATCGTACCAAGCGTATGTTAGACGGGCCCTCATTATATCCAAGCTTGTCAACGGGCAGCCTGGAAATTCTTTACAAATATCTACTCACTCACCACATTACAGGTATAACCCTTTCCCCTTGAAATCACTAAACTCCGACCTTTATTTTTTTCCCCGCAAATATAATTTTAATTAAGAGGTTGAAAATACAACTAAAACTTAAGTGGAATGTATTGTTAAAAACCTTCCTAATCTTATATAAAGAAAAATAGTATATCACAACTAAGTACGAGACTATAATATAAGGAGACCAAAAAATCACAAAAAATGTTTTTTTTGGGGGAAAAAAGCAATGTAGAAAAAGTAACTTTTATATATACTTAAAAATAATGTCTGATGTTTATCATTAGTTTTTGTGGTTCGTTTCATCTGTTGTTTGGCACGATTTTAGTATACCTTAGAGGTCGTTTGATGCTCGTATAGAGATGCTCACGACGCTAGTTTTTTATTTGATTTTTTCGGTGGCCATAGAAAAAATTGATCCCACTCGTTTGATGATTTGTTAGTTGATGTAATCAGAACTGTGCAGCGGAGCAATCTACATGATAGTTGGTTCCCTCACCACTCTTTTTTCATCCCGTAAAGCGTATTGTTTGGCTAGAGACGAGGAGATCATGAAGGTTTCTGGGTTTTGATGGTATGTTAATCTTTATGGAAGTATTTGTTTTTCTTTGCACATTTGAATGAGATTTTTAGTGGACTAATCTCTTTTTTTTTATCTCTTTGATACATTGTTTTTGTAATATCTTTCATGGTGTTTAATAAAATTTAAATGCAATTGTTATAAAATGTGACTTTTTGACCGTGATATTAACCACTTTAAAAATTAAACAATTTAAAAATGTTTTTTCACAATACTTTTCAAAAGCAATGACAAAATGGATAGCTTGCCCTCAGCCCAACTCACCAAGGGAAAAAAAGAACATGCAATCATGTGAGTTGAAACCACAAACACTTGCTTTGATTGTCTCTCTTTGAGACCTTTGTCACAAAACGACGACCAACTTTTCTCAATCTTAAATCGAAACCCAAAAATAAATCACATGATAAAAACATATTGCACACGTGCTATAAATGAGATTTTGATAGTTGTAGTGGGGAATTACCAATTTGTTTTTCTTATGCCAGATTGTAAATTATGTGACCAAAAAGGGAAAAAGTTAGGTCACCCGTTTTTAATTGAAATTAAAAACTTCATACGCCCAAAAGACCAATGCTCTCCCATGTTTCATTTTTCCCCCAAAAATAGTCCCTACAAGCCAAATGGTTTTGTTTTTGGTCATGTGAAAATTATTTCTAATTGCAACTTTCCTTTCTTTCTAACATGTGGGGGATTAGGTCATTGGAAATTTAATGCGTTTAATTGCCTTTGCATTTCTTTTGGTAAACATTTCCTTTGCAAATTTTAGTTCATAAGAAAATGAAGGAGATATTTGTTTGTGAAATGGTATCTACATTTATACCAAGATTAGTAGGTTATCTGTGCTTGCGATTACAACATTGAACATGATTCAAACCATGGAATTCATGAGATTTTTATATAAATTTTCATTTTTCTCTCTCTAAAAAATCATTTTATTGGGATATATTGGACTAGAACAATTCTTTCTGATTGATTGTAGTGTTATAAGATGAATAATTCAATGAGAACCAATTTTATCTGATTGACAGTTAATTCAACTTAATTAAGTCGGTTAGAATCATGGACGAAGTCATGATTAGACAATGATAGGACAAAGTTATCTAGTGGCAAATTCTTATGGACCTAATAAGTATTTAATCCAAAATTTGAGAGGAACAATGTTTATTTTTTTTATTAAACAGAAATATTATATTCTAATATCGAAATTTCGACTCGTATAATATATATGAGCATCTTTAGCCGTTAGCCCAATTAGCGGATCTCAACAAAATGGAGGCTCAAGATTTATCGGTTTCCTCAATAACTCTGTCCCTGATCTCAAAAGATGGTTTTTAAAGACGTCCTCCTTACCACTAAATCAAGGTTCTCATTGGCAGGTGAAATTTTATTCAATTATCAAAATATTTAAATACCATTTAATTTAAAGTTTTGCTATTCGCAGCTCTAAAGCCTATGTTTAAAACTTACAAGATTCCTATAATTAATGTTTATTTTTTTTCAATAGAATCTATTAAGATATAATTAATTGTAGATATATTAAGGGTTTTGTTATACGTAGTTCTAAGGGCTATGTTTAGGGTTAATGGGGTGGGTTTAAGGTTTAAGTTTATGGGGTGAGGTTTTATGGGATGAGTTTATGATATATGATTTATAATTTAGGGTTTATGGGTGAGATAAATGATTTATTGGCGGGATTTAAGGTTTAAGATTTATGAGGTGGAGTTTAAGGTATAGGGTATTCAAATGTCATAAATTTGGTGTTTGTTTTTAGGATAACTAATGAAATAATATTTTTTAACCGAATATTAATTATATCTACAATTAAGCATATTAGTAGATTCTATTAAAAAATAAACATTAATTATAAAAATCTAGTAGGATTTAAACATAGCCCTCAAGACTACGTATAACAAAACCCATTCAATTTAACTTAATTTTTATTTTCTAACGCCATGTCTAAAATAATCATTTTAACTTTTTTACAATATTACAATTTAAATTATCACACAATACTTTTACACATCACTTTTCAAAAATACTTATCAATAATACTTACTAATCTAACAACAACGAAGAATTGAAATATCAACTCAACGGAGTCCAAATTGATAAAAGATGACATTAATATTTTTAACAGACACTTTGATATAAGGATAAGTGTGCCACGTTCGACGAGTACCGATAAGCATCACTAACGATGAGCACCAATTTAATTTATAAAAATTAAAAATCTAAAAGACTCACTATATAATTAAAAATTATTTAAAAATCAAAATATAAATTAATTAAAATACATTATTTTATTTTTAATTTTCTTTTAAACATAATAGATTAAAATACCTACCCCTAAATTACAAAACTCTAATTTTTGTTCATTTGAAATTCAAGCTGCCGCCGCTAGCCTCCTGCTGCCGGCCACATACTCGCCGCCCTTGCGTGACCGCCGCTCCCCACCGATGAACAACATTTAACCGATGAGCACCGTCATTCTCCTTCATTTGAATATCCCCTTCATTTGTATCATAGAGGTGTCCAATATCCATGGCTGGAAATGGCGGCAGGACTTAATGGCAGCCACGCAAGGGGGCGGCAGGGCAGCGGTGGCAACGGCCTGAATTTCAAATGAAAAAAAAAAATATGATTTTGTAATTTAGTGGTAGGTTTTTTATTTAATTATGTTTAAAATAAAATTAAAAATAAAATAATGTATTTTAATTAATTTACTTTTTGATTTTTAAATAATTTATAATCATACAGTGAGTCCTTTAAATTTTTAATCTTTATAAATTGAATTAATGGTGTCATCGGTGCTCAACGTTAGTAGTGCTCGTTGAGCGTTGTAGAATTTTTCTTGATATAATGTATATATTTTCACTCATAAATTAGAAGATGTTAAGTTTTTAAGCATGCTCAATTTCAAAACTTTTGTATATTGTAAGAACGATATGCCAATTGAAGTAAACTCAATCGACTGACGATATTAATATTTTTTGTTTAACCACTGATATTCAACCAAATGGCTAACCAATCTAGATCAGGTGCTATAGAGGCTCGTTTCAGGGTGACCTTTCCAACTTAATCTGCTCCATTCACAACATCAGAATTCGAACTCTAACCTTACTTGAAGAATCTAGTGCCTTGTCCACTTGACCAAATAAATTTCAGTTGTCACTACTGTTAGAAAAATGTAGGAAAATGGTTACTTTGAGCCATATTTCGAATGGGTAAAGGTGGAGATTTGAATAAGTATTCTTTTGGATCTTATTCTACTCCATGAGACCTTTACAACGGTATCTCATATGCTCAAAATGGTTGAGTATTGAATGAGAAATTAATGCTCAAAGTAAGGGAGTTGTGAATTGAATAAAGGAAATGAAACCCTAATATCCCACATAGATGGGATAAATGGAATAGGAAGTGTTTATATACACTTACCCAATTTTTGGTCATTGAATGATTTGAATGGAAATTGTGCCTCGCGTGTAGGGGGTGTGAATACAATCTCATTTAGGTTGGGGCGCACCCGCACGATGTGGATGATGCGAATGTTTGGACCGGCCGGGCCCTTTGTGGTCTTTTGTGGATATTTTACCACTTTGAATTATTTTTTCCTTTTAGATAGCATATCTTTTGTGAATATCCCGAATTTAAAGAAATAATATTCGGTTCCCTTAAATTCGAATATTAAAGAGATAATGCTTGCTATGCACGCAAAATATTCGAAATAAATCAGATGAAGGATATTTTCGGAATATTTTGATTCTCATGTTTAACCTAATTTTCCCTATAAATACATGGCTTCCCTTCAATTTTGAATATATAATTCGAAAAGCTTTCTTCTCTCTAAAACTGCATTGGTTTTCTGTTGATAGTCAAAGGCTCGAGTACTGTTCGTGATTTCTTCAGTAGTGCTATTGACGATCATCCGTTGTTGTATTCTGAAAGACTGACGACTTAAAAACTCAAGCACTGAAGAGTGGTCGAATCCGTCTTAAGAAAACTGCGTTCCAAGCAGGCCTCAACAATCATATTTTCAGTTATTCGAATCTGTTAAATTCTTGTAATTTTAATTTTCGTTTATTATAAATTTATTTCAAATTTAACTTTCATGGTCCAACAACTACACCAATACAAGTTTAATTGACGGAACTAAAGTTACTATTCAACTCATTTATATTCTCATTTATAATTTGCTAATAGTTGGTAACAATCCAATGTCACATTCAATTAGGTAATAATTCAATGTCACATTCAATTTTGGATTGACACTTTTTTGTTTTGTTATATCATTATATGGTCCAAAATCTTTACATTCTCCTTTTATTTTTTTTCACGAGACTGATTTTTCTTATTTGCCAGAATAGAAAAAAGAAAATGATAAATGATAGCGCCCCCATATGGGATCCTATGGCCTTAATTAAGTTTGAAATAAATGTGATCACATGTCTTTAAATTTTGTTTTTCTATCTTGCCGCTCACGGCAAGTTTTCAAATACTTAAAGTTAAGTATTGAGGTAAAATTTCAATCATTGTAATTGCTACAAAATATTTTTTAACGGGGCAAGAAATTAAATTTTATTAAAAATAATAATAATACAAACAAATACATTACACCTAAATTATAAAAGAATAACATTAGAGATTAAGTTTATAAGAAAAAAATTAAAGTATGAAAATTAAAATATGTAACTCAAAAGGCGTGAAAAAAAGATTGAACCTTTCTTTAAATGCGTAATCCAGCAATTATCATAGAAATATATTTATTTTTTCTAACTAGACATTATGTTAATGTATGAATGGAGATCGAAAAAATCAATCTTATAGATTGTTCCGCTAATAGTTTTGACTATGTCCACAAACTACCACAAAAGGAGATATGATCATATTAGACAATAGACCTTCCCATATCAGAGGTCGTAATGATTGCTACACAAACATTAAACTACCACAAAAAATATGCAAAAATTTATGTCACAAGACAGATAAAAAACGTGGCAGATGAACAAACACTCACACTTGTAAAAAAAATATATGCATATTGTATAAAATTAAAAAAATTGTTTAAATTGGAATCAATTACTCAATCAGTATCATAACATTATAAATATTTAATATTAAATTTAAACAAAAACTTAAACAACTATACTTGAAAAAATTAAAATAAAATTTATATGATAAAATAAAACTCAACTAACATAAAATTGTATACTCAACTCGATTAAATACTCATAAAAAATTTATAATATAGAACTCTAAACAAAATATAAATATAATGCCAAATCTAAAACTATTTGTACAAGTACAACAAGACCCCAAGACCAATAAATATCAAACAAAGAAATTAAAAAGATAAATTATTGTTTCTTATTTTTATTTTGAAAAAAGAGCTACCCGTTATGTCTGACTTTTAAAGCACGTGAGATTATTACAAGGAATATCAAAAGAAGCTAGCTGGAAGGCCAAACCAACAAACAAATCAGGAAGACTCTGGATTTATGTATTTACCATACAATTTCTTCATAAAAACAACCCCCGCATTAAAAAAAAAAGAAGAAGCAAAGATCTTCCGTAACTGTTTGTATTTTTTATTATATATATAATATATGCCCCCATTTTCTTCTTCAATCTCCCCCTCTCCGATATTATCAGTTTCTTCTTCTCCACGAAAAAAAACCCTAATAAAAAGGTTAATTTTCTCCTTTGTTCATCATCATATATTATAATGAAGATGAGACGAAACTGCAACTTGGAACTTCGGCTCCTTCCTTCTGGTTTGTCCGGCGACCGCCGCGACATGTATGTACTTCCCACCCCTTGGTGTCGGTATACATTGGGTGCAATTCATGATATTATGTGTTATTTATTGATTTTGTTCTTAATGATTTAAGGGTGGAAGGGAGTAGTGAAATCCCAGAAAACCAACAGCAACAGCTGACGATCTTCTACAATGGAAGAGTCTGCGTTTGTGATGTTACAGAGCTCCAGGTAATTCATTTTGATGTTCATTGGTACATTACAATTTGGGGAGGGGATGTTGTAAATAGGGTTCTAATCATGGACGAACGCGTGATTTTATGTAAAGTGGTACGAACTGCTGTGGAATTTTAGGGGCGTGAAATTACAAATTTTTAAGGGTATCAACGTAGATCGTTGATAGAAAATACATAAACTATATGAAAAATCGAAACTTTTCAGGGAGTGTGACTGCTTCCTAACATCCATCGATCCATACATGGTTTGAATTCTGGTTTGTTTTGGTTAATGATAAGCTTTGTGCATGGGGTTGCGCAGGCAAGAGCCATTCTAATGATTGCAAACCGAGAAACGGATGAAAAATTAAGAACTCCGGCGTCGGGATCGGAACCAGCTTCACCAGCGTTACAATCTCCGATTGATAGCCCAAATACCGGACTTTCCACAGGCATGAGGAGATCGCTTCAACGGTTCCTTCAAAAACGAAAGAATCGAATCCAAACTACCTCTCCTTACCATTAATATATGGTGTATATTATCTTCTCACTGTCGATATATCTATGTGTCTTTACACTGTGGGATTGGCTGCACGCCACCCTACATGTTTTTGTTTACATGGAGGGATTATGGAACATCTAAACGTGAAATGGGGGAAAAGAAAAAGGCAAAGAAATATGTTTAGATCAATCTTTTGGATGAAATGTATCTCATTATATGTTTTAAGCTAGTGCAACATTTTTTAAACCAAGAACTCGTGTTAGTTTAATAGTAGTCTAACAAGACTAATCTTTTTCAGTGTTTATGATGATCTCTTCTGATAATGCCGCTTTCAAGATTCAAACATGAATTTTCCCGTTAAGAGTATGCCATACTTATGACTTCAAGCCCCACTTGTTAGTGGTTAGAGTAAGATTTATCATAGTTCCATGCATGTGTGTAGGGTTCCAGTTTCAGGGTAAAGTTGGGAAGGTTTATTCTCACAATTGAAATGGGCAATGGGTTTGGTTTTTTAAACCCAAACCAAGGCTCGATCCAGCCCACTTCGGCTCGAGTTCACTCCTTTGTTGAACAGGCTTGGCCATGTGTGTATGCAAATCAACATTTTTGCACCATTTATTGATAACCAAGCATGCATTTCTCCTTATCCACAAAAATGAGTTGAAAAATCGAAACAGCTTTTCAGTTCAACCCTTAAACGAAGCTTGCACAAGCATGGAGATGTTGGCTTCTTCTCTACACACGCCCCCATCTCCATTGCCAACCACAACAACTCCTTCATTTGAAACTCCATGTAAGACTTTAGTTTCTACAAGGAGAAGAGCCATTGTCTCTGCTTCAACTGCTGCAATGGCTTCTTTGCTCCAATTATCAAATCCCATTTCTCTTTTATGTTCTGCCGTCGCCCTGCAACCACAACAACTGGAACTTGACCAAGAAGAAGATAGACTTGTTCATCTGTTTCAGGAAACTTCACCCTCGGTTGTGTTTATTGAAGACCAAGAGTTTGCTAAAATCCCAAAGGGTTCTGAGGAGGAAGATGCCAAAGTTCAAGGGACAGGTTCAGGCTTCATATGGGACAAGTTTGGTCATATTGTGACCAATTACCATGTTGTAGATAAATTGGCTACCGACCAAACCGGGCTGCAACGTTGTAAGGTGTTTCTAGTTGATGCTAGGGGGACTAGCTTTTACAGACAAGGGAAACTTGTTGGCATTGATCCAGCCAATGATTTAGCCGTTTTAAAGGTGTCTCTTAATGATCAATGCTAAGGGTGGTTGCTTTCTTTTTGTATGACTGAACGATTGAATTAGTTTTGATGCATGGTTTGATATAATTTCCACCCCACCTGCAGGTTGATGCTGAGGGCTATGAACTAAAACCGGTTGTAATCGGCACTTCTCGGGGCTTACGTGTAGGACAGAGCTGTTTCGCCATTGGAAATCCCTTCGGATATGAGAATACTTTAACGACAGGGGTAAATTACTCATAGTGCCTACATAAGTTGTCATTTCTATTAGTTTGTTTCAATGCAACTTTCAACTTGTTGCTTATCTGCAGGTGGTTAGTGGATTAGGCAGAGAGATACCTTCCCCAAATGGCAGGGCTATTCGAGGAGCAATTCAAACAGATGCCGCCATTAATTCGGGTTAATATTAGATGGATTTCATTTGTTGGTATATTATCCTTCTCTTGAAGATCAGCTGTGACATACCCTATATGTCTGTGTGCAGGCAACTCAGGCGGGCCGTTGATCGATTCCTATGGTCATGTCATCGGGGTTAATACCGCAACTTTCACTCGAAAAGGTAAGGTGATCACATGTTTAGTCCTTTTGGTATGAAGAACAGGGATGGAATGTCTTTGTTTTCCCTTTCTGCAAAGAAAACAGTTGATTCGATTATAAAGTTCTCATAATGTGCTTGCAGGGACAGGAATATCATCTGGTGTGAACTTTGCGATACCAATCGACACAGTCGTGCGAATGGTACCTTACCTTATTGTATACGGAACCCCATATAGCAACAGGTTTTGACCCAATATAATCTTCTGTAATCAAACAAATACTTCCAAGTTCCAAGTACTATGAGTTTGATATGTTTTTGGCCTGAAAAAGATTCATATGTTCTGTAAATAGCTCTGGAGTCTGGACATCCTTCTGTAATACAATTTGGTTCAAGCAATTGGGAAGGCGTTTCGATTTTACAATGCAATGTGTATGTATGGCATGACATTTAGCCACACTAAAATATCACCTACAAGTTTTCATGAATGCTGCTGAGAACTTACATGATATCTTATACCGGTGCATCCATGTATGTTACTTGTGTCCGACAAGACCTGACTCAAAATCAACGCTGTGAGATTACCGGGAGAAGAAACCAGACTCGAAGCCAAGCATTCATACAATGACTGGACTCCTTTATATAATTTTAGCCTGTCAAAGAAGAATATCATACAGATTATGTAAATGCAGGTTATGTGAACCCTATAGTGCAATCTACATGCCGGAGATACGACAAGAGGACAGGATGAAAACGAGACCAAGGCCTCGTTGCTCCATCGAAGATGGAGAGGACCGACTGGTGCGACGGTTCCCCTACTTCTTGTTCCATCCCACTGCACTTTAACAGTAGGATTATGAGACTTTATACATGGTGAAACTCAAACTTAGGTATTTGAAAACTCAAACCTCAGCTTTTATCAACTGTCAAAGTCTCATTATCCTACTATATAGAGATTTCTAAATGTGAAAACAATGAAATTTCTACTTTCTTTCAACAAATAAAATTAATACATTCAAGTTTTATGTACCATTTATCTCATCTTATAACAATCTTGAGATATTCTAATAACACCTTCATAATTATAAATTTTTATATTTGAATCATGTTGATGTAATGTTTTATGTTATAATCCTATTTAAAGTAAGGGTAATTATATCATGCACTGACGGTGAAAATATTTTATTTCCACAAGCATCCTAATTTTAGGGGTTAAAAATTCTATTTAGGGTTCATAGTTTAGGGGTTTAGGTTTTTGTGCTTAGAATTTATGGATTGTGGTTTGAATTTAGATTTTAAGGTTAGGAGTTATATGTAAAACCCTAAACCCTACTACTAAACTCTAAATTCTAACCACATACTTTAAATCTAAACTCCTAAACTATAAACCCTAAACTAGATCCATAATCTTAAAATTAAAGCGTTTGTGGAAACAAAATATTTCTACCTCCAGTACATCATATATTTTCCTTTAAAGTAAATATTGTATCAAAATGTAAAGTTATTTATATACATTTTAATATATTACTATTAACTTATTTATACAAATTCTCACAAGATTTATATTACTTTTCATCATATATAACATTTCTTTGTAGGACATGTTATTATCTCTATGTTTGCCAATATCTTCCTTGTAGGACATCTCAATTGTGTGTCATTTTCCTAATCATTTCCCTTTGTTGTTAACTAAGAATTAGATTAGTTGATCTAAAAGATAAAAAAATAGTTGATGGAACGTTCGATACTAATATATGTCTGATATAGGAATGTGAGCGGGAGTTTTGCGGGCATTCGCCCCACTTCACATTTAATTAAGAATGGATGGTTATAGATTCTGCGGGTGGCAGGGATGAAGATAAAATCTAGATTTGCTGTGGGTGGCGGGGCAGTCGTGAATATGACTTTATACCCTCCCTATCCTCATCCACCCCGCTCCATCTCCACTCGCCCCACATCATCTCCACCCACCCCGCATCATTCCAACCCATCATAATAGATTTTATAACATGTTATTATAAATATTTTTAAAAATATTTTTAAAAAATATAATTAGTTTGAGATTATTCATATTAAATATATAAATATTTTTAAAATATCAGTTTGGATATAAGTCAAATTTAAAGTGATTCATATTGACTTCTACCGAAAAATGGTGAGGCTTTAATGTGTACTCAAAATTGGATTTGAGTGATATTAAAGGTAACTTATTATTTTAAATTTATTTATAAAGTAATAACATATAATTTTACATTAAACTTATTTGTTAAATAGAAGTGCAAGTTACTCATAAGGAAGTTTACATATCCAGGTTCAGGTGACGTTCAAAAGATATCATGCTCACAATTGATAGAAGAATTAGAATATGAATGTGATATCGAAACAATCAAGTTACATGAATGTCATGTATTGATTGATATTAAAAATTTGGGAAAACAACCCCAGTGACCACCCAACTATTGCCCGCGACTTGTTTTGACCACCCAACTAAAAAAATTTAAAATTTGACCACCAAACTATTTAAATAGACATATTTTGACCACCGACCGTTAAAAGCTAACGGAAAGTTTTATTTTTTAATATATTTATTTTCCTCCAATTGAAAGGAAAATTAAAAAATAAAGGGAAATGCTTGGCATGGGGTTTGAACCCACAACCTCATGGGTAAAACCCCATGACTCTACCACACCAATCCAGTCTTACTAAAACAAATTGCACTAGTTTTTATATATCTTATAATGCAGTAAATGCTAGGGAATAAATATTAAAAATGGTTGCAAGGGGACTCGAACCTAAATCACTTGGGATGTGTAAAACTATACAAACCTTTTAACCAATTTAAATATAAATATATTTAACGTATAGTTAAAGCAAGATTTAAAATGAAATTAGATATATGATTTTTATATTTTTAAACTAAATTGAATATATTTCTTTTTTACATTTATTTTAATAATTTCATATATATAGTTTAAAAATAAATGAAATTATATATATGAAATTATTAAAATAAATGTGAAAAAGAAAATATTTAATTTAGTTTAAAAATATAAAAATCATATATTTAATTTTATTTTAAATTTTGCTTTAACTATACGTTAAATATATTTAAAATATATTAATATTTAAATTAATTATTTGAATTGGTTAAGTGGTTTGTATGGTTTTATACATTCAAAGTGATTTAGGTTTGAGTCCCCTTGTAACCATTTTTAATTCTTTTTTCCCTAGCATTTACTGCATTATAAGATATATAAAAGCTGGTGCAATTCATTTTATTAAGATTGGATTGGTTGATTAATTATATTTATTTAAATTAAAATTAGGACTAAATTGATATAATAGGTAACTAACGAGGACTAAATGTGTAATTATACAAATTTTACTTTAACTGTCATGCCACCTTTCCGTTAGCTTTTAACGGCCGGTGGTTAAAATAGATCTATTTAAACAGTTGGGTGGTCAAATTTTGAATTTTTTTAGTTAGGTGGTCAAAACAGATCGCAGGCAATAGTTGGGTGGTCACTGAGATAATTTTCCCAAAAAAATTACATTTAAAGACATTTATGATGTATTTGAGACATTATTTTTATCTAGAATTTTGTAAGTACTTTATTTTTTAAAATTTTAAAATTCGTATTAAATTTATATTTTAATTTACCAATTAAAGGATTTAAAAACTTATTATGATTATTTGTTAAATTGTGATAGTTAAAATAATGTCACATATGGTGGGAGTCTAAATGACATATATTTCTTATTTTTTCGTAACAATTTGGTATAAATTTATTTAATTATTACTTATAAATATATTATATGAAGTAGATCATGAGACGCGTATAAAAAGAATTAGGTGGGTCTAAGAATCACGTGGTGGTGGGGTGAGGATGGTTTTAACCTTGTGGGTCGCGTGGCAGGGATGGTCTTAAATTTACATTCGCAGCCGGTTGTGGAGCAGAGAGTGAAAATTTTTGACAAAAATAGATACGGAAAGAGCATCTTTCGCACCCACCCCGCCCAATTGACATTCTTAGTCTGGTACAAGTATATTCAAAATATTTTTATATAAAATTTTATTTTTGTATTTATGTTTCTTGCTCACTGTTTGGTTAGGGGACATGAGGGAGACAAAATATTGCAGAATCCTGGGTGGTTATGTAATAATTTATAAAAACAAAAAACAGCATGTTGTGTATGGTATTGTTGCATGAACCTTACTTGGACCTTGAAGACTAGGGCATACATTGTTAGGTTAATACATTGTTTAGACATTATTGTTTAAACCCATGCTTAGTTGGACTCTCACGATATTTACCCAAAAAAATAATTAGGTGGAACACTTGTTGGGAAAAGCTTCCTTGTTCTCTGCTCATCAAAAAAAAAAAAAAAATAGAACACATTAATATTTGATTTTATCATTATTCGAACATAATATATTTTGGATGTGAGCACCTATCAATATAGAAAAAAATCATCTGAGAGTTTAAAATAAGGTTAAATCAATAAAATAATTAAATAATCGCTAACTAAAGAAGCAACACAATTCAAACTTTAAAAAAAAATAAACGTATTACAGAAACAAATAAAAACATCCATCATTTTCATAAAAAAATTTATTAAACAAAACCAAAACCTAGAAGGATGGGAAAAAGGTGAAAGTGGAAGGAGAAATAGAGATGGAATGAATCAATAACAATAGCGAATTTTCGTTCTGTCTTTGACAATAGTGACTAAATTTATTAATTTTGATCCATAAAAAAAGTAAATTTAATAGTATTGGCCGACAAGATATTTATAGTCCCTATTTTAGTTCTTTGTTATAGTGATGTTTACTAACTTTATGCTTATGTTATTATATATATTTTTTCTAATGATTATGCCTAAAATGCTCTTTAATTTTTTTTTTTTGTTGAAAGACTAAAATGCTCTTTAAAGTTGTACATGGATGGGTCATGAACAAAGATGTTAATGGACCGAGAAAGATTTGATTGTGTTTGGGGCCTCTTTGTGGCGGGTTGCAATGGAGGGACTAAGATAAAATTATGGGGAGTTAAATAGTTTAATTTCAAAATTAAAAAGGACTTAAGAGGTATTTAAGCAAAATAATGAGGGTGAGTAATCTCAAAATTATATATGAGGACCTAAAAACAATTAAATAAAAAAGAGTTGGAGACATGACATTTTAATTAGTCTCAAAACTGAAAAGAAACTGGAAAATGGGGTAAAACTAAGAAAATTGGATGACTTAATTTGACTAATCTCAAAATTAATAGGGAGCTTAAAAATAATTGGAAAAAACTTTAATTTTAGGGGTTAGAATTGTAGTTTAGGGTTTAAATTTTAGGGTTTAGGAGTTAAGGTGTAAGTGTTAGGAATTTAAGATTTGTATTTTGTAAGGCAAAAATACAGACATGTGTAAAATATTTTTTACAAAGACTGTATATTAAAGTTTTACCCAAAATAATTACATTATAAAAGTTGGGATAGTGCCCCTCCCACCATCAACTTTGTTATGTTTCTCGCATGTTGTATTATAGTATGGATCGAATTTTATTTGACAAGTCATCTGCAAAACAAAGATGAAAAAAGAGAGTTAGATCTTGTGCTCTAAGACATTTCCGATTATTAGTTCAATGTTTTAATGAAATTAGAGTAAAGGAAGACAAAATTTAAGAAAACGAGTTTAAGTGAGAGGTCATACTTGATGTAAGGCTAAAGTTTAATATTTATAACCGATTCTTAAACTGCCATTTCGGTGTTTAAATCTATCGATAGATAATAATTAATTAATGTGATTCCTCTTATTTATTAGAATCGTTATCGATTTATTATTCAAACACATTTATTAAGTTGTTGGAATCTTCTTTTGTTAGTGAAGGTGAATCCATATTGCACCATGTAACATTTATATGTTAACAAATAGTTTTTTGCTTGAGCTTAATAAAGAAGGACCAACCAAATAATTTGCAATGATTTTCATTTTTTTCTACCAAAAATCAATGAATTCATTGGTTCATTGATGTTAGATAGTGATAGCATTGCCTTGGCCATTTATGGTGTGCAAATATACAAAGTGATAGCATTGTCATGGCCACCGCCACCATTAATAATGAATTTAAGTTGCAGTTCCCACTCTTCCATGATTGAGGTGAGGTAGGTAAGTGTCACTGATTCGCCTACACGTGCCTGAACAGAGTTATGAGAGGGTTGAAATAATAAATTTTTAAAAAATTATTAAATATTTAGACTCAAAATTTAAAAGATAAATTTTAATTTGTCTAATATATGACTAAAAAATTTTGAAAACACGAACTCGTTTTTTTTTAATTCAGCCTCTACTTTATTAAATATTTAATAAATCCCTATATCTTTTAATTTAAATACTTATTTAACACTATTAAACCAATATTTATCAAATATATGAAATCTTCAACAGAAATCCAAACCTGTTTTGGCCCCAAGAAAGCTCGTCTCTACGCACAATGCATTGGCTTTTGCTTCCTACGTGTTCTCGTTTGATACTCTTAAAAAAAGAATTCTAAATACATTTGTAGATCGATAGATGTTTGGTTCGACTGTTTTTGTTTTATTTTTGCATAACAATTAATATATAATTTATTAGCTGATTATCTCTGTAATAATGTATTGTGCTCCCTCTAAGAGTATTTAATATTAAAAGGATAAATTCTTTTTTTTCAATGCAAATAAGATTTTACAATTATTTTTGTTTTATTTAACACTATTAAACCAATATTTATTTTTGTTTTATTTTTGCATAACAGTTAATATCTAATAAGCATGGATCTAAATTAAACTATACCTTTACAATTATTTCTATAAGAATTTTGGTGACACAAAAATGTGAGCTACCTGACATTGACAGAAATTAATACAAAACAATACATGATGATGATACTGGAAAATGAATGCCTAATTAAGCCCATAATTTCGCTTCATCTTATAGGGTTGAGGGCACCATTTTTTTTATAGGAGAAAGGAAAGAAATTGTTTGAAATAAAATTTACAATTTAAAGTAGATTAAAATTGCTAACAAGTGTTGGTGCAATAGTAAAACCCATTATATTCTTAAGGAGAGAATTTGTGTTTAAATTTTAGAGACGATATTGTTGGGAGAGAAAGTAAAAAATCTCGAATATGGACCATAAAATAGACATAGAATATACAAAAAAATTAAAGTAATATTTTTATCAATATATTACTAGTTTGACTTATTATTGTTTTTCTTATAATGAATTACTGCGAATATTATGAATTAAGTAAAAGCTTTAAATTATTTGAACGATAAATCTAAAATAAAAATTATCGTATAATTTTCCAAAAAAAGGTATTAGGGGACCTTACAAGAATTTGTGAATTATATGGTCAACTAGTAGTAGCTAATCTACACCATTACAAAGAACAAAAGATAATTAGTGAATTAAATACCGAGTTAAGTATGTTTTAAATTTAATTTATATAGAACTCGTAGAGTGGTCCCGGTGGTAAAGGATGATGTATTTCATCCATGTGACTTGAGTTCGAGCATTATGTGTCTACGGTGTGTGTACATTATTATAGGGCTAAGAAAATTAAACAAATACTACCTTATAATCACATCAACATATTCAAAAATGTGACTTAACAATTAAACCAATGCCCGTAATCAGAATTAAATAAAAATTTTAAAAATAACATTTAATTCTTAAAAGTCATGGGTTTGAATGAACTTATTTGAGCATAATTACTAAGGGACTTAAAGTTTAAAATTATATTAAGAAATATACCAAAAGGAATTTTTAAAATATAATAATATATTGTTAAATATTCTTGTATTTATATCTACTGAATTTTATTTGGGTTGAATCTATAATTGTTACAATGTACACGAATTTGTAAGTTTGAATACAAATGTTTATTATTCTATTTTCAAAAATGTATATTACTATTTCCAATAAAATATATATATATATATATATATAATACTCTTTAATTTATAAGCAGGGAGAAACCTGTTTAAGTTGGATGTTTTCTCGTGATGACAATAATGTTAATTTTTGTGAAATAAGTTAGGTTATTTTATAGGCATAAAGCTAAAAAAAGCTCAAACGTTTGACTAAATAATTATTTTGCTCATAATTTTTTTGAGCAATTCAACCCTTAATATCTTATTTTGGGTTAAAACGGCCTTTTTGCGGATGAAGTCTGTCAATCAACTGATGGTAAATAACTTGAAATGACGGGACAAACTTATATGACATCGCACGCTGACATGACAATATTATATAGACAAATAAGTTAACTTAAAAAATGTTATTTCAGTCAAAAATACTTATATAAAATATAAAATATTTTTTTTACTAACTTATCATTTTGTCAAGCCATTACAAACTGTTTATCGTCAATTTTCATTCGTAGATAGGTCATTTTGACCCAAAATAAAACGTTAAAAATTAAATTATTCTAAAAATTAAAATGGCTAAAATGATTATTTAATAAAACGTTATGATATATTTTTACTTTATCCCTTTATATATATAGTTTTACAAGACATGTACGGAACGTTCACGGTATTTCGTTTTCTTCAAAGGTCTAAAAGTAAGACGAGTTGAGTTTTCCAATTATTTGCAAACACATGCCACAACGTGTGGGTCTTTACTCTCTATTGATTCCATTTTTTTAATGATCGAAGATCAGATCTAAAGTGTAAGCAACAATGCACAATTGCACATGAACATTAACATCATATTTAAGCCTCAAGATAAAGATAAAGATGAAGATAAGATATCATCTCCTTTTTTTTAAAAAAAGAAATTGTTAGGTATAATCATTGATATTCAATTTATTCATTGATTAATTCGAAATAGATATTACATGATTTATTATGAGACAATCCTTCGTATTCAGTTTTCTCTATTCGTAATGTCAAGATTTGAACCCATAATATTACATAAAAGATCTAACGTTGCATCATGTTATACCAATTGTTAGTCTATTAATATCTGATATGAATTCTGATGATTATATAAAAAAATAAGGCTTAAGGGTCTAAGAAGCCCTTGATTTAAAAAAAAAAAACCAACAGAGTCCCTAAACTTTTTTTCATCCAATTAAGCCATTGAACCAAGAAATTGAATCAATTACGCTCTTTGACCAATTTTAACCATTAAATATTGACAGTTTTTTTCTTTTGATATTACTGGCACATGATACACTACAGTTCTATCATGTTGCATTTTTAAATTTTATAAGCTTTTTATAGAATTTTTAGCACTTTTAACCAATTTTTTAAATAAAATAAAATTTTGGTTTATATGTCAAGTGGAAACATTGTGACACGACACACTACACAAACAGATAAAAACTGTCAAGATTTAATGGTCAAAATTGGCCAAAGGACTTAATTGATTCGATTTATTGATTTAAAGACTTAATTTATTTAATTTATTAGTTTAAAGACTTTTGAGTGCAAAAAAAATTCAAGAACTTAATTATATTTTTTTCTAAAGTTCTAGTACTTCTCAAGCCAAAAAAACAAAGGTTCCAAAGTGTAACCAAATAAAATTTTAACTATTTTTTAAGGTAGTTCATACTTCATATTGATAAGATATCAAATTCCAACTCATCAATCTGAATATAGTTATATAGTTTATGTTTAATATTTTTTTTTAAAATTGCCACAAATTATTGATTAAAGTAAACTAATAACATGTTGTACTATGATGATAATTAGCAAACCCAAATCTAAATCCAACTCATCAAATTCTATACAAAATGTCATTAATTCCATCAATATATCTTAATTATTCAATTATTAACATGCCACCTAATCCTTAGCTCAAGTGCAAAAAAATGCATGCAAATTCTCAAATGAAAGCTTTTCTAATTATATTTTAATCTTATGTTGCATAATACAAAAATAATAGTCTTCCTTTTAAATTGAACTTTCCTGCCCTCCCAATTTTTCATGACTTTGCTCTGACTAATCTGGCCCGACCCATGTCGCATGCTTAGTTTTGGTGGGTGAATTTTCCAGCAGAATTTTTTTGCATACACAATATCTCGAATTTAAAATTTGCTTAAGTGATATCAAACTGCTTACCACTTGACTAACTTCGTTGGTTGGATATATATCATTTTAAACCTAGTAATTAGTATTATAACAATTTATACCATATATGATATTTTTCTCGATTTTTGCTAGGTTTGATTCTTGAAATATATCGTCATATTTTTGGAAACATATGTAAATAGTGTCTACTTGCTAAATTAGGTTTTTTTAGCTGTTGAGGATGCTTTAACTAATTAACTTGTTAACGTCGAAATTAAAACATTTTTATTATCATTTTTTTGGGAACATTACTAGATTTTCTTTTCTCCGTAAGAATTTCCATTTATATCTCAAGGTGCTATTTGTTTATATAAAACATATAATAATTCAGATTTAATACTATAAAAGAATATTATAAAGATGAATCTTTTAATTTAATTTACTCTATTTATACTATCAGAATTTGAACCCATAACATTATAATTTTAATATCAAATAATACATTAATTGATCTAACCCGAAATAAGTTAATTATTGAATTACACGTGTATGTGTCTACAATAGATATGATTGTTTTCTGAAAGAGAAATACATATGATTGTAACGAACTATTTTAAACAAATAAATACATGTACAATATGAATAATATAAAATTGAAATAAAATAGTTTAATATGTCATTAAAAGATAATCATTTTTTCATAAAAAGGGACAATTAATTAAACATATATATATATCATTTAAAAATAAATTGAATATTTGAAAACATTATTTAGATAATTAATTATTTTCAATTAAGTTATTTATAGTAAAATTAAATTACAAATCTAACACTATAAATCTATTTCTTTTAATTTATACTAATTTAGTGATACCAAATTTAATCCCACTTTAAAATATACGTTACAAATATTTGCTAGAAATATACGTTAATAATATTTATAAAAAAATGTGTCTAGTTCTTAAGTATTGACTTTTATTTGTACAAAAATTATAGAAAATTACGGATAATTTTACTCCAATAATGCACTTGGAAAATAAAGTTCAACGATTATTTGGTGTACTAAAAATGAATTTATAGTAATCTTATAAATGTAGGTATGACGGCTTTTTATAAAATTTTTATCTAATATCAACGGAAAGAGAAGACAACTTTTATCATGCAATGTTGATTGTAAAAACACCCTAAAACGAACAATTAATTAGTTTTGCACCCCGTTTCAACTATTTTTTTAACAACGACATACGGGAAAAAAATGCCAAAATTACGGAAAGACAAATTTTATGCTCATATTTATTAAAAAGATGCACAAAAGAAGAAAAACGTATTTTAAGACAGCAATGGATGCAAATTCTCCTCCATCCCCGTTATGGTGGCTCCTCTTCTATTTTTGGTCTAACTATGGTTTAGTCCTTTTATTACGTCGAAATTTCTATTTTAGTTTAATATAATTTGACCTTTTTAATTTTATACTGTTATTTTCAAGTCAAATTTAACAACAACATTAGCTATTATTTAAGTGGTGAAATTGGTTTTTTTAATTATTCGGTCATATCATCAAGGTGATTTTGAAATTCAATTAATCATGTTTCACCAATAATAAGTGGAAAATCAAATCATAGCAAATTAAAATAAAGGGATTAAGTCCTAATTTCCAAAATAATGGAGGGGTTAAAATTTTAATTAAACTTTTTCTTCTTTTTATCACGTTTCTTAGTCGTGTACTATTCGAAAGATGAAGATTTAGTCATTGTAATCATTTCTATCATTTTTTGATAATCCTACCTCTACTTCTACCTAGAGGGGAAGACTTTAGGGGAAGAAAATGCCCATGTTGGATCTTGAACCCGAAATTTAAAGGAGGGGAAGGGAGCAAGTGAGCAGCTCAGACCAACCGGCCATCAACGCTTGCTCCTATAATAATTTAAATTATCAATTATGACTCAAATAATAATTGTTAAATTATTTAAGTCAAATTCTACTATTAGCTCCTATAATATAAGTAAGACGGAGATTCAGTTCATATTCTTCAATTTAGTCATTTAAGTCCCCAAAATTTAATCATGTTATAGGTGTGTTGTTTGGGTCAATATTAAAGTCTCAAAATTAAAGAGTGTTTGAATTAAAACTGACCAAATCGGAGTACAATGACTAAATTCATAATTTAATGCATTGAATAGGGACTAATACATGAAATTAACCACTTTTCTCTCTCCCCCAGATCTATATATCATAAGTGATCACTTTCTTCACAAACAAAATAATTTCAAGAAGGGGGAAAATGGGTTCATTTCGTTCAGATCCGGTTCACAGAATCCATCCCGAGCCGATCGATCACTTCGACCGGCTCCCGGACTCTATTCTCCTCTTGGTCTTCAACAAGATCGGCGACGTTAAAGCTCTCGGCCGATGCTGCGTCGTTTCGCGCCGTTTCCATTCCCTTGTCCCGCAAGTCGAAAACGTCGTCGTTCGTGTCGATTGCGTCATCTCCGACGACGATTGTTCCCCATCTTCTTCTTCCTACGACAAGTCACGCTCCGCCGGTCCGATTTCTAACCTCTTCCGGTTCCTTTTAGGGGGCATTGTCAAACCGTTCCAAGCTTTGGCTCAATTTCTCGGTCCAAAACGGTCCGCTCTCAATGGAACCCTCAACACCCGTTCGTCTTCTTCTTCCTTATCTATTGGTCCTGTTGGTCCCGGTTCTGATGTTAATGATGGGGAAATGGAGCAAGGTGGGGTGACCCATCATTCTCCGACCCAGGTACTTAGAAATTTAAACGAGATTCGTTTCCTACGCATCGAATTACCCAGCGGCGAGTTAGGGATCGATGACGGGGTTCTTTTGAGATGGAGAGCCGATTTCGGGTCAACCCTTGATAGCTGCGTCATCCTCGGAGCTGCTTCCGTTACTAAAAACGTAAATTTTCCGGTAACGGAGTGTGGGAACGATGGGTTTTGCCCCAATAATAGCATCGCCAACGTTGATGATAATGGGAGTATTCCCGAGTCGTTTTATACCAACGGAGGCTTGAAATTAAGGGTCGTTTGGACGATCAGCTCGTTGATCGCTGCATCGGCGAGGCATTATTTGCTTCAACCGATAATTGCAGAGCATAAGACGCTTGATAGCTTGGTTTTAACCGATGCGGATGGACAAGGGGTGCTTTGTATGAACAGAGATCAGCTTGAGGAGTTGAGAGTGAAGCCATTGTCGGCTTCTTCTGCTTCGAAAAGGACGTTGGTGCCAGCTCTGAATATGAGGCTTTGGTATGCTCCTCAGTTGGAATTGCCTGATGGGGTTGTTTTGAAAGGTGCTACTTTGGTTGCTATTAGGCCAAGTGAACAATCTGCTTCAAAGAAAGAAATTTCTGATGCTTCTTGGTTGTCAACTGCTTTTGAAGAGCCTTATGGGACTGCAGCTAAGATGCTTGTTAAGAGAAAGACTTACTGTTTGGAGATGAACTCGTTTTGATGTCTGGTTCCTTATCTTTGAAGGTAAAAAAAAAAAAGTACTTGAATGCTTGCTATATTTGTTGGTGTTGATTAATTTGTTAGAAAAAAATGTTTTCATGTTCGAATTGTTTATAATAGTTTGGAAATTATTTCAATTCTTCATGTAATTTGATTCTGTGTTTGGTTAATAGGCACGCAGGCTCTTAGTAGGCATTCACTTGTTCACTATTAGACCATTTATAGTTACATAGTTTTTAAGTGATGAATATGCTCTTGATGTCGTTTGGCAATGCATATGTGTAAAGCTCAAAATATTTTGTTTCATGATCATATTGATTTGTATAATTTTTTTATGAAATCTTTGGTGGTGAATGGGGATTTAGATTTTAATTTTCATTCGAGATGAAAAAAAAACTTTCACTTCCAATAGGTTGCATTGCATCCCTGCCATTCTTTAGTCTGTTTTTATCCTCAGATTACCTTTTTTATGTATGCATCTTCTATGAATGTAAAGTTCATTTCGAGATCATTTGGCCCCTTTACAGGGAGAGATGTCGAGCACAAATGGTCAAGGGGAAGAAAGGATAGCATACTTTTCTAAAGCTGACGATCAAACAACAATTTTGTTACGTGTTGTAGCTTAATCTCGCTGCAGTGTCTTGTGAAGCTAAACCCTGCTTTGGACCGCCATTGAAAGCAATCCATGCTTGTTGATAATGCACTGGCAAGTGTTTCAGCTTTTGTGCTTCAACTGATAGCCAAAATGCATCTGCTGGTTGTTTTTAGTTTAAGGCATATGCTTGTTAGAGTGCACAACTGCAACTAGATCGATGTTGTAAGAGCATGTTCTTTTAGTCCTTTACTTTTTTCATCTGTAATCCCTCTATATGTGAATATTGTAGGTATGAAGGTGTCATGCTTTATGTTACATATACTTACGAAATTAATCATGAATTGTAGTTTGCAGTTTGCACCTAGCTTTCAATGTTTATTCCATAAAACATACTATACTTGTTATCTTTGCAACTACGAATTCCGAATCTTATGGTTATGTATGTCTCACTTATTAAGAATGATTGTATGAATCAGAATTTATAAAGTTCGAATTCGGGTTCTTCTTTCATGCTTCCACTCATTTTAGTAAAAGTGTACAAAATGGTCATAAATGCTGAATAAAGCCTTGGGATGAGCTTTAATCTCTACCACTTTTCTTATTTCCAAAGGAATGTAAAGCATTGTTCATAAACTAGAACAACAGCTGGTATTGCTTTTGCTTTAAAGAATGGTGACATGGGAAAGGGGAAAAACAAGGTTGCTGATGCTGCAATGCTAATCTTTCTTTAGGATTCTTTGTTTTTTTTTTTTTTTTCAGGGACCTTTGCAGCTTATGGAACAGCAAGTTATTCACTTTTATCTCTTTCAAAAGCAAGCAAAAGATGATGGGAGCTGTTCTTTTGCCTGAAAGGCTGTTCTCATATGCAATGAAATGGTAACATCGACGATGTCGCTTTCATTCGTCGATTAAACTAGTAGTGTAGTGACGAGCGACTTTTGTCGTTTTAAGTTAATCAAGTTCCGGATTCGAACCTTTTCGAGACATTTCATGCTTGAGTTCGTATTTCTGTCGTGTATAAACCATAAAGTAGCATCGATGGTTGTCAAGAACAAGAAATATACTTAACAGCCAAGCATTTAATCACTCTTCATAAAAGAAAACATCTCCCTTAGTTTATACCAACCAAATGGAAGCTGAGGTAGTTTTACAAGTAAAGGAATTCACTTGGTGTTGAGTTTATTTATAGCCAAGTGAAATTTTATAAATACGGGTGAGCTTATACAAAATTTGAGGCACATATTTTAAGTTCGGTCGTGCTTAAACAAGCATGAAATGTGTTATTCTCATGCATAAACTCATAAACACCTCTAAACATAGAATGTACTTGTTCAAAGAAGTGTTGAGTTTATTTATAGCTAGTTGGATTTTTTTTTAATAAAGTGGGTCAAAACAAGTTTGATTTAGTCATTTACAAATAAGTGTGAGCTGAGACAAAGTCTGAGGCCCATATTTCAAGTCCGGTCGTGCTTGAATAAGCATGCAGTGTGTTATTTTCATGCATAAACTCAACCCGGACCGAGCTATAAACACCTCCAACATGGAATGATTATGGAGTGCTTGAATAAAGTTATTTTATCACAATAATGTATAATATCACAAAACCTAAAAATTAATATGAAAAAACCGAAAATTGAAGTTAATCGAATTTAACACCGATGGACTATGAAAATAATTTATCAAATTGAACCAAATTGTGTACAACCTTAAAATTGATTATTTTATTAAAACCTCGATTTTTTTTTATATTTTATATATTATCTTGAGAATTATAGACAATATTATTTATTTATGTTAAAATTGTGCCTATTTACTTGTTTTAAAAAATGTTGAAAATTCTAGAAATAATTATTAGAAAAATCTCTACTGGAAGACTCAACCCATCAAAGCTAGGTGTGCGACACGGGTTGGTCTGGATTAGTAAGGCGAAGCCCCGAAAACCAAAGGACAACAAAAAATAAAGAAATATAAATTAAAATTAATGTATATAACAAATACGAAGGTCGTGATAGTTTTAAAGGTTGATTATTTTGTCATTATACAAAAAACAAAAACAATGAATAACATCAGATTCAAGGAGAACAAATTAAGAGCGGGCTTGGGTTTTGCTTTTGCTTTTGCTTTTGCTTAAAGCTTTGAAAGTTGAGACTGACATCCAGCATTAACACAAGGGGGTATAATTTTCTCATCATCAAAGGCAAGTATCATTTTAATTAGGGCTGTTTATGGTCTATTAACAGTACCATTTAGTCCAAACGGTCAGTTAACCATTATAACAATTATTGAATTTTATTAAACATAACCTAACCATCAAGAAACGGTTAACCGCTGACGTTTAACTTTTAGAACATGGTTAACTAAGGTTTAGTTATAGGTTAACTATAATTTTTTTCACATGTTCACTGAAATAATGAAATTATCTCAATGATAATTATTTAATTAAAGGGTAAAATTTTGATACACAGGATGTGTAAAACTAATTTTACACAAGCCTGTGTTTTTATCTTATAAAACACAAATTCTAAATTCCTAATCCTATACCTTAAAACCTAAACCCTAAATTCTAAACACTAACCTTAAATTCTAAACTCTACAACTTTTAACCCTAAACTAAACTCCTAACCCTTAAATTTGAAAAGCACATGTAAACGTTTGTTTACACGGACAGTATATCAAACTTTTTCTCTTAATTAAAATGTTCAAATAATTACTTAAATAGAGAGGTTATAAACACTTACTTTATACTTAAATAAGAAAATCCATACATATTATTCAGTTTCAACCCAACACAAACAATCTTTAGAAATCACACTAGTTTAAAGTTTAAAGTTCTAAATTTCAACAATATTCACATAGCAATACATTATCAAAGTTCAGGATATAAAAAGACATCATCAAAGTTTTAAATACAAATATTTAACTAACATAAAATAAACATAAGCTAAATAGAACTTTTATGAATTAATATAGCACAAGTCACAAAATAATTTCATAAATATATATAATTTAATATCAGTTAACCTATAGGTTAACCGTTTGACAAAATTCATAACTGTAACCGTAATCATTACACATCGATTTTTAGCAGTTTGATTAATTAACTTATAAATTGTAACGATTATACCAGTTAACAGCTACAATTACTTATGCACACCCCTAATTTTAATAATATTGTTTAGGTGAGATGATAATGGTTTTTTTTTATCTTAATGGAATGATCGAGAGATTGATTCTCACTTTAAAACAAAAATTATTCGTCCTTTTTGATGTCTTTGGCACTAAAAAACTAAACCGCAAGAATTAATTTTAAATTTTAAACCCTATAAATTAAACTCTATCCTTAAACCATAAATCTAATTTTAAACTTTAATTTTAAACCTTAAATTTTTTTATATTGGGACATACATGTGTACACCAAAAAAGAAAGATATATGTTCCTCACGTACAAAAACAAAAGGAACATTCTCAACAAGATGCAATTTTGAGAAGAAAATAAAAGGAATTAACTTCAATGGAATTGTTTTTGTGATAAACACACAATGATGGAACATCAAAAAGGAATAGACCAGAAATACAAACAATTTTTCAGAAGCACAATTACAAAGGTATACATATCAATCACCAAATGCATGCCACTCACTCATTGCTTCCCACTCCACCTTTCTCCATCTTTGTTTTTCCCTGCATCCAACAATTTTGCACCAAAACTTAACATAATTATGGTACAAGATATATATATATATATATATATCCACTTATACAGGTAAAAGTTTTATACGTGTTTTGGATCGTTAAATGGGGAAAATGAATGGTAGAAATTAACTCCTTACATTTTTTTCAAGTGATAATCTTTACATATTCTACTGTTAATCTCATTCACCCGTTTCACCCATTCAACGATCCAAAAAACGTGTAAAACTTTAAAACTTTTACCGTGTGCAAGTAGATACAAATTTGGGAATAAGGCATATCATTTATCCAAACCAACTCACATAATCCATTATGATACAAATTTTTAACTTCATGCAAAGCAAACCTCCATTATTCCTCTGTTAGATATGACCTTATTCTTCTATTCAAACTACCAATATTTGATATATTTGTTCACTGATCCGAATTAGATAACTATAGAGTCTCATTATAGGGGTGATCCTCTCAATCTAATTTATTTCATCTACAACGTTCTCTTAATGACTCATCTTACTAAACCAACTAGTCCTGGATATTATTTGGATAATATGACTTCACTAATCTAACATCTAACTTTTTAATCTCATCAAGCCGGGTATGACCAAACACACCTTGTACACACATGTGCTTGAACCTGATTCTACTAAGATGAACATTCTCATTTTTATTGGAGCCACTTATTGGGTTACTACTACTAACAAATTAAAACTAAAGCAAACTCAACTGCATAATGCATTACGATGTGACTGCATGGATTTTTTCCCCATGTTTCTAACAACATTCATGCAGTTGAACACAAAAGAGCTTCAGCTATTACATCTCTTATTCTCTGAAGAAGATGAGAATGTCAACCCTTGAAACTAAAAAACACAAAACAAAAGTGCCTGAGAGCAAAAGGAAATCTATGGTCTTATCCGTTTGGAGAGAATATATTAACTTCTTTATTTTTCCTAAGAAAATTTAGTAAAATCAAGAGAATGCCAACATCTAAAACATGAAAAAGATGATACATAACTTAAATTAATTATCACAAGATCTTAATCTGCACCATTTTACCTTCAAACATATAAAAGAAATAACCCTAGTTAGGCACTCCAAGTTACCCTTATAAAGACACATTTCAAAACTGAGTGGAGTATGATCTCAAAAGAAGGAACTTTTTAACAACTACCAATTCGTTTTAGTCTTGTGAGATTAGGTGCTAGATTTCTTAAACAATATCATAGGTTTGAATTTCTAATATTATAAATAAAATAAATTGGGTGAGAACGGCCGCCTCGTAATGAGCGTCTATAATAACTAATCTGGATTAGTCAAACAATGAGTTGAACAACAATGAATATACTAAAGAGGAAGCAACTTTTTTCTTGAACAAGAAAATTCTTAAACATCGCAAAGAAACCATGGGAACTCATTAGAATAGGGTTATTATTAGGGACGGAGCAATAATTGAATTATGAGAGGCAAGTTGATTAACTCTAAAATGAATATAGTTTTAAAAAATAATTAAATTATAAAAATTAAGGAAGATAAAGTTTAATTTTATTAATTTTAAAATTAAAATGTCTTAAAAAGTAATGACACAGAAAAAATAGGAATCAATGGTTATTATTATAGACGCGAATAAATATATAGAAAACTTGGCTTGTTTTTGACACTAATAGTAATTTCTAACTCCTCTCTATCCTATAGTTTACTTGCACGGTTGGTATTTAGCCATTTTTTATATCTAGAGAACAGCTTAAACATCAAGTTTTTTTGAACTAGTCATTGGTATAGTGGTAAATAACATCAAGTTTCGAATTTAACCCTTAATATATCTTTCCATGAAAAAAAAGACATCTAACTTTGTTTGTGACAAGTTTCAATTTTTTTATACAATTCATAAACTATATTTTTAAAAAAATTTAAATCAAGTTGACAAATTTCTCTATTAGGTGAGATTTCCGAACAAAAATCTTCTATCCTTTTCGGTGTCTTTTTATGCTCCAACATAAAAAATTAATTTATAAGCCCTAACCCTAAATTATAACACATAAATCCTAAACCTTAAAAATACATTCTACTCCAAATCCTTGAACCCTAATCATAACTCTTAACCCTAAACTTACTTTTTTAGTATGAGGCATAAATAAGGGCATTAAAAAGTGACGAAAAATTGTATTTGAGATTTTCTTTTTATTATGTTTGACAAGTGATTTCTACCATTAATAGTTTAGGTCATTTGTTAATATTGAATTTGATGTTAGATCTTACAAACTAATTATATCTTAAAATAATAGTGTATCGTTTTTCTCCAAATACATTGGCATTTAGGACTTAGAGGGCTTTAATAGAGTTAAAAATCTGTAGATTCCCCCCTCCCTCTATATATCTATAACTTCTAAATTATGTAATAATACCAATACTAACCGAAATTAAAACCAACCCACCAGATATAGTTTTTTGTCTTTATTGGACAAAGCCACCTTATAGGTGAGGGGCAATTCCTCCCTCATTTTGAAAGATTGATTGTATTTTAGGTCTTAATAATTTTAAAACTATTACAATTAAGTTTTTGTCCCTCTCAAAATTTTATGGTTTATTGTTTTTAGGATTCTATCAATTAAAATTAATAAAATTAAAATTTGATCATTTATTTTTTGTTTAATTACTTTCTAAGACCTTTCAATTTTAAATTTTATAAAATTAAACATAAACTTCTTTAATTTAATGGTTTAATTACTCGTTCAGACTTATTCATTTCAAAATTAATCAATTTACCCCTCGTAGTTCAATTTTGACTCCATCCCTATCTCTATGTTTTCATGAGACAGCTAACTTATGGTAAAATACAATTAAAATCTCCATCTTTTCTAAACCTAGAAAAAAAACATTTACCTTGGGAGAAGCCATGTATCTTGATGTTTGAGAGCTCGAGGTCTTACGTGCATGGGGTTTTCATTTTTTTAAAGATTTAATTTACCCCTAATTAACAACTCAGGAATCTGACAACCAACTGATCCATTGCCAAATGTGCAGTTTGAGGCAGAAAATAAATTAAGGTTTCAAAAACTTATACCAAAGTAAAACCATGTTTCAAAAGTAAACTTTAATTGTTCTATTCAGTGCCCAGCAATGCTTGGCCAGCAAGAAACTAACACCTGGCATGGGTTCATATGTTAGGGGAAAGGGAATCAGGAAGAGAACAAACAAGGAGACAACCAGCCGGTCCTTATTCACACCAATCCATACAGGAATCATGAAAAGACTATATAATTTATAATACTTGAAACCAACAAAATAATAATTATAAATATTGCCCCAATTTGAAAGACTTTATGAATACCAAGAAAGTGAGTGATTCATGGCACAACACATAAACCCAAAAAGCTAGCCATATACTAATCAAAAAGTTAACTCTACAAAAACTGAAAAAAAAAAAAAACTTAACCCAGCAGAAAGATATGAACTTTAATTAAGAAAATTAAGGGAAATGGATGAACTTGAATTGAATGAGGTTTGATGATGTTATCTTACCAGGAAAAGAAAAGATGACCTTTTTTTGAAGGAAACTGATTAGTTCTTTCCTTTTCCTTTGTGGTCTGAGTTCCTGTTTCCATCCCCATAGTAGAGCTGCAAGCGGCCATCTAATCCAGCTGGGATTTGATGGTGGTGGTGGTGGTGATGATTCTCCACTGGTGGTGTACCAATGTATAAGGGTTGTGATGATCCATCTATGGAAGAAAACCTCTGGAGGTGATGAGGGAAAAAAGGAGAATTGGACTGAAGGGTCCCCCTATTGAAACCAGCAAGGCCGGATGAAGAGATTGTGAAATTGAGATTGTAGTCAACCCCAACCCCTTGCCCCGGTTGTGTTGTTGTTGTTGTTGCCACCGGGATCAACTGATCAGGGTTCGGAACAAACGAGAAATGCTGCATCTCTTGATGGTTTTCACTTGACAAAGTGAATGGTGGTGTTGGCATTGGATGATGTTGTTGCAAAGAGTTGAGAAGCTGGATTTGTCCTGGAAAAGCTGAGGAATGGTGATGAACTCCTCTTGAAGAAAAAGAACCAAGGAGTCCTGAGGCAAAGTAATCCATTGGAGTCACAGGCCAAAGCCTGGCTGTCGTATCAGGCTCAGCATTGGGGTTTTGATGTGCTGAAGCAGAACTAGGACTGTTGTTGTTGTTATTGTTGCTAACATTGCCAATGCCACTTGTGAGCAACTCAGTAAAGGTTGAATTTTGAGAAATGGGGTTCATGTTTTGTTGTTGATGATGAGCCCCCTTCTCTTTGACAGCTCTTTCCCTAGCCGTTCCCTAGCCTTCACTCGATTCGCGCGGATCCCCGGCCTTGAAAGCGACAAACCGGAGTTCTTGCTCGTCTCCGACGTGCTACTACAAGCCGATTTCGACAAAGTAAGTTGCTGCTGTTGTTGTTGTTGTTGAGTTTGGTTCTGTTGGTAATGACTCGGATCACCATCTAACTCAACTTCAGCCGAGTCAAACCCTTGCTCAACACCCTCGCTCACTCTTTTCTCATCACTTAATTGCTTTGGGGTGTCAGGGAATGAAGCGTTGAGTGAAGGAAGCTCAGCAATTGACTCAGAAGCTGCTTTAATCAGCCATTCCACAGCTTTACTAGGCTGGTCCAAACCCAACCGATCTTGCAAGTCATAAAACTGTATAGCCGTAGTTACAGACAATCTAACTCGCCTGTCCCTCAACCCTTTCGAAGTCCAAACCTTGCTGTGACGATCTTTTCCCACCCGAGGCTCGAGAAACCCTAATAATCCTCGACGAGTTACTCCAACCTCTAAGTGAAGCATTGCCACCACTGTCACCTACACCGCCGCCGCCGTTTGCAGCAGCCCTTTTGATGAGCTCTCCATCTTCCTCCTCAATCTTATTACCAACAGTTGAGAACTTAGAGGCTTGTGTCTGAATATCATCCACCTCCATACCAAGTTCATTCCTTTCTCACAAACCAACAACTCAAAATCCTTTTTTTCTCACTTGATAAAAGGAAAGAAAATCTGGGGTTTTTCTTTTTCTTTTCTTTGAAAAAATTTTAGAGAGAGAAAGCAGATGGAAAATGGTGGGGTTTAGATGTTGTATGCATTGATGATGACAATTACAACAAAGGAAGTACTTTGGATTATGTAGTGTGTGAAAAGGCCTTTGATATATCACAGTCCAAGTCAGTAGACTATCCTTTCTCTTTCCTTTAAGTTTTTTTCAGCAGCAGCAGTGCTTTCAAAAGCAAAACCTGAAAAAATGGCAGCCACACCCTGCAAAGAAAAGTACAAAATATATTAAAGATAAGGTGGAAAAGAGGGCATCTGATGCTTTCAAAGTTCAAAACTTTGAAATTATACATTTGACAAAATTTCATTAAATTTTGTTGTACTACTCACAAAGATCTGAACTTTGCTGCTATGTTGTGTTGTTTAAATGTAAGCTAAAGAAAAAGACTTGCAGAAACCTAACCCTTGAATCTGACAAGAAAAAAACCCTTCTTTTTCAGGTTCATAATTAAGCTTAAAGCAAAGAAAAACAGTGATTGCAGTGTGCAATTTGGTGCTGATCTGAAAACCAAAACCAAAAACCAACCCTTTCTTTTTCTCTCTTATTTAAAGCTGGTTTCTTTAAGCTGAAACACCACCATTACAAACTCCATTAATAAATAAACTGTTTCTGAAATTACCAACAAAGAGATGGGTGTTTTTTGGGGCTCACTTTGGAACAATGTATAAGTTGTTTACAGGTGTCGACTGCTTAGAACAATAAATATAATATCTTTAGAGAAAACAAAAGGTATGTTTTGATTTCATTTTTTCCCTCTTTTTCTTCACTAATTGTAGTCAAAATAGTAGTACAAAGTTGAAATCCAAAACCAGACAACAACAGATCTGCAATTCTTTCACTGCTTCTTATGAAGAAAGCTTTCAGCTCTAAACAGATCTGTGTTACCTGCAACAACAAAAAAAAACATCAAAATAACAAAAACCTTTATATCCTTGACATTTCCTGCTCATTGAAAAAGGTGGGTACTTTGCATTATCTAATCCTAAAATCTTAAAACAAAAAGATTTTATTTTTATGCATAGAGTCATAGACCATTGTTAAAAAAAGTAAAAACACAAGCTTTACATGATCAAAATCCATGCTTTGAGCTTCAAAAACAAACTGAGGACAAAATTAGCAAACTTTGATTGAAATTGAATTTTCATATGTAAAAGAAGGGTTTAATGCATACTAAAAAAACTTACAGCTAAATTCAAGTGTTGAGTTACTTTGAAAAGGATAAGACTTTGGACAAAAGTGGGAATTGGTGAGTGATGGGAAGGGAAGAAGATATTTAAGAAGTGATGGGGGGTTTAGTATATATTATGAATATGTTTAATGTGAAAAAAGAGAAGAAAATCAGAGAGAATGGGTTTTCAATTCATCACCGTTTGATCGAACAAGGGCCGTTCCAATCTTTAAGAGATGTCCCCCTACTCCTTCCTAAATTTACTTTATTTGCCATTTCTTTAATTTATTTTTTCCTCATATTAATACTATTTATTAATGATTTTTTGAGAAAGGACCATATTTATACTCAATATATTTAAAATAATAATAAATAAAATCAATTATTATACTAAATTATCAAAATATATTTGAGATTAACTAGAAATCTAAAAACTAATGACAAAGAGTTTAATCGCTAGCCTTAAGTGAGATAATAAAAGTTT
This sequence comes from Hibiscus mutabilis, assembly GCA_019671005.1. NCBI lineage: Eukaryota > Viridiplantae > Streptophyta > Magnoliopsida > Malvales > Malvaceae > Hibiscus > Hibiscus mutabilis. The sequence continues at coordinate 29,527,674 of CM033755.1, forward strand.
TTCGTACTTTTATTCAATGGTTGAAGAGTCAATTTTTGTAGCATGTACTAGTTTTAAAGCTTGTAATCAGCATTTATTTTTATATGGACCAACAAAATGAGAAAAATTAATCATTGGGATCACTTTAGTGGAGTTTGTCTAGTTGAACGAGGTGTTGGGTTGTTAAGTAATGTTAGGGGTTCAATCATTACATAGTGTATGAAAAAAATTGGATTGAAATATCGCCCCTATAAATATAATGAGCCTCTATAAAACCCTTCTGAATTAGTCAATCAATAAATAGAATATCAGTAGTTAAAAAAATCAGAACAAATATTGAAATTGAATATTTATAAAGATTCAAATCGGGATAAAATATTTTATGTTTAAAATTTACTGAAAAAAATGGTTTGTATTACATGTTTTTTAAAATCATAATTGTTTCAAAAAAACATTTTTACAATTTCAATCAAATATATATTTTTCATTTTTAAGAAAAAAAATTACCTATGCTTTTTAAAACTAAACGAGGCCTAAATTCCTAAATCTTTGGTCGTGCATTAGAATCCAACTCTATGATCCATCATTTAACTCATTACAAATATAAAAGACATTACACTATTAATACATTAAATATTAGTCATTAGAAAATAAATAAAGGTTTAATTTAAATATTAGTCATTAGAAAATAAATAAACGAGGCCTAAATTCCTAAATCTTTGGTCTTGCATTAGAAACCTATTTTATAAACTCACGCTATTGTTTTTTAGCAAAATATTTTTTCTTTTACATAAGAAGATGAAACAATAAAATAAAGGATTTATATTCAATTTTACATGTGCCTTAATTTTAAGGTTAGGGACTTAGTTTAGTGGTAGTGGTTTAGAATTTATGGACAATGGTTATAATTTAGGTTTAGAATTAGAAATTAGGATTTAGATGTTACGATTTAGTTTTTAGGATAATATGACGATGATTTAAGTTTTAACCTATAAACCCTAAAATGTTACCACCATCCATAAAATTTTAAACTACTACACCTAAATCACTAAACCATACACCCTAAACTCTAAAACTAAAACACTAATAAAAATTTTAGTTTCCGCCGCTGGTGAATGAAATAATTACCCTAGAACAAATACTATCAATATTTTTTTTATAATCAACGGTATCTAAGACTAGTCATTTGACCTAGACTCAACATGTTCCGATCAAACCCTAGACTATCGGGGGTTTTTAAAGCAAATTTCATATTTGGATCGGAGTTGGGTCATTTTTTTAGGATAAGGTCGGGTTGAGATTGAATTTAAGATAAAAATATATGTCCCGAAATAAATAGTTTAACTTTATTCTAAATATTTAGTTATACTTGTTACAATACTTCTCTCTTTATATATTTTTCAATTATCTTCCTATTTTATTAAATAAAAAAATAATTATTGTAATGCCCTCTTTATTTGTATTTTTTCAGTTAACTCTCTACTTTATCGAATAAAAAATATAAAAATATATTTTTTATTTACGTCGGGTTAGGTTTATATGTAGGTATTATTTTTTGGCCGGTGTGGATTGATCAAAAATCCGACCCAACTAGACCCACGATCATCTTTAACAGTATACGATTTAAGATATCAAAACTCGAACTCTGCCGTTATTTAAAAAATTTGACACTTCATCTCACTAGAATAACTGAGCATCAATAATTTATTTTCACTCCCAATCTATACACTATTAACAAGTTCGATATTACACTATAAACTTAACGTGTAAAGTTACATCTCATTAAATTCCAAAGGCATAAATGACATTGCTGTAAACACTTATTGATTTTGATTATCTTTCACCCTACCAACTGACCAAACTTTAATTATGAAATAATTTATGTAGTGTATATACAAATTATTAGGAATTTTAGACTGTTTTTCTGTACTGCAAATGTCAGAACTTATAGAGATAAACAGTAAGTAAATAAGAATGATAGAACCTAATCCTTTTCCTATTCTTTGCTAATAAGTAATAATTGATGAGTAATTATTCTATTCATCGACAATAAAAATTAAAAAAAATCGTAAGCATTTTAGTTTTTTAGTTTAGGGTATAGGATTAGTGATTTAGGTTTAGTGGTAGGTTTTAGGGACATTAATTAGAATTTGTGGCTTATAGGTTAAAATCTAGATCTTTTATCATATTGTCCTAAAACCTAAACCATAATCTCTAGACTCTAAATTCTAACATTAAACCCTCCTATCTATAAATTATAAACTCTTAAACTATAGACCATAAATTGAACTCCTGAATCTTAAAATTAAGTCGCTTGTGAAAACTTTTAATTTCCAGTTTCGGTGTATTGAATATAAATTCATAATCAATTCAGCTATTGTTGTCAACTGATATGACTATAAGATAATATCTGTTTATTAATTGATTTTTCCTATTAATAGTTTTTCAAACAAAAATAAGATGATAATTCAATTAAAAGACTGCAAAATATGGGCTAATCAACAAAAGTTTAATGGAACGAAATTGAGTTATAAATTTTTAGAGTTTACTATTGCATTGGCTTATCGATTTTATATTGGTCATGTTTGACAATTAGCGGATAACTGATAGTGAATTATATTAGCTGATAGCCAATAGCTTATTCGACTAACGGATTGTATTAACTAGTTATATAAAAGTGTTTGGTAAAATTAATTGATAATTGATAGCTGTTTGATTATCTAAACAAGTAAAATGACATATAAGGACGTGATTATATTCTATAATTGTTTGAATAGTTTATTAGGTATCAATATTTTATATCTATTAATATTAATTAGATTATAAAAAATAATATTTTAATATAACACTACTAAGCATATTTGAAGTATCTATATATTAATTTATTTTTATATAATTATTTTTAATACAATTTAGTTAATTATTAAATTTAAATACAAATATAAACGTGTAAGAATTAAAAGAAAAAAATAAAAAATATTAATATACATATGTCACAATATAAATACGTGAGAGTGAAGAATTAAAATAAAAATTTGTTAAATTTAGGTTATTTGAAGATTTTTATAATTGTTAAAGGTAAAAGAGTCTTTATAATTCTTATGTCAAAATCTCTAATTTTAAAAGCACCTATTAGCAGCTTTTCAAAATTAGAGATTTCATCTCAATCCGCTATTCACCAAACATTCAAGTTAACGAATTTGATCGGTCAAACTTTTAATTTTAGCTTAAACTGATGTTTACTAAATACGGTCATTATTTGATGGGTCTAACGAAACGAGGTCTTAGATTTTGTTTAAAGTTTGAATTTAAACGTTGAAAATAAGAATAAGAGAAATTGAAAATTGATTACATCGAAGTCTTGATAATCTTCCCATCTGCATGATATAATGTAAAATAAAAAAAAATCAAAATTACATTTTAAGAATCATTGGAACACATGTAAATCTTGAACTAAAACAATACAGTGAAAGAACAAAGATTTATTTTGATTTTTGAAGGAGAAAGAACACAAAAATTCCTATACTCATTTTGTAATAACTAAAGAAACTGTTAATTTTAGGAGATGAGCTTAATTAACTAATACGTCATTAATTGAAAACATGACATAATGTTTTTGCGATTATTTTTAAAAAAAATATATAGGTACTAAATTGCACTATGCATTATAATACAAGGTCATATACAGTGCATTCACCCTTCAAATGGAAGTAGTAGTTGATGTCCGAAAAATATGAAATTAAATGCTAGTGAGAAATTTAGAAGTTGTACTCTACAATTTATTTGATGGGTGATGTTCATATTAAATTTTCTGACCCATTTCCTACTTACAACCTTAGATATGCAATTGGATTGACTAGAATTTGGTGTAATTGCAAAACACATTATATTTTTAGTAAAAGAATTCAGAGTCTAAAAAATAATATTGTTGAGAAGAAATTGTCACAAATTTCAATCACAGACTACAAAATGAACATGAATTATACTAAAAAAAAAATGATAGCTTTAGAAGAATCTACATGGTAAAGAAAAACTTTAATGTGAAAATTATATATATATTATAATAATAAAATTAAATGTAAATTTGCCAACGAGTTAGGCGTAGTTGGCAAAGGTTGAGGTCACAAATCTTAAGGTTTTAGGTTCGAGTTTTGTTACGCGTGGGGATGAATTTTCCTTGAAGCCTAAAGGGTCTAAGTTCGTGTTAAAAATTTAAAATACCTAATAAGTTTTAGTTTAATAATATTTTGACACATGAAAATAAATAAATGTAAACATTGAAAAGAATATAATAACTTAATCAAGTTGAGGCTGAACTAAAGAATGATGGGTTTGTCTCATTCGATAGTTTGCTATAATAACAATTTAGGTCCGTGTAAAAAAAAGAATGACGAGTTTGTTCCCTTAAATATTTTGCTCTAATAACAATTTAGGTCTATGTAAGTTTAAATATTGGACAAATTAGACATTTCTTCTAAATTTTAAGTTTAAGTACTTAATATTTTATTTTTTAAATTCAATCTTTCGACCTTCCAATATTCAATCATGTCTCCGTCCCAAATAGTATGTAGGCTTTCAATCCAATTTCTTATACCATGCACATAAATATCATTTGTGGAGTTTCAGTTTGGATTTATACTTTGAAGAAAAAAATTACAACTCTGTTATTCAAAACCTAGAGAGGAAGACAATTTACAATCCTAATTTTCTTTTCATGAAATAGTACAATTGTCAATTTTATTTAAATATACTCCCAAATATCAATTTAATCGTATATTGTAAAAATTGATTTTGGTTATGATTATTTGGATGCATTATTTATAGAGTTAATATTTAATGCAAATTTTTTTTTTATACAAGCATGCATATTTTAACTCTACATTATACGATCTAAATCTTTAACCTTAAATCTCAAAATACTAAACTATAGCCCCTAAATTTAAAACCCTAAAATCTAACAATATAAACCTTAAACCCTAAAGTAAACATCTAAGTCTTAAAATCTTTTGTGAAATATAAAATTTTCAGCATTAGAAATATTTTCTCTTATTTATAATTATTTTTATAAGTTCTTAAAAATACTTATATTGAAAAAAAATCATGAATTTTCTTATAAAAATTCCCCTCAAAACCTTAGCTTCAATAAAAACCGAAAAGTCAAAATTGACCCAAAAAATGTTAGATAATTATTTTTTTAAATAGTCTATTACAAGTTAATATCTGTTCTTATATTTCTTAACCTTTAGACAAATGCACACACCTTGCAAGTGATTGAACCCGAGTCTCTTAGAATAAACACCATATGCTTTTCAACTGATACCATTTGTTGGTTTTAGTGTAACACCCCCTTCCCGGCCTAGTAGAGAATCGAGTCGGAAAGTGTTACCGAAAACTTATTTGGAGGTCGAAAGCTTAACCGGAGTTCGGAATATTATTCGGAATGTCTTATTAATCTCTTTTACAACTTATCGAACTAACATATTAATAGCTTACTCAATTTGGGGTTAATTACAAACTTTTTCGAATTTAGGGACTAAATCATAAATTTTACAAATTAAGGGTATTTATCAAAATTATTTTTACTAACCTTCAACTAAACTTACCAATTATTATCCTGCGAAATTTCATTATTATCGGAGGTCATTTACCCATATGATTAGATCATTTAAAGTTTAGTGACCAATTTGTAAACTATTTCAAACTGTGGTTTAAGTCATTTAACAGAATTAACTACCTCTGTGTCGATACACCCTGGGTCCGTATCGATACGGCTATGCATAGATTCAATTTAGACTTTGCGTGATTAAGGCTCTGTATCGATACCACTAAGACCGTATCGATATAGGTTGACCCAAGTTGACATTTCTTAACAGCTAAGCCCGTATCGATATAGGTTGACCGACATTGACCCGTTTCGATACAACCTAAGGTCGTATCGATACAATTTATTTCCTAGACCTTACTGCCAAGATCTGTATCGATACACCCTTTTTTGCGTATCGATGCGCTATGTTTTACTAAGTCCAAATATGCAAGGCCGTATTGATACAACTTGACTCGTATCGATACAACTTGACCCGTATCGATACGCCTGTCCTGCAATGACAAATTTTATCTAATTTTTATTCGAATTAACCTATTGAATGATGTCCGAATGCCATGAAATTTTACCAGTAAGTTATTGATCCATAATTCTAATAGCATGCCAAATTTTAGAGCATTTCAAATCTATTTACCAAGTTCTTACCATTTAGTGTCCTTAGGCTCAATTTAACTAGTTTTACCATTTTGCAACCACACCATATACCATATTTAACACTTAGACACTTTAGGACCTTTATACACATATCAAAATAGACTATTGTAACTTGTCTAAGCCCTATGCCACCTTACTAGGAGTTCAAACAAAATGTAAGCATACATGGAGATTGGTGGGAGTGACTTGCAACTGCAGCAACACGATCGAGGCTCGGATTGCTTCAAGGTCTTAAAATGCATGAGACACACGAATGTTAGGCTTACATATCCTAGTGAGGTAGTTATAACAAATGCAAACGAGTTCTTTAATGATATGTAAACATGTAAGCATTCTTGAATGACATATACACAATATTAACATATACAATTCATGCATGACATCAACTTATAGTAATTTCATATATCAAATGCAGCACACATATTCTTCATTTTCCCCTTGGACATAGCAACCAATGGATACACGAATTCCCTTAAACACCACACATATCGGAAATAGGCCTTAGCCTTGAGCCGCAGCTGTTAGAGTATGCCCAAAGACCAATCATAAGATGATTGTAAATGACATTTGTTTTAGCTTGTTTATTCATAAAGAGGCATTGCCATTATTATTTTCAGTTACAATTCTGCGTGCATAAATAAACTGAATTATAATAAAGTCCTTAGAATAATATGGTTATTCTAAAATGTTCTTAGTCGAGTATTATTGTGAGCATGGACAAAAATAATGCATTAAGACTAATATGTAGTTAATTGATGAAAAAGTGTGTCATTGACATGGAGATGTCAAAATCAATACATAAGTATGTGTTAGAGAACGACATACTGGACTGATCCGTTATGAGCATGTTTCTTGGATTATTATGTGACAGACACAACATTGCTCATATTGATAACTACATGTATGATCCTCAGACTTGAGATCATCATTATTTCAACATCGTGAGTGACATATTTTGATACGGTCAAACGTGTGTCGTAACTGACTACACTATAAAAACTGATATTGAATATGTCACAATCTATGTAGTGGAATATGATTGATCAAGATATGATTTGTCCCTCATACATAATATGAGTAATATCGCAGGCCACTTGATTGAGTGAGACTAGAAATACATGGCCATGCTCGAATAAGTTGATATGAGATATCATAGTTATTCGTTTATAATAGTCTACTCAAGATATCAAGAAACATTAGATGGACTATACACGTGTGACTGTTCCATGACTTGTGTCTAATCTAGATATAAATGACAAAAAGATGTAATACATAAATAGAGTTAATCACGAAAAAGGTTATGTCGAATCATGATTTCTTGTAACTTAGGTGACAATGACATATTGCTAGATGTCACTCATTGTTTGTAATGTTAGAAATGTTCTAATATTTACTACTAGCGTTACATGAACCTACAGGGTCACACCCACAGTTGAAATGAACATATATTAAACGAATTATATATGTACAAATTTATTGTACACAGATTTATTTAAATTAATATATATTTGATATATATAATTTAACTATTGGGTAAATATTAAAAGAAAAATAATTATTGCAATTATGACTCTTTTAATATATAAATAATATAATTCGATTTAAATCAATATATATATATATATATATTGAAATCCTAGTTAAGTTGAATTGGGATTATATAAATTTAATATATATATATATATTGAAATCCTAATTAAAGTTGAATTGAGATTATATATATTTAATATATATATATATTGAAATCCTAATTAAAGTTGAATTGGGATTATATATATTTAATATATATATATATTAAAATCCTAATTAAGTTGAATTGAGATTATATATTTAATATATATATATTGAAATCCTAATTAAGTTGAATTAAGATTATATATATTTAATATATATATTAAAATCCTAATTAAAATTAAATTGGGATTATATATATTTAATATATATATATTGAAATTCTAATCTGAGTTGAATTAGGATTACAAAGGCTATATAAAAGCATGAGAGATCTAGCAGTCATTAATGCTTTTTGGGAAAAGCCCTCTAAATAGTTTAGAGAGTTGTTATATGCTCGTTTCCTTCTAAATGGTTTAGAGAGTTTTTATATACTCGTTTCAACTGGTGAACTACGTAAAGGTCGGAGCGTTATTGTTGCGGCTTAAGAATCGACATCATGGAATTGTGGTTGAATATCTATCTCCCCAAAACTCAGAATTTCAAATTTTAAACAGGTAATTCTTCACCCTTATTCACCTCGATTCCTTCCTCGTACAAGGATCTCTGGTGGTAATCGTCGAATAATTTTTCTGATGCGCCATGGGGTGTACCGGCGTGACCTAACAGTAACTCCAGAGCCTATAGACAATCCAACCTTTTCTCCCCACATATAGGCCATAGCCCAGACCGTAGTCCAATCCCTTACTTAGTGAGCTCAATTAACCCTATGGCATGCCAATTGTATCCAAAGTCCACAAGTGTCCAAGGTTATATATTTCATCATAAAACTTACCTTTGTGCCCATAGTCCATATCATGTCGGATTACGAATTGAGCCTTGGCTCCAACTAACATATCATGTTATTTATGCATTATATCAATTTCTATGTATATCAATATTGACATTAAGCCTTTTTCACATGTAACATACAACGATTGAATCACATGGCATGGAATTGTATCAAAGCAATTGGATGACCTTACCATACTTACCACATGAAGTTCGTACTTGTAAGATCTACTTGAGCTATCCAAACGAAGACATAACATAGACACAAGTCAAATGCAACCGGGATGACACCTAGCCAATCCCATGAAACGATTATGCTCACCTAGTACTTAGAGACTTCGAGGTTTACGAATAGCAATCCCTTTGCTGTTTGAAGAGTTCGGAATAGCCGATGGTGAAGATGACTTGTCTTCCACCACTTGAGCTAGTTTAAAATTATAGGGTTACATTAGAATTGAAACTAATGATTCATAAACGTTTTCCAGGCTTACCAAAGCTTGTAGACAACATCAAAATAAGGAAATCAACCATCTAACACATGGGCTTAGCTTGAATATTCAAGACTCAAATCTTGAAATTAAACTTTAAGGATTAAAGGAATCATCAAATTGACATAAGGGTTTTACTTACCCAAGTACAAGCTTTCAATTGGTGTATTGAGATCACACAAAGGTCAATGATTGGATTGAGGTGCTTGTTTGAGCTTATGAGGAAGATGACAAAGGAGGTGTGTGCTTGCTTTTCAAGGCAAATCTGGGATTTGGTTTCGGGAGATTCAAAAACAAAGAAAGATGCTTATCCTATTCATTTTTAAGGAAGCCAAAGCCATAATCATTTCTCCGCCTCATTAGGAACCAATATGAAGGTTTCCCTTGGCAAAGGGAAAGCTTAATTTATTAACTTCCATTAATTCATGCCTTTTCATAGTCTTAAGGTAATTGATGACCCCTATTTTCCTTCCTTTCTGAGTCATCTCACGTGAAGGGGTGGCAAGCAAGTAAATGAGTCATCCCCAATTCCCAATCTTTACAAATTGGCCACTAAATCGATTTGGATAAAGACCTGTATCGATAAACCTTATGGCCGTATCGATACGGCTAGGCTAAGTTGGGTAAGTTAGTTAAAAATAGTTAGACCGTATCAATACAGGTCATACCGTATCGATATGCCTTGCCCAGATTTAGCATTTTTAGCATTTTCAATGAAACCCCTAACTTCCATTTCTTACAAAAAGGTCCAACAATTTCAATTAAGCCCAAACGAATTTCATTACTTCAAAATGAGGTACACGGATTTGAGAAATTACACCAATTAGCATAACCGGTACAAGATTTTCGATCACCGAAACCTAATTCTGACTAGATCAGTTTTCGGGGTGTGACATTCAGATAATTAACTTGGTTGATAAAGATATTTTGGTACACAATTAATTTTGAATAGAAAATCATCTGCCATTTTTGGTGTCACTATTTATGCCCCATATTAAAAAATTAGGTTTGTGATTTAGGGTTATGGTTTAAAATTAAGGTTTAAGGAATTGAGAGTGGGGTGTATTTTTAAGATTTAAGGTTTAAAATGTATGGTTAGGAGTTAAAATTTAATTTTATACTGTTAAAACATTGAAAAAGACACTGAAAATGGGCATATAATTTTTGTCCATTAAATTTGGGATGAGTGTCTATATGTATGTTGGTCACACATTAATTGATAATTAGATGTGCCTTTCATATTAAAAAATACACTTAGATTATGCCAATTTCATCCATTGGAGAAAGGGAAAAACAGGCAATACAACAAATCAATTTTTAAATTAAAGAAAGGGGAATTCAAGTGTAGGCTAAAAAATCATATTAACTATTTTAATATCTTAAATCGAATAAGATTAGTTAAAAAGAATTATTAATCAATATTTTATGATATTATTTGAATGATAAATATTTGATGACGTTTTTATATGAAAAACCTATTTTAATATTTATTTAGAGAAATGACCCATTCCAGCTGAAAAATCGAGGCGTGCATCACACGCGTACGTGGGGAGTTGGACGGTCGGCGCGTGACGGCGCGTGCGGAAGCTGGGCAGTCCTCGGGTTCGATCTGGATCGTAGGATCAGATCTGATCCAACGGCTAGATCTTGGCGGCTGCAAAAAAAAGTAAACACATGCAAGCATTGATAGTAATTTTTTGACATTAAAGTAATAATGAATACATACATACATGCAAGCAACACATACAATATACATATTCAATAATTTACACAATATGTATACTCGCATACATACGCAATAATACGTACATACATGCAAGTAACACATACATATAATATACATGCCTAAATGGTTAATAACCATATATAATAATAATAATCACATTCTAGTGACTCCTACTTGATATACATAATAACATACACATTATAGTAATTTTTTGACTTTTGGGTTTTAGATAACATAACGTATACTAGGATAATAAATACCATAATACGATATTGAATTGGGTAACAATATGGCAACATACATATATATATGTAGTACTAGTAATAGTTTTGGTGTTTTTGGTTTTAATGAAAACAAATAAGGTAAACAAAGCCCTTAATATATATATATATATATTTAGATAGTAGTAACATATATAAGCCCATTATTGTAAAAAAAAAAAAACGAGTTCTCCCCTGACAAAATTAGTGATTACAACGATAAAAGATAAATTTCCTATTCCCACAGCTGAGGAGTTGTTTGATGAGCTTGGTTCATCTCAATTTTTTTCCAAGCTTGACTTATTGGTGGGGTATCACCAAATTCGTATCAAGGATTCCGATGTGCATAAAATGGCATTTCGTACGCATGATGGCCACTACGAGTACCTTGTCATGCCTTTCAGTTTCACTAATGCACCATCTACCGTTTCAGGCTATAATGAAAGGGATTTTTCGTCCGTATCTCTGAAAATTTGTGTTGATTTTTATTGATGACATTCTTGTATACAGTCGTTCTTGGAAGGATCATTTGCATCATGTTCGGTTGGTGCTGCAATGCTTGCGCGCCCATGGTTTTGTGGCAAAACGCTCCAAGTGTTCTTTTGGTCACTCTTCGATTGAGTATTTGGGACATATTGTGTTGGGTGAGGGACTTGCTGTTGATCCGACGAAAGTTCAAGCTATTCATGATTGGTCCGCGCCTACTACGGTGAAGGAGGTTCGTAGTTTTTTGGGCTTGGCCAGTTATTATTGCAAGTTTATTAAAGGTTTCACGTCTATTGCTTCGCCTATTTCCGATTTGCTTCGTAAAGGGGTTAGTTTTGAATGGACTGCCGAAGCGCAATCCGCGTTGGATTAGCTCAAAGATCTTTTATGTTCGGCTCCGATTTTGGCTCTTCTAGACTTTGGTTCAGTGTTTCAAGTGGAAACCGATGCTTCGGGGGTGGGCGTATGGGCTGTTTTGACTCAGGGAGGTCGGTCGCTAGCTTTCTTTAGCCAAAAATTATGTCCGTGCATGCAACAAGCGTCCATGTATAGCCGTGAGATGTTTGCTATTACACAAGCAGTCGCGAAGTGGCGTCAGTATTTGGTTGGCTGTAGGTTTATCATTGTTACGGATCAACGCTCGTTACAGGAATTGAATCAACAAACCATCTGAACCCTGGAACAACAACGTTGGCTCTCAAAACTTGTTGGTTATGATTTTGACATTCAATATCGCCCAGGCAAGTTGAATGATGTCGCGGATGCTTTGACGCGGGAACCAGAAGCTGTGTGCATGGTTTTTTCTCGGCCACTCTTGGGCATTGTGGAGGCAATTCGAGCTGCTAGTTTGACGGATTCGGACCTTCAACAGATTTATTCTGATGTTCAGGAGGGTGGGTTGGCTTATCCGGGTTACGCTTGTTACAATGGTCTACTCTTGTGGCATGGTCGAGTGGCGGTTCCTCGAGAAACAACATTGCACACTGTGTTGTTACATGAGTTCCATGGTTTACCGAACTCCAAGGGTAAAGAAGCTATTTTCGTGGTTGTTGATCGTCTCACGAAGTATGGTCACTTCTTTGGTTTACCTCGTCACTTCGACAACACTTTGGTGGCTCAAATTCTAGTGCATGGTGTAGTAAAGCTTCATGGCATTTCTCGTACTATTGTGTGCGATCAAGGTCGTTTGTTTATGAGTACGATGTGGACTGATTTGGCTCGTCTTCAAGGTACGAAGTTGTGCTTTACCTCCGCCTATCATCCCTAATCCGACGGAAAAATAGAGGCTTTGAATCGGGTTCTTGAGATGTATTTGCATTGTATAGCGGGAGATGATCTATGTAGGTGGTTTTGATATTTACCGTGGGCGGAATATTAGTACAATATAGCTTTTCAAACATCAGCAGGAATGTCTCTCTTTCGAGCGCTATATAGCCGCGATCCTCCTACGACTTTATCCTATGTAGAGGGCAGTTCACGCCATGATCAGCTTGTTCAAGAGGATCATGATGCTGTTTTGCAGGAGTTGAAACGTAACTTGGGGCATACACAGAATCGTATGAAGCTTCAAGCCGATCGACACCGTCGGGAGTTGTCATAGGCAGTGGGCAGTTGGGTGTTTATGCGTCCTCAACCTTATCGGCAATTGTCGCTTCACTTACAACGACAACATAAGCCGAGTCTGCGATATTTTGGTCCATATCATATTCCCGCGTGGGAATTGTCACTTACAAGCTCGATTTGGCCGATTCTACTCATATCCATCCAGTGTTTCATGTCTCTCAACTCAAGCCATGTAAAGAGGCAACAGATTACTCCCTTACCGTTGCTCCGTGAGGATGTGTCACCGGTGATTTCTGCACCAAACCTTGAGGACAAGGTTGATTCTCCAGAGGAAGGCGATGTTATGGTCCAGGATCACATGCACCCCGTGGACGTTCCAGTGGTGGACTCAGATGATCCCATGCAATCAGGGAATGTGCCTGTGAGGAATAGGCCAGCAGATCTAGTCGAGACAGCAGTCTAGGCAACTGAGTTGATCCGAAGAAGCAGCAGGGAGAGGAGGGTCCCTAGCAAGTTTTTCGATTTTGTCTTCAACTAGGAGTGAGAGAGAGTATAAATAATGTTGTTTTCAATGTGGTTGGCATGTAAAACCCTTGGATATTTTCCAATTTCCTCTGAATCTACCTTCTCCTCTTTTCTTTCTCAACAATTCTCTAAATCACCGGATCAATACACACTAGACTGCGTCACAATTTTATTATTTTGGGGCAAATAGAGTGTAATTTCTTCATAGACGAGGGACTTGCGAATAATTTAACCATTTTAGGATCAATCACATTTAGCTTTGCCATACGTACATTGATTTACCATTGATTAAATTTATATTTAAATTGATATTTTAAAAAATACATGTTATTGAGATCTATTAAATGACCGAATGGTCAAGAAAGCTCATGTTGTCCTATCTTGTGTTAGTTTGAATCTCAACATTTGTCTTGAAGATGTAATATATCTCTACTTAATAAAAAAAATACATGTTATTCATGAATTACTTTTGATATTTTATATATATTTAATTAGAGGCACAACGCTTAAACCTGAGTCTCTTAAGAAGAATAACGCTTTCCATTGAGACCACTCAATGAGTTCATATATCAAAAGTTGTTTAATATCAAAATAAATGTTTTGGGACCAGTAAGTGTTTGATGTATTGGTAAGGCACGTTGTACTCTCAAGGCAAGGACGTGCGTTCAAATTTTGGAGACGATATTGTTGAGAGGGACAGTCTCGCACCCGAACATGGACCATAAAATTGGCATGCATATTAAAAAATGATTTAATTAATTTTAATAAAAAATTGAAGGCATTAAGGATTTAATTAATGTTTTCCGTGACAACTTAGTGAACCTATTGGTTCGTACCAGAAAATGACGTGTCTCCTTAGCCCCTCAACTTTTAAATTATATAATAATTATGGTTTTGTTTAATTGGTTAGCTCTTAATTGGTGTTTTATAAGCCCAAACTAATTATTTATCATTTGATTTAATAAAATGATTTAATTAATTTTAATAAAATAGTACATTAATGTTTTTTTATAAATACAGTCCTACCACTGTGATGTCATTTTCTTTAGAATTATGATTCTCAGCGTAAACTCTAAACCTTATAAAATAAACCTTAAACTTTAAATTTTAAATTTTAACCACAAATTCCAATAGTAAATTTCAAACTTAATTTTTTATTGTTGAGGTATATATAAGAACACCTAAAAAAGACATCAGATTTCTATTCTTCTCTTGGTATTAGTTTTTTGAATAAGAATGTTGACTAAAGCATTAAATTTTTAATATTATAGACGTAAAAACACACTGGACAATCTACGTATTTTAATGTTAACGCGACATTATTTATCTTATACAACACGTCAGGAAATTATTTAAATTATAAAAATATGAGAATTTTTTTTTAAAAACAATCTTGAAAAAAAAAACATGCAATACACATAATCTGTCATGAGAATTGCTATCACTAAATTTAATTTTTTAATCGATATTTATAAAAATTACTTGACTCTTTTGAAAGTGAATGATTAAATTTAGCTAAAAAAATAATGATCAAATAGATAAAAATGTAAATGCTTAGAATTAAAAATTTTATATTTACGAGACTCATATCTGAACAGTTTATCTGTTAGATGTGCGTACATTATCAATGACGTAAAGAAAATGAACTTATGCTATTATGAAATCGCATGAATACTAACAAATTTATCACTATGCCGCTAATAAAGTTATTTTTTGTCTTTATTTTATTATAACTTAATTATCAAACATCGTGAAAGAAACCCAACGATGATAATCTCAAATGTATATAACATGTATAATAAATAAATAAAAAATTTAATATCAAAATAAGTGTTTAAACTATCCCATTTTTTAGGTGCTTAAACTTTTTTATTCTTTTTAGATCGTTAAATTATTATTTTCTGCTTATTTTAAGGTCAATTAAAACATGTATTTAGACCAATAAATGATAATTTGATCACCTAAAAAAATTATACACCTAAATAAAAGAACAGGACAATTTAAGCACTAATTTTAAATTTAAGCCTAAACAAAAATAAAAACCTTTTTTCAATCATGTACCCAAATTTGTTTTCTTTTTCAGTGTGTGTGCAACATGATTGATTAGATTATTAATAGAATAATAATATATAGTACGTATATATTTCAATAATATATATATATATATATGTAAGCACTTACGTGTATATATATTATCAGCATAACATGTTAATTATAGAGGAATATTTATTATACTACAATAAATTAAAAAGGCAGCCAAGTTGATTTGAGAACATTGTCATTATTAGTGTTGCTTATATATTCATAATTTTTTTTTAGAAATTATATCATAGTTCTTCTCACCACATTATTTTTAGTCGTGACTAATATAAACATTCATTTTATTAATTTTTATGTTATCTTTTTATTAAGTGAATTTTCATTCATATTTACTGTAAATTAAATTAAAATTAATTTTTACCAAGTGAATCTTCACTTTAATAAAAAATATGACACAAAAAAATAAATAAAATATGTGATTTTTATTAGTTAAGACCATAAATGACGTAGTGAGAAGCACTGTGTTAAAATTTTTCATCCTTTTGACATCTCACGCAAATAATAAATAAACATACAAATCATAATCTAAATTTCAGAAATTAGTTTTTTTATCAAAAGGTTAATTTCATTTTTGTTTGGGTTAAAATAATAGGAGGTTTTAAATTTTAAAAAATAAAATTAGATTGTATTTTTATAGTCCAAGGGCTAGTTTGACATTTTTTTATAAATACAAAAAAAAATTGTATTGTTTGGTTTAAAATTGGTTTAAAGGTGCCTTAAGCCCCCGAACATTTCAAAAAAAATTAATTAAACTCTTGATCAATTTTACTCGAGAAATTGAATCAGTTAGGCCGCAAAATAGATAAATTGAATCAATTAAGTCATTTGACCAATTTTAATCATTAAGTTTTAACAAATTTTCTTCATATATTACCACCACGTAAAATATTACAGTTTTGCCACGTGACTTAAAATAGTTTTAGATTTTTAATAAAAAAAATCTATACATACCGAGTGATAAAACCGTGATAGGATACATGAATCCAATTGATCTTAAAATTGTTAGATTTAACTCAGGGTACATGAGCTTGAGACACCCTCAAGCCTTTAAAATTTGAGTGTTTGAGGTTACCTTTGAAGTATATGAGATTTGTATTTTAGACATTATTTTTAAAAGTCTAAAAAAATAGTGATAAATTAGGGTAAATAAATAATTTTGTTCAAAAGTAAGAAAAAAAATATAGAAATTTCAACTCTTTGATAGTATTTTCCTAAAAGTTACATGTTTTGAATTACTTTTTATCTCTAAAAGTATTTTTTTTTTAATTTCAACAATACATTTGAAAAAGACTATAGAACACGCCTAAATGTATTATTCAATTTCCATCTAAATAGATGGTTTTTCAAAATTCCTCATAACTTTACTGCATATAATGTTGAAACCACCCAATCAAAATAGAATCATCTAAAACGTGACTTAATTTTGTGAATATGGGTAAGCAGCTTGGTATCGTTTAAGTATGTCTCGAATTTGAGACTTTGTGCTGAAAATCCCTCATTGAGAAACTCATCTACCAAACTCATATGTACGACGCAGGACAATTCGGATTAATCTAAGTAAAGCCTTGAGGAATGGAAAGAAAAAAAAAACTTTGTGAATGCACCAAAAGCTTGAAAAGGTGCATAAAAAAACCCTCCAACCAAAGCCATGGATATTGCCTCAGATGATAACCTCCACTCCATTATTTACGTGCTCAGTACGACCCATTTTCACTTTTCAAATAACAATGAAGAGCACATGCATTAGTGTTTTTTTATAAAGAAAAATGCATAAACTTATAAATAATTTTTTTGATAAATCCATTTTCAACTTCGCTTTTTAACCCAATTTGTAAATTGAAATATATATTCAAAATAAAATTTTCGAGGTTATAAATATAATATCATAATATGGGAATTAGGGTAAAAATTAGCGGTCATGTACTCATGGCTGTGCCATAATTCAATTTGTTTATTTACTGATTCGATTCGAAAATTCAAATATCTGATATATTTTTTTTTATTTTTTAATAACTTGAATATTAGATAAAAACGAATAATCATATACAAATCACAATATATAAGTTTTAGATTATCTAAAAATCCCAACAAAATACTAGGCCTTTATCTACATTGGGGTTAAATGTTATCTTGATCCATCTTCTTTTATCTGTAGTCTAACTTCGCATAATTACTTACTATTTTGACATTTTAAGTTTTATTTTTATCCAATTTGATCACAATAACATGTCTTTTTTTGTCATTTATTTATTGCATTATATACTTATTTTATCTGAAAATCTAAAAATTTTAGATATTTAATATCTAAAAACTTGGATAAATTTTTTAGTTGTCCTCTCGGTTCCTAGACCAACTGCGTTGTACATCTAGCTTGGTGGACAAATTTTTAATAGATATTTTTTACATATACATGGCTCGAAGTTAAAAATTTACTTAAGTGATATTAAGCTGCTTACCACTTTAATCAACTATTTATTTTATTAAATAAGATGAATTCACTATTTTTTATGATCTTAAAAATCGAATATCTGGCCGATATCCGAAAACATACATCCTACAAAATACCAAAAACAAATCTCACAATAAATAAATAAAGCATGTTCTCTCAATTCCAATGTGCTCTTAGTTGCCGGTTAAAAAGAAGCCAAACCTTAATATAATCAATCACCCAATGGCCACTCTCCCACCCACTTGCTTGAGTCTTTTCACACTTAAAGCTTAAACATTAAATTAAGTTATTTAATATACAAATTAACCTGTACTAATCAGAATTAAAGAGTGCTTAGTACTACAAGTGCATTTGTTTAGTACAATCTTCATGGAAAAAGGGCAAATTCTTTATAGTGGTCCAACATATTTGTTTTAATGTTTTTAATAATTAATGAGAAAGAAAGTGATGTTTTTATTATTGAATTTGATTTTGGGTTAATTGTATCGAACATCTTTAAACTAATGTATGGATTTTTTATTGGTTTAAAGTTTTAATTAAGTTCTTAAAATATCAGTATCAAATCAGTGAATGAAATATAATTTTAAAAATTTAATTGATTTTTCGAGTCAAATTAATATTTTAAAATTAAACATAATAAATTTAGTGAATATGTTGCTTGATTTTATTTAAGGTAAACTGCAATTATGGTTGGCTGAACTTTTAAGTCGCTTGCACTTTTGTTATTGGAATAAAAAAAATTCATTACAGTCGTTAAACTTTTAGTTCATTTTCACTACAACCACTAAACTTTTAACTTGCTCTCATTACGGTCATTGTTATAAATGCTAAAATGTCACATTAAAGTATTTTTATAAAAAAGGAACCCTAATTTTTCAAATTTACAACGCCATCAACGCCAAAATTTTGATGAGGAAAGATATCACCGATGAACTAAAAGTGGAAAGAATTCGTTTGGTCAAAAAGTTAATATAGTTTGGTTTGAAGCTGATCTAACAATTAACAATAATACATCGAAAATTTTTAATTTTTAGTTACAATTGAGATTTTTAGTTCCAATTCACCACAATTAACCGTCATATCGATTTAAAACTAAGTTATGTTAAACTTTAGGAAAATAAATCTTTCCCACCGTTGGAATTGATCCATTGATCGTTTCGTTCATTAGAATTTTGACATTGGTAGTAGTTGTAAAATTGAAAAATTATAATTTTTTTAAAATAAACTTTAGCATATCATGTTAATATTTCTTAACGAATTAAAAATAGTAACCATACTAACAATAAATTAAAATTTTAATAACAATAACAAATATTTTACAAAAAAAATCGATAATCAAAATAAAAAGGAAACAACAGTTCGGCTATTAAAAATAAATAAAAAGCAGTTCGGTGAATACAAACGTAGTTTATCCTTCGATTTATTATAATTTTAAAGAGTAATTTTGAGTCTCGAGTAAATCAATGCAACAAGAAAGAGAGGAGAGCAGGTGTCGTGGTCTGAACTCTGATGACGAGCAGAAGGGCATGTAATCTATCAATGCAGCAGCTGACTTCCTTCTCGATGTGGGAACCCATAACACACTTTCCATTTTCCTTTTCATCAAATCTCTCCACTCTCCACGCCACAGCACGTGTCATGGTCTGCAGATTAACCAACGAACTATATGAAATATAACCGGAATTTAAATTACTGTCGCATTTTTGTTCACAGTATTTTGTTATTATTGTAAATATAATAAATATTATTGCGTATCACTATTTTTTATAATATCAATTTTAGATGGTACGACTATTGTTGTCACTATTACGATAATAAATCGATATTTGAATAAAATCTCTCTCACACGTGTATATATATAATCAAGAACAAGAGAGAAATAGAAAGAGGGAAAGCAACTAAGCAAGCAGTTATTGAGAGCTTTCTTTTAGGGTTTTAGATTTTTTTTCAAAAACAATTTACCTGCCAACCATTGCTTGAAATTATGACTTCACCGCTCCTGGCCGTTGCTTTTTATATTATTTTTAAAATTGTTCAAATCGTGTCTTTTAAGAAAAATAACATTTTATTTTCTAGTGAGACTATTTCTTATCTTTATAATAATGAAATCTTGATGAAATAATTTCAGGTGATTCTTAGAATATCTAAAAGTCAGCATTTGGTGTGTGTATATTTAAAGATGGAGTTGGTACAGGAAAATTGAATTATTTGTGGCCTTTGGTGACCATTGCCACACGCATAGAGCCAGCCAGCCAGCCAATGGTACTCTGAAAACAACAGAGAGCAAAGGTGATGATTTATAAAACACCAACACAATCTCTTGTACGGGTGAAACGCATAGTTGATATTAACAGTATATTATAAGAAGATTATTACTTAAAAAAATTAAGAAATTAATATTAATCATTCAACGATTTAAAAAACTTATAAAACTTAAAATTTTATATTATATATAAGTAGATCCTAACTCAATTTTAATACGGTTTCAATTTTTTTTATAAAGAAAGCTGAGGAATCATTGCCTCCATGACCTCTTCAACTTACATTAATAGATTTGATTTGGGAGCATCTTTGTTACATTTATTCTCTATGTTCCTACTTGATACGTGTAATATCGTTTATTTTATTATAATTTAGGACCAATGATTTATTGGTATGAGAATGATTGATTAGTTCTACGGTTTTGTTTATTGTAGGAATAATCAGATTCATATGAATATTTAAGTGTACGATCTAAGGAGACGAAATGATTTTACAAAGGCATGGTGGTCCAACATCTATCTGTCTTTTCTTAACAATATTATCACCCTTCGAACAATTTGTAGTCATGTCCGGTGTGTTAGCGCAGTAGTTAAAAAATATTATCTTATAATCGCATCAAACAATTTATAAAATAAATGTAAAAGTTAATACTGGGGTTGCATTATTTGTTATCTCGAATGTCGAATCATCCCATCCGCTGGAGTACAGCCCGGGGAGGCCCTCGTAGCACCGTCTGTATCGACCTTGATCCATCCCAGAGCTAGGCGTTGCCATGAAATCCGAACAATTTGCTGTTGTTTGATGGCAGCAGCAGCCTTAACATAGGCATCTGCCATGCGCAAACTAGAGATGAAGATGTTCTCCCTCTTAGCTGCTTATTATCAAAGACCATTTTGTTCCTGTTGCAACCCTCTCGAGCTTCGACGTTTCGGCAAAAACATTAAAACCAACAGAGTCGCTACCAATCTTTTTTTAAAAAAGGGTGTGATTGGATCACCTAAATTGGGTCATTTTAATAAAAACATTTTATTTTCATCAAAATAACATTTTTTTTTGGTCTGCAAAAACACAAAATCGGGTTCAAGAGTCAGTTACGCGTGGGGAAGGATTAACACCCCCCACAACGCCCAAAAATCGGTACCTTGTCAATTACAAAATGCTTTAAAAAGTTGGATTTTGCGAATAGAGCTTTAAATTATTGTCCGTTTATGAATTAAATTCCATTTTAACGGCCTTACCACCCGAAAATGAACTCCAATCACCGACAACACTTCTGGCACTAACCCGTCATTTCCGTTTAGTAAGGAACAGCATTAATTAAATTCTACTTTTTTACAGGCAAACAAAGAAACGGTTAATTTGTTGAGAATTTTATTAATTCTAAATTAATATTTACAAACCTAAAGAATTTTAAATATTTTAACCTATTTAGGGGGTTTAAATTCAACTAAGTGTGTTTTATTTTTTTGTAAAGAGAATCTTTGTTCAAAGAATGTCTCTAACTAGACTGCTCCTAAACTTAAAGGTCACCCTAACTATTCCAAATAAATAAAACAAAGCAATTTAGACAAAATTAATTAGATGAGGTTCACAATTTAAATTAAGTTTAAAAGGCAAATCCTTCCCTATCGCCATATTATTATTTTTTAAACAATTTTTATATGTAAAAGAGAATGTACATTTTTTAATTTTTAAAAGGATTATTCACATATTTTTATTTTTTTTAAAAAGGGTTTAATTATTTAAAAGACACTTTAATTATTAGATGGATAAAATTAAAAATTAATTTATAGAAAAGATGACTATTTTGTTAATTTAAATTTTATTTGAAACAAATTCAATTAGAAAGGGTTTTGGGTAATTAGCCCAATAAACATGTTTTTTTTTTACTTTTTTTCAAATTCAAATGGATTAAACTTCCACCAAATTAAAGAAATATCGAGTTCTTGATGTTCTTCAAAATTGAAGAACACCGGTGAACAACCACTGTGCCGGCCGCCGCTTGTCGGCGTTGGTGACCTAAAAACTACTTTTTAGAAAATAAATTCTGAAAATTACGCCCAAAAAAATTAGATTTCTTAATTCGAACCAAAGCTTAATTTTGAACCGTTATTTTCTTAATCTTAATACAAAAATTTAAGTTAAGCAAATAAAAAATAAATAAAAATAAGAATAAAAAGAAAGGGAAAAAATTACCGAACAAGAGTCGAATCTACTGCTTTTTACTCCAAAAACTCGAACCGAAATCACTTGCAAATTTCCCAGAAAATTCAGACTTCTTCTCCAATGAATTTTTAGTATTCTTGAATGTGTGTTACTGTCTTAACAATGAGGGTTTGGGGGGTATTTATATTAACTAAAACCCTAAATTACAAGGAAATTACAAAGGAAAAACGTGAATTCAGCCCTAGAATCAAGCCTAAATCCGACACAAAGCTTGATACTTGGTCGAATTTTAGAGATTGGATCTAATCCAGATCGAATTTAAGAGATTCAGGATGAATTTCCCCTTAATTTTTAGTATAGGGTTTGACAGCTGATAAGTGTTCAAAAGTACTATTTTTCTTACCTTTTTTACTCATATTATTGTTAGACTTAGGCTCATATTAGTTGCATAATTAGCCATTCATGCATTAATCCATGTTTCCTTCCATCGTTGAGCTTGATTACATAACTTGGTAGTTTTTGTGGGAAAAGATGCTGCTTTGGTGTGTTTTGTGTGTATGTTCAGGATCACTTGCCAAAGCAAGGCTAGAGCTAGTTGCCAGGGCAATGCATGAAGGAGATGCCGAGCTAGTTGCCAAGGCAATGCATGAAGGAGACGCCGAGCTAGTTGCCAGGGCAATGCATGAAGGAGACGCCGAGCCAGTTGCCAGGGCAATTGTCGACAAGAGCAAAGGTGATATGGTAGTCGAAATTGATGACTAGATAAGCCCAAGATGACGTGGAGCAAAGCCCAATCCCAAAGGAATTTGATTTCCATGAAGAGATTAAAGAAGAATTAAATTCCAAGAAGATAGGAGAAGTTCTAGTAGGAATGTAATTATAATAAAGAATTATATTCTTTAAAGATAATTTAATTCCAACTTAACTTCCTCCTCAAAAAAGGACTTTGACCTAGCCCTATAAATAAGGAGATTTCGACAAATCCAGAGAGAGAGCAAGAGAGGGGAATTTCGACAACTCCAAGGAGGGCAAGAGGAGAGAATTTTCGACAAGCATCTAGGGCAAGGAGGATTTCGACAAGCCTCCTTCTTCATCTTTTCTTTCTTGTTCGATTGGGTTCATGCTAGGGATTATTTATCTTGTGTTTCTTTGGAACCTAGCCATGAACTAAATCTATTTGGCTATGGTTATTGTGTCTTGTGGTTGTGAGAAACTATTGGTTTTTGTTTAGGTAATAAGAGTTTGCACTTTTCTAGTCAAGGTTTATTCATTCTTGGTTCTTATTCTTGTTTGCGAGTGAATTGGGAGAGGATCTCGTGATTTCATCTATTTATCTAATATCGGGAGAGTTAGATTCAAGAAATGAATGAATATGATCTTTATTCAATCTATTGATGGTGAAGATTAATCCGGCTTAGGAATAAGTTAAGGATTTCAACGGCTAAGAGGAGCGCAAGATTGGTTGTTGTTCACCCTTGATTCACGCATGGATGTATTATCAAGGCATGCACAAGTAGCTAGAGTTTCGACTTAGGGATAAGAAGAAACCATTGAAGAATGCTCTGCCGAACCTTGAAGGTTGCTGCCCAGACGCCCAAGTAGTTGCCCAGGCAACCATCGATTAGTTGCCAAGGCAACCCCGTTGTGCAAGTTGCCACGGCAACTGAGTTGCCCGTGCACTCTTTTACCAAGACGATCCAATCGGCTATCACACCTCAACTCACGATAACCTGACCTATCTCTCTCTCATTTGATCTCATATTTTCTTTTACTTTATTGCTTTCTAGTTTAGTTATTAGTTAAACTCCTATAATCCTTTATTTGTGTTTTTACTTTTTACAGTGCAAGAGACTAGATTCTTGAAGTGGCACCAATCCCTGTGGAGACGATATCTTTTATACTACAACTTGCAACGTGTATACTTGCACAATTGCGTAGCACTTATTACGCGCAACAAGTTTTTGGCGCCGTTGCCGGGGATTGGCAATAGCGACTTTGTTTTTATTTTCTTGCACTTTCTTTTTACTTTTCTTGTTTAAAATTCAAAGGGCTAACAAACTTTGGTTTTGCATTGGTATATGACCAGGGCGAGACCGACTACACCAAAATATCCCTTTGATCCAGAAATCGAACGAACCTTACAAAGACTTAGACGAATGATAAGAGTAACAATGGCTAATCAAGACAGCAATATGAATCAAGATGTTCTAGCAAGAGGAGGAGTGATTCTTGCACGAAACAGAACTATTCGAGACTATCTTGAAGAAGATCTTGATGGACTTAATCCAGGAGTTATCGCACCCGAAATTGAAGCCGACCACTTTGAGTTAAAACTGGTAATGTTTAATATGATCAACACAATTGGTCAATTTGGCGGCTCAGCAACTGAAGATGCAAGTCAACATCTGAAATCTTTCCTCGAGATTTGCAACTCGTTCAAAATACACGGAGTCACCCCCAATGTCTTACGATTAAGATTATTCCCCTATTCACTGAGGGATAGGACGAAAGCATGGTTGAATAGCATTCCTGCCAGACCAATAGCATCTTGGACCGATCTTTGTCCTGATTTCCTTGCTCGGTTTAATCCTACAAATTTGATTGATAAGCTTCGTAACGACATTACTTCTTTTCGGTAGGCAGATGATGAATCCATGTACGAGGCTTGGGAGCAATATAGAGAACTTCTACACAATTGTCCCATACACGGATTCCCTGTGTGGACTCAAGTAACAATGTTTTACAACGCCGTGAATACACCAACAAGCATGATGCTAGATGCCTCGGTAAACGACATACTCCTAGATAAGTCGCCGGAGGAAGCAATGCAAATTCTAAATAGGCTGGCCAAGAATGATTATCAGTTCCCATCTACTAGAAGAGGAGGAGTTAGACGCCAAGCCACAATACATGAACTAGGATCATCAGATTCAATTTCGGCACAATTGGCCACTTTAACCAAGATGGTCCAGAACATGCAAAAACCAAACAACACACATGAGGTCAAGGTAATGGATTCTTTTTGTGAGTTATGTGGTGATAACCATAATTCTTCTGAATGTATGCAGAATCCGAAATCCAACTTCTATGTGGGGAATTACAATCGGAACAACAACGTGATGTCCAATACATACAATCCAGTTTGGAAGAAGCACCCAAATTTTTCATGGAGAAATCCCAACAATGCTCTAAACCAGAACAATCAGAATGCACAAGAATCGGGATTCCAGCAGAATATGCCACGGCAACAGTTGCCGCGGCAATAACCAACAACATCTAATTCTTTGGAAAATTCTCTAAATGCTTTTATGATGAAAACTGAATCTTATATAGCTGAGAATAGTAACTTCATAAAAAGAACTGATGCTTTTATTAACAGGGCCGATATGAGATTGCAAAACCAAGAGGCGGCAATCAAATCATTGGAAAATCAAGTCAGACAGTTTGCTCAAAATCTGAATACTAGACCGCAATGAGGTTTACCTAGCGATACTGAAGTCGCAAGAGGAACTGGCCATGAGCAATGTAAGGCGATCACCACTAGAAGTGGCCAACAACTTAGAGAGGTTCAAACCCACTCATCAAACAAAACTCCACAAAAAGATCAAGACGAACCTAGCGGCAAAGCCTCAGATGCTGAACTAGGAATTGCCGCGGCAACCGGCAATAAGCATGCCTCGACAACCGACGATAAAGACGCCTCGGCAACTTGCGATAAGCATACCTCGGCAACCCCAGTTGATAACGCCTCGGCAACTCTAGTTGTCCCAGCAATGCCGTCAATCAGGTTTTAAACCAATGAAAGGATCAAAGATATCCGACTTCCACCACCATTCCCACAAAGGTTGAAGCAACAAAAGCAAGAATACCAATTCAAGAAGTTTCTTGATATCCTAAAGCAAGTCCACATCAACTTGCCATTGGTGGAAGCAATTAAACAAATGCCAAACTATGCCAAGTTTCTTAAAGACAATGTGTTTAAGAGAATAAGGCTAGGAGAATTTGAAACAATTGCCATAACAGAGGGATGCATGGCAATGTTGCACAATCGTATGCCACCTAAGTTAAAGGATCCCGGAAGTTTCACAATACCATGTTCCATTGGAAATCACTATGTCGGGAAAGCATTATGCGACCTTGGGGCTAGCATAAACTTGATGCCTAAATCGGTTTTCCAGAAACTAGGAATCGGGAAGGCAAGACCTACAACAGTTATGCTACAGCTAGTCGACAGATCCTATGTGCATCGAGAGGGAAAAATCGAGGACATACTGGTAAAAGTTGATAAATTTATTTTTCCCGCTGACTTTATTGTTTTGGATTGTGAAGTAGATGAGCATGCACCTATCATTCTCGGGAGATCATTCCTAGCAACAGGGAGAACCTTGATCGATGTTGAAAAGAGAGAACTCACAATGAGGGTGAATGACCAGCAAGTTAAACTAAATGTGTTCTAAACACTAAGGCATACCGATGATCCAGAAGAATGCCAACTTCTTCATGCCACGACAGAGTTTAACTTCGACGAGGAATTTAGTTGCCTCGGCAACTACATTGCCGATCAAGAGGAACCTGAGGAGTATGAAGAACCGGTCGGTGAGGAACAACAAGAAGAGGCAAATTGGCTAGTCAATCGACCAGGTACATACTTTGAACCACTGGATTACTCAGGTAAGGAAGGTAAGCACAAAAAACCCTTATTGAACAACCACCGATTCTTGAGTTGAAGCAATTACCAGAGCAACTAAAATATGCATACTTAGGAACCGATAATACATTGCCTGTAATTATTTCTTCTAAGTTACAGCCTGAGCAGGAAAAGAAGCTGATCAAGATGTTGAAGCTACACAAAAAGCCAATAGGGTGGACAATTGCCGACTTGAAGGGAATTAGCCTGGCAGTGTGCATGCACAATATTTTGTTGGAAGATGATCACAAACCTTCAATTGAGGCCCAGAGGAGACTGAATCATGCCATGAAAGGGGTTGTAATGAAAGAAATCATCAAGTGGCTTGACGACGTCATTATATGCCCTATCTCTGATAGTACATGGGTAAGTCCGGTACAATGTGTACCGAAAAAGGGAGGTATAACGGTGGTAAGTAATGAAAACAATGAACTCATTCCAGCCAGGACTGTGACCGGTTGGAGGGTTTGTATGGATTATCGAAAGCTAAACAAAGCCACTAGGAAAGATCACTTCCCATTACCCTTTATTGATCAAATGCTTGACCGTCTTGCAGGTAAACCCTTTTATTGTTTTCTTGATGGTTATTCAGGTTACAATCAAATTGCCATAGCACCAGAAGATCAAGAAAAGACAACCTTCACTTGCCCATACGATACTTATGCCTTCCGAAGGATGCCGTTCGGATTGTGTAACACCCTGGCAACCTTCCAAAGATGCATGATGGCACTCTTTTCAGACATGGTTGAAGACTTCCTTGAGATCTTCATGGATGATTTTTCTGTTTTTGATAATGACTTCGACAGCTGTCTCGGCAATTTAGAGAGGGTGTTGGCAAGATGTGAAGAAACTGATTTAGTACTCAATTGGGAGAAATGCCATTTTATGGTAGATGAAGGAATAATGCTCGGCCACAAGATTTCATCCAAGAGAATTGAAGTAGACAAAGCCAAGGTGGACGTGATCGAGAGATTACCCCCACCAAGTTCGGTTAAAGGAATTCGAAGTTTTCTCGGACATGCAGGTTTTTACAGAAGGTTCATTCATAATTTTTCTAAAATCACTAAACCCTTGTGTAATCTGCTTGAACAAGATAAAGTATTCAATTTTGATGATTCTTGCACCCAAGCATTCGAAACCCTAAAGAAAAAGCTTACCTTGGCACCCATTGTCGTTCCACCAGATTGGACGCTACATTTTGAGCTCATATGTGATGCAAGTGATTTCGCGGTAGGAGCAGTCCTAGGCCAACGTACAGGTAAGACCTTTCATGTGATATACTATGCTAGTAAAACTCTTAATAGTGCTCAAGTGAATTACACAACAACAGAGAAAGAGTTACTAGCTGTAGTTTTCACATTTGACAAGTTCCGATCCTATTTGATTGGTACAAAGGTAATTGTTCATACGGACCATTCGACAATCAAATATCTATTTGCTAAAAAGGATGCCAAACCTCGTTTGATTCGTTGAATATTACTTTTACAAGAATTTGATATTGAAATTAAGGACAGGAAAGGAACAAAAAATCAAGTGGCCGATCACTTATCACGTTTGGAACGCAATAGGGAGGAGGACGTGGATCTAGAGATATGCGATGCATTCCCGAATGAACAACTTTTAGTTACCTCGGCAACCATAGAAGCGCATGCCTCGGTAACCCTCGACGCCTCGGCAACCATGGATGCACACGCCTCGGCAACTCTCGATGCCGCAACAGCCTTTGACGCGCACGCAGCGACAATTTTGGGAGCAGTCGCCACGGCAGCACATGCCTCAGTAATACCCTAGTACGCGAATTTAGTTAATTTCCTTGTTTGTGGTATTTTACCTTATGACATTACTCACCAAGGGAAGAAGCGGTTCCGCCATGATGCTAAGCATTACTTTTGGGACGAGCATCTTTTGTTTAAACAATGTGCAGATCAGGTTATACGCCGATGTGTCCCTGAAGAAGAGCAACAGAATGTACTCCGGCAATGCCATTCTTCACCCTATGGAGGACATTTTGGAGGAACTCGTACTGCGGCCAAAGTTTTGCAATCCGGTTTGTATTGGCCAACATTGTACAAAGATGCCCAAGACTTTTACAAGCAATGTGATCGTTGCCAGAGGACGGGCAATATCTCTAGACGATATGAGATGCCACTCCAGAACATCATCGAGGTGGAATTATTCGTTGTGTGGGGGATCGATTTTATGAGACCTTTCCCATCTTCATTCGGCAACCTCTACATCTTACTTGCCGTCGACTACGTGTCTAAATGGGTTGAGGCAGCTGCAGTTCCCAACAACGATTCCAAGACCGTGCAACGATTCTTGCAGAAAAATATATTTACACGTTTTAGGATGCCGAGAGCAATTATCAGTGACGAAGGCAAGTATTTTGACAACAGACTGATTGCCAAGATGTTGCAACGCTTCGGTATATCACACAAGATCGCCATGGCATATCACCCACAAACCAACGGGCAAGTAGAAATTTCCAACCGGGAATTGAAGGGTATACTCGAGAAAGTTGTAAATCCCTCTAGGAAGGATTGGTCATTAAGACTAGATGACACACTTTGGGCATATCGCACTGCATTCAAAACACCCTTAGGTATGTCCCCCTTCCGACTTGTCTATGGCAAAACATGCCATCTACCGGTGGAAATCGAACACAAGACATACTGGGCAATCAAGACCGTGAATATGGATTGGGAAAGTGCCGGACAAAAGCGTTTGTTGGACCTCAATGAGATAGAAGAATTCCGTGCACTCGCCTATAACAATGCACGAATCTACAAGGAGAAAACAAAGCAATGGCATGACAAGAAACTATTGTCGCGGCAATTCACGCCAGGGCAACTAGTTCTCTTATTCAATTCTCGGCTAAAACTTTTCCCGGGAAAGCTGAAATCTAGATGGTCGGGACCATTCAAAGTTGTCAAACCATTCTCCCATGGTGCCGTGATAATCAAGTCCATCACTGACAAACATGAATTCAAAGTTAATGGACAAAGATTGAAACACTACAATGGTGCCCATGTGGAACGTAACAAGGAAGTGGTCAACTTAGGAGATGCATGAACATGCTCTCCTTTCAATATTTTCGTTTTCTTTTTATTTTCATTTTTATTTTTATTTTTAGGAGATATTTTATTTTTCTTCATTATCTTTAGTTTCCAGGTTTTCTTTGTTTTCTTTTCCACAACAAGACTCACAACCACCATGCTAAGGAAATTCACTACCGACTACTTGCCACGGTAATCACAACAGAGGATACCCCGGCAACCAACCCTGAAGATGCCACGGCAACCAAAGCTAAAGACATCCCGGCAACCATTGAAAAAGCCAAAGGTAAAGCACCTATGCCCAAATCAACTCCTACGGAATCATTTTCTGATTTTTCAGATTCGGACGAGTCCTCCATTGCACCAACAGAGACCGCACCAATTGAATCCTCTAAGCGAAAAGCCAATGACACTGATGAAGAGGACGATGAGGAAAACCCCGTACGAGGATCGATTCCACCACCGGCAACAAGAAAACAACCATCGCGTTCAAGCAAGAGAATCAAGACACCGACCAAAAGGAAACTAATCATCTACGATGACGAACTCTCGGAGTAAGTCATCGTATGCATTTTATTTTTCGTTATTTTTAATTTTATTTTTCTTTAATGCATGCATTGAGGACAATGCCTCACTCGAGTTTGGGGGGGATTGTTATTAGTAGTTACCATGTTTAGTTACATTCATCTTAAGTATTACATTTAGGATACATAAATTGCTTGCCATGCCTTTAGTTGGAACAAGAATTGCTTAGATTTGATGAATATCCGATGATGACTTTGCCAATGCACTTAATTGATAGAATTTTTATTCTAGGATAACCATGGAAAAACTTAGAATTTTACTATGATGCTAATTTTGATGAAACACTGTTGTGGTTTGATTGATTTAAGGAATTCTAGTGAACTTAGGTTGATAATTTACAAATTGGGGGATTAGAATAAAAATTGGATGAATGCTAGAGGTGCCCGAAATTGGCTCTAGCATGTGCTAAAAAAATTGACCACTAGAGGTGCCCGAAACTGGCTCTAGTATGTGTTAAAAAATTGATAGCTAGAGGTGCCCGAAATCGGTTGTAGTCGAATAAATTAACTTAAGAAAACTAAAAACAAAACACTAGAGGTGCCCAAAACTGGCTCTAGTTAAAACATGTTAAAAAGAAACCAATGAAGTAATTTGAAAACCTATTATTTGCATAGAATCCAAAAAATCAACTTGCACACAACTTCGCACACACTCACAAGCATTATAGTTTGATTCCGAGTAATTCCTAAGTTTTTCGAAAAAATAAAAAGCCAATCATACTTTGTGCCCCGGTTCAGAGAATTGAAATCAAGTTCAAAGCTAAGTTTGTGAAAATTAAAGTCTTGACAGGTAATTATGAGTTTGCATTGCTTGAGGACAAGCAATAGTTCGAGTTTGGGGGTGTGATAAGTGTTCAAAAGTACTATTTTTCTTACCTTTTTTACTCATATTATTGTTAGACTTAGGCTCATATTAGTTGTATAATTAGCCATTCATGCATTAATCCATGTTTCCTTCCATCGTTGAGCTTGATTACATAACTTGGTAGTTTTTGTGGGAAAAGATATTGCTTTGGTGTGTTTTGTGTGTATGTGCAGGATCATTTGCCAAAGCAGGGCTAGAGCTAGTTGCCAGGGCAATGCATGAAAGAGATACCGAGCTAGTTGCCAGGGCAATACATGAAGGAGACGCCGAGCCAGTTGCCATGGCAATTAAATTTCAACTATGTTGTTGGTGCAGAAGAATTTCAGTCTGCTCGTGAATGGGTAATGGTTCTCTTCTGGCAAAACCAAGATTGCCCAAATACCTCGTCCTAAGGCGTTTGCAGCACTGTCAAAATTTATTACCCAGGATTCTTCTGGTTCATCATTTTCCTCAGTCGAATGCACATCAGGTCTTCACCTGGGAAGTTGAAGTTCATTGCATCATAGTCTTCGCAGGCACGACTTGCCAAGAAATCTACTATTGCACTCTCTTTTATAGCCTTTTGGCTTACATACTGAATGTCGAATTCCGATAGTAACATTTGTCAACGGGCCATTTTTCTTGATAAAGCGGGCGCTTCCATCATAAACTTTAGAGGATCCAGCTTCGATATTAACCATGTGGTATGGTATAACATGTATTGTCTTAGCCTCTTTGCCGCCCATACTAAGGCACAATACAATTTCTTGATTGAGGAATATTTGGTTTCACAATCTGTGAATTTCTTACCCAAGTAGTAGATTGCTCTTTTTTCCCGTCTCGTCATGTTGTCCTAATACACATCCCACCGAATCTTTAGGGACGAATAAGTATATGATTAAAGGTTTCTTTGGAATGGACGGTACCAGAATAGGGGGATTCTTCAACTACTTCTTGATTTCCTCTAACGCAGCTTGACACTCTTCATTCTATGTTCCTGGGTTATTCTTTTGAAGTAGCCTAAATACAGGACTGCATTTCTCTGTTAACTAAGAGATGAAACGAGCAATGTAATTTAACCTTTCAAGGAATCCTCAAACCTCTTTTTGCGTTTGAGGTGGTGAGAGTTCCTGAATGGATTTGACTTTATCCGGGTCAATCTCAATTCACCTTTCACTTACGATGAACCCCAGTAATTTTCTCGACCGAACTCCAAATGTGCATTTGGTCGGGTTAAGTTTTAACTAAAACTTTCTCAACATCTTGAAGAGTTTTTTTAGATTCTCTATGTGTTCTTCTTCTAGTGAGATTTGGAAATCATATCATCGACGTAAACTTCTATCTCTTTGTGCATCATATCATGGAATAGAGATACCATGGCTCGCTGATACGTTGCCCCTGCATTCTTGAGGCTAAAAGGCATGACTTTGTAGCAAAAAGTTCCCCACAACGTTATAAATGTGGTCTTATTCATATCCCCTAGGCTCATCTTGATCAGGTTGTCCCTGAGAAGCCTTCCACAAAGGAGAAGAGAGAATGCCCCGCTGTGTTGTCCACTAGGGTGTCGATGTGCGGTAGTGGGAAGTTATCTTTAGGACTCGCCCTATTAAGATCTCGATAATTGACGCACATGCGCACTTTTCCACATTTCTTTGGAACTGGGACGATATTTGCTACCCATTTTGAGTATTTTACAACTTCTAAGAATCTGGCGTCATACTACTTCTTGACTTCATCCCTAATTTTCAAAAGCATTCTTGGCTTCATTCTTCTTAACTTCTGCTGTACGGGCTTGCATTCTGGCCTAATAGAGAGTCTGTGCACAACAATGTTTGTATCCAGTCCAAGCATATCTTCATACGACCAAGCAAAAATGTCTTTATATTCCCGTAGAAGCTTGACCAAACTCTGTCGGGTTTCAGCAGTGATAGAGGTGCCGATCTTTACCTCACGTTTTTCTTCTTCAGTCTCGAGATTCAAAGTTTCCAACTCTTTTTTGTGGGGCAGAATCTGTTTTCCTTCGTTTTCTATTAACCTGGGCATATCGTTGGGAAGATCATATTCTTCCTCGTCTTCACAGTTTTCGACCTCTTCTAAACACATGGGTAGCTTGAAGTCAATTTTTGGGTTAGATTCAGAGTTATGAGTACCATTGATATCTGAATACCTGCAAGGGAAATGATCGAATATACAATAAGAAATAATAAAAAATAGAAAAGAAATGAATAAAATGATTTGTTTTGTTTTGTTTTGTTTTGATTTTGCTTTATGGTTTGTTTTTAGTATTCAAGTATTTAGGGAAAGAATGTTTGCCACACGAAGTTCATTGAAGAAAACATCATTTTATTGATAAGTGGAACCATAATGGTTAAACATGAGCCCTTAACAAGAGATCTCAAATTGCCCTCGGGCCAAAAGGCAAATGAGTTGGTTTCGGGTATTACTCTGTAGATAACCTAAAAGCTCTAGGGATGTCTTCTACAGTCCAGTTGTTTAGTTCTGAGCAAGGGCGAATCATGGAGAGGTACTTGTTTCCCTTATTCTTCTTTGATATTGCGTTAATGTTCAGCTCCCCAAAAGCCTTCTCTAAACTGTTCTTTCCTTTCTCCCTCTCCTTGTTTGAAGTGTCGGGATTCATAATTCCTCCTGATACAAAGGTTTAACTCAGAGGTGGGAAGGTCATTGGTCTCCGCTTCACTTTTTCTCCACTTAATCGGGCTTTCCTCTTTTCTTGTTTCTCTCTAATTGCAACTCTCCTTTTCATAGGGCTGGGTTTGTAACCTAACCCAAATCTATCTCGTTTGTCGGGGATCATCACTGGATATGGCCTCATTTGAAGCTGCTTGCCAAGGCCTTTTTCGGTTTTTACTCCTTTTTTGAGGGTCTGGTTTACTTGCATCTTAGCGTTGTTCGACAATTCTGGCTCTGGGACCTTACTTCCTTTAGACACGAATGAGGCGTTGACAAGTTCGAGGGTCCTGAAGTGGCACTCAAGTGCGCCTTCATCCACCTGAATGTATGGAGCATTTGATGATACCGAGGCTATGATCTATTCTCCAGCTCCTACGACCATCAGCTGGCCTCCAACTATGAACTTCAATTTTTGGTGGAGAGTGGAAGGGACAGCCCTGCTGTGTTCCATCAAAAGGCAAATCCTTCCCAAATTAGGTTATTGCCCTATTATTATTTTTTAAAATAATTTTTATATGTAAAAGAGTATACATTCTTTAATTTTTAAAAGGGTTATTCACATTTTTTTATTTTTTTAAAAATAGTTTAATTATTTAAAAGACACTTTAATTATTAGATGGATAAAATTCAAAATTAATTTTTAGAAAAGATGACTATTTTGTTAATTTAAATTTTATTTGAAACAAATTCAATAAGAAAGGGTTTTGGGTAATTAGCCCAATAAACATGTTTTTAACTTTTTTTCAAATTCAAATGGATTAAACTTCCACCAAATTAAAGAAATATTGAGTTCTTGATGTTCTTCAAAATTGAAGAACACCAGTGAACAACCACCGTGTCGGTCACCCTCCACTGGCACCGGCCGCCGCTTGTCGGCGATGGTGACCTAAAAAACACTTTTTAGAAAATAAATTCTGAAAATTACGCTCCAAAAATCAGATTTTTTAATTCGAACCAAAGCTTAATTTTGAACCGTTATTTTCTTAATCTTAATACAAAAATATAAGTTAAGCATATAAAAAATAAATAAAAATAAGAATAAAAAGAAAGGGAAAAATTACCAAACAAGAGTCGAATCTACTACTTTTTACTCCAAAAACTCGAACCGAAAGTACTTGTAAATTTCTCAAAAAATTCGAACTTCTTCTCTTTATTTCTTATTCTCCAATGAATTTTTAGTATTCTTGAATGTGTGTTCATGTCTTAACAATAAGGGTTTGGGGTATTTATACTAACTAAAACCCTAAATTACAAAGGAAAAACGTGAATTCAGCCCTAGAATCAAGCCTAAATCCGACACAAAGCTTGATACTTGGTCGAATTTCAGAGGTTTGATCTAATCCAGCTCGAATTTAAGAGATTCAGGATGAATTTCCCCCTAATTTTCAGTCTAGGGTTTGACAGCTTTCTTCCCCGTTTTACAGGTGGATGGCGACGACGGCGTGCGAGGTTGGTGTCGGTCTGACGGCGGGCTCACGGTGAATCGTCTGGCACCACCAGCGACAGCGGCCGTGGCCTGTGGACGGCGGGGCGAGGCTGCGGCTGCATCCGAACTGGGGAGGGAATTTGGGGGGTTATCTCGCGCGTGGCGGCACGGGTAACCCCCACTCTCCCCCCTTTTTTTGCTTTTGATCCAACCGTTGATCGGTTTGCCCTAGATCTGAGGGCTACAATTATACCTGCATAATTAAATAAAACAAATGGGTTAGTTGGGCTCCTTTATGTATTTTTTTGAGCTTTAAAATTCATAATAAATAGATCATATGTTATTAAAATGGGTTCATCTTTATTAAGGTGGGTTTTAAATAAAATGTGTTTTATTATATATATATATATTTAAAAAAGAAATTTTGAATAATTAAATTAATTAATTAATTAAAAAAGGTAAAAATCCAGTGACAACAGTTCCTGGAAATTAAACCCAAGTTACACATATGGTAGAAATTTATAAGCTTAATTACCCCATTAGTATATGAACTATACTAAATTTTCAATTTTATATATAATGTTTTTAAACTTTCAGTTTTTATACATGAGGTTTTTTTGTATTAACAGGTTTATTCACTTCTGTTACGGAAGCTGACATGGACCCTTTGTCCACTAATAAATTGTCATGTGACATTTATTTATTTTTTTTAAAAAACCTCTATTTACTTAAGGGTTAATAACAAGATTAGTCTTCAAAGGTTCACTGATAGTTTAATTGCATTTTTAATATTTCAAATAT
This sequence comes from Hibiscus mutabilis, assembly GCA_019671005.1. Classification (NCBI taxonomy): domain Eukaryota; kingdom Viridiplantae; phylum Streptophyta; class Magnoliopsida; order Malvales; family Malvaceae; genus Hibiscus; species Hibiscus mutabilis. Next base: position 29,564,525 of record CM033755.1, read on the forward strand.
ATATAGAAAACAAATATTGATTAAAAATAAATAAATATTTGGACCAACAATGTTACAACATTCTATGTTAAGAGTACGAACATTTAATAAGTTATATTAAAATTGTAGGAATTAATTGTACCACACGTCTTTAAACTATGACACTCATTTTAAATTGATCCCTAAATTTTTAAACATCCTAATTTCATAATCAAACTATGACATTTATTTTAAATTGATCCCCAAACTTTGGAGCATTTCAATTTCATCCTCAAACTACGCCTCTCATTCTAAATTGATTCCCAAACTTTTTTAATGTTCTAATTTCATCCCTAAATTATCAGTATATGATAATCATATATCATTTTAATAAAATCGTTAATTGTCATGAAACACTTATGTGTATTATGTAATAATACGATATAATATAGACGATAATTTGAGGATGAAATTGGAATATTCAAAAAGTTTAGTGACTAATCTAGAATAAAAATTATAGTTTGGGGATGAAAATGAAACATTCAAAACTTAGGGACTAATTTAAAATGAAAGTTATAGTTTGAAGATGAAATTAAAATATTTAAAAGTTTAGAAATCAAGTTAGAATGAGGGTCATAGAACGTGCAATGAGATTAACTCAAATTGTAGAGATGCAATTGTACAAAATTGTATTATCAATAGAAAATAAAAAAATACTTGAACTATATAAAAATTTAAAATTATACGCTGAAAAATATCCAACCCTAAAGAATTGTTACAACAGAAAAAAAATGCCAGTAAGATCATGAATATCAAGGAAGAAAGTCACATTGGAGAATCAGGCACGAGGAAGAAGATGGCTGTAACCAGACGCTCCATGGACACTTGATACGAATATCATTCAATCCATTCCTATCCAATATGAGTAGCCTTCATGCATAAAGTTCTGGTTTTCTTGAAAAGGATCTCATTTTTAACCGACAATGAAGAAAATTCCTTGTACTTAGGGTTCTATCTTTTTTCAGCTTTGTTTCCTATAGAGAATGGAGATTCTAGAGAAACCAAAAGCAGCTTTTCATTATAATGTTCATACATTTTCAGGGTTTGGTATGTGTTTTCATTACAGCATTCTTCACCTATGGATTTGACTACTTTATTCACACTGATTGGCTCTTCTCTTGGGATTTATGGCTTCTCTCCCAGAACCTGAAGTGCAAAGTTCGAGTTTCCAACATCTTCTCAATCTCCTCGATAGGCAGCCCCTTGGTTTCCGGCACGTAGACGATTACGAAGAGTAAAGCTACCACAGATATGACCCCAAATATTAGGAATGTCCAAGAAGTACCTATGGCTTCCGTGAGTGATAAAAACGACTGAGCCACGATGAGATTCGATATCCAGTTAGCAGTTGCAGCAATCCCACCGCATACACCTCTGAACCTGAGAGGATATATCTCGGAGTTGACTATCCAAGGTGCAGTTCCCATTCCAGGGGAGAAGGATATGATGTAGAGAGCTAGACCGATCTGGGCAAGCCATCCGAAGTTGCTCGGACATCCCCTTGTGTACCATAGCCTACTTTCACCATGGCACAGATCCTTCACTGTGTCATTTGAGACCAGACATGCTCCTGGAAGCAGCTGCAATAACAAAATAAGTACTAATCAGTAAAGTGAAAAATAAATATGGGACTTGTAAAAATATAGAAATATCATGTATTTTAAACCTTGTTTGTTGGTGCAGCACAGAACCCACAACTTGGAGATGAAGCCTTCAAACACTTCATGCAATCCCAAGAGCCAGGGTTTCTAGCTGAAGTGTAATCGGGGCACGTATAATTCGAAAAGTGAGAAGTTTGAACTTGGCTAATCATCGGAACATGGGATGTGGTCTCATGGAAGACTCCAGCTAAAAGACCAAGTGAAATTGCTACTCCGAACAAACTGATTAGTAGCAGCTTCTTCCTCCCGGTTCTGTCAATGAAGTATATGCTTACAATGGAGCCTAAGGCGTTGAGACAGGCGGTAATGAGGGAAAGTAGAAGTGCTGTTCGGTTAGAGGCAAAACCGGCTAGTTGAACTATGGTGGGACTGTAATACATGACAGTGTTTATGCCGACGAATTGTTGGAAAACTTGGAGTCCGACACCGGCTATGAGCCCTCTCCTCACTGTTTTGGTTTTTAACAGTTTCATGATGTTTATTTTAGCAGTTCCTTCTTCCTTGATTTCAGCCTCCACCGATTCTTTCAAATCTTGAATTTCTTTTTCAACATCTTCTGCTGGGTAAATTTTCCTCAATATCACTTTGGCATCTTCTTCTCTTCCCTGTTTCAACAGGGAAGAGAATCAAAAGGCTGAATACATGAACATTGAATTAACAATTCTAACTTCTAAGTATTCCGAATATGATCAGGAACCTTGCGGTATAGCCAACGGGGTGATTCAGGAAGAAGCAACATGAGAATGAACTGCACAAGTGCCGGAAGACCTGCAATTCCAAGCATCCACCTCCATGTCCCTGGTGCCTGGAGAAAACAAAAACACCATCAAAGTTCAACACCTTATCCTCCATTCGACCTATAATCTGTTCTTTTCGTAACCTACCTTTGTAAAAGCCAAGTTGATGAGGTAAGAGAGGAACTGGCCACCGGTGATAAGAAATCCGTTGGTGCTAACAAGGGCACCACGGATTTTGGCAGGCGACGCTTCAGAGATATAAAGAGGAGACGTCATCGATGCCATTCCAACACCAAGTCCCACGAAAACTCGGCCGACGATAAGGAGAGGAGCACCAGGAGCCGCGGCCATGACTACAGCTCCGACAAAAAACAGGAAATCAGCAATGAGGATTGTAGTTCTCCTCCCGAATCGATCATTCAACCACCCTCCGATTGCAGCTCCTATGATGGCTCCAGCAACTGCCATGCTCACTATGCTTTCCTGTGTACATGTACAGTCAAAACAACTTCAGCAGCTTAGGAACTAGTATATCAGTTGTTGCATGCAAGTCCTAGAATCACATGTTCTTGCCAAATCCACTCCTTGGAAACTTCAATTTAAAAATTTAGGCCCTTACTAAAGTCTAAAGAGTTTTGGAGTGTTTCAACCAAAGAATACAAGTGCAAGTCCACCAATTTAACAAGCAAATTCCAGATAAAACGAATGGAAAAACAAACCAACTTCTTAGGCAAAGGTCAGATATTTCAGGGTCCAAGACATAAAGGTAAGAAATTTTTAGAGAATTGGTTTGCTGGTGTAATAAAAGCAAGAAAGTCAGACAAGAAGCAGGAAAGATGTGCACCTGTAAAACAGTGTGTCGGTCCACAGACTTGAAATCATCTCTGATATAAAGCAACGCACCAGATATCACACCTGCAACACCAAGAAAAAAAAAGACATTTTGAGAACAAAAAAACATAGAAAAACAAACCAGACATGAGATTAAGGTTAAGGAAATGAAGAAAACAGACCAGTGTCATAGCCGAAAAGAAGTTCACCAATCCCAGCAGAGAAAGCAAGGCGAAGAACATAAGGATTCTTCCATGTCAAAGAAAAGCATTCCCTGAAAGCTGAGGCATCACTGCCTGCATGCACCACTCCTTCCATTTTTCTTGGTGTATAATTAAAATTAACAATGTTCTAGTTCTTTCCCAACAGACCAAGAGGACTGAGTTTTCTTTTTCTTTTTGTATTTTCCTAGAAAATGGAGAGAAAATGAGGGAAACAATGAGAGGAGAAAGAAAATGAGGCAAAGAAACAGGGAAGATGAGGAGGATAAATAAATTGGGATTATCAAGGCAGAAGTCAAGAGAAGACCGTCTTTGTCGTCTTCTTGCTTAAAGTTCATAACGTTTTTTTCTCTTTAGTTTATTTATTTTTCAATCTGTTAAAGTGATAATATATTTTTGGCTTATATTATAAAAATATATATTTTTAGCTTAACTATAAAAAAACTTAAAATATGTCTCTTCTAAAATATTTTTCCGACTTAATTAGGTATTTAAAATTTTATTTTTAGCTTATTTTAAAGTTAATTGAAATACTTATTTTGGTACCTATTTCAACTAAAAATAAAATTTTAAGTATTTATTTAAGTCCAAAAATATTTTAGACACTTATTTCAACAAAAAATTAAAACTTTAAGTATTTATTTCAATTTATTTTTCAAACACCTATTATAAAAAATATAATTTGAACACTTATTTTATAGTAAATATATATTTTTTCCATAATTAAATTAGTTGGTAAGCTAGAAACTTACAAAATTTTGAGGTTTTAGGTTTAGATTTTATTTTATTTATTCTGATGAGTTGTCTAGATATATTTAGATAAATTTTAGATTATTTTAATTATGTATAAAATGATATATGTGTCTTATTTTTAATTTATCTTAATATATTGAGTAATACTTTAATTTAAATTCAAACTTAAGTTTTTAATATTTGATTTTTTATACAATAGAGCAGTAATATATATTGGGTAATTATAACATGCACTAGCGGTGGAAATATTTTGTTTTCACAAGCGTTTTGAATTTAGGGGTTAATGATTCAGTTTAAGTTTTAGGTTTAGATTTTATTTAATTTATTCTGATGAGTTGTCTAGATATATTTTAGATAAATTTTGGATTATTTTATTTAAGTATAAGATGATATATGTGTCTTATTTTAAATTCATCTTAATATATTGAATAATACTTTAATTTAAATTCAAACTTAGTTTTTAATATTTGCTTTTTTATACAAGAGAGCATTAATATATATTGGGTAATTATATCATGTACTGGCGGTGGAAACATTTTGTTTCTACAAGTGCCCTAAAATTAGGGCTAGATACTCAGTTTAGGGTATATAGTTTAAGAGTTTATGTTTATGTGCTTAGAATTGAGGGACTGCAATGTAAATTTAGAGTTTAGGGTTAGAATTTAGGTGTTATAGGTAAAAATCTAAATCCCTGACATATTACCTTAAAACCTAAATCCTAACCTCTACACTATAATCATAAGCCAAAACTCTAAATTCTAACCACATACCTTAAGTTATAAGCCCCTTAACATAAACCCCTAAACTAGATCTCTAACCCCTAAAATTAGGGCATTTGTGAAAACAAAATATTTTCACCGCCTGTGCATCATATATTTTTCCATATATATTAACAAAGTAAATGTTGAGATTTGAATCCATACAAGGTTTTAGCGGATGGGCATCCTTGACCGTTTGGCTAATTAAAAGATCTTGATATTTGCATTTTTTGTTTAACTACCGATATCCAATCCATTGATCAACTAATTCAGGTCGAACTTTACAAAGATCAATTATAGGGCGACCCTTCTAAGTTCTAATAATATGTTCTCTATTCACAATGACATAATTTTAAACTTTTTTCATTATTTAAGGGACCATCCCACTAGACCGATAGATTGTTGGTTCAATATTTATATTTTTAACATTAAACATTCTAGTATATAATTTTAATTTATCAAACAACCCTTAAATTTATTTCTATAAAAAACTGCTAAACCATAAATTTTTAACGATTACGTTGTAGAAAAAAGATTTACACAAACATTTTAGGGTTAAGTAAATCTTTCATTATTTTTCAATCCCTATCAACACATTTTAATCAAAATTTATAAATATGTTCTCAATTATTTTTCATTTCATTATTTTTTAATTCAATACTCTACTTATTGGACAAAATAAACACACTCGATAATTTATATATAAAAAAAACAGTTTATCATTTAATCTATACTACATATTGTAAAGTTAGAACCTAAAAAGTGGTTATAATATTTCTCTTGAGACATCTAAATTTAAATAATTTTATGTGTAAGATGTCTCTAAATTTTATTAAAAATTAAAAATTGAATAGATACTTTTGTGTTGGTTTCCCTTGTTAAATACTATGACCATGTTTAGCAATTAGCGGATAGTTGATAGTTGACAGCGAATTACATTAGTTGATAGCTGATTGTATTAACTGGTTTGACTAGCGGATTATATTAACTAATTGTATAAAAGTGTTTGGTAAAATTAACTGATAGCTAATAGCTGTTTGATTATTTAAACAAGCAAAATGCCATATAAGGACATGATTATATTCAGATGCTTATTTAAATAGTTTATAGTTACCAATTTTTTGTATCTATTAATATTAATTAGACTATAAAAAATATTTTTTTAATAAAACAATACTAAACATATTCGAAGGATCAATATATTAATATATTATTTATATAATTATTATTAATATAATTTAATTAATTGCTAAATTTAAATGAAAATATAATATGTGAGAAAAAAAAGTATTACTTTACAAATGTCACAATATAAATACGTGTGAGTGAAAAATTAAAATAAAAAATGTTGAATTTAGTTTATTTAGAGACTCTTGATAATCGTTAAAGGTAAAAGGGTCTTTATAACTTTTATGTCAAAACTTCTCATTTGAAAAAGTTTCTATTAGTAGCTTTTCCAAAATTAGAGGTTTCATCTCAAATCTGCTATTCATCAAACATCTAAATTAGCGCATTTAACCGGTTAAAATCTCTAATATTAGTTCAAACTTCTAATTTTTTTCAAACCGCTATTTACCAAACAATGCCTATATATTAAAACATCGGTGTCAAATATTAATTATGTATTAATTTAGACACTATTTTATAAACAAAAAAATAAATATTAAAATATTATGTGTTGAATTTAAATTATAAAATCTTTTAATATTTTGCTTAAAATACAATCCTATAGGATAGTAACTAATACGATATATGTACATTCAACCACTTTTAAATACAAATATAAGTTTAAGAGTATTCTTTCTATTGTTATAAATTTAATTCGGGTAAACTACACGGGTGGTCACCCAAATATTACATTTTTTTTCTATTTTGGTAACCCAACTAATTTTTTCGTCAAAATTGCTACTGATGTTTCGTTTCATTATCATTTTAGTCACCGGCCGTTAAAAAATTAACGGAGATGGTCATGTGTTATGGATAATAACACTTTTAGTCCTAAAACTTATACATTTTATTAATTAGGTTTTAATTCAAAATAACCCATCAAATACATGGGTTAAACCCTAAATTCCCCATATTTTAGAAACTCTTTGCAAGCTTTGTTGAGTATACTTCATCAGGTAACTTCATTGAGAGTAATGGAGACCAAATCTGCAAATAATAACATTGGCTTTTTAGAACAGAATCATTTGTGAAAGAGAGCATATAAACATGAGAATTTAGCTTTTTTGAATGGTGGCCTTTAAAATAGGAGTGCGATGACAAGGAAGGAGGCAGAACAAACTTGGGAAGAGTCTATGTGTTATGGTGGTTGAAAGATTGGCATGTTTGGAAGGGAGGCTTTGATTCTTCTTACATTCAAAGTACACACTACTTGTATGGTGCATTGAGTTTTGTAAAATTATTTGTTTGGGGAACATTAGAGGTGTTGAGCATCGGTTAAGAGAGCTTTTGTTAGAAAACTTGTTGGAAGATTTGTTTTTGAGATGCCATTTGTACAAGAAGATTTATTGTTCTGCAGATTTAGGGTTGTGATTTGTGAGGCAAATGGGTTGCTGCTAGAGAAATTCAGTGGGGATTCTATCCATATAGATCCTGCAAAGTGTGAACCATGTGATGATTAAGGGTGCCTGGGATGAATCAAGTTTATGCTATGGGGTGTCGTGTTCTTGTTGGGGATTTCAACAATCAACAATGAGAGAAGAGGACACATGACAGAGGTTCAGAGTGCTGGAAACGAAACATTAGAGGTGTTGTTGCAGAGGAAGAAGAAAAAATGGAAAATTTGGGGTTTGACCCACATATTTCATGAGTTATTTTGAATTAATAAAATGTATAAGTTTTAGGACTAAAAGTGTTATTATACCATAACACATCACCATCTCCGTTAATTTTTTAACAGGCGCTGACCAAAATGATAACAAAACGAAACTTTAGTGATAGTTTTGATGAAGAAAGTAGTTAGGTGACCAAAACAAGAAAATGTTGATAGTTGGGTGGCTGCCCGTGTACTTTACCCATTTAATTTCTATGTCTTGAAATTAAAATTCCACATCTAAAAGTCATATAATCTTATTTGTCAAAAAAGGTCATTTTTTTTCGATCAAGAAATAGCCACAAACTTTCATTAAAAACATAAAACAGGATACAACCATGGGTCCAACCCTATGAGCAAAACGTGCAAGCACAAAACGAAGAACATAAAGGATACCCATGCAAAACACGAAGGGACGTCAGGCCTTGAGCACAAAAACGTAAGAAAAACCTTAACAGAATGGAGCCCATAATTAGGGAAAAAGAAAAACGGACATTCATCGAAGAACCAAGCAAACACCAAACTGAGGCAACGGAAACATTTACTCCAACTACGCTCAAGCGAGAGCCTCATCCGAGGCAGGCTCCCTCACCCAGGGTTGGGTGAGGGTCTTGCCATCTTGAACGATGCTGATGTCCTTCCATGCATGGGCAGGCAAAGGAAAGCTCCGCCAGAGGCTTCAACGAACCTCGGCCATAATAAGGAGCTTAGGCAAACACGAAAACCAGAATCTGAGAGGCTGATGTAGAACCAAGGATCATTAAGGGAATAAGTTCCATGGGTCATCCTTGGGGAAGGAACACACTCCATTGCTATGCTTCGATCCTTCCACCCTTCGAACATAGCTGGACACAAGAGAATCATGGGTGTTGCGGATATCCATGGTCAGGGATATTCGCGAAGCCGTCATCGAATATTTCTCCCAACACAATCAAATAAGAGAAATATTCACTGTTTGTCAGTTTTTTAACCGATGGGAACAAGGTCTGGAACCATCAAAAATAAGGGACATGTTTATTAGCTTTTGGGCAGGTACACTTATCAAGGGTTTTGATTTTGCAAGAAAAACCAACAAAATCCTCATAGCTCAAAATGACAAAACTCAATAAGTTTACAAGGGGATACTCAATCCCTACAAAACTGGGATTGTGTACCATGCCCAAAGTTTCCTAGAAAACTTCACCAGCAAACCTTAAACAATCCGTAGTTTCTCCACGTGGCCCGGGTAATAGCCAGCGGACCAAGCCATAACCTGGCTTCTGGCTAACCTTGGTAAAAGCATGGGACATAATATCCATAAAAAGCCATTTATCAATAGCCTTGACTTTGCTAAGTTTCCCAAACTTTTTCACAAACAACAAAAGACCAAAAGCTTTACAGCTCATCCTCGGATTGTGAAAAGCACCCAGCTCATCCTCAATAGAAACACCATCACTCCTTGAATTATGCTTTGTTTCACCACGTGGCTTAGTAGGAGAATCAGATCCACAGAGTAATACCCAACAAAACATGTCCTTTCCAAGACTCAAAAACAGCATTGCCATTGAGATCACACCCCCTTCTCTATGTCACCGGCAAAGACTATCTTCCCGGTAGAAACGTTGGCTTCCATGACTTTGATTGCACCGGCATCGAAGTGAAAATACACCTTGCCATAGGGGAGATAAAGGGGACAAACCATGCCAAAATCCTCACGGCAGAAGGACGTAGAGAACCGCCCATAGTCAAGATTTGTTACAAGTTGCTCAGGATGAAAAGAAAAAAGCTTCCATCGACCGACCCAAGCACCAGATCGGAAGAAAAGAGCTTTTTGCACCGCAAACTGACAGTGGGGAAGAAAGTCGACCATGCCCAAGTCAAATCATCGAACACAGGAGCCCAACTTCTATCCCTCGGCCGCTCGCTACCCCCCATCGCCACCGTCCTGACCAAACCTTTGATAAAACCGACGATGTCCTTCGAAGGGGGGTCTCCATGCCTCCGAGAACACAAACGAGCAGGACTTTAGCAAGATTTGAGAACTAGAATGGAAGGAGAAGGACTCGAGAGCATGAGAGGGAGGAAACCGAGACATTATTTTTGCCTAACGGCGAGAGTTTTATCACCCATTTTCTTTTAAAAAGTCATATAATCTTAAAAATTTTTCCATTATACTTTTCAAAATAAATTATGGAAATTTGCCTCATTGATGTTACAGGCTCAAAGTTGGAGATGAATCAATCCAAATTCGTGGTTGAAATTTATTCATATATACATCATTTGAAAAAAATATCAAAAAATAATCAAAACTTAATATGATATAATACATGTAAAGATGTCTTTTTAATTACATAATTCATTTTAATTTACCTTCACATGTTTTATTTATTTATATAAAATTAATCAATTAATATACATAACAGCAAATTTAACAATGTAATAAATAATTTCCATAACTATAAAAGTAATATAATTAATATTTTATTTTTAATAGTTTTTTCTGCTTAATGGCACACTCTCTCCGGCTTGTGACATGTTCTCATAGATTTTTTTTTCTGCTGTTGCTTCTCGGTCTTGGATCTCCTTTCTGTTTCTCTACCTTCACCCACAACTATGAGTGATATCGATACAGATCTTGCGTCTTTATCCATCCATGGCGAGGAAGAAGAAGAACTGGCAATGCATGTAGAAGAGACTCCTCCACACATCTCTTTTGGCCATTGTCTAGTTGAAACTTTTCTAACTACGAGTGTAGTCAATTTCATGTCAATGAGGGCTACTCTTGCAAATGTCTAGCATCCAGTGTGTGGTATATCCATTACTGATCTGGGGGATAAATGCTTCTTGTTTCGTCTATTTCATCAGATTGATATAGATCGTATTATAGATAATAGCCCATGGTACTTTAATTCGCATTTGTTAATTTTACACCGGTTAAAAGAAGGCGAGGATCCGATGAAGGTTCCTCTTGTTCCCGTGGATTTTTGGGTGTTGGTTCATAATCTCCCCTATGGTTTTATGTCAGCAAGAATGGCTAAGCAATTGGGTAATTCCATTGGAAGTTTTGTGGAGTATGATTCGAATGCCATCTCCCTAGGTTATAAGGGCACAATGAGGATCAAAGTGTCTTTGGATGTTCGTAAACCACTGAAACGGAAAAAAAAAGTTGGGACTCTCATCCGGGAATTCAACTTATGTTTCTTTCTAGTATGAAAAGCTTAAACTCTTTTGTTTTTTATGTGGCAAATTAGGACATGAAGAAGCTTTCTGCCCTATTCGTTTATCTTCTGTAATCCAAGATTTGCCACTAGAGTTAGGGATGTAAAAAGCTGACCCGACCTGTGTAGCGACATTTCTCGTTGAAATAGATAATTTATGGATTTGACGCTACGGGTTATCCAAAAAAAAATTTCTTTGTAATCTTGGTTTAAAAGGATTTCTTTTGAAATTTTTTTTCTTTAGAAAACTGATTGAAAACTGAGAGTCACCACCAGCCACTTGGATAAGGTAGGTCGGACACCACAAAACCAGATATTCATTTTGAAAGGGTTCGGGAGTTAGTTACGTGTGGGGAAGGATTAGCACCCTCATTAGTTACGTGTGGGGAAGGATTAGCACCCTCATCGCGCCCGAAAATCGGTACCAAAATATTTGTTGCTTTTAGTTGAAGGAAATTGTCGAAATTTGAAAAGAATTTAATTCGACGACCTTAATTAAAAATTAACCTTAATTGAACGGGCTTTATCAAAATTGGTGGGTTCAAATTAATTGGACATTTAATTAATAAGGTTAACGATACATCGGACCATAGATTAAACCGACATCGAATAAGCCCGACTGCCGTGTTAATTTATGGTTCGAATCCCTCACGTCACCTTTATGCATGATGCAAGCATTTAAAAATATGATGTAGTGATTCGGTTAAGTTTTAATTTTACCTTGAGTCGGTAAGGATTAACTCAAATATTTAGTCAACATCCTTTAAGCTCGGACTGTCGCGATACAAATATCGGAATTAATGAATACCTCTCTTTTTATGATTTAAATTAATTAACATGTAAATCAAATGGGCCAAATGATAACAAATGAATATGGATATCACAAAAAGGCTTGAAAATTAAACATGCTAAGGTCTACTAAAAGTCCCAACCTAAAAGGCCCTCGTTATGGAATTTTAATTGGTGATCCAATTATTTAGCTAGGTGGATCTAATATTAGCCTAAATTAATTAAACCCTGAAATCCAAAAGACCCTAATAAGTTATGGATTATCTTGTAACATGGTAATTAATTCGATCGGTTCTAGACTAGTATCCCAATAAGCCAAGAACACTATTTAAGAACTAATCAAGTTAATCAAGGCCTTAATTAAGTGCCAATCTAATCTCCGTATTAATTTTATCTTAAAGGCAATTATGGAGTCGTTCAACTAACTTAACGAACTTAACATTTACCCCAATAAGACTATGACAAATTAAGTTAATTAAGCTAGTTCAAACCTAAATTTTAAATAAGGCTCTAAATATTTTTTAATCCTAAATTAATTTAATTAATTTAAAGATCGTGCCCCTATAAGACGAGCACACGATTTTAAATTAATTAAACTAATTTTGCTTAATCTAATCTAAGAGGCCTAATCTAACTAACCCAAAGCCCAAAAGACCAAATAGCCCAAGTTTCCAAACTTAGCCCAAGAAGAAAGGCCCAAATCACCTAAACCTACATATATTATGTTTGAATTTCAAGACCTAACTATGTACACTTTAAACATATCATGTTTAATTAAAAGAAACTTTTAATATCTATATGTCTAGAGTAACATGCTTTAAGTTGTTTTTTCCTTTTATTTTTAAAAAAGTAATCATATTGCATTAAAATATACATGTAATAAACTCTACATAGGGCAAATATGTATATCGTAACAAAAGACAAAGTATAAAATCTAATAAGCACATTCAAATAGTAAAATGAAGCATTGATAAACTAAAGACATAGGCAAATTGAAATAAAATGCATGCATTAAAAGGAAATTAAACACCGGAAAGGACCAAATTATAAAGAAACAAAATTCCAGAGACAAATGTAAAAGAAAAAAAGAAAATGGGGTGTAATTGCGAACTGGTGAAACTTTAGAGGACCCAAACGGTGATTAAAAAAGGCAGAATGGCCTCTATCCCGCAATTAGACCATGCGGAGGGATCAAATGGGTTATTTACCCATGCGGAGACCCTCACAGCGCAATTATAATGAGGCGAAGGGACTCATAATGAGAATATCCCAAAAAAAGGATGGGCTTTGTATAAAACTTAACGTTTTATAACATTTTCCCTTTTTGGATATATTTCTCATCCTAAAAACCTCCTCATGTTCTTTCTTTTTTCCAAAACTAGGATGAACACCGTCGTGGTGTTCATCCCCAAACCCAGAAACTGCCTCAATCTCTAGAATTCGGTCGTGCTCCACCGCGTCGGCCGTCATTCGCCGGCGGCCGGCAACCTTTGATATACCCCTCCCAAACACTCATCTCTACTTCCTAAACTCTGATATAAACCTAGTTTCAATAGAATCAAATGAAAACCCCCACTTCCTCAAAAGCTAAAACGAAAAATAGCATTTTTTTAAACGACTCGAAGTGACGCCTTTCCCCCTGCCGACTCACCATTCGTAACGCCAGATGACGCTACAAGGCTTGTCATCGGAAGAAAAAACAGGCCCGAAGGTAAAACAGGCCAAGAGCAACGTAGTGATTATGGGCATTACTTTGATTCGAGTCTAACAGTCACGGGTATGTCCTCGTAGGCCTAATTGGTGAGTTCTTCACCTGGAAGACATAGGAGAATCTTGGCCAATGACTGGGTAGCCTCTTCATCTTTGCAAATCACATTTACGTCCATTCCTTCCAAAGCTTCACTGACCAGTTCTCCCTGACCGTACTTCTCTCCCTCCTGAATTGCTTCTTGAATGTCTTGTTCAGGATTCCTGAGTCCACCCGACTTAAAGATGCCTTTGAAATCGATATAGGTTATGGGGGCCCAATGGATGTCCTCCTCTCTGAGCTGGGCCTTCCTTTGTTTCTGTCTCTTTCTCCATTCTTGCCTCTTTTGCAGAAAATTTGGTCTATACCCAAGCCCAAATCGGTCGACTTTGTGAATTACCCTAATCGGTCGGAGGCATCCTTGTAGATTTTGTCCCAAACCTTTTACCTTCTTTGCTCCTCTTCCTGGGGTCTCAAACACTACCATTTTGGTACAATTGGACAACCTAGGACAAGGAAGTGGGTTCCCCTTAGCGACAAAACTAGCATTGACAAATTTCAACGCAATGAATGTGCATTTCATCACCTTCTCATCTGTATAAACATATGGTGTGTCTGGAGTAACCGAAGTGACAATATCTTGCTCGGCGTTTACTGTTACCAACTTTTCTTCGATCATAATTTTTAACTTCTGGTGTAATGAAGACGGAACAACACCAGCCGAATGTATCGATGGCCTTCCTAACATGCAATTATAAGAGGGCCGAATATCCATAACCACAAAATCAACCACATATTCTATATGACCGATGAGCATGGGTACTTCTATCTTCCCGACCACATCTCGTTGGGTTCCGTCGAAAGCATGCACTGTGTTGTGACGGGGCTTCATGTGTGAACTATCAATTGGTAATCATTGTAGAGTGGCTAATGGCATGACATTCAAGGTAGAACCATTGTCGATTAGTACTCTTGGTAATACGTAGCCCTTGCAATGAGTGTTAATGTTTAGAGCCTTGGTGAACCCTCTGCCTTCTCCTGGTATTTCGTCATCGCTGAAGGTAATGAAATTATCGGCGGTAATATGTCTGACGATTTGTCCCAACTTCTCAACCGAGATATTGTTTGGGACCAAAGCCTGATTCAAGACCTTTAGTAATGCATCCCGGTGTTTTTCCGACCTTAGCAGAAGGTCTAATACCGAGATCCTGGCCGGCTGCCTCCATAATTGTTCTACAACGTTATATTCACTGTGTTTCAGAAATCTCAAGAATTCTTTGGCTTGGGTTTTCGTAACCAGTTATTTAATCTTTAACGGTGGATCTTTTTCGAACATCTTCTCTGGTTCACCCTCAACTTCCTTACTCTTTTCTTTTGCCTTTCTGGCGCCTTTTCATTTTTCGGGGCATAGCATCGACCACTCCTTGTGAAAAGCCCCACATATTTTGCATCTTCATTGCTGAGCTCCGAAAGACCCCCAAGATTTGTTTTCATTCTCATCTTTTCTCCTTTCGGCGAACTGGGGAGCCTGGTATTGTTACGCTTGCAGTGTAATTCCACGGGACCATCTGTGTATCCTTGAAAGGAAAAGACTTTGGAGTAGCAATTATAATCTTGGGATTTATTTTTGGCGTGCTTGCCTCGCCTGGTTGGAGGCAGATGACAAATGGTATCTTCGCATTGTACTTAGCATTTTGGTCTTTAGAGGTGCATACTTCTAACTCTTTTTCCTCTCATTCCTTATCGAAGAACTTAATCTCCTTATTGTCCATCATGTGCTGAACTAGTTGGCGAAACTCTTCACAATCCTGAATCTCGTGATCTCTTTACTGATGGTATTCGCAGTACGGGCCACACCCCTTTCCCACGATTATCATTCCTCGAACAATGAGATGGGCCATACACAGTTGCTGAAAGACCTATCTCAGCGGGGATCGTACCACGGATACCCTCGCATTGGCCCTTTGAGGATATTCTTCTTCAATGTCATTTACACCTTGCCCTTCGTGGTTTAGCAGGGGGTTGTTGGCTGTGTTGGGTTCCTCCAACTGCAGGACCCCAGTCCGAGTTAAATTTTGGATAAACTTCTTGAAAGCCACGCAATTCTCAATCGAGTGCCCGGAGACGTCAGCGTGGTACTCACATTGCACCTTGGGATCGTACCATGCCGGGTACGAGGGGTTGTAAGGCGTGACATGATACGGGTGAACTAAATCCGCCTTGTATAACTGTGAGTAGAGTTCATTGTAAGACGTTGGTATATGAGTGAAAGATCGGTTCTTATTTTCTTTCTTAGGGCCTTTTTCCTCCCTTTTGTTGAAGCCTCGAGCACTTCCTGCCGCTGCTTGGGGTTGGGAGATGGTAAGGTTTTTGATGGCCTCATAAGTATTGGTGTTGTTTACTTCATTGTCCCTCTTCTTGTGATTTTTTCATGCTAAATCCCCACTATCAATTATCCCACTTTTAATAGCAGCCTCGATGCGTTCACCAGTCATTACCATTTCTGCAAAATTTCTAATGGGGTTGCTGATCAATCGATCATAAAGTGTTCCCTTTAGCGTGTCTACAAACATTGGCGTGATTTCATTCTCAGAAAGTGGTGGCTGAACTTGAGCCGCTATATCGCGCCATCGCTGGACGTATTCCTGGAGGCTTTTATTACGTTTCTGCTCCATTCCTTGTAACAGAATGTGATTAGGGACCATATATGCTATATGCTTGTATTGGTCGTTAAAGGTTTTGGCCAGATCCTTCCATGACTTGATCTGAGCGCGAGTGAGCTGATTATACCACCTTGAAACAGATCCTGCTAAATTGTCTTAAAAATAGTGTATTACGAGTTTTTCGTTATCCGTGTACCCTGTCATTTTTCAGGAAAACATGGTCAAATGGGTGGTAGGGCAGGTTGTTCCATCAAATTTCTCAAAGTCCGGAGTCTTAAATTTGTAAGGAATTTCCACATCCGGAACTAAACTAATTTCTCGTGCATTTAACCCATAGAGTCCCTCTTTATCTTCCTTTACCCAAAACATTTCTTCAAGGTCATTTCGGGTGTCCTCTAACTATTTTGAGAAGTTCACCTTTACCTGGTTGATTTTTTCCAACTCATCGAAATCTGGGATACTATCCCCAACATTCTCGATGTTTCTGAGTGTTATGCCTGGCTGAGCTGGGTAGAGGCGCCAGCCTGATGAGATGAAGGCATTCCTTATGAGGGGTTAGGTGGATTAGTAAAGAGATGATTCTTGAAAACTGGGGCATATAAGCGATCTCTCGAGTCTTGAGTTGGGTTCTCAATGGCATTCGTTCCTCTTAAATTAGCCTTTATCAGATGGTAAATCTCTTTCATCATATCATGTTGGGACTTGATGATGGTTTCCCTCAATTCCTGTTGAGCACGTTCGAGCTGGCCTATGAGATCGGCCTCTAACTTGGCAAAACCTTCTTCCATTTGCCTTGTTCGTAAGCGAGTACGGTAGGGATGTGGAATGATTGTAATGCAAATGACCAAAATGCTATCTTTCTTTGAAATAAAAAACCTTTTAATTAATCGATAGTAATTAGTCTGGATGCAAGCATATAAACTGGTTAAAAGATTATTAGCATTCTAAAAATGCAGGCAAATCTCAAAACAATGCATGAATGCATAGAGCGATACTGAGTTCGAATATCATCGTTAAATGACTCGCATTAATAGGAACGTAGTCTGGTTACAATAATTTAAAGAAACCCCACTACATATATGGCTTCAAAGTAGTATCGAGGTTAATAATCTCCCTTAGGACCCATACGACCCTTTCCCCTTCTTTGGACTCATCGTCTACACAGTCGTGGAGTTCGGTGGCATCTTCCGCAAGAAATTGTATTTTCTGAGCAACCTTTGTCATCTGTGTTGTCCACCACGCTAACGCTTGTTCTTGTCCCCGGATTGTGTACGCGGAAAAGTACAGTTGCTCCAAACTCGGTGTCGACCGTATTTGAATTGCTCCCCTAAGGCTTTCCATATGATCCTTGAGCTGCTGAACCTCCTCTTCTAATCCTTCGATGCGTGTCATCAGGACTTGGTTTTCTGCATTACTGGCCTTCAACTTGCTAGTTGAGCCTTTGTGCTTGAAAAGTGATTTTTTCAAACATTTTACCTGATCCTTCAAAGCGTTATTTTGGTGTTGTTCCTTCTCAATCTGCCTAAAGTGGAAAGCCTTCAAATTCTTCATTTCTAAGGTCAATGCGAGCACCTAGTCCTTGTGCTCATAATATATTCTCTTGTAGTTCTCAGCTCGTGCTTTTTCTTCTTTAAGTCGGAGTTCTAACCTCTCGCTTGGTCCTTCTTCTGTGACTCTCTTACCCCTATTCAATCTTTTGAGTTTCTGAATCTCCTCTTTCTCCAAACTGAGCTCGAGTTCCAGTTCATCTTTTTTCCTTTGCATACCCTTAATTACCCTGTCAAATTGTGTCTTCTCTAGTTCGTGGTTAAATTTCTATTGACGGGCATCTTCTTCAAGTTTAAGGTACTTTTTTTGTTCCTCCTCCAGTTGCTTCCTTATCAACTTGGCTTTGGTAGAGAGTGTGGACAACCTCTCTTGTATGTATCTTCCTCCATCAGAACTCAACTGAGGGATGTTGTCGTTAACACGCTTAAACCGCCATGCCTTGTATTCTGAAGTGACTATATACAGGGCATTTACAATCCTAACTCGTCTGGCATTATTCCATGCCGATGAAGCATTGTACACCATCTTCTTATAGCCCTTCTCCTTTGAGTAATCCATGTTGAACTCATTCAAGCCCTTGGTGGCTGACACGAACTATTGAGCTGTACTGCCGCAGAGCTAGTAGAGGCACATATGCAGTATGCCCCTAGAGGCCAAGTAGGGGTATCCACGGATGCTTTCCGCATCTATAGAGAATGTTCTTCGCTAATAACCATGGTGCTCTCCAAACTACATCCACTTTCATTTCCTGTTGGATCTACTCTGACTGTCTCGAGAGCGCCTATTGAAAAGCTCAAGAAATACCCGATTTACACCTTTACCAGCCAAGATCTGGACAACCCTGAAGTCGCAGAGTACTGGCTGGAGAACACTTTAAAAGTGCTGAACAAACAAATGAAGTGCCCTGATGAGCACAAACTCGAATGTGCTTTGGCCTTGATCGCTGAGGAGGCCCAGAACTGGTGAGATACAGTGACCCTCAATTTTCCCGAGCACCGTGTTACGTGGGACTTCTTTCTTCAAGAGTTCCGTAAGAAGTATATCAGTGATCATTATATTGCTGAGAGACGCAAGAAATTCCTCCATTTGAGACAAGGGGACGGCCTGTGGAACAATACATTCAAGACTTCTGTTGCGCGTAATAAGTGCTACGCAAATGTGCAAGTATACACGTCGCAAGTTATAGTATAAAAGATATCGTCTCCACAGGGATTGGTGCCACTTCAAGAATCTAGTCTCTTGCACTGTAAAAAGTAAAAACACAAGTAAAGGATTATCGAAGTTTAACTAATTACTAATCTAGAAAGCAATAAAATAAAATAAAAGATGAATTCAATTGAGAGAGATAGGCTAGGTTATCGTGAGTTGAGGTGTGATAGCCGATTGGATTGTCTTGGTAAAAGAGTGCATGGGCAACTCGGTTTGCCGTGGCGACTTGCACAAACGGGTTGCCTTGGCAACTAATTGATGGTTGCTTGGGCGACTAGTTGGGCAACTACTTGGGCGATCGGGCAGCAACTTCAAGGTTGGCGGAGCGTTCTTCAATGGTTTCTTCTTATCCCTAAGTCGAAACTCTAGCTACTTGTGCATGCCTTGATAATACATCCTGCGTGAATCAAGGGTGAACAACAACCAATCTTGCGCTCCTCTTAGCCGTTGAAATCCTTAACTTATTCCTAAGCCGGATTAATCTTCACCATCATTGGATTGCATAAAGATCATATTCATTCGTTTCTTGAATCTAACTCTCCCGATATTAGATAAATGGATGAAATCACGAGATCCTCTCCCAATTCACTCGCAACCAATAATAAGAATCAAGAATGAATAAACCTTGAAATAGAAAAGTGCAAACTCTTATTACCTAAACAAAAACCAATAGTTTCTCACAACCACAAAACACAATAACCATAGCCAAGTAAATTTAGTTCATGGCTAGGTTACAAAGAAACACAAGATAATTAATCCCTAGCATGAACCCAATCGAACAAAAAGATGAAGGAAGAGGCTTGTCGAAATCCTCCTTGCCCTTGATGCTTGTCGAAAATTCTCTCCTCTTGCCCTACTTGGACTTGCCGAAATTTCCCTCTTGCTCTCTCTATTCATCTTGTCGAAATCTCCTTGGTATTTATAGGGCTAGGCCAAAGTCCTTCTTTGAGGAGGAGTTTGAGTTGGAATTAAATTATCTTTAAAGAATATAGTTCTTTATTATAATTTTATTCCTATTAGAACTTCTCCTATCCTCTTGGAATTTAATTCTTCTTTAATCTCTGCATGGCAATCAAATTCCTTTGGGCTTGGGCCTTGCTCCATGTCATCTTGGGCTTGTAAAGTCATGAATTTCGACATCCATATTGCTTTTGGTCTTTGTCGACAAATGCCATGGCAACTAGCTCGGCGTCTCCTTCATGCCTTGCCACGGCAACTAGCTCGGCATTGCTTTGGCAAGTGATCCTGCACATACACACACAAAAACACACCAAAGCAGCATCTATTTCCACAAAAATCACCAAGTTATGTAATCAAGTTCAACGTTTGAAGGAAACATGGATTAATGCATGAATGACTAACTATGCAACTAATATGAGCCTAAGTCTAACAGTAATATGAGTAAAAAAAGGGTAAGAAAAATAGTACTTTTGAACACTTATCACACCCCCAAACTCGAACTATTGCTTGTCCTCAAGCAATGCAAACTCATAATTACCTGCCAAGACTTCAAATTTTCACAAACTTAGCTTTGAACTTGATTTCAATTCTTCAACAGGGGCACAAAGTATGATTGGCTTTTTTTTATTTTCGTAAAAAACGAGGAATTACTCGGAATCAAACTATAATGCTTGTGAGTGTGTGCGGAGTTGTGTGCAAGTTGATTTTTCGGATTCTATGCAAACAATAGGTTTTCAAATTACTTCATTGGGTTCTTTTAACATGTTTTAACTAGAGCCAATTTCGGGCACCTCTAGTGTTTTATTTTTAGTTTTCTTAAGTTAATTTAATCGACTAGAGCCGGTTTGGGCACCTCTAGTTAACCGAAAAAATTTTAACGCCTCCTAGAGCCAGTTTGGGCACCTCTAGTGATCAATTTTTAGCACATGCTAGAGCCAATTCGGGCACCTCTAGCATTCATCCAATTTTTATTCTAATCCCCAATTAGTTAATTATCAACCTAAGTTTACTAGAACTCCTTAAATCAATCAAACCACAACAGTGTTTCATCAAATTTAGTATCATAGTAAAATTCTAAGTTTTTCATGGTTATCCTAGAATAAAAATTCTATCAATTAAGTGCATTGGTAAAGTCATCATTGAATATTCATCAAATCTAAGCAATTCTTGTTCCAATTGAAGGCATGGCAAGCAATTTATGTATCCTAAATGTAATGCTTAAGATTAATGTAACTAAACATGGTAATTACTAATAACAATCCCCCAAATTCGAGTGAGGCATTGTCCTCAATGCATGCATAAAAATAACGAAAAATAAAAATAAAATGCATACGAGGACTTACTTGAGAGTTCGTCATCGTAGATGATTAGTTTCCTTCTAGTTGGCGTCTTGATTTTCTTGCTTGAATGCAATGGTTGTTTTCTTGTTGCCGGGATGTCTTGACTTTGGTTGCCGTGGCATCTTTGTGGTTGGTTTGCCGTGGCGTCGGCTTGTGCATGCATGAAGTAAGTTGTCGCGGCATCTTCTTCATTGGTTGCCGGGCAATGATCTTGGTGATAAATTTCCTTAGCATAGTAGTTGTGAGTCTTGTTGTGAAAAAGAAAATAAAGAAAACCTGAAAACTAAAGATAATGAAAAAAATAAAATATCTCCTAAAATTAAAAATAAAAATAAAAAAAAAAAGAAAAAGAAAAATTGAGAGGAGAGCATGCTCATGCATCTCCTAAGTTGACCACTTCCTTGTTACGTTCCACATGGGCACCATTGTAGTGCTTCAATCTTTGTCCATTAACTTTGAATTCATGGTTGTCGAGATGGACTTGATTATCAAAGCACCATGGGAGAATGGTTTGACGACTTCAAATGGTCCCGACCATCTTGATTTCAGCTTTCCGGGAAAAGTTTTAGCCGAGAATTGAATAGGAGAACTAGTTGCCCTGGCGTGAATTGCCGTGGCAATAGTTTCTTGTCATGCCATCGCTTTGTTTTCTCCTTGTATATTCGTGCATTGTTATAGGCGAGTGCACGAAATTCTTCTATCTCATTGAGATCCATCAAGCGCTTTTGTCCGCACTTTCCCAATCCATATTCACGGTCTTGATTGCCCAAGACGCCTTGTGCTCGATTTCCACCGGTAGATGACATGTTTTACCATAGACAAGCCGGAAGGGGACATACCTAATGGTGTTTTGAATGCAGTGCGATATGCCCAAAAGTCGTCATCTAGTCTTAATGACCAATCCTTCCTTGAGGGATTTACAACTTTCTCGAGTATTCCCTTCAACTCCCGGTTGGAAATTTCGCTTGCCCGTTGGTTTTGTGGGTGATATGCCGTGGCGATCTTGTGTGATATGCAAGCGTTGCAACATCTTGGCAATTAGTCTATTGTCAAAATGCTTGCCCCGTCGCTGATAATTGCTCTCGGCATCCCAAACCGTGTAAATATGTTTTTTGCAGGAATCGTTGCACGGTCTTGGAATCGTCGTTGGGAACTGCAGCTGCCTCTACCCATTTAGACACATAGTCGACGGCGAGTAAGATGTAGAGGTTGCCGAATGAAGATGGGAAAGGTCCCATAAAATCGATCCCCATACATCGAGCAGTTCCACCTCGATGATGTTCGAGTGGCATCTCATGTCGCCTAGAGATATTGCCCGTCTTCCGCAACGATCACATTGCTTGTAAAAGTCTTGGGCATCTTTGTACAATGTTGGCCAATACAACCCGGATTGCAAGACTTTGGTCATGGTACGAGTTCCTCCAAAATGTCCTCCATAGGGTGAAGAATGGCATT
The DNA here is from genome assembly GCA_019671005.1 of Hibiscus mutabilis. Taxonomy (NCBI): domain Eukaryota; kingdom Viridiplantae; phylum Streptophyta; class Magnoliopsida; order Malvales; family Malvaceae; genus Hibiscus; species Hibiscus mutabilis. Next base: position 29,587,230 of record CM033755.1, read on the forward strand.
GTCGGAGTACATTCTGTTGCTCTTCTTGAGGACACATCGGCGTATAACCCGATCTGCACATTGTTTAAACAAAAGAGGCTCGTCCCAAAAGTAATGCTTAGCATTATGGCGGAACCGCTTCTTCCCTTGGTGAGTAATGCCATACGGAAAAATACCACAAACAAGGAAGTTAACTAAATCTGCGTACCAAGGTATTGCGGGCATGTCTTTGTCGTAGTGTCTGCTCCCAAAATTGCCGAGGCGTGCTCGTCAAAGTCCGGCTGCGGCGTCAAGAGTTGCCGAGGCGTGTGCTTCCATGGTTTCCGAGGCGTCATGGGCTGCCGAGGCGTCAAGGGTTTCGAGGCGATTAGAATTTGTTCATCCGGGAATGCATCGCATATCTCTAGATCCGCGTCCTCTTCCCTATTGCGTTCCAAACGTGATAAGTGATCGCCACTTGATTTTTGTTCCTTTCCCGTCCTTAATTTCAATATCAAATTCTTGTAAAAGTAATATCCAACGAATCAAACGAGGTTTAGCATCCTTTTAGCAAATAAGTATTTGATTGCCGAATGGTCCGTATGAACAATTACCTTTGTACCAATTAAATAGGATCGAACTTGTCAAATGCGAAAACTACAGCTAGTAACTCTTTCTCCGTTGTTGTGTAATTCACTTGAGCATCGTTAAGAGTTTTACTAGCGTAGTATATCACATGGAATGTCTTACCTGTGCGTTGGCCTAGGACTGCTCCTACCGCGAAATCACTTGCATCACACATGAGCTCAAAAGGTAGCGCCCAATCTGGTGGAACAACAATGGGTGCCGAGGCAAGCTTTTCTTTAGGGTTTCAAATGCTTGAGTGCAAGAATCATCAAAATCGAAGACTTTATCCTGTTCAAGCAGATTACACAAAGGTTTAGTGATTTTAGAAAAGTTATGAATGAACCTCCTGTAAAAACCGCATGTCCAGAAAACTTCAATTCTTTTAACCGAATTTGGTGGGGTAATCTCTCGATCACGTCCACCTTGGCTTTGTCTACTTCAATTCCCTTGGATGAAATCTTATGGCCGAGCACTATTCCTTCATCTACCATAAAGTGGCATTTCTCCCAATTGAGGACTAAATCCGTTTCTTCGCATCTTGCCAACACCTCTCTAAATTGCCGAGACAGCCGTCAAGTCATTACCAAAAACCGAAAAATCATCCATGAAGATCTCAAGGAAGTCTTCGACCATGTCTGAAAAGAGCGCCATCATGCATCTTTGGAAGGTTGCCGGGCGTTACACAATCCGAACGGCATCCTTCGGAAGGCATAAGTACCGTAGGGGCATGTGAAGGTTGTCTTTCTTGATCTTACGGTGCTATGGCAATCTGATTGTAAACCTGAATAACCATCAAGAAAAAAAAGTAAAAGGGTTTACCCGCAAGACGGTCAAGCATTTGATCAATAAAGGGTAATGGGAAGTGATCTTTCCTAGTGGCTTTGTTTAGCTTTCGATAGTCCATACAAACCCTCCAACCGGTCACAGTCTGGTTGGGATAAGTTCATTATTTTCATTACTCACCACTGTTATACCTCCTTTTTCGGCACACATTGTACCGGACTTACCCACGTACTATCGGAGATAGGGTATATAATGCCTGCGTCAAGCCACTTGATGATTTCTTTCATTACAACCCCTTTCATGGCATGATTCAGTCTCCTCGGGCCTCAATTGAAGGTTTGTGATCATCTTCCAACAAGATCTTGTGCATGCACACCGCCGGCTAATTCCCTTCAAGTCGGCAATTGTCCACCCTATTGCCTTTTTATGTAGCTTCAACATGTTGATTAGCTTTCTTTTCTGCTCAGGCTGTAACTTAGAGGAAATAATTACAGGTAATGTATTATCGATCCCTAAGTATACATATTTTAGTTGCTCGCAATTGTTTCAACTCAAGAATTGGTGGATTTTCGATAGAGGGTTTTTCGATCTTACCTTCCTTACGAGTAGTCCAGTGGTTCAAAGTATGTACCGGGTCGATTGACTAGCCAATTTGCCTCTTCTGGTTGTTCCTCATCGACCGACTCTTCATACTCCTCATGTTCCTCGTGTTCGGCAATGTAGTTCTTTGAGGCAACTAAATTCTTCATCGGTTAAACTCTGTAGTGGCATGAAGTAGTTGGCATTCTTCCGGATCATCTGCATGCCTTAGTGTTTGGAACACATTTAGTTTTACCTGCTGGTCATTCACCCTCATTGTGAGTTCTCCCTTTTCAACATCAATCAAAGTTCTCCTGCCGCTAGGAATGGTCTTCCGAGAATGATAGGCGCATGCTCATCTCGCTTCACAATCTAAAACAATAAAGTCATTGGAAAAATAAATTTATCAACTTTTACCAGTATGTCCTCGATTTTTCCTCCGGATGCACATAGGATCTGCTTGGGCTAGCTGTAGCATAACTGTTGTAGGTCTTGCCTTCCCGATTCCTAGTTTTCGGAAAACCGATTTAGGCATCAAGTTTATGCTAGCCCCTAGGTCGCATAGTGCTTTCCCGACATAGTGATTTCCAATAGAACAGGGTATTGTGAAACTTCGGGATCCTTCAACTTGGGCGGCATACGATTGTGCAACATTGCCATGCATCCCTCTGTTGCGGCAATTGTTTCAAACTCTCCTAGCCTTGTTCTCTTGGACACAATGTCTTTAAGAAACTTGGCATAGTTTGGCATTTGTTCAATTGCTTCCACCAATGGCAAGTTGATGTGGACTTGCTTTAAGATATCAAGAAACTTCTTGAATTGGTATTCTTGCTTTTGTCGCTTCAATCTTTGTGGGAATGGTGGTGGACGTCGGATATCTTCTATCCTTTCATTGGTTTGAAACCCGATTGACGGCATTACGGGGACATCCGAGTTGCCGATGTGTTACTAACCGGGTTGCCGCGCGTGCTTATCGCAGTTGCCGAGGGCGTCATGGGGCTGCCGAGGCATGCTTATTGCCGGTTGCCGCAACAATTCTTGGTTCAAGATCCGAGACTTTGCCGCTAGGTTCGTCTTGCTCTTTTTGTGGAGTTTTGTTTGACGAGCGGGTTTGAACCTCTCTAAGTTGTTGGCCACTTCTGGTGGTGATTGCCTTACATTGCTCATGGCGGTTCCTCTTGCGACTTGAGATCGCTAGGTAAACCTCCTTGTGGTCTAGTGTTGATTTTGAGCAAATTGTCCGACTTGATTTTCCAATGATTTGATTGCCGCCTCTTGGTTTTGCAATCTCATCTCGGTCCTGTTAATAAAAGCATCGTTCTTTTTATGAAATTACTATTCTCAGCCATATAAGATTGGTTTTCATCATAAAAGCATTTAGAGAATTTTCCAAAGAACTAGATGTCGTCGGTTGTTCTTTCTGGCATCTGTTGTCGTGGCATATTTTTGTGGAATCCCGATGCTTGTGCATTCTGATTGTTTCGTTTAGAGCATTGTTGGGATTACTCCATGAAAATTTGGGTGCTTCTTCCAAGCTGGATTGTATGTATTTGACATCATGTTGTTGCCCGATTGTAATTCCCACATAGAAGCCGGATTCGGATTCTCGCATACATTGAGAAGAATTATGGTTATCACCACATAACTCACAAAAAGAATCCATTACCTTGACTTCATGTGTGTTGTTTGGTTTTTGCATGTTCGGACCATCTTGGTTAAAGCGGCCAATTGTGCCGAAATTGAATCGATGATCCTAGTTCATGTATTGTGGCTCAGCGCCTAACTCCTCCTCTTCTAGTAGATGGGAATTGATAATCATTCTTGGCCAGCCTGTTTAAAATTTGCATTGCTTCTTCCGGTGACTTATCTAGAGTATGCCGTTTGCCGAGGCGTCTAGCATCATCCTTGTTGGTGTATTCACGGCATTGTAAAACATTGTCACTTGAGTCCACACCGAGAATCCGTGTAGAGGGCATTTATGTAGAAGTTCTCTATATCGCTCCCAAGCCTCGTACATGGATTCATCATCCGCTTTCGCCGAAAAGAAGTAATGTCGTTACGGCTTATCGATTAAATTTGTAGGATTAAATCTAGCAAGGAAATCACGACAAAGATCAGTCCAAGATGCTATGGATCCGGGCAGAATGCTATTTAGCCATGCTTTCGCCCTATCCTCAGTGAATAGGGGAATAATCTTAATCGTAAGACATCGGGGTGACTCCATGTATCTTGAACGAGTTGCAAATCTCGAGGAAAGATTTCAGATGTTGTCGTGCATCTTCATTTATTTGAGCCGCCAAATTGACCTATTGTGTTGATCATATTAAACATTACCGGTTTCAACTCAAAGTGGTCGGCTTCAATTTCGGTGCGACAACTCCCGGGTTAAGTCCATCAAGATCTTCTTCAAGATAGTCTCGAATAGTTCATTTTGCAAGAAGAATCACTCCTCCTCCCGCTCGAACATCTTGATTAATATTGCCGTCTTGATTTGCCATTGCTTCTCTTATCCTTCGTCTAAGTCTTTGTAAGGTTCGTTCGATTTCGGATCAAAGGGATATTTCGGTGAAGTCGGTCTCGCCTACGTCATATACCAATGCAAAACCAAAGTTTGTTAGCCCTTTGAATTTTAAACAAGAAAATAAAAAGAAAGTGCAAGAAAATAAAAACAAAGTTGCTATTGCCAATCCCGACGCAACGGCGCCAAAAACTTGTTGCGCTGTAATAAGTGCTACGCAAATGTGCAAGTATACACGTCGCAAGTTATAGTATAAAAATATCGCTCATTGTGGATTGGTGCCACTTCAAGAATCTAGTCTCTTGCATCGTAAAAAGTAAAAACACAAGTAAAGGATTATCAAGTTTAACTAATTACTAATCTAGAAAGCAATAAAATAAAATAAAAGATGAATTCAATTGAGAGAGATAGGCTAGGTTATCGTGAGTTGAGGTGTGATAGCCGATTGATTGTCTTGGTAAAGAGTGCATGGGCAACTCATTTGCCGTGGCGACTTGCACAACAACGGGTTGCCTTGGCAACTAATTGATGGTTGCTTGGGCGACTAGTTGGGCAACTACTTGGGCGATCGGGCAGCAACTTCAAGGTTCGGCGGAGCGTTCTTCAATGGTTTCTTCTTATCCCTAAGTCGAAACTCTAGCTACTTGTGCATGCCTTGATAATACATCCTGCGTGAATCAAGGGTGAACAACAACCAATCTTGCGCTCCTCTTAGCCGTTGAAATCCTTAACTTATTCCTAAGCCGGATTAATCTTCACCATCATTGATTGCATAAAGATCATATTCATTCGTTTCTTGAATCTAACTCTCCCGATATTAGATAAATGGATGAAATCACGAGATCCTCTCCCAATTCACTCGCAACCAATAATAAGAATCAAGAATGAATAAACCTTGAAATAGAAAAGTGCAAACTCTTATTACCTAAACAAAAACCAATAGTTTCTCACAACCACAAAACACAATAACCATAGCCAAGTAAATTTAGTTCATGGCTAGGTTCCAAAGAAACACAAGATAATTAATCCCTAGCATGAACCCAATCGAACAAAGATGAAGGAAGAGGCTTGTCGAAATCCTCCTTGCCCTTGATGCTTGTCTAAAATTCTCTCCTCTTGCCCTACTTGGACTTGCCGAAATTTCCCCTCTTGCTCTCTCTATTCATCTTGTCGAAATCTCCTTGGTATTTATAGGGCTAGGCCAAAGTCCTTCTTTGAGGAGGAGTTTGAGTTGGAATTAAATTATCTTTAAAGAATATAATTCTTTATTATAATTTTATTCCTATTAGAACTTCTCCTATCCTCTTGGAATTTAATTCTTCTTTAATCTCTCGCATGGCAATCAAATTCCTTTGGGCTTGGGCCTTGCTCCATGTCATCTTGGGCTTGTAAAGTCATGAATTTCGACATCCATATTGCTTTTGGTCTTTGTCGACAAATGCCATGGCAACTAGCTCGGCGTCTCCTTCATGCATTGCCCGGCAACTAGCTCGGCATTGCTTTGGCAAGTGATCCTGCACATACACACACACAAAAACACACCAAAGCAGCATCTATTTCCACAAAAATCACCAAGTTATGTAATCAAGTTCAACGTTTGAAGGAAACATGGATTAATGCATGAATGACTTGATTTTCTTGCTTGAATGCAATGGTTGTTTTCTTGTTGCCGGATGTCTTTAGCTTTGGTTGCCGTGGCATCTTCGTGGTTGTTGCCGTGGCATCAGCTTGTGCATGCATGAAGTAGGTTGTCGCGCATCTTCTTCATTGGTTGCCGGGCAAGGATCTTGGCAGTAAATTTCTTAGCATAGTAGTTGTGAGTCTTGTTGTGAAAAAGAAAACAAAGAAAAACTCAAAACTAAAGATAATGAAAAATAAAAAAATAAAATATCTCCTAAAAAAAAAAAAATAAAAATAAAAAGAAAAAAAAAAATATTGAGAGGAGAGCATGCTCATGCATCTCCTAAGTTGACCACTTCCTTGTTACGCTCCACATGGGCACCATTGTAGTGCTTCAATCTTTGTCCATTAACTTTGAATTCATGGTTGTCGAGATGGACTTGATTATCACAAGCACCATGGGAGAATGGTTTGACGACTTCAAATGGTCCCGACCATCTTGATTTCAGCTTTCCCGGGAAAAGTTTTAGCCGAGAATTGAATAGAGAACTAGTTGCTCGGGCGTGAATTGCCGCGGGCAATAGTTTCTTGTCATGCCATCGCTTTTTTTTTTTCCTTGTAGATTCGCATTGTTATAGGCGTAGTGCACGAAATTCTTCTATCTCATTGAGATCCATCAAACGCTTTTGTGTCCGCACTTTCCCAATCCATATTCACGGTCTTGATTGCCCAAGACGCTTTTGTGCTCGATTTCCACCGTAGATGACATGTTTTACCATAGACAAGTCGGAAGGGGGACATACCTAATGGTGTTTTGAATGCAAAGGCGATATGCCCAAAGTGCGCCATCTAGTCTTAATGACCAATCCTTCCTGAGGGATTTACAACTTTTTCGAGTATTCCCTTCAACTCCCTGCTGAAATTTCGCTGCCCGCTGGTTTGTGGGTGATATGCCGCGGGCGATCTTGTGTGATATGCCAAGTTGTTGCAACATCTTGGCAATTAGTCTGTTGTCAAAATGCTTGCCCTCGTCGCTGATAATTGCTGCTCGCATCCCAAACCGTAAATATGTTTTTCTCGCAGAATCGCTGTGCACGGTCTTGAATCGTTGTTGGAAACCGCAGCTGCTTCTACCCATTTAGACACATAGTCGACGGCAAGTAAGATGTAGAGGTTGCCGAATGAAGATGGAAAGGTCCCATAAAATCGATCCCCATACATCGAACAGCTTCCACCGATGATGTTCGAGTGGCATCTCATGTCGCTTAGAGATATTGCCCGCCCCTCCGCAACGATCACATTGCTTGTAAAAGTCTTGGGCATCTTTTGTACAATGTTGGCCAATACAAACCGGATTGCAAGACTTTGGCCATGTACGAGTTCCTCCAAAATGTCCTCCATAGGGTGAAGAATGGCATTGCCCGAGTACATTTGTTGTTTTTTCTTCGTGGACACATCGGCAGATAACCCGATCTCGCACATTGTTTAAACAAAAGAGGCTCGTCCCAAAAAAAAGTAATGCTTAGCATCATGGCGGAACCGCTTCTTCCCTTGGTGAGTAATGCCAACGGAAAAAAATACCACAAACAAGGAAATTAACTAAATCGCGCATGTGGTATTGCCGAGGCATGTGCCGCCGTGAGTGTCGCGCCTCCCAAAATTGCCGAGGCGCAGCGCCAAAGACCGCCGCGGGCGCCGAGAGTTGCCGAGGCGTGTGCATCCATGGTTGCGCCATGGGTTGCCGAGGCGCCAGGGGCTGCCGAGGCGCTGAGGGTTGCTGCCGAGGCAATTAGAATTTGTTCATCCGGAATGCATCGCATATCTCTAGATCCCGCCCTCCTCCCTATTATGCTCCAAACGTGATAAGTGATCGCCACTTGATTTTTCTGCTCCTTTCGTCCTTAATTTCAATATCAAATTCTTGTAAAAGTAATATCCAACGAATCAAACGAGGTTTAGCATCCTTTTAGCAAATAAGTATTTGATTGCCGAATGGTCCGTATGAACAATTACCTTTGTACCAATTAAATAGGATCGAACTTGTCAAATGCGAAAAACTACAGCTAGTAAACTTTTCTCCGTTGTTGTGTAATTCACTTGAGCATCATTAAGAGTTTTACTAGCGTAGTATATCACATGGAAGGTCTTACTGCGGCGCTGGCCTAGGATCGCTTCCTACCGCAAATCACTTGCATCACACATGAGCTCAAAAGGTAGCGCCCAACTGTGGAACAACAATGGGTGCCGAGGCAAGCTTTTTTTCTTTAGGGTTTCAAATGCTTGAGTGCAAGAATCATCAAAATCAAGACTTTATCCTGTTCAAGCAGATTACACAAAGGTTTAGTGATTTTAGAAAAATTATGAATGAACCTCCCGTAAAAACCTCGCATGTCCGAGAAAACTTCAAATTCCTTTAACCGAATTTTGTGGGGTAATCTCTCGATCACGTCCACCTTGGCTTTGTCTACTTCAATTCCTTTGATGAAATCTTGTGGCCGAGCACTATTCCTTCATCTACCATAAAGTGGCATTTCTCCCAATTGAGGACTAAACTGCTTTTCGCATCTTGCCAACACTTCTAAATTGCCGAGACAGCCGTCGGGTCATTACTAAAAACCGAAAAATCATCCATGAAGATCTCAAGGAAGTCTTCGACCATGTCCAAAAAGAGCGCCATCATGCATCTTTTGAAGGTTGCCGGGCGTTACATAATCCGAACGGCATCCTTCGGAAGGCATAAGTACCGTATGGGCATGTGAAGGTTGTTTTTCTTGATCTTCGGGTGCTATGGCAACTGATTGTAACCGAATAACCATCAAGAAAACAATAAAAGGGTTTACCCGCAAGACGGTCAAGCATTTGATCAATAAAGGGTAATGGGAAGTGATCTTCCTAGTGGCTTTGTTTAGCTTTCGATAGTCCATACAAAACCTCCAACCGGTCACAGTCCCTGGTTGGGATAAGTTCATTATTTTCATTGCTTACCATCGTTATACTCTCCTTTTTTCGCACACATTGTACCGACTTACCCACGCATTTATCGGAGATAGGGTATATAATGCCGGCGGCAAGCCACTTGATGATTTCTTTCATTACAACCCTTTCATGCATGATTCAGTCCTCCTCCGGGCCTCAATTGAAGGTTTGTGATCATCTTCCAACAAGATCTTGTGCATGCACACGCCGGCTAATTCCCTTCAAGTCGGCAATTGTCCACCCTATTGCCTTTTTTATGTAGCTTCAACATGTTGATCGCCTTTTTTTCCTCGCTTCAGTCTGTAACTTAGAAGAAATAATTATGTGTAATGTATTATCGGTCCCTAAGTATACATATTTTAGTTGCTCGCAATTGTTTCAACTCAAGAATTGGTGGTTGTTCGATAGAGGGTTTTTCGATCTTACCTTCCTTACCCGAGTAGTCCAGCTGGTTCAAAGTATGTACCGGGTCGATTGACTAGCCAATTTGCCTCTTCTTGTTGTTCCTCATCGACCGTTCTTCATACTCCTCATGTTCCTCTTGATCGGCAAATGTAGTTGCCGAGGCAACTAAATTCCTCATCGGTTAAACTCGCCGCGGGCATGAAGTAGTTGGCATTCTTTCCGATCATCGGCATGCCTTAGTGTTTGGAACACATTTAGTTTACTTGCTGGTCATTCACCTCATTGTGAGTTCTCCTTTCAACATCAATCAAGGTTCTCCCTGCCGCTAGGAATGGTCTCCCGAGAATGATAGGTGCATGCTCATCCGCTTCACAATCCAAAACAATAAAGTCAGCGGGAAAATAAATTTATCAACTTTTACCAAGATGTCCTCGATTTTTCCCTCTCGATGCACATAGGATCTGGCTTTGGCTAGTCGCAAAGATAATCGTTGTAGGTCTTGCTTCCCGATTCCTAGTTTCGAAAACCGATTTAGGCATCAAGTTTATGCTAGCCCCTAGGTCGCATAATGCTTTCCCGACATAGTGATTTCCAATAGAACAGGTATTGTGAAACTTCCGGATCCTTCAACTTGGGTGGCATACGACAGCAACATTGCCATGCATCCTCTCATATGCAAGAATGTTTCAAACTCTCCTAGCCTTGTTCTCTTGGACACAATGTCTTAAGAAACTTGGCATAGTTTGGCATTTGTTCAATTGTTTCCACCAATGGCAAGTTGATGTGGACTTGCTTTAGGATATCAAGAAACTTTTTGAATTGGTATTCTTGCTTTTGTCGCTCAACCTTTGTGGGAATGGTGGTGGAAGTCTGATATCTTCGATCCTTTCATTGGTTTGAAACTGATTGATTGACGGCATTGCCGGACATCCGAGTTGCCGAGGCATTATCAATCGGGTTGCCGAGGCATGCATTATCGCAAGTTGCCGAGGCGCTTTATCGTTGCTGCCGAGGCATTATTTATTGCCGCTGCCGCAGCAATTCCCCGGTTCAAGATCCGAGGCTTTGCCGCCAGGTTCGCCTTTGATCTTTTTGTGGAGTTTTGTTTGACGAGCGGGTTTGAACCTCTCTGTTGTTGGCCACTTGTGGTGATTGCCTTACATTGCTCATGGCCGCCTCTTGCGACTTCAAGATCGCTTAGGTAAACCTCCTTGTGGTCTAGTGTTCAGATTTTGAGCAAATTGTCCGACTTGATTTTCCAATGATTTGATTGCCGCTCTTGGTTTTGCAATCTCATCTCGGTCCTGTTAATAAAAGCATCGTTTTTTTTTATGAAATTACTATTCTCAGCCATATAAGATCAGGCCATCATAAAAGCATTTAGAGAATTTTCCAAAGAACTAGATGTTGTCGGTTGTTGCCGCGCATCCGCTGTCGCGGGCATATTTTGCCGAATCCCGATGCTTGTGCATTCTGATTGTTCGTTTAGAGCATTGTTGGGATTACTCCATGAAAATTGGGTGCTTCTTCCAAGCCGGATTGTATGTATTTGACATCATGTTGTTGTTCCGATTGTAATTCCCACATAGAAGCTAGATTCCGATTCTCGCATACATTCGTAAGAATTATGGTTATCACCACATAACTCACAAAAAGAATCCATTACCTTGACTTCATGTGTGTTGTTTGGTTTTTGCATGTTCTCGACCATCTTGGTTAAAGTGGCCAATGTGCCAAATTGAATCTGATGATCCTAGTTCATGTATTGTGGCTTGGCGCCTAACCTCCTCTTCTAGTAGATGGGAATTGATAATCATTCTGGCCAGCCCGCTTAAAATTTGCATTGCTTCTTCCGTGACTTATCTAAGAGTATGCCGCTTGCCGAGGCATCTAGCATCTAATCAAGTTCAACGTTTGAAGGAAACATGGATTAATGCATGAATGACTAACTATGCAACTAATATGAGCCTAAGTCTATGATAATATGAGTAAATTTCAAATTACTTCATTGGGTTCTTTTAACATGTTTTAACTAGAGCCAATTTCGGGCACCTCTAGTGTTTTATTTTTAGTTTTCTTAAGTTAATTTAATCGACTAGAGAGCGGTTTGGGCACCTCTAGTTAACCGAAAAAAATTTTAACGCCTCCTAGAGCCATTTCGGGCACCTCTAGTGATCAATTTTTAGCACATGCTAGAGCCAATTTGGGCACCTCTAGCATTCATCCAATTTTTTATTCTAATCCCCCAATTAGTTAATTATCAACCTAAGTTTACTAGAACTCCTTAAATCAATCAAACCACAACAGTGTTTCATCAAATTTAGTATCATAGTAAAATTCTAAGTTTTTCATGGTTATCCTAGAATAAAAATTCTATCAATTAAGTGCATTGGTAAAGTCATCATTGAATATTCATCAAATCTAAGCAATTCTTGTTCCAATTGAAGGCATGGCAAGCAATTTATGTATCCTAAATGTAATGCTTAAGATTAATGTAACTAAACATGGTAATTACTAATAACAATCCCCCCCAAATTCGAGTGAGGCATTGTCCTCAATGCATGCATAAAAATAACGAAAAATAAAAATAAAATGCATACGAGGACTTACTTCGAGAGTTCGTCATCGTAGATGATTAGTTTCCTTCTAGTTGGCGTCTTGATTTTCTTGCTTGAATGCAATGGTTGTTTTCTTGTTGCCGGGATGTCTTCAGCTTTGGTTGCCGTGGCATCTTCAGGGTTGGTTGCCGTGGCGTCAGCTTGTGCATGCATGAAGTAAGTTGTCGCGGCATCTTCTTCATTGGTTGCCGGGCAATGATCTTGGCATAAATTTCCTTAGCATAGTAGTTGTGAGTCTTGTTGTGAAAAAGAAAATAAAGAAAAACTGAAAACTAAAGATAATGAAAAAAATAAAATATCTCCTAAAATTAAAAATAAAAATAAAAAGAAAAAGAAAAAGGAAATCTTGAGAGGAGAGCATGCTCATGCATCTCCTAAGTTGACCACTTCCTTGTTACGTTCCACATGGGCACCATTGTAGTGCTTCAATCTTTGTCCATTAACTTTGAATTCATGGTTGTCAGAGATGGACTTGATTATCACAAAGCACCATGGGAGAATGGTTTGACGACTTCAAATGGTCCCGACCATCTTGATTTCAGCTTTCCCGGGAAAAGTTTTAGCCGAGAATTGAATAGGAGAACTAGTTGCCCTGGCGTGAATTGCCGTGGCAATAGTTTCTTGTCATGCCATCGCTTTGTTTTCTCCTTGTATATTCGTGCATTGTTATAGGCGAGTGCACGAAATTCTTCTATCTCATTGAGATCCATCAAGCGCTTTTGTCCGCACTTTCCCAATCCATATTCACGGTCTTGATTGCCCAGTACGCCTTGTGCTCGATTTCCACCGGTAGATGACATGTTTTACCATAGACAAGCCGGAAGGGGGACATACCTAATGGTGTTTTGAATGCAGTGCGATATGCCCAAAGTGCGTCATCTAGTCTTAATGACCAATCCTTCCTTGAGGGATTTACAACTTTCTCGAGTATTCCCTTCAACTCCCGGTTGGAAATTTCTGCTTGCCCGTTGGTTTGTGGGTGATATGCCGTGGCGATCTTGTGTGATATGCCGAAGCGTTGCAACATCTTGGCAATTAGTCTATTGTCAAAATGCTTGCCCCCGTCGCTGATAATTGCTCTCGGCATCCCAAACCGTGTAAATATGTTTTTCTGCAAGAATCGTTGCACGGTCTTGGAATCGTCGTTGGGAACTGCAGCTGCCTCTACCCATTTAGACACATAGTCGACGGCGAGTAAGATGTAGAGGTTGCCGAATGAAGATGGGAAAGGTCCCATAAAATCGATCCCCCATACATCGAACAGTTCCACCTCGATGATGTTCGAGTGGCATCTCATGTCGCCTAGAGATATTGCCCGTCTTCTCGCAACGATCACATTGCTTGTAAAAGTCTTGGGCATCTTTGTACAATGTTGGCCAATACAACCCGGATTGCAAGACTTTGGTCATGTACGAGTTCCTCCAAAATGTCCTCCATAGGGTGAAGAATGGCATTGTCGGAGTACATTCTGTTGCTCTTCTTCGAGGACACATCGGCGTATAACCCGATCTGCACATTGTTTAAACAAAAGAGGCTCGTCCCAAAAGTAATGCTTAGCATTATGGCGGAACCGCTTCTTCCCTTGGTGAGTAATGCCATACGGAAAATACCACAAACAAGGAAGTTAACTAAATCTGCGTACCAAGGTATTGCCGGGCATGTGTCGTCCGAGTGTTCGCTCCCAAAATTGCCGAGGCGTGCTCGTCAAAGTCCGGGCTGCGGCGTCAAGAGTTGCCGAGGCGTGTGCTTCCATGGTTTCCGAGGCGTCATGGGCTGCCGAGGCGTCAAGGGTTTCGAGGCGATTAGAATTTGTTCATCCGGGAATGCATCGCATATCTCTAGATCCGTCCTCTTCCCTATTGCGTTCCAAACGTGATAAGTGATCGCCACTTGATTTTCTGTTCCTTTCTCGTCCTTAATTTCAATATCAAATTCTTGTAAAAGTAATATCCAACGAATCAAACGAGGTTTAGCATCCTTTTTAGCAAATAAGTATTTGATTGCCGAATGGTCCGTATGAACAATTACCTTTGTACCAATTAAATAGGATCGAACTTGTCAAATGCGAAAACTACAGCCTAGTAACTCTTTCTCCGTTGTTGTGTAATTCACTTGAGCATCGTTAAGAGTTTTACTAGCGTAGTATATCACATGGAATGTCTTTCTTGTGCGTTGGCCTAGGACTGCTCCTACCGCGAAATCACTTGCATCACACATGAGCTCAAAAGGTAGCGCCCAACTGGGTGGAACAACAATGGGTGCCGAGGCAAGCTTTTTCTTTAGGGTTTCAAATGCTTGAGTGCAAGAATCATCAAAATCAAGACTTTATCCTGTTCAAGCAGATTACACAAAGGTTTAGTGATTTTAGAAAAGTTATGAATGAACCTCCTGTAAAAACCTGCATGTCCGAGAAAACTTCGAATTCTTTTAACCGAATTTGGTGGGGGTAATCTCTCGATCACGTCCACCTTGGCTTTGTCTACTTCAATTCCCTTGGATGAAATCTTATGGCCGAGCACTATTCCTTCATCTACCATAAAGTGGCATTTCTCCCAATTGAGGACTAAATCCGTTTCTTCGCATCTTGCCAACACCCTCTCTAAATTGCCGAGACAGCCGTCGAAGTCATTACCAAAAACCGAAAAATCATCCATGAAGATCTCAAGGAAGTCTTCGACCATGTCTGAAAAGAGCGCCATCATGCATCTTTGGAAGGTTGCCGGGGCGTTACACAATCCGAACGGCATCCTTCGGAAGGCATAAGTACCGTAGGGGCATGTGAAGGTTGTCTTTTCTTGATCTTCTGGTGCTATGGCAATCTGATTGTAACCTGAATAACCATCAAGAAAACAGTAAAAGGGTTTACCTGCAAGACGGTCAAGCATTTGATCAATAAAGGGTAATGGGAAGTGATCTTTCCTAGTGGCTTTGTTTAGCTTTCGATAGTCCATACAAACCCTCCAACCGGTCACATCCTGGTTGGGATAAGTTCATTATTTTCATTACTCACCACTGTTATACCTCTCCTTTTTTTCGCACACATTGTACCGGACTTACCCACGCATTTATCGGAGATAGGGTATATAATGCGGCGTCAAGCCACTTGATGATTTCTTTCATTACAACCCCTTTCATGGCATGATTCAGTCTCCTCTGGGCCTCAATTGAAGGTTTGTGATCATCTTCCAACAAGATCTTGTGCATGCACACCGGGCTAATTCCTTCAAGTCGGCAATTGTCCACCCTATTGCCTTTTTATGTAGCTTCAACATGTTGATTAGCTTCTTTTTTCTCGCTCAGGCTGTAACTTAGAGGAAATAATTACAGGTAATGTATTATCGATCCCTAAGTATACATATTTTAGTTGCTCGCAATTGTTTCAACTCAAGAATTGGTGGATTTTCGATAGAGGGTTTTTCGATCTTACCTTCCTTACCCGAGTAGTCCAGTGGTTCAAAGTATGTACTGGTCGATTGACTAGCCAATTTGCCTCTTCTGGTTGTTCCTCATCGACCGACTCTTCATACTCCTCATGTTCCTCGTCGTGTTCGCAAATGTAGTTGCCGAGGCAACTAAATTCTTCATCGGTTAAACTCTGCCGTGGCATGAAGTAGTTGGCATTCTTCCGATCATCTGCATGCCTTAGTGTTTGGAACACATTTAGTTTTTACTCGCTGGTCATTCACCCTCATTGTGAGTTCTCCTTTTCAACATCAATCAAAGTTCTCCCTGCCGCTAGGAATGGTCTTCCGAGAATGATAGGCGCATGCTCATCCGCTTCACAATCTAAAACAATAAAGTCACGGGAAAAATAAATTTATCAACTTTTACCAAGATGTCCTCGATTTTTCCCTCCGGATGCACATAGGATGCTCGGCTTAGTCTGTAGCATAACTGTTGTAGGTCTTGCCTTCCCGATTCCTAGTTTCGGAAAACCGATTTAGGCATCAAGTTTATGCTAGCCCCTAGGTCGCATAGTGCTTTCCCGACATAGTGATTTCCAATAGAACGGGGTATTGTGAAACTTCCGGGATCCTTCAACTTGGGCGGCATACGATTGTGCAACATTGCCATGCATCCCCTCTGTTGCGGCAATTGTTTCAAACTCTCCTAGCCTTGTTCTCTTGGACACAATGTCTTTAAGAAACTTGGCATAGTTTGGCATTTGTTCAATTGCTTCCACCAATGGCAAGTTGATGTGGACTTGCTTTAAGATATCAAGAAACTTCTTGAATTGGTATTCTTGCTTTTGTCGCTTCAATCTTTGTGGGAATGGTGGTGGACGTCGGATATCTTCTATCCTTTCATTGGTTTGAAACCCGATTGACGGCATTACAGGGACATCCGGAGTTGCCGATGTGTTACCAATCGGGGGTTGCGCGGCGTGTTTATCGCAGTTGCCGAGGCGCGTCACGGGCTGCCGAGGCATGCTTATTGCCGGTTGCCGCAACAATTCTTGGTTCAAGATCCGAGACTTTGCCGCTAGGTTCGTCTTGCTCTTTTTGTGGAGTTTTGTTTGACGAGCGGGTTTGAACCTCTCTAAGTTGTTGGCCACTTCTGGTGGTGATTGCCTTACATTGCTCATGGCCGTTCCTCTTGCGACTTGAGATCGCTAGGTAAACCTCCTTGTGGTCTAGTGTTGATTTTGAGCAAATTGTCCGACTTGATTTTCCAATGATTTGATTGCCGCCTCTTGGTTTTGCAATCTCATCTCGGTCCTGTTAATAAAAGCATCGATTCTTTTTATGAAATTACTATTCTCAGCCATATAAGATTCAGTTTTTTTCATCATAAAAGCATTTAGAGAATTTTCCAAAGAACTAGATGTCGTCGGTTGTTGTTTCGCGGCATCCATTGTCGTGGCATATTTTTGTGGAATCCCGATGCTTGTGCATTCGATTGTTCGGTTTAGAGCATTGTTGGGATTACTCCATGAAAAATCGGGTGCTTCTTCCAAGTCGGATTGTATGTATTTGACATCATGTTGTTGCCCCGATTGTAATTCCCCACATAGAAGCCGGATTCTGGATTTCGCATACATTCGTAAGAATTATGGTTATCACCACATAACTCACAAAAAGAATCCATTACCTTGACTTCATGTGTGTTGTTTGGTTTTTGCATGTTTCGGACCATCTTGGTTAAAGCGGCCAATTGTGCCAAATTGAATCGATGATCCTAGTTCATGTATTGTGGCTTGGCGCCTAACTCCTCCTCTTCTAGTAGATGGGAATTGATAATCATTCTTGGCCAGCCTGTTTAAAATTTGCATTGCTTCTTCCGGTGACTTATCTAGGAGTATGCCGCTTGCCGAGGCGTCTAGCATCATCCTTGTTGGTGTATTCACGGCATTGTAAAACATTGTCACTTGAGTCCACACCGAGAATCCGTGTAGGGCATTTATGTAGAAGTTCTCTATATCGCTCCCAAGCCTCGTACATGGATTCATCATCCGCTGCCGAAAAAAGAAGTAATGTCGTTACGAAGCTTATCGATTAAATTTGTAGGATTAAATCTAGCAAGGAAATCACGACAAAGATCAGTCCAAGATGCTATGGATCCGCAGAATGCTATTTAGCCATGCTTTCGCCCTATCCTCGGTGAATAGGGGAATAATCTTAATCGTAAGACATCGGGGTGACTCCATGTATCTTGAACGAGTTGCAAATCTCGAGGAAAGATTTCAGATGTTGTCGCATCTTCATTCTTGCCGAGCCGCCAAATTGACCTATTGTGTTGATCATATTAAACATTACCGGTTTCAACTCAAAGTGGTCGGCTTCAATTTCGGGTGCGACAACTCCCGGGTTAAGTCCATCAAGATCTTCTTCAAGATAGTCTCGAATAGTTCTGTTTCGTGCAAGAATCACTCCTCCTCCCGCTCGAACATCTTGATTAATATTGCCGCCTTGATTTGCCATTGCTTCTCTTATCCTTCGTCTAAGTCTTTGTAAGGTTCGTTCGATTTACGGATCAAAGGGATATTTCGTGAAGTCGGTCTCGCCTGGTCATATACCAATGCAAAACCAAAGTTTGTTAGCCCTTTGAATTTTAAACAAGAAAATAAAAAGAAAGTGCAAGAAAATAAAAACAAAGTTGCTATTGCCAATCCCCGCAACGGCGCCAAAAAACTTGTTGCGCGTAATAAGTGCTACGCAAATGTGCAAGTATACACGTCGCAAGTTATAGTATAAAAATATCGTCTCATTGTGGATTGGTGCCACTTCAAGAATCTAGTCTCTTGCAATTGTAAAAAGTAAAAACACAAGTAAAGGATTATCAAGTTTAACTAATTACTAATCTAGAAAGCAATAAAATAAAATAAAAGATGAATTCAATTGAGAGAGATAGGCTAGGTTATCGTGAGTTGAGGTGTGATAGCCGATTGGATTGTCTTGGTAAAGAGTGCATGGGCAACTCGGTTGCCGTGGCGACTTGCACAACGGGTTGCCTTGGCAACTAATTGATGGTTGCTTGGGCGACTAGTTGGGCAACTACTTGGGCGATCGGGCAGCAACTTCAAGGTTCGGCGGAGCGTTCTTCAATGGTTTCTTCTTATCCCTAAGTCGAAACTCTAGCTACTTGTGCATGCCTTGATAATACATCCTGCGTGAATCAAGGGTGAACAACAACCAATCTTGCGCTCCTCTTAGCCGTTGAAATCCTTAACTTATTCCTAAGCCGGATTAATCTTCACCATCATTGATTGCATAAAGATCATATTCATTCGTTTCTTGAATCTAACTCTCCCGATATTAGATAAATGGATGAAATCACGAGATCCTCTCCCAATTCACTCGCAACCAATAATAAGAATCAAGAATGAATAAACCTTGAAATAGAAAAGTGCAAACTCTTATTACCTAAACAAAAACCAATAGTTTCTCACAACCACAAAACACAATAACCATAGCCAAGTAAATTTAGTTCATGGCTAGGTTACAAAGAAACACAAGATAATTAATCCCTAGCATGAACCCAATCGAACAAAGATGAAGGAAGAGGCTTGTCGAAATCCTCCTTGCCCTTGATGCTTGTCGAAAATTCTCTCCTCTTGCCCTACTTGGACTTGCCGAAATTTCCCTCTTGCTCTCTCTATTCATCTTGTCGAAATCTCCTTGGTATTTATAGGGCTAGGCCAAAGTCCTTCTTTGAGGAGGAGTTTGAGTTGGAATTAAATTATCTTTAAAGAATATAGTTCTTTATTATAATTTTATTCCTATTAGAACTTCTCCTATCCTCTTGGAATTTAATTCTTCTTTAATCTCTGCATGGCAATCAAATTCCTTTGGACTTGGGCCTTGCTCCATGTCATCTTGGGCTTGTAAAGTCATGAATTTCGACATCCATATTGCTTTTGGTCTTTGTCGACAAATGCCATGGCAACTAGCTCGGCGTCTCCTTCATGCACTGCCCTGGCAACTAGCTCGGCATTGCTTTGGCAAGTGATCCTGCACATACACACACAAAAACACACCAAAGCAGCATCTATTTCCACAAAAATCACCAAGTTATGTAATCAAGTTCAACGTTTGAAGGAAACATGGATTAATGCATGAATGACTAACTATGCAACTAATATGAGCCTAAGTCTAACAGTAATATGAGTAAAAAGGGTAAGAAAAATAGTACTTTTGAACACTTATCAACTTCTGTAAGTATGCGAGGTATGGTACTGAGATCATACGTACGGAGAAAGAGAAGTGTCGGGTGTTCGTTGATGGCCTATGCGATAAACTGCAACCCCTCTTTACCGTCTTGGAGTTAGAAGACTTCTATATTTTAGTGAATCGAGCAATTGCTACCGAGGCTTCTCAAAAGGCTTCTAAAAGAAAGAGAGGGAACCAAGCCAAATTCGATAAGAGATTTTGTGAGGATTCTAAGCCTCCTATATCCAGAAGAAGGAAATCTGTCACCTTCCAACAATTGCCTCGATCCGGACACGCATCACAATTCTAATCTACATGGATGTCTATTACTCGTACAACTTTAGTGGACAGTACGTGTGATTCCGCGAAGGGTTCTCAGATCCCTCTATGCAACTATTACCAGAGGAGGCATCCAGGGCAGTACCGTAGACAGTCCAGGTCTTGCTATCTCTGTGGAGAGTCTGGTCATTTTATCTGATAATGTCCATAGAACCCACACGCACCTACATCTGTAACTTCTCAAAACAATCCAGTAAATGGAGAGGGACGAAGCCCATGTCATCCGAATTCGCGGGGAAGACTCGTAACAATAATGCACCCCTAGTTGGCCGTGATCCGCAAACTTTAGCTCAAATATATCATGTTAGAGGCCGGGAGCAAGAAGATGACCCTAATGTGATTGCATGTATGGTAGAGCTATGCTTCAATTATGTTTATGTATTAATAGAACCAGGCTCTACACATTATTTCATTAGCGAATCGATGATTTCGAAGTATGCCTTAGACTCGGAACCGATCACTTCCGAGATAGTTGTCTCCAATCCACTAGGAGATAATGTGATCATCCGAATGATTTGTAAAGCTTGTCCTCTAAGAATCCAAGGGATTCTATTTCTGGCCAATTTGATGGTCTTGCCCTTCCAAGAATTCGACCTCATCCTAGGCCTTGATTGGATAGCTAAACACCAAGCGTGAGTGGATTGCTTGAAGAATAAGTTATACCTTCATAGGCTCAGTAAGAAGAGTATATCCTTGATTAAGTCCAAACCTGAGCCTAAAAAGACCCTTATGTGTGCCATGAAGACTAAGGATGATTTAAAGCTTGAAGATGTGCCAGTTGCAATGTGTTTCTCGATGAACTTCCAGGACTCCCTTCCACTCGAGAAGTAGAATTCGGGATAGAAGTGCAACCTGGGATTACTCCGGTCTCTATCACTTCATATAGAATGCCCCCGGTGGAGTTAAAGGGATTAAAAGCCCAAATCTAAGACCTTCTGGATAAGGAATTCGTCTGACCGAGTTTCTCACCCTGGGGAGCACCAGTTTTGTTCGTCAAGAAGAATGATGGATCGATGCATTTGTGCATTGACTATCACCAGTTGAATAAAGCTACGATCAAGAACAAGTACCAGCTTCCAAGGATCAATGACCTCTTTGATCAGTTGAATGATGCTTCTATTTTTTCAATGATAGATCTTCAATCTGGGTATTACCAAATGTCGGTGAAGGAGTCTGATGTTCCAAATACTATTTTCCGAACTAGATATGGCCACTATGAATTCTTAGTGATGCTTTTTGGGCTCACAAATGCACCTGCGGCTTTTATGGACTTGATGAACCGTGTATTTCGGCCCTATCTTGATAAGTTTGTGGTTTTCTTTATAGACGGCATCCTAATCTATTCCAGAGACTCTGCTGCCCACGAAGAGCACCTTCATATTGTGCTCCTAATTTTTCGAGAAAAATAACTCTACGCCAAATTCAGTAAATGTGAATTTTGGTTATTCGAAGTGCCTTTTCTAGGCCATGCGATTTTTTCTGCTGGAATTCAAGTCGACCCAAAAAAGATCCAAGCGATTCTTGATTGGGTACCTCCTAAGAACATTAGAGAAGTACGCAGTTTTCTCAAGCTTGCTAGTTATTACACCAGATTTGTTAAGGGATTCTCTTTGATCGCTACACCCTTAACAAAACTTCTCCGCAAAGACACTCCCTTTTTATGGACTATAGATCAGCAAATGAGTTTCGACTAGCTCAAGCAAGTTCTTACTCATGCCTCTGCCTTGGTGCAACCCGAGTCGGGCAAGGAATTCACTGTGTATAGTGATGCGTCCTACTTGGGACTAGGCTGTGTTCTAATACAAGAAGGCAAAGTCATAGCATATGCTTCACGTCAACTCAAGCCTCATGAGCTAGACTATCCGACCCATGATCTGTAATTAGCCGTAGTGGTGTTTGCTCTGAAAATCTGGCGACATTATCTATATGGTGAGAAGTGTTACATATATACTGATCAAAAGTGTCTAAAATACCTTATGACTTAGAAAGAGTTAAATCTTCATCAACGCTGGTGGATGGAGCTGTTGAAAGTTACGATTTGGTTATTGACTACCATCCCGGTAAAGCCAATATGGTGGCTGATGCTCTTAGTCGGAAACTCACTCCTTCTCCGAGATGTTTAAGTGCCCACTTTCGACTCAAGAAATTCGGCAAGCTGTTGGCTAAATTGAGAGTACAGTCGACCATTGTATCTCGAATCAAAGCGCTCCAGGAACCCGGTGAGGAGTTGCGACCGCTTATTGCCAAAGTTAAGGATAGCTCAGATCCCGACTTTGCTATAAACTCCAAGGGCTTATTATGTTTCCACAACCGCATCTGTGTTCCCAACGATGATGACCTTTGAAATCAGATCCTAAGTGAAGCTCATTCTAGCCCTTTCTCCATTCATCCGGGAGCTATAAAGATTTACAAAGATCTAAAGGAGTTATATTAGTGGTCTGGTATGAAAAGTGAGATCAAGGGCTTCGTGGCTAGGTGTTTGACTTGCCAACGAGTCAAAGCCGAGCATAAGGTACCAACTGGCCTGCTACAACCTATCGAGCTTCCATAGTGGAAATAGGAGCGCATTATGATGGATTTCATAAGTGGTCTACCACTGACACCGAAGAAGAATGACGTTATTTGGGTCATTATAGACCGATTCACCAAATCTGTTCACTTCTTTTTGGTAAGAATATATTTCAGTTTACCTAAACTCGTGGAATTATATATCCGTGAAGTTATTCGGTTACACAGAATTCTTGTATCTATCATCTCTGATCATGATCCTCGGTTCGCATATCAGTTTTAGAGGACCTTATACGAGGCTTTGGGAACTAAAGTGCACCTTAGCACTGTTTTTCACCCTCAAACTGATGGCCAATCTAAAAGAGTTGTTCAGGTAACTTTAAATCTTTCTTTGAATCTTATGTGTACATATTTGTACCAACTTTGACTCTCTCTTGTAGATTCTGGAAGATATGCTCCGAGCTTGTTTCATTGACTTCAGAAACACATGGGAGAAATCCCTACCCTTAGTTAAATTCGCTTACAACAACAGTTATCAAGCTTTAATTCAAATGGCCTCGTACGAAGCCCTATATGGAAGGAAATGTAGAACTTTCTTTGTTAGACCAAACTCGGTGAAGGTAAGATGCTAGGTCTTGATTTGCTTCGGGAAACCGAATAAAAGACAACCATTATCTGTGATCGACTTAAGGTTGCCTTCGATCGACATAAGTCCTATGCTGATTTGAAAAGAAGAGACATATAGTACGAGGTTGGTGAAAGAGCTTTCCTCAAAGTATTTTCATGGAAGAAGATCATTCCTTTCAAAAAAAAGGAAGCTGAGTCCTCGTTTCATCGGTCTGTTCAAAGTAATCGAAAAGGTTAGACCTATTGCTTACCGATTAGCTCTTCCTGAGGAATTAAGTCAGATTTACAACGTCTTCTATGAGTCTATGTTATGCAAGTACCGGTCAGATCCTTCCCACGTGATCGAGCCGAAAGTAGTGGAGATTCAACCTAATATGACGTACGAGGAAGAACCTGTGCAGATACTCGCACGAGAAGTTAAACAACTTCGTAACAAGTCTGTGCCTTTGGTGAAGGTTCTGTGGATAAGCCATTTTGTTGAAGAAGCAACGTGGGAACCTGAAGGAACTATGCAAAAACAGTACCCCCACCTATTCAGCTAAGGTGAAAATTTGATGACGAATTTTCTTAAGGGGGGATAGTTGTCACATCCCGAAAACTGGCCTAGTCAAAATTTAGTCTCGGTGATTGGAAATTTTGAAGACCAATGTGATAATAATTGTAATAATTGACTTTTGTACCCTCTTGATTAATGAATTACATTTTGGCCCTATATGAGTAAATAGACCCTTGTATGAGATCCGAAGCCTAAAGTGCAAATTTGAGCTAGTCATATCAATACAGTCATATGAGTATCGATATGATCTAACCACCAATAACTAACTTTCTTATTTTGGTGTGAGCGTACCGATACGGCCAAAAGTGTATCGATACGGGTCCCTTGTTTTGAGCAGATTTGATGTCGTTTTGCAGGGAGATGATGTAAGGTGATGAGTCACCCATATGTTTGCCTAATATCACGTGAAAAACATTAGAACTTATGACCAAATAAGGTCATAAGCCAACTTTGGGAATTGCTAACCTTGGACTTAGAAAACCCTTCATGGGAGGAAATATTTCTATTGGCTAACATGTAGGTAGGAAATGATTAAGGTCATAACCCTTTTTGAATGAATAAAACAAGAGAATCGTTCACTTTTCCTACCTTACATCCCCTGCAAATCAAACTTACCCTTAGCTACCAAAACAAGCTAACACCTCCATTTCCATCCTCTACCTCAAGCTCAAGCTCAAGCTTACACCTCTCTCTCTAGTCGATTTAAACTCATTTCTTCTTCAATCGAAAGGCATCATATCAAAGCTATCCATCGGGTAAGGAAAAGCCCCATTTCAGTTGTTGGATTCTATAAGCAATTAGAGCTTAATTTCGAAGTGAAATCCTAAGATATTCTTAAAACCATGATTGTTCTATTGTCTGATGATTCTATATGTTTTTCCTAGCTCAAAACGAGAAGGAAGACAATCCACCATCCCCAATCAAAGTTAGAAGTAAAGGAATCGATATTCAAGGATCCTAAAAGCCTTTGTATTCTAAGGTGAGTGTAGTTGTGTCAAGGGATAGGCTTTGTGCCATCCCGTTGCATTACTTGATGTATATGTTTGCATTTGATTAAGGGCTCATGTAGAGCAACTATGTTGGATACGATTGGTGATCCTGGTAAGTATTTTGTGTTGCTTGGATATGAGTAAGTTTGGTTATGACATGATGTGTGATACATGGAGCTAAGGCTCAATTTTGATATATACGAAATTATGATTCGAAAGATAAGAAATATGCTACTTATGTGATTTTTGTGTATATGATGACATTGGATACAATTGGCATGCCATAGGATTATTTGAGCTCGTATAAGTAAGGGTGGACTATGGTCCGAGACTACGGCCTATATGTGGGGGAAATAAGGATGGTTGTGTAAGGGATTTTATCCGGAGCTACGACTCAAGGCTATGGCCTATTTTCTGATATGATTGGTGAAAAGGGAAATCTGTGTATCCAATGGTACTAATTGAGAATTTAATACATGCATATGAAGTATAACTTGTTGATTATGAATTTGTATGGTTGTGAATTAAGCATGAGATTGTAGGTTTCAATTATGTATATGTTATCCATATTGATCGTTATGTCATTCATAGCATTAGCTATTATTTGTACTCGTTATAACTACCTCACTAGGCTATATAAGCCTAACATGTGTGTCTCATGCATTTTCAAGACCTTGAAAGATTCGTGCTTCGATCGTGTGTTTCGGTTGCAAGTCACATTTTCGTAAGCTACATGTATGCATATCCTTGTTTTAAACTCATAATAGAGTGTTATATGGTCCAAACATATTTTGTATTAGTATTTTGATGGTTGTGTAAAAGTCCTATAAAGACTTAGTGTTGAATGCATGAATTGGTATGTTTGGGAATGTTTAGTTTCCTAAAATGAGCCTAAAGTGAAAACTAGGTAAATGGATTCGAAATGCTATAAAATTTGGTATGACAGTAGATTAATGGATTCTAGATTTGTGGGTAAAATTTGGTACTAATTGGACAACAATTAAGAGGTTAAGTTAGATAAAAACCAGATAAAATCTGTCATTACAGGTCAAGAGTATCAATACGGGGAAGTCTGTACCGATACGGCCTTACATATTTGGTCTTAATGAAGCAGGGAGTATCGATACACTAGTGAGTGTACCAATACTGACCTTGGCATTAAGGTCTTGGAAAAAATTGCATCAGTATGGCTTCAGCTGTACCGAAACGAGTCAACCCAAGTCAACGTGTATCGATATGGGCTTAGATGTATCGGTACGGTGTCGTTGACCTTGAACCTGGAAATTGTGTAATTCAACTTAGTGTACCGATACGGCTTAAGGTGTATCGGTACAGTGTCAGTTAATTCGGTTAAAAGGCCTGGAAAATAGTTTTAAAAGATTATAAATTGGTCACTAATAATTATATACTCAATTGGTTAGGTTTAAAGTATCCAATGACAGCGAAACTTCTCAGGTTGATAATTGGCAAGTCTAAATACAAGTTGGTAATAAAGAACTCGGATTAAGATCATTAAATTATAACGTTTGCAACTTGGTCCTTTTAATTCGAAAAGTTTTAAATTAACCCAATTTTCGATTTCGATCTCCGGTTTTGTCCTCCGATAACACTTTCTGACCCGGTTCTCTACTAGACCGGGGAGGGGTGTTACATTTAGAGTTTAGGGCTTAGGATTTAAGGTTTAAGTTTTAGGGTGCTAGGGATCAATAAATTTTTTTACACAGCTTGTGTATCATAATATAACCATATATATAGGAAAATACTTTGATAAACAAGCTATCCCTTCTATAAAATTTAAAACCTAAATCCTAAACCCTAACACCCTAAAATTTAAACCCTAAACTATAAATTCTAACCATAAACCTTAAATTATACACCCTACACACTAAACCCCTAAACTCTAACCCTATCATATATATAACAATTTTTACCTAAGAGAATGGGAATTTGCTTATAATGAGTTTCAAACCTACAATCCAGGAGAATTATGTCTCACAATATGGCCCTGTTTGACAATTAACGGATAACTGATAGCAGATTGTATTAGCTGATAGTTGATTGCATTAGATAATTTGACTAGCAGATTGTATTAGCTGATTGTATAAAAATGTTTGGTAAAATTAACTAATAGCTGATAGCTGTTTGATTATTTAAATAAGCAAAATGACATATAATGACATGATTATATTTGATATTTGTTTGATAGTTTATTAATTATCAATATTTTTGTATCTATTAATATTAATTAGATTATAAAAAATATTTTTTAATATAATATTATTAAGTATATTTAAAGTATTTATATATTAATTTATTATTTATATAATAATTTTTAATACAATTTAATTAATTATTAAATTTAAATATAAATAAAAATGTGAGAATAAAACAAATATTAGTTTACAAATGTCATAATATAAATACATGAGGGTGATGAATTAAAATAAAAAAGGTTAAATTTAGGTTACTTGGAGATTTTTTTATAATTTTTTATGGTAAAAGGGTCTTTATAACTCTCATGTCAAAATCTCTAATCTCAAAAAGCTCATATTAGCAGCTTTTTCAAAATTAAAGGTCTCACCTCAATCCACTATTTTAATCTGCTATTCACCAAACATTTAAATTAACGGTTTTGACTGGTTAAACCTCTAATATTATCCCAAACCTCTAATTTTAGCTCAAACCGCTATTCACCAAATATGGTCTATATTTGAACAAATATTTAATCGAAATGGTTTGATTGACACAATACTATACTTTAAGGAGTTAATTAAAATGTTTTGAAGTTTGAAATCAATTTAGAATCTATGCTATAGTGTGAGGATGTCTTATCATTTAGTCCTTTATATATATACACTTATAAATTGTTTTTTATTGGTTATTTGTTATAGTGTTAAACCCAAACTAAACCCTTGCTTCAAACTCTTCTCCGCCGCCACTGCCATCGTCACCGCCATCGCCACCGCCACAGCCACAGCCACAGCCACCGCCATCGCCATCGCCATCGCCATCGCCATCGCCATCGCCATCGCCATCGCCATCGCCATCGCCATCGCCATCGCCATGTCCCTCATAGCAGGCTCCTACGAACGTTTCATTTGGGGATTCAAACTAAAACCCCAAACCCACGACCCTTCTTCCCAATCCCTAACCCTAACCCAAATCTTCTCTTACCCATCCCACAACGCCCCCATAACCTCCGTAGCCGCCGCCGGTCCAGCCGCTGCATCCGGATCTACCGATGACACCATCCACATCTACGACCTCTCATCCGCCGCTTCTCTCGGTCCTCTCCAACATTTCAACTCCTCCATCACTTCCCTCTCTTTCTACTGCCCTCCAAGCCTCTCCTTCCCTCGGAATCTCCTCTCAGCCGCTGCCGATGGCACCATCTCCATCTTTGACACCGAACCCTTTGTTCTTCTCAAGTCATTTAGGTCCCATAAAAAGGGTATCAATGATTTGGCTGTCCATCCTTCTGGGAAGCTCGCTTTGAGTGTTTCGCGTGATGGGTGCTTGGCTATGTCGAATTTGATGAGAGGGAAGAGGAGTTTTTGTTGTAGGCTGGGGAAAGAAGCGACGATCGTTAAGTTTGATGGGAGTGGAGAGAGGTTTTTTATGGCTTCCGAGGGGAAAATTGGTGTTCATCTGGCGGAAGATGCTAGGTTGTTGTTTGAGTTGGATAATGCAAAACGAGTTCTTTGTGCTGCCCTGGAGAGGTTAATTTCTCTTTTAATTTTGATGATAAAGTAACTGTTTTTATATACCTATTTTCGTAGAAAACTCATTGCTTTAAAATGTATAGTTTTTATAGGCATGCAAGTTATGGTTGGATGTATGTGATCGTAAATTGTGTTATGATTACAGTTTAGTGGTGTTCTGTTCTGCATAAAGTTTTGATAGAAGAAGAGAGCTAAAATGTTCAGAGCTGCAAGCTCGAGTAGTTCGCCATGTAGCTGAACTATCTTTTGGTACAAATCTACTATTGTAAATTAATAGGCATGTAAATTGTGGTAGTTAGCGGCTTAACGGCTTAGAAGATTGAATAAGGTGGTTTTGATGGGGCATAGTTTAGCTTCAAAGATAAGCTGTTCTTCTAGATGTCAGCATTCTTCATAGGATTGGTTTGTTGTGGTAGATTACTTAATATTTTTATGCCACATATTCCTTGATGCACATGTCTCTTGTTATTTAGAATTGAATTTCTAAAAGATGTATTATGATTTTGCCAGAGTGGAATTTTATTTACTGGTGGTGAGAGCCGTAGTATTACAGCATGGGACACAAACAGTGGTAAGGTTGTGTATTCCATCAAGGATGCACATTCTACCCGTGTAAAAGGTATTGTTGTGCTCACCAAAGATGGTGGTAGTGAGGATGATCCATATTTAGTAGCTTCTGCATCATCCGATGGGTTTATACGAGTTTGGGATGTTCGAATGGCTATCAAGGAGAAGCCAAATCCATTGGCTGAGGCTAATACAAAGTCCAGGTTGACTTGTCTTGCTGGATCATCTCTCAAATGTGAGTATTCTTTGTTCTTGTATACTTGTTTTCTTTTGTCTGTCTAGTAAACTTATGGCCATGTTGATATCTTTAATTGCCACCAATATAACCATTCTAATTTTTTCTGTGTGCTGTGGAAATGATGGAATAATCTAACCTGAAATCTTATGGGAACATCTTTGATGTGATTTTACCTCATGGGCTATATTTGCTGCATTTTGTGTGTGTATATATGCATTATTTGTGGTATTCAATGATTAAGTATCTCTCTTTCTCAGCTTTTAAATGACCAAAGATCGGGAAGAGTGCTCCTAAAGAAGAGGATGCTGCAGAAGAAGTGTAACAAATTATGCGGTGAGCTCGAACTATACAAAAGGGGTTTTAGGAGCTCTCTCGTGGTTGCTGTAAAACTCCTGTTTTTGATTGACAACTGATAATTTTGTTCATATTGATTTTGAATGCTAAAGTTGTATCGTTTTATTTAAATTTATATACTTAATTGAGATTCTCATTTCTTTTTTCCATTATGATTGAATGCCAAATTTTAGAAGCTGAGGTTAAAGTTCAATCTCTAGGGTGGGGAAATATTAATGTCAGACCCCCCAACTTTTAAAAAGGTATCTAGTAACACTTCCTATGTACATGATGCACTCAACAACGGCCCCCACACTCAAGTATCTGGTTTGAATCATTGTACTAAATTGCAGATGCGGTGACTTTGAAAACCGTTACTATACCGCGGTTATGTTATGTCCACCATAGATATCCATCATCTCCTCTTCTGGATTCTTTTTGAAGAAGTTATGTCCACCATAGATATCCATCATCTCCTCTTCTGGATTCTTTTTGCCTTCTTCTATCACCGGTTGTTGCAGGGTTTTCCCAGGCAAGCTCGTATCAGAGATGGCGTTGTTTCTTGCATAGGTTTAACAGAGAGGAGGCGATGCAGCTGAAAAGAGTTGTTTGTGTGGCCAGAAAGTGTGAGAATGGAAGGGAAAATGTCTTGGTCGTTGAGTTCAAAACATTTTAACTACAGAGAGCATTTGACGGCAATATGGCCATCTCATTAACATACAATAATTACCCTCCGATATCTCTTCTTTTTATTTCACTTTAATTTTTTAATCATTTGGTTTATTAAATAAGAAATTGGGTTCTAGCCATTTTCAAATATCAAGATGCAAATTTTTTTTTTTAGATCAAAATCCATATTTGGAATTTTTCAAAAATGACCCTAAGTTTTCTAAACTAAAAGGAACTAATTAATAATGGAAGAATATTGAAAAGAAAGTGAAACTCCACCCTTCATTTATTTATTTATTTATGTTTTGGGTTGCTTGGTTTCATCGCTTCCCCTCGTGATTGTTGAAAAATACATTTTTTTTCTTCTCTTTCTGTTTGAATTTTGCAGAATAGAAAGATTCCAGTTTTCCTCATCGAAGCAATCTTTTCACTTTCGCTTCAATTAAAGAATAAACAAAGTTTTGCTTTAATTGTCTCCTACTGCGATATTCCCTCCTTATTTTCAATCTCATTCCTTTGTAGCTTGTCGAAATTGCCGCCAGTTCTCTCTCTGTACGATTCTCTCTCTTTTCCTGTTTGGTTAATGAGAAAAATGAGAGGGACAGGAAAGTTGCACAAATTATTAGTGCAAAAAACATTTACACTCATTAATGCATAATGTAGTTTATAAGATTGGAGCTTTCTATATTTATTCATTTTTTTCTTTTTATGGTGGAGTTTTTGATTGAGGGTTGGTGAAGTTAATCATAGATTACCATTTGTTACTTTATGATCTGTTCTGTTTGGTTGCCGGGAAATTTTAGAATGTTAGTTATTAGATTCTGAGCTAAGATACGATTAATTAATATCTATTTGAGTTTATAGTTATTGCATTTAACAATTAACACTCTGAGAGGTATGTGTTCCGAGAAAGGTTTCGAGTAAAGGGAACCATGAAGATGATGATTGTAGAATATTAGGTTGAATTGGAAGTGCACGCAAAACACCTAGAAAATGAGGTTTTTAATTTTGGTTTGGCTTGTGGTTGTACTTTACTGTTTTTGTTGTGTTGCTATGTAGGAATTCAAACTTCGAAGGTTGCTGAAAGGATTGCGGTAGTAGAATAGCACCGGGAAGATTTGGAAATGCCGGAAACTAATAGTGATAGACAAAGACGCGGAGACAGGGAATCAGGTTTTCCGTCTATTTTAACTCTGGTTTCCTTTTTGGTATTTGAGGCCTTTTCTTCATGAATGTGATGCTTTTGGTTTTATTTAAGCCACACACACACACACATACATCTAGATGGATTCTGAGGGAAGAATATGCTTGCTTGCTTAACTTCCATTTTATGTGCTTAACCTCCAAGTACATGTGAAGACATATAAACATGGTTGACACAAAATACAAGAACATTTGTTCCTTTCATATGTTTACTACCTGCATTGTTAGCATTTATCTGTGTTTGCAAAAAGCAAAAGCAAAATTAAGTCTCTCATGAGTGGCTCTCCTTGTCAGAATGCTTTATTCTTGGGAGTTGTTAAAACACATTTGAAATACATTTTGAATTGTTTCGATCATAATCACCATTGCTAAAACTTAATTGTCAGAGGGTTGAATGATATGTCGATTGATGTGCTGACAAACATAAGTATGTGACAAACATAAGTCCGTGTCTGCCTTTCGTTGCAACTTTCGCTTCAGATGAGAAGTACTCCTTATATGAAATGTAGTAGCAAATCTGCCTACAATCATCTTCTATTTTGTTATTCTGGATTAATCTCTTTTCTGGTGACATGTTATTTTGTCCAGTGAGCAATCAAATATTGCCTCATTAATATTATTATCTTGGTTTTCTTATGGTTGTTTTGCAGCTTTTTATCTGTTTACTCAGCAAAGGCTTCCGGCCTGCAAACCTGTCCTTACAGCACCATGGGTAAGAGCATGACAACCCTCTTTAGTACCTGAAATCTTTACTCATCTCTGGCTAAATATTTAACTTGCATTTTGTGATGTTAAGTGTCATTAATGCTGATTAATTATTACCTAGTTTTATTTACGGGTTTCATCTTCATTTATGCAGGTCATTACTATATATTTGCTTATAGGTTTCATTTTCGTTCCGGTTGGCCTTTTTACTCTGCGAGCTTCTCATAGCGTAATTGTCCATTCTTTGGCTCATGCCATTGTATGTTCCAAGCAACCATTGATGTATATAGAACATACTTGTGAATAAGCATTTTTATTTGGTTGGTAGGTTGTTGAAATTGCGGAACGATACGATATAGAATGTGTACCTGACTCATATAAGACAGATAAGGTTTCATATATCCAGGATGAATCGATTCCCAAGAATTGTTCTCTTCTCTTCAAGGTGATACTTTTCTTTCTGCATTCGTTATATTAACTTTATGTTGGTTCCGTTTGAAGTGTTCGAACATTAACCTTAAGTTGGAATAGTCAGTTCCATGTATGGTTGCTATGGGAATGTTTCATACATTTCGAACCATGTCTTGCCAAGCTAGACATCACGACGCATTACACTGCAGAACAGACTATCAGCAATCGATTGTCTATTTCCGAGAAAAGTGAAAATTTGTGTCACATAGTATTTCTTCCTATCCTTTTACATCCTTTGTAAGTCAATTTTATATTTCTGGAATGCTGAGAGAAACATTTACTCAGCTGTCGGTGTAGGTGCATTATTCTTAGTAGAATACAGGTCTTTAGTAAGCTGCATTGTTTTTTCGTAACACTTATTTTGCATCTAACATTTCTTTGTAGGTGGACAAGTACATGAAAGCTCCGATTTACATTTACTATCAGCTTGATAACTATTATCAGAACCATCGACGGTGCGGAATCTTTCACTGATGGGTTTAAAGCTTTGCCTTGATCAACATCAATAAAATGATCCATTGCCATTAAATTTCTTGGTTTATTCTTCATTGTTTCTCCAGTTTGCATTTCACCGGTCTAATCATTTTCCAGGTAGAAGCAGAAGTGATCAACAACTCTTACATGGACGGAATTCCCAGGGCACAAGATCCTGTCAACCTGTAGAGTCGGACAATAATCGGCCCATTGTTCCTTGTGGATTGATAGCATGGAGTTTATTCAACGATACATTTACATTTGTTCGTGGTAAAGCAGAACTCAAGGTCAACAGGACTAACATTGCCTGGAAAAGCAACCGGGATCACAAGTTTGGAAAGAATGTATACCCATTCAATTTCCAAAATGGTACTTGGATTGTTGGTGGAAATCTGAATCCAAGAATTCCGGTAAGTAGTAGCTCTATCCAGAGACATTCTACCATGGTCTTTCTGATTTCAGTACTCGAAGTACCTGCTTCCAGTATCTTGCAATAAACTGTTAATGTCTTTTCATTATGGCACTGGTGAATGAATGCATCGTAGCTAAGCGATCAGGAGGATCTTATTGTATGGATGCGTATAGCCGCGCTCCCTAGCTTCCGAAAGTTGTATGGGAGAATTGAAGAGGATTTAGATGTGGGTGACTATGTAGTTGTCAAGCTAATGAACAACTACAACACTTACTGTTTTGGAGGTAAAAAGAAGATTGTTCTTTCAACATCAAACTGGTTGGGGGGAAAGAACGACTTCCTTGCTCTTGCGTATATCTTTGTTGGTTCTTCTTCGCTTGCTGTTGCCGTTGTTTTCATGCTCCTACATCTACGTTCTCGGAGGTAAGAATTCAATCGGTAATATACAACTTTTAATTCTCTTCACTTTCATCAAAAAGACTAATTGTTATGTGCCATTCTTTTTCATTTACCAAATGTTAAGAGCTGCAAATTCCACCCCCTGAACATGCCCTTATTTTTAGATTTCTGGAAATATCAAATGATGCTTTGCTCCTATAATCTTTCTGTTTGCAGGGATTAATGTGGACACGAGTTATTTACCATGGAACAGGAAAAGCCTTTTGGGGTGATTCAGCCGATGAAATTCAATCTAACATTTTGAACTCCAAACCAGTGAGTGATTTCAAACTGTAATCTGTAAAATGGTTCGGTTATTCCAGTTCTGAATTAGTTAAAAACAAGCTTGTTATACATGTAAATAGCTGAACAAAAGAATATTTTCAGGCCAGTTGCTATATGTTGTGACAAATCATTGCAAAATGGATAACTTATCTTTGAATCTTCCTTTACATTGCATACAATAATGTTAAAAAACCCCTTTTTCTTCCCGGTAGAGGAGGGACTCGTGATAAGTCGGCAGCAGCCTTATTCAAAACATGATTGTGTTTCATTTGTCTGATTTATTATCATCTTGTCTTGTATATATCCTTTGAAAGAGACCAGAACTAACCACATTGTGTAGAATGTGCAGTTGTTTCCACTGCACATGCCTCTGTCCCACTTTCTTTGTTTCATTCAAACAGCGTCAAAACTTGAAATGAACCGTCCATAGTGTACTGTTTGTATCCACTGCAGGTACCTCTGTCCCACTTTCTATGTTCCATTCAAACCACATCTAAACTTGGAAAGACCGGTCCGTAGTGTACTGTTTTCCAACTTTCGGGTCGATGTTTGCTGAGCAAGGCCAAGGCAATGCAGACTGTAGACAGAACGAATCGACATTGTGTTGATGGATTGGCTCAATATCTATGAGCTCTTAACCATAAAATTTTACTTACAAATTCCATTTTCTTCTCCCTTGATCCTTGTCCATAAATGTAGGCGAAATTCGGTTGGTTGGTCTTCATAGTCACAGGGGATGGATCAGTGATATTATGAAGCAAGGCATCCAGTTGCCTCTTCCTCAGGGAATTTTCCATGTCTGGTCTTGGTCATAAGTAATTAATATGAAGTGATATTTTTCTTTTCAAACTGTCTAGATGTTTTGGTCACGTGGGTTTAACCTCCATCTTTAAACAATTCTTGTCTGTTTTGGTCTAAATTATTGCCAAACAAACTTCCAGTCATTTTGTCTTTCATTTTCCCTTATTTTAAGCAATTTAACACCTCTTTATCCCCTTCCTATATAAACCCTACCTTGCTCTCCAAGCTCTCCACACCTCAAACAGTCAAATTCCTATATCCTTAAGTCAAAAACCACTCTTTTTTTTTCCGTATCAACCTTAGAGATGATGAAAGAGATGGGATGCAAGCAAAACTGGGGTGCAGTGGCACCGGCACGTCTGGTTTCCATTAGAAAATCCTCGACTTGTCCGAGATTAGAGACGATTCTCGAAGAAGGGTGTGAAAGTCATGCAGTTTTCACCAAGAAAATCTTGCTTTACCTTCCCGTGGTATTGTCCACGGTTTTCTACTTCTTGGTGTACAAGGACGTGACTCGTGCATGAACCTTCTCCGATCTGGTGCGTTTACAGCTGTGGGGGCTTTAGTTTTGCTTCTGCTTCACCGGGACTTTGGAAAATTCAAGAGAGATTTGATGTAAATTTTGTTTGGAATGTTCCAAATTTTGTAAATCATGTTTTATCATATCAATCCAAGTCAGAACATCTATCTACAAGACATTATAAGAAATAAAAGGATTGAGAAATAAATTAATTCTATTACAAGACAAACCATAAGATTAAATAGAAAGAGATAAAGGAACTAGACTCGATTGTTCTAAATTCATTCGTGTCGTATCTCAAGTTCGCATCAGAATCGATCGTTCCATCCTCTACCTATACAAAAACACAGAGACGGACAAAGATAGCAAAACAGGAAGAAGAACAAAGACCGTCGTCTTCAACACCTCGACACTGCCACTTTCCTCTTCGGCTATGGGCTCCAATCGAGGACTACTCATAGGTTTGTAGTAAGTTATCACGAGGGATGGCGCCACTTCTCCCAGTTCTTGCATGTATCTAATATCCTTGGCCATTTTTTATTTTGTTTCGAAGAGAATAGGGTTTCGATGTTAACCTGTATCGAAAAATGGAAATGTTTGTTGAATCAAACGCGAAAAGCTTTGGATTATTTATACATGTTTTCATGGGAGATATGAGAATAGAAGGTGGTTGGTGATGAACAAAGATAAATTTATGTCTTGAAATGAACAAGAACAGTTAAGTTTCAGACAAGGAAAATGTGAATCATAAGCTGTTGCTAAAATTAGGAGTTTTGCAAGAGAATATTCAAGAGTGTTCTGTCTGTATTTGCTAAACAATTAATGAAATAACGTTTCGAATTCGATGGACTTGGATTGTTTATTGGCTAATAGAGTTATTAAGGTAGATATCGATTTGTAATTAATTTCTTTTTTTATTTGTATACAAATAGCAAATTGAGCAGTGAAGAAAACTAAAAAGCTTTTAATTCAATCATTGAGAGTGAATAAAAATAAATATGGCTTAGAGAAAAAAAGTTCAAGGGTTAAATGTGTAGATTATTCCAAAAGTTGTTTACTATTTTCAAATTTTTTTTAGGTAATTATTTTATGCACAAGCGTTTGTGAAAAATTTTCTCCACAAGTACCTTAGTTTTAGGGATTATAGATTTCGTTTAAGGTCTAGTGTTTAGGGGTTTTAGTGGATGAGTTTTGAATTTAGGATGTGTGGTTAAAATTTAAGGTTTATAGGTTAAAACTTAAATCCCTAATCATAATATGCTAAAAACTAAACCTTAAATTCTAACCCTAAAGCCTAAATTTTAAAACCCTACACTTAAAAACATAAATCGGGTCCCTAAACTCTAAAACTAAGGTACTTTTCGTTTTCACAGCCAGTGCATTGAATATTTTCCACTATCTCTGAATTATAAAAAATTATCTATAGTAGTCCACCATTATTATGTTGGATTAAAATGACGTGGCATGACAAAAAAATATTATATAACGTGATATGAAAGTGTAACGTAGCATCAAATAAAAAAATTATGATCATTTATTACAAAAAAAATCAATTTTCTAAAAATTTATACCAAACCCACATATGTGGAATTTGAGCTTAGGATCTTAAAGTTCTTATGAGCTTCTCGTTGCTATTAATCTAGAGTCTCATCAATATAAGCCTTTAGAAATAAGTAGATGAGAGAAAACCTATGTATAAGAAGTTGTATGGGATATTTTTAGTGTATGAGAGAAGTTATTTATGAACAATTGAGAGTATAAATTTAAAAGACACTACAGTTCAAATTTCAATAAATCTATCTCTGGGGAATTTTCTTTATTCAGACAAGAGATTGATCCTCAACCTAGCGTAGTCAGACAGTTCTTAAACTTGTTTGGGAGTAATTAAGTTAGGAGTTTAATTTTAACTTCAATAAACTTGTGATATTTGATTGTTCTTAGCTGATTTAACCTTCAAGGTTGTGTAATTTGCAATTCAACATGAACAACTACTTATCAGGAAAAGATTTTTCCTTGATTTTAACAATTTCAGTTCTTTCTCTAATGACTAAAAATAAACCAAAATTTGAGACATTACATTACAAGGAATAAATTAAATTCCATTAAAAAAATCAAACAATATCTCTCCATGTCAAAACATAGTATATAGAATAGAATAGAAAGAAACAAAGGAATTAGAAGAAAAACAAAGTCCTCTATCTAGCCACAAAGTTTAATTCCAACCTTCTTTGAGAATGGGCATTAGTCTTCGAGTTGTTGACTTTTTTGCAGACACATGCAGGAATTGGGAGAAGTTTAGGTAGATGTTGCAATTTCATTAATTTTAAAGATTTAAAATACCATACTTTTAGTTGATCTATGACGAAATTCAACATTATTTATTAAATGTACCATTTAAAATATTTAAATTTATGATGATTTAATTTCTTATTTGGAGTTGTATACATTGAACATCTTGAGTTAAGACAACTTAAAGCTTTAATTTAATCTTCTCTATCAATATTCAACTCATTGATGGTCTAATTCAGATTGAGTACTGCAGTCTACAGAGGTTTATTATGAGAACGACCTTCTCAACTTAATTTACTTCATTCACAATATTATAATTCGTATCTTTGACCTTATTTAAAGACCTAAAATTTCGTTCTATTAGGCCAACTAATAATTGATACTTGAATTCAATCTTTAAAAGTGAATAAAAGTTCTGAACTTTTAACTATGACTGGAAAAAGAAGGGAATGAATATGAACTTAAATTTTAATCCACGATTAAGGTCTTAGGTGCAAAATAATTAAAGGAATTATTGGCACCACGATTAAGGATTTAATAAGTTGTATAAAAGAGATTGTTGGCATTAAGCTTTCTAACAGATGTATAAATAGATTTGGTAGGGTTAATGTTTAACTTTTTGATATATGAGAATCCTGTAAAAATTGTATAGATTGAGGACCCTGATATAAAGATATATTTTTACTGTAATAATTTTTATTGCTTTTTAGATATAATACAAAACATTTTATCCAAAAAAAAGTTATACAATTTTTGTGTAATGAATAATGACATTTGTACATAGAGTTACTAATTTTTTTTTCTATTGATTCCAAAAAGTAATAGAAAAGTAAAAAAAAAAAATCATAAATTATTGAAGAAAAAAAATTACATTTCCTTCAAAAAAATCAAACACGCGACTCAACATAAGATAAAATAAAACGAGACAAAAGAACATAGTCTTCTGTCCAACTACATAGTTTAATTCGGAACCTTGTTCAAAAATGGTCTCTAATCTAGGAGAAATCGAGGGTTTCTTGTAAGAAATAACAATGGCAGGTGCCTTTTCATAACCGCTTTCCCTGTATTTCAGGCCCTTCTTCAACATTTCCCTTGAATTTCTTTCCTCTGCAGAAGAACCAACCTCCAAAACTTGAAGAAAAACAGATTCTAGGAAAATTCTCAAAAGAGAGAAAATCTGGGATTTGATTTCTGGTTATGGAAATTTGGTGTGTTGCAGTGTTGGTATATATAGAGGAAGGTTTCGCACAACAATGGAAGGCCAATGATCAGAGGGTGGGGACAGGTAACAAACGTTTGAAAACACAAAGATTCACTTAATTTAGACAGGGTTTGGTCTGAATTTAACTCTTGTGTTTAAGTTTCATGATTCCTAAATATTACACGTGATTTGTATGTTAATGATGCAATACGTCAATATCCAAACATGCATTGAATATACACGCCAAACATAGAAATTGAACCGAAAATAAAAGGAGTTAATTTCATCGTATTGATTCTCATTTTAAATTGGTTCCTCTATTTTTGAATGTTTCAATCTCATTCCTGAACTATGTCTCTCATCTTAAATTAGTCTTTAAACTTTTGAATGTTTCAGTTTCATTTCAAACTGTGATACTCATTCTAAATTGGTCCCAAAACTTTTGAACATTCCGATTTCGTCATGAAACTATTATTTACGTCACATCATATTATTACACAATACACATTAGTATTTACATGACAATTAATAATGTTTATAACGATTTTATTAACATGAGATATGATTAGTATATATTGATAATTTGGTGATGAAATCATAACATTAAAAAGTTTGGGGATCAATTTTAGAATGATGGTCATAGTTTGAGGATGAAATTGAAATATTCAAAAGTCTGGGGACCAATTTAGAATAGGAGCCATAGTTTGGGGATGTGTGATGCAATTAACTCAAATAAAAAATTTAAGTAATTTATCAAATTTTGTTATTAGTCCCTGTATTATGCATAAATTGTAGATTTAATGGTTATATTCTAATTTAGTCAAGTTTAGTTCTTATATTTTTCAATTATTTTTTTAATTTTAATATTGATATCACAAATGAGTTACAAGAACTAAAAATGATCAGATTAGATATCAGGACTAATAAAAAACATGTAACTCACACCAAAAACACAAATAACAAGGAATAATAATATAGTTTAATTCAACAAATTTAATGATTACCATTTAGATTAGGACCGAAATTTTAAAATTTGAAAAGTGAAATAATATATAACATAAAAACTGTCGGCACTAATTTTGTTCGGATCCGTACATCAAGCCCAGAACATTAACCCAACGATCCAATACCTAACTAGATGTGTACTGTGATTAAAATTAAACTAGAGATTAGTATGGAGAACATGGCTATGACCTTAAGGGGCAAGGCCTTTTCTTTGTTGGTGCAGCCATCGGTTTCGGTTCGACATTCTTCCGGCACTACTGAAACTGCTTGTGGTGTGAACATGTTTCCCACAGAAGATAGTTGTTGAGTTTCGGTTTCGATGACGATTAAGCCCATTTGTCCATTAGGGATATGCCACCAGCACCCAGAAGAACAACAACATAGGACTTAACTTGGAGCTTAATGCTATCCTGCAACTTCGGTCCTATAAATTTTGCGGAAAGAAAATCAACCAAAGCCATGTAAATCAAAAGTCCCGCCGATGACCACATTGATCGTGGTCGAACTGTTGAATGCGTCATCGGCGTAGCTTTTGATTTACATGGCTTTAGCTTATCTTCTTTTGGTAGAGTTCATGGGATCAAAGTTGCAGGAATGCATTAAGCTCCAAATTAAGTCCTATGCGACTGTTCTTCTCGGTGCTGGTGGCATGTCCCTCATGGCAAAATGGGCTTGATCATCATCAAAACCCGAAATTCGACATGTCATATTGTAAAACATAAATAATCATTATGCATTGTTGTTCTCCCTATATTATTACAGCAAATCACTCTTCAATAGTTGTCGAGTTTTGGGTTTCGAAGATAATCATGCCCATCCCTGAAGAACATCAACATAGGACTTAACTTGGAGCTTAATGCTATTCTGCAACTTCGGTCCCATAAACTCCGCGGAAAGAAGATCAACCAAAGTCATATAAATCAAAAGTCTCGCCAATGATAGTGTTGATCGTGGTCGGACTGCTGAATGCGTCATCGGCTGGGATTTGGATTTACATGGCTTTGAAGGTCTTGTGGCTGGCTGCCCTTTGCAGGCTTCCATCAAATGTTTGAAGGAATGGGTCTTGGTGGTACACTGCCTTAAATATGGCTACCTATATCATGAAATACATAATGTGTGACTAAACTCTTTTCCTTACTCTACACAATTAATATTTTAAATGGGACACTGCCTTGGAAACTTGTCTCATGTAATACAATAGTTTAGTTTACATATTGATGAACATATGTAACAAATATATTTATCAAGTCATGAACATATTATGAATGCAATAGTTTATTAGAAAAAACTTTGATACACAAATTTGGCTTGTTAAATTTAGTGTTTAGAGTTTAGGTTGTATGGTTTAGAATTTAGGATTTTGGGTTAAAGTTCATGGTTTAAAGGTTTTAGATTTAGGAGCTTAGGTTTAAGATTTTAAAGAAGTGTTGTGTAATATTTTTTACACAGCTATATATCAAAATATAATACTAGTTTATTTGGACTATGTGCTTTTAATGAAAATTGGATTCAAACAGTTTGTATGTACGGCGTAGGTAATTTAATGAAAAGAATAAATACTACCATGAGACCACATTAAAATTGCTCAAAACAAATATAATTAGAAACATATGTTGTTTTGAAGGAAGATATTAATCTAAGTTCTAATTGTACTTGGTTCGAGGGGTGGTTTTTTTATAAATTTTTTGGTTGAAAATTAGTCGATGTGTATGTTTATATAATAAACTTTATTTTATAATTTCACTTGAGAAATAAAGATTTATGGGTGATCAAGTAACAGGTTTAGATAACCTTAGAATTATTTTGTCTCGTAAAAAACGCAATTCTATATAAACGATATTCTTAAGGATAATGACACATTTGTTTTTTGTACTTTCACAAATTTATCAATATAGAATATGTATTTTGAAAACGTTCAATTAATCCTCTGTATCTTTTTTGTCATAATATCATTATGTGCTGACGTGGCATGAGACCCCACATTAACAAAATTTTGAAAGTACAAATCTCATGGTAACAAATTTGTAAAAGTATAGGGACAAATGTGCCATTATCCCTAAAGAAAAGTAAAATTTTTTAAATTTTATTGATGGATCAAATACATATATATAACACATTTACATTGGTATACATTATTTTAACTATAACTAACTAACTAACTAACTAACTATGACTAACTTATACCGGTATAAGTTCTACTGAACTACAACTAACTATCTAACTAACTAATTGTGACTAACTTACACCGACGTAAATTCTACCGATTTAACCAGTATAAATTATTCTTTGGTTCAATAAACTAACTAACAAATTACAATAAACAACACAAATTCACTTTCAACTTAAGGCATAAACTATTCCAACAACCAACACAATAAAAATCGAACCTAAACCATATTGGTATAATGTGATTATC
This sequence comes from Hibiscus mutabilis, assembly GCA_019671005.1. NCBI lineage: Eukaryota > Viridiplantae > Streptophyta > Magnoliopsida > Malvales > Malvaceae > Hibiscus > Hibiscus mutabilis. Next base: position 29,629,731 of record CM033755.1, read on the forward strand.
TATCTTTTTGGTTCAAAACTTTTTGTACAATTATTTTTTGAGCTTTCAATTTGTTAACCTCCTTCAACAGGTTGTTCATTGCTTCAACACTTCAATTTTCTTTTAATCATGTGATTTCTTCTCTTATCTCAGCTACTAAATTTTGGTTCTTCCTCATAGTTCTTCAAAGCCATTTTCAGACTGAATTTAAAAATAATTAGACGGTTCAAGCCATTCGAAAAAAGAACATTTTCTCTTGCAAAATACATTAACATAATCTATAACCCATTAAACATATCTATGAAATTATTCTGAAAAAACTATTACTCTAAAGAATTGAGCTTCTTATCACTTCAAATTTTTCGCACCCATAGAACAATTATCTGAAATTATTCTCTACTTTTGAAATAAAAACAAAAACTTTAACGCCGCGTAAGCATTCCATTTCTTTTGACTTCAATTTCGAGTTTGAATGAGAGCTTGAAAATTTTGATTTCCTGCTCGGGGTTCCATAACTCTTCAAAATTTATTTTTCAAAATTTTCAAGCTCCCATTCAAACTGGAAGTTGAAGTTAGTTAATTAGTTATAATTAAGAATAATGTATATCAGTGTAAATGTGTTATATATATGTACTTGATCCATCAATAAAATTTGTGAAGTTTTACTTTTCTTTAGGGATGATGGCACATTAACCTACTGTACTTTCAAAAATTTGTCATTGTGGCGTCTGTACTTTCAAAAAAATTGTCAATGTGGGGTTTCATGCCATGTCAGCACATAACAGCGTTATAGGCAGAGGTACTTTGTATGACAGAAAAAAGTATAAGGGACTGATTGAACGTTTTCAAAGTACAAACCTCATATTGGTAAATTTGTGAAAATACATGGGGCAAATGTGCCATTATTCCTATTTTTATAAATATGTACTATTTTATAATCAGACTATTACAAAAAATATAAACTATATATTTTTAAAGGCATTGTGACATTTATATCTATTTTTCATCATCTACGGATAATGTTATTCGAATATGAATCACATTAATCAGAAGAGAATCGAATAAAACTTGTTTTTAATGGTTGCAAAGAGTAATCAAATCTAAAACACTGTAAAAAAGAAAAACGTTGAGAAAGAAATCAATTTCCATTCAAGAAAATCAAACAATATTTCTATAGGACAAAACATAAGATAAAATAGAAAGAGACAAAGGAATCAGAACAAAAAACAGAGTCCTCTGTCCAACAACAGAGTTAAATTCAGAACCTTCTTCGAATATGGTCTCTAATCTAGGACAAGTCGATGGTTTCTTGTAAGAAATAACCATGTAAGGTGCCTTTTCATTACCATTTTCCCAGTATTTCATGCCCTTGATCAACATTTCCTCCAAAGAAAATCAAAATTTCTCTTTCAGATCTTTCTTCTGATGAACAACTGGCCAGAGAGTTGGAGCAGAGCAAAAATTGTAGGGGGAGGGGGAAACTAATGCTGGGAAAATCTCAAAAGAGAGAAAGAAAATTTGGGTTTTTGATTTTGATTATGGTAAATTGATGTGTTTATAAAGAGGGATCTTTTGGAGAGGGAAAAAAAAGAAAAAGGTTGGTTTTTGCACAATAATGGAAAAGGCCAATGATCACAGGGTGGGGACAGAGAGTTGCAGATAACAAACGTTTGAAAATGTCAAAAAGGACAGAATTAGACAGTACTTGATCTAACTTGTCTTTTTGAAGTTCCATGATTTATAAATGTGACAAAGCAGTTCCGTTGTGATTAGAGATTTAAATTGTGATTGTTGTCGTGTTGTTTTATCACGATTTATGAAGATAATAAATGTTATTATAATTATTATAGGTATTGTAGTCGTAAATTTTTAAATTCATATAATTTATTGTAAAACACAACGAAAATAGCGAAACAATAGCCTCTGTTATTGTCGTAATCAAATGTTATTCATTAAATTACGGCCGCGATCCACCGCTATTAGTATGATTCCTCTTCGCACCACTTTTTTTACAATTACAATTTCAAAAGTATCGTTATTGCTATATAATGTTGCATATCACTATTTAAATCAGGGTTGGGCATTCGATCGAGTCGAGTCAAAAAATTTCGAGTTATTTGAGTTTGTAATTCTTATTTTACGATTCAAACTTTATTTGAATTTTTTCTGAATCGATTCGAGTTTATAAAATTCGAGTTGAGTTTTCGAGTTTCTTTACAAATTTTTTGAATAGAATTTTTTTCTATATGCATAAACATAGCGGTGCGGGCACGCGCACACACACATATATATTTCTATATGCGTATACTTAGGGTTGGACTATGCACATATTGATTTCAATTTTAATGACTTTCTATATGCATATACGATCTAAATATATATTTCTTCATATTTTCATATGTGATAAACATAATATATCATGCAGAATTGACAAACTTGACTCGAATATAAAAATTGATTAACTAATTATTAAAATTTTTGAGTTATTCGACTTTCTAATTCATAACACAAACTTTATTTGAAATTTTTTTGAGTCGAATCGAATTTATGAAATTATGAATCGAATCAAAACGATTCAATTTTTTTTTTCTCGAGTCGAATTTTGCCTGTCCTATATGTACGCGATTCTTTTTAGTCATGCTAGGAAGATATGATATGTCCTATTTTCATCATGCTTTTAGTTAACACTTGTCATGTTACAAAAGCTTGAACCCCACATTCATAATCCTAATAAACTAGTTGTGAAGTTATTAAAAAAAATGTTTATTGCCACTCAAATAATAGCACACATGACGTTTTGCACTTGAATGTTTATGTTGGTGTCGGAGACGAGACAATTTATGATCTCTAGGGAAATGTAGTAAAGCCTCTAAACCAATGGCTAGCTAGCCTAGGCCCTGACCATGCATGACTAGAAGTGAGACAGAGTCAATTTGTGATGCCATCTATAGGTGAATTTAGATTGTAGTTAAAAACGATAAATTTTTAAAATTGTACTCATACCCCGTGTTTTTCATTGGAAAAAGGGTTGAGGCAAGGTTGTTCTCTTTCGCCAATGTTGTTCAATGTAGTTGGTGAAGCTTTTCACCTTATGATCGATAAAGCTGTTGGTTCGGGTTTATTTTCAAGTTTCAAGATTAGTTGTGGGGATAATTCTTTGACTTTTTCCCACTTACAATTTGCTGAAGACTTGATATTTTTCGTGGTGCTTCACTTGGAGAAGTGATGAATGTAAAGAGACTGCTAAGGGTTTTCGAAGTTGCCGCAGGTCTTCAGTTAAATATAAACAAATGTAAACTGTTTGGGGTGAATGTGGATGATTCTGAGCTTGCAACTTGGGCTTCGAGCATTGGGTGTTCTGTTGGGACCTTCGTATCTGAGTATTTGGGTTTACCGCTGGGGACGAAAAGAAACTCTTCTTCTTTATGGGAACCTGTTGTTGATAGATTCTACCGTTTATTAGCAAGTTGGAAAGTTAGTAACCTCTCTTTCAGTGGAAGACTGATGCTGATTAAATCGGTTCTATCTTCTCTTCCGCTGTACTTTCATCTATCTTTAGAATGCCTAGTGCTATTTCTCAGAAACTTAATAGTTTAATGGCTAACTTCTTGTGGGGTGGATCCCAAACTATAAAGATGATGCACTGGGTGAACTGGCCATCCGTTTGTTGTCCCGTAGAGTTTGGAGGATTGGGCGTTCTTGATTTAGACTTCTAGAACCATGCGTTGCTTGGTAAGTGGATATGGAAATTTTCTGTCAAACATGATAGCATATGGATGAAAACTATCTGCTTTAAATACAATAGGATTTGTCTTCTATTGTTCCAGATCCTAATCCCCATAGATTGTCTTCTTGGATGTGGAAGGGGGTTTCTAACTCTTATTTTAAGAATTACGATGTGAGTTTATGTTTTCAAAAGAATATGGAAATTCAGATGGGGATGGGAACTCAATCCTATTTTGGTCAGATGTTTGGTTAGGGGATTCGCCCTTGCAAGTAATATATCCCCGAATTTTTGCTTTAGCTTTGAACAAAACTGGAAAGATATCTGAGTTCGGTAAGCGTCAACTTTCGGGTTGGGTTTGGATTATCCCTCTAAGGCGTAAATTGTTCAATTGGGAAGTGGATGAAACTCCTTGATGTCAGTTTTGCAAAATTTCAGATTAGATGGCTTTGATAAAGACTGTGTTGTGTGGAGCGGCTCGGGGGACGGCGTGTTCTCGGTTGAATCCTGCAGTAAGATTTGCTATCCTCATGATTCTTCTAATTATTTCTGGCATAAATATGTGTGGTCTGGTTAAGTCTTGCCGAGGGTAGAGTTTTTTATTTGGCAGGTGATCAAAAATAGTATCCCGGTTCGTGTGACGCTTAATTCTAGGGGGATATCGTCGATTACAGACATTTCATGTCCTCTATGTAGGGAAGAGCCCGAAATTGTAATGCACCTATTATTTAATTGTAAAGTTGCATGGAAACTTTGGATGAGGTTTGCTTTTTTTTGAAAGGTTCATTTGGTGTTCTGAAGGGATGCAGTGTCTTTTCTTACCATTTGGCATAAGTCGGGTCCTTCTAGTAACAAGGATTCCTTATGGCATTTTATTCCTTCGGCTATTGTTTGGTCCTTGTGGTTAATAAGAAATGATATAGTTTTTACAATGGGTCCATTGATGCTATCCAGCTATTCTTTTTGGCTCGTTTCAGAGTGGCATCGTGGTTCAAGGCTAAATTTCCAGAATCCAAGATTTCGATGGAGGACATTATGATGAATCCTAAGTATGCAGATGATTCCTCCCTGATTAAGTCTATCTCCAGACCCCCTGGAGGTTGGTCTCCTCCCCTTGTTGGTTTTGTTAAACTGAATGTGGACGGGACTATGTTGCGAGATGGAAACGCTGGAGGGATTGGGGGATTCTACGCAATTCGGAAGACAAACTAATTTTCTCTTTCTATGAACCAATCGACCCTGGTCCCCTTATATTGGCAGAGTTGCTATCGATGAAGTATGTACTTATTCTCTCTGTAATTTGGATGCTTGCAAGCAAAATCGGATCGTTTTGGAGAGTGATTGTAAGATCGCTCTTAGTTGGGTGGTAAATCCCGAGATTGGACCCTCTATCTTTAGTAAGGTTATCCGATAAATTATTGCATTAGGAAAAGATAAGAGCTGTATTTTCAGATTTATTCCTAGAGCATGGAATGGGGAGGCAGATAGTCTGGCTAAAGTGGGTATTGGGTGATCACAGTGTATGGAGAGGTAGAGGTGTCAGTTTTTGGGTATGTTTTTTAAGGATAACTTGTAATGATGGGATGGATTATTTGGTTCTTGATTTTTATTAATAATATTATTGGCGCCCTTTCCATCCTTCTGTTGTCGGAAGACATACCTTTTTGTATGTTGGACGATGTGAGGGGTTTTAATGAGGCCAAAATTCTTATTAAAAATAGTTTTATAAATAAAGAAATGTATGTAGAGCAATTACCTGTTTTGAAGATCCCAAATACCTAAATCATGTTTTTAAACTTTCAAAAGCTTTATATGGTTTGAAACAAGCTCTTAGAGCTTGGTATGAAAGGTTGTTAAATTTTTTTATTGAAAAAAGGTTTTGACAAAGGAAAGATAGACACTACACTTTTCATAAAAAGAAAAGGCAAAGATATTTTAGTAGTAAAAATATATGATGATATTATTTTCGGTTCTACTAATGAATTACTTTGCCAAGATTTTGCTAAGTTGATGCAAGGTGAGTTTGAGATGAGTATGATGGGGGGAGCTATCATTCTTCTTGGGGCTCCAAATCAAACAAAATAAGGATGACATCTTCATCAATCAAGCTAAGTACATCAAAGATATGCTCACAAAGTTTGGCTTGGAGAATGTGAAACCTCAAGCCACACCAATGAGCTCATCTACAAAGCTTGACAAAGATGAAGGAGGTAAGTGTGTTGATTTAAAGCTTTATAGATCAATGATAGGACCTTTGCTTTATCTTACCGCAAGTAGACCGAATCTCATGTTTAGTGTTTGCTTGTGTGCTAGATTTCAAGCTAGTCCTAGAGAATTACACCTTATAGCCATTAAGATAATCTTTAGCCATATTATAGGGGTTGTGAGATAGATAGAAAGAGTACCTCCGGTACCTGTCAATTCCTGTGTAGTATGCTATTATCGTGGTTTTCTAAGAAGTAAAATAGTGTAGCATTATCTACCACCGAGGCAGAATATATTTCAACCGGAAGTTGTTGTGCTCAAGTCCTTTGGATGAAGCAACAACTCTTAGATTATGGAATTGATGTAGGTACCATCCCTCTAAAGTGTGACAATACTAGTGTTATTTGTCTCATTAAGAATCTCATCCAACATTCTAGAACCAAGCACATAGAGATAAAACATCATTTCATTAGATATCATATCTTGAAAAATGAGGTAGTTCTAGAATATGTAGACACCTTAAACCAATTAGCGGATATCTTCTCCAAACCTTTAGACAAAGAGCGTTTTTGGTCTCTTAAGAGAGAGTTAGGGCTTACTAGCCTTTCTTAAACCTTAAAGCCTTTTGGTGTCTAAATCTTGCTTGAATTTGGTTGATTTCAATGCTTATGTGTTTTGCTCCTATATGCATTTATTCTTGTTGCTAGGGGGAGTATGCATCTGTTTTTGATCATACATGATATTTTCATATCATACACATGCATATCGATTCGATTAAATTCGAATTTTTGAGCTCATTGCAACAAAAAATGTCATTTTTGGTTCAGGGGTATTGATACGAGGTATCACGTATCGGTACGGGTATTATGAGACAGTTTCGGTATAGGGTAACCTGTACTGGTACAGGTTGAGGATCAGTACGGCTAGAAACCGTATCGATACGCGTGGTCGCTGAAGTCTTTAAATGTCATTAAAATGGGGTTTTAATAATTTAAACCAAAGTCTATCTTTTCTTCTAAAACCCTAGACGACTCAAGTCTATTTAAACCCTTCAAACCCTTCGTTTTTCACACAAATAATCAAAATCTTTTTAGGTCTTTTGGTTTTAACATCAAACCCTAGTTGGCATCATCAAGCTTTGTGCAAATCATCTCCTTATTCATCCATGATCCTCATTCAAGGTATAAACTATATACTTTTATTTTCAATTTCTTTATATTTGTATATTTTTTACATCAAAAATCATATATTTAGGATGTTTATATATTGGGTTTCAAAGATTTTACGATTTTTTTTTTCAAAACTGAAACTTTTTGGTTCGAATATAAAATTATACTCGTATATTTTTACACACTATTTTTCAGTTTTTCAGTTTTTCTTTCACCAAAAATTCTTTTTATACTTGTATATGATTTTAAACTATACAAAATATATTTTTGACAATACCTTGATCATTGGATTGTTTATTGGGTTGAATGTGATGTTTATACATACATTATTTTTGTGGTTTGATTTCTTTTTCAGATTTTTTCATGGGTCCTAAGAAAAGAGCGAGAAAAAAGATCGCATCTAGCTCTAATGTTAAATGGTTACGGCCATTTAGATGATGAAGAGAATTTTCCTAAACATTACAGTGGCTCCGTCTCTATACTTGATGCTCATGAACCTTTCCTTCACCTCCTCATCACTTGGTGGTTACGGCCATCCAATGGTAAATGGTCTACCATACGCCAAGTCGATGACTTTTGGCTCTATTATTTCCATGAGGGTAAACGTCCTAACCTATCCCAAATCATGTTTGCCAAGCTTGTCTTCTTGGTTCAAAATCGTCATACCTCTCTTGTCTCTTCCTTTACCTATGGTTCTGCCTTGAGTTATATGTTCCACAAGCTAGGGATCGATTGCTCTTATCATCTTACTTCACCTCTCACCGACCCCATTGATGATCATTCTCCTTGTCGAGCAAAGTTTACCTATTTCCAAATAGAATGGACTAAGATCGAAGATCTTTCTGGTGATGCTCAGCCCAATCTAATGGCAATTCCTCCGATTGTTCTGGCCGCTCTGGTTGCTCAACCTTCCCTAGATGCCCTCATGGCATATCTTGATGGGAAGTTTACTACCATTGAACTCTCACTTTGCTGAGATAAACTCGAGGTTTAATTCTCTTGATGCTCGAGTGTCTTCCATTGAGTCTCGCCAAGTGTTACCTCTCCAAAAGTACTGATTTTAATGTCAATTTTACATTACTCTTGCTTGTTTTTAGGTACATTTAGTTGCATTAGGTTGTTAGAATCATGCATCTGCATAAGGAGTTTAGTATCTTTTTATGCTAGTGTGAAGGGTTGTTTTGTGACTATTTTGCAGGTTTGGCATAAGATTAGGCGCAGGAAAGCAACACAGTTAGGATTGCCAAGGAGAATGCCAAGTATTGTTGGCACAGAAAGACCAGATAGTGCCAAACACTTGTTGGCAGAGAAGCGAACTTGATGCCACACCAAGAGGTTGTTGAACCCTTGAAAAAATAGGACATGATCAGGCTCCTAAAAGATCGCAAATGGACCAACCTCCGAGAAAATAACAGATAAGGTGATGCCAAGCTATGTTGGCAAGGACATGCCAAGCTTGTGTACTAAGGCAACATCGGCATGATGACGTCAGCCCTAGCTTGATAAGCTATCACACCTATTAGATAAGATTCCATCTCTTATTCTTGGAGCATTTGAAATTCAAATGAAGAAGCTATCATATTCCCTTCCCTTGCACACCTATATAAACACCAATCGATCAAGCATTTGGAGAACACACAAGAGGAGATCGTGAAGGGCGAGGAGTGATCGAAGTAAGGTGTTGGAGTGCTCAACGAGTGACGGTCGGCTGCACCAAGGAAGAGTGGTTAAACCACTTAGCCGAGAGCCTAGATTTGAGGGCTGCATCGAGAGACCCCTCTCACCTATTCTTTTGGTTCAAGCTGTTTTATTTTTATTTTATGATGATGTATTTGAAAACGGTTATGGTTTTGTTGGTTAAATCCCTCACTATGAACTAATTTCATAGTTGGTGGGGGATGTTTGGTTTAAACATTGTTTCATGCCTTAGTTTTCTTTAATGACAATTCCGTTTTGGCAAATGTTTTTCTATTCGACATACTTCAACTTTTCCTAAGTACTCTGCCAAGCGAGAGCTATCACAATTGGCCTATTCTTCCCAATATCTTAACAGACTTGGGGTGGCAACGATTAAGTTGTTGAATACTAGGGAGAGAAGCTTTGAGAGAAGTCGTTCAAGTAGATGAACTTACTTCGAAAGTGATATCTACCCCCTAGGAGTATAATATTGGTTCTTAATCAACTTGGTTCATTTAAAAACATTCACTATAGAGATATAGGGGTTTACATAATCAATTTAGGGCAATGACCATCGAGGGAGGCATTGCTAATGTTGAATGTTCTCGGCAAACAATGTCAAGACAGTTTGCCAACAAAGGCTGGCATAAACAACATTAAACTCAAAGCATTCCCTGCCAACATTCATCACTCATTAAAAGACCTTCCTTGCCAGTGTTTTACTTCATATTTCTTCTTTTATTTTTATTAGTTCTTAAACAATCTTCAAAACAAACATCTTTTCTTCCAAGGCAAGTAACAATCAAATGATCGAATTCCAAGTCAATCTCTGTGGGATCAATACTCAGCTTAATTATTGTATTACTTGCAGACCGTGTATACTTGCATGCAAAAGACTCTTGGAACTGTTTTACTAATACATACATTTTGCCCATTTTGCCAACATTCACTTACACATCTTCTACAGAGTCTACACCAAGCTTAGATGGACATGGTCCTTACCGCTTTCCATGGTGAATGGCGTGGTCACTCTCTTGGTAATAATGACATGGGCGATGAAGATGAAGATGAAGATGAAAATGAGGATGAAGACGTTCATTAGGCTCTTGGATCTCATACATATCATATCATATTAGGATTTGAGATTTATGCACCCATGTTATTTATTTTTGAACTTCTATGCTTTATGTTTCTTTGGTTTGGATTATGTTTTTAAGTTTGAGTTGGATTATTTTTGTTATGTTGAATTTTATGCTTTGATTTTATAATATCCATGTTGTTTCTTTTATGCTTGGGGTTATTGTTTATATCTTGTTTTATTTATCCCATTGATTTTGATCTAATAAAAAGGGGAGAAGAATTGAGATTAAATTTTAAAATTTTAAAAGATTTTCAAAAACAAACTATCTTTTAGCCTTAAAGAAAGGAGGAGTATTTTCAAAGTCTTAAAAATTTATTTTTAGGTTTTGTTATATCAAAAAGGGGAGATTGTAAAACTAATATTTGATTTTGAAATAACAATGATTTTAAAGGACTAAATTGTAAAATTGAATAAATTTTTAAGTACTAAAAAATGCTCACAAAATGATAAGGATTCAAACTTAAAATTATTTCTACGTCAAAAACTAAAACTCTAAATATTTTTTAAGTGTTTCCATACTCAAATACTCCTTCTGTCCCACTCAAAATGTCTCTTATTAACTTTTTAAAAGTCAAAAATTTTAAACTTTGACCATAATTATTATAAATATTTTAAAAAATTAAATTTTATAAAATATATATTTTAAAACTACTTGATTGAAAGTTTTTAAAATATATTTTTTATATTTTTATCAATAATAAATTTTAAATAATAAAGAGTCAAAATTGAAAAAAGTTGACAAAAAAAGTCAATAAAGGACAATTTTCATGGGACGGAGGTAGTAGCCAATTTGGTCCACTCGTATCGATACGCTCTTGACCGTATCGATACGAATTTTAGCTACTGGAAAAACGTTTTATGCTAAATGGCTATTGGGTACCGATACGTCTATACATATCGGTATGCCATTCATACTTGGCAACCAAATTAGCTTCGAGTATCGGTGCGCTATACTCGTACTGATATGAGGTGTTCAGATTTACAAAATCTTTGCATTTAATGATATAGCCGTTACCTTGTCAGTTTTATTGGAACTAACATTTTGAAATGTGGTTATACCGTACCGATACGCTTTTAGGTGTACCGATACAATTTTTAATAACTTTTTCCTCATATTCCAGTGAGCAAAACTGGTATCGATATGGCCAACCCGTATCGATACGCCTTTGTAAATCAAGCTCCTCGTATCAATGCACCTTCCCGCGTACCGATACCCTTTTGTATAACGACTCTTTCTTCTTTTGGCAGGTACCGATATGACAACCCGCGTACCGATACTGAGGGTTGATAGACAAAATTTATTGCGGGAAAAATGCAGCCTAACGGAGCTATTCAATATACCAACCACTCAAACGGTTGGAAATTAATAAGGGGTATATATTCAAGTCTCCAAAGTTACAACAACAATTGTTGAACACTTTGATCAAGTCTAAAACATTCAAGCACAAATCCACCATCTTTGAGCCTATTAGAGTCAAATCTTGTAACCCACTTGAGTGATCTTTCTTGTAATCATTTTTTATTCAAGTTTTGGGTTTGAGTGAACTTGTAATTAGGCAAAACAAACTACCTTTGAGAGGATTTTCAGTTTGCTATTCTATTTCTTGTAAAAGAGAGTGTTTGATCAAAGCTTTGGGTAGAAAACTTTGATTGTGTACAAGGTTGCCTCCTTAGCCTAGAAAAGGGGAAGAAATTCAATAGTAAATTTGGAAAATCTTTAGTAGGAAGCTAAGGTAATAGATGTAAACCTTTTTAGAAGGTTGAACCACTATCACTCGTGTCACAATTCTTTTTATTTTTCAATTCACCCATTCTTGTCCATTTTCACATTCGATTGATCATCCTAACTATATGTATATTACATATGAAGAGATATAAATAAATATATATGTAAATCGTATATAACTATAGAAAGTCGTTTAAATTGGAATCAATTAGTATCGTAACATTATAAATGTTTACAATTAAATTTGAACAGAAACTCGAACAATTTAATTTGACTTGACGTGACTTAACTTGACTCGAATAAAAAAATTAAATAAAATTTAAGTTATAAAATAAGACTTATCATTCAACGAAATTTTTTAACTCGACTCGATCGAATATCCATCTTTAATTGACATGCAGTTTTTTTCAGTTTTGGTTCTTCATTTTACATGTTGAATTACAGGTCTTTGTCAAATTCTCGAGGGCGGCATTCTGTATCTTCGTGATTGATATATTACTTCTGGAATTATTGAGTTTAACCAATTTGATTAATTGAATCGAATTATTTTTTGAATAGTCTAAAGTTGATTACAAAGTAATATATGTTCATATATATTCTTAACCATTTGATAACGCACACACTTTGTAGACAAAACGATTGAACTCAAATTTCCTAGGATGAACATCATCCGCTTTTTTACAGAGACCACTTGTTGAGTTCAATTGAATCTAATTATTTAATTGAAAAAATAATTTAACTTTAAAATTATTAATATAATTATAATTGTAAATTAAGATAATTATTATGAAATAAAATTGAATTAAAAATAAAAAATTAAATCAAAATACATCTAGACAAAGTTTCGAAAACACAATTCGCAATCATTCAATTTCTTCAGGAGTCTTCCATGGAGACATGTTTGGCATTTTGTTTCCATCGTTGCCTTGGTAGACACGGTACATGTCTTCGATACGCGTTACTACAGTGTTCTCAACCTAACATGCAAAAATATATTGAATTTTTTAACTCTTAATAATCAATAATTCGAATTAACTCATAGATAGTTTAAATGGTTGAGACATTAGTTTTTTCAAGTAAAATTAAGAGTTTAAATTTTGGTATTTTAAATTGAGTTGGGAGAATCGTCCTATAATAAGATTATATATTATTTGAATTAATCGGTTAATAAATAGAATATTGATTAAATAAATCAACAACTAATTTTTAGAATTACTGGAAAATATTATAATCAATGCATCATATAAATAGTTATTATAAAAGAATATAAGGTGATGGAGTAGTAGAATGCTCATACATTTCAATGTGTTTTGCGTTGTAAATTTGTGAGGTGGTTAGTGGAAAAACATATCGTTTTCGAAGAAACCAGAAAGCTTTATAATTTACACATAAGTTTTGTATGAACAATTCAATCCTCCTAAAAACAATATGCATGTCGTTCAAATATAACTTACATTTATCGTTTTCAAAGTTAATAACTTTTTGTCGGAGTCGGTATAAAATAAAGGTAATTATACCTCGCACTGAGGGTGATTTTTTTTTTCTACAATAATCTAATCGGTTTATAATTCATGTTTTAAGGGTTTGTGTTCATGTTCTTAGAATTTAGGTATTGTGGTTTAAATTTAGGGTTTATAAATTAAAACCTAAACCTTAAATTAAATATCTAACCCCTAAATTTAAGGCGCTCGTGAAAACAAAAATAATTTCACCGCCAATGCATGTGATATTTTTTCTAAAATAAAATAAAGGCTTTCGAGGTAATTTTACTCTTATTGTAATCTCAAATCAACAATTTTGAACATTCATTTTAATTCCATAAATTTAACTCCCTCAAAATCAGAAATAGTGTCCCTCACTTCTCAATTTACACATACTCTTCTTTTATTTTCTCTATATAACATCCAACTTCATATATATGCATGTGAAATTGTTTGGACCACAACAAAATACATGCAATTCTTTGGATCCTCCTTCCCTTTAATGGCTACTATAGCTTCATGTACACAATCCATTGTATTTGCTTTAAATTTGACATGAAACTTGATGTAAATTAGAATCAAATTCTTTTGATTCGAGTATAACCATTTAGGGTTTGTTTTGACTGGTTAGGGTTTAATGATGTAATAGATAAGGATGAGAAATCAAGGGCCAGGGGATTTTAGCTGTGCTGCTGCTGCAAAGCTTTAGGTTTTAAATGTAAAGTTTGGAGCTATGTTTGCAACCCCTTTCTTGCCTTTATGGTACAGATAAAGATTGAAAGATAAATCAAACCCCAAAAGTTGGTACTTGGAGACATCTGGATTGGACATATTAGGCAACTAGCTCTCCTTCTTCGCCCTCGTGGATACGGCACAGGTGAAGATAATACAGCGATGGCTGCACTGCTTTCGGCGGTGCTTTGTTCAAACAAGCAGCGGATCCAGTGGATCTGCAGATGGCCAGCAATCAGGTTTTGTTGTTTTGTGTCTGGGAATGTATTGGCGCAGCAAAAAGAAAATGGGAGGTCTTGACATATAAATATGGTGACGCTGCACATCCCATCATATATCATACATGTCTTTTGGGAATGGAACGACTCTTTGATTACTTGATTTTAGGCTGAGAGCCCCCGACACGAGGGCGGATGGCTTGTGATGAGGGCGTTCTATATCCTTTCACACATGTCTTTTAGGAAGAAGGTAATGAGTCATGACATAAAACAAGCATATGCTGCAGAATGCAAAATCCTCTCTTCGTATAATTAAACTCCAAGTTAATTAGAATAAGAGATAATATTAGAATCTAATCTGGTAGCAGTTTTGAAAGAGTTTGTAACTCATTAGAACTCCAAGTCTGAATCAAACTTAGAAACTGTCGGCAAAACATCAAACATGTAATTTGCTTGTCCAAGATAAATTGATCTTCTTAACCAGTGAACTTCTAAACCAACCGGAACTCGTTCAAGGCTCTAGTTCCCTTCAACAAATGAAGCTCTTTTAATTTGTTGCGTATGAACTATGAAGATCATAGTGTAATTGCATGAACATATTCGATTAGCAGAGTGTAATTACGTTATAATTCTCTATGTCAAGTTTGATAGTACGGTGGACGATTCCGAGTTCTTGAAAGATGAAGGTGAGTTGGGATGCATCCAACTGAGTTCCTAGCCATGCAATGCAAGTAACCAGGTTGCCCTTTCATCACTCCACAAGGCAAATCAAAACCAAATAGCAGATGGCACAAGATTAGAAGGTGGCCGGTTGAGCTCATAAAAGTGCAAGTTTAAAGCCATTAATGATCCCAACAAGTTGCAAATCTACAAATTAGGTCCCCCACTGTGTACTTATCTCTTTGAATCTTGTTTCTGAAACATCAAGCATCAGATTCAGATAACTTTTGGGAATTAATATCAAAAAGTAAGTGGCGGCACCAGGAGGTAATTTCTTATTAATGAGAGACAAAGACCACCGTCTCCATTAAAGCCAAGCCATATTCTTATATAAACGGTAAACCCTACCTTAGCAATTTAGCTTCTGCATATCCAAAAACCAGGGTTTCCTTCTTGGGGTTTACTTGTTTTGGAAATCTCTTACAGACATGGCGAATTCTCTTATCCATAGGTTCATCTCCGAGGTTGCTCCGCCGCGGTTTGTTACCGTGATGAGGCAAAGAACGAGGACGTTGTTGGAAACCATTTGTGAAGAGGATAGAGATGGTAGCTGCTACAGTACGATACTTCCATCCCTTCGGCTGGTGGTGGTGGTTCATCTTCTTCGGCCACTACCGTGACGGCTCACTCACGTATTTTTCTAGAACAAGCGTCGAGTTTTTGTCACGTGCCGTTTTATTTTAGTAAAATGGTGTAGTTTAAGAGTTTTATGTTTTTTGAGGGTTAAAACTCAAAATGAAGATAATGTTCCAGTATATGTCAAGCTTCAAGTTTTTCTCTTCTTCAATCTCATACTCTTTTGCTTCTATTAATCTTTTCTTCTACCTTCGGTTATCCTTTCTTCTTCGATTAATCCTTGCAACCAGCAGGGTCATAATATCGAAAGCCAAATTTTTGTTACGATCCATCATTCATCAAATGGCTTACAACGAAGGTTTAGTTGCTGTACAGGAGAAGTTAAATTGCCTTGAAGCGAAGTGCAATGAAGATCCAGGCTACATACAAAGGATTTTGAAACTTTCAAATGAACAGAAAGATGAATTGAAGCTGCTGGCAGCAAAAATAGAGGCTGGAAAACAGGGTTCTGGCGAAGTCCAGATGTTCGACGAAATGTCAGTTTTTACGTATGTGGGAGCTGATGCTGGTATGATTAAACAACCTCCACCAGTTAATGTGTTCAACGAAAAGCTCAACAAAAAGGGTATTGAGACCAATATGTTTGATCAAGTGCTTAATGAGAGATGAGCATTTTTGGCAGTACAAGAAATCAGTAATGTAGTGGAAATCGATACCATTCGTGGTCAAGACTTTGACAGAGACGTTCGTGGTCGAGTCTTTGACAGAGACAACATGCTCGATGAATCGTCTAATGAGAAATCAAAGGATATTGATGAATTGTCTTTGGCCGAGGGGTGTGGGGAGTTAACTAAGGGTCTACTGGAATGGTCGCCGGTTCGGGGTGTAATGTCTGATCCGTTGATGTTGGCTAAGGAAGTGAGTCCATATGCAGCTCAGGTGTTCGATAAAAAGGTTGTGAGACAAGGTAAGGACCCAACGACAACCAAACCTATAATCGAGTTTGTTGAGAGTGGCGACCCATATGAGTTTAGATTACTTCTAATGGCCAAACACAACAAAGCAAGGGGTACACCTTCTAGCAATATAGCTTCAGAATTGACATTGGGTGGAGATCTTAGAGTGTGTAGCGTTGATGTCTTGAAATTGGATTCCCAGGAAAAAAACACAGTGGCTTTGCAAATGAGAAAACTTGATCAAGGTTCTAAGGGGATTGTTAGCAAATTGGATGATGAGCTTGTATACAACAGTTCTCAATTTCCACCTCCAACAGATGTTGCTTTTAGGGAAGCTTTATTGACTCTTAATTTGTCACAAAAAAAATGGCTCTCGGTGCTGCACTGCGGAAGAGTTGTTTTACATACACTATTTGGAATGTTGGGAATATGGCACTACTTGACCATTATGATATGGTTATGAATTATGACCTTTACTCCGAAGTGAGAGATTATTGGGA
The DNA here is from genome assembly GCA_019671005.1 of Hibiscus mutabilis. NCBI lineage: Eukaryota > Viridiplantae > Streptophyta > Magnoliopsida > Malvales > Malvaceae > Hibiscus > Hibiscus mutabilis. Next base: position 29,646,535 of record CM033755.1, read on the forward strand.
GAAAATTCATGCAGCCATTCCCTGAAAGTCAATTAATAGCATGCACCATCGAGCTCTTACATTTGTTTATAGGCATATGAAGCATACATAGAATCTTGAAAAGTTGGTGCATAAGGGTGGCATCGTGAAGGTTGCTTGGATCCCACTTGAGTATGGGGATGTTGTTGCTTGCATTGTCGATGATAAAACTTTATTAGTTTGGGGAGATCTTGTGGAAGGTAACAAGCCTTCTAAATGAAAGTTATGTAGAAGCTTTAAAACTAGCTCGAAGGTTTTTGGTGCTCAATTTAGTGTCAATTTAGTGTCGGTCAAATAAGTTTGAATATGATTGCTGCTTATTTGGACAGGAAGGGTTCATGCTTAACAACATATATTTCTTGGAATCCACGAAAGGGTGAAGACCAAGAACCAAGTTTTGATTTAAGTTTCAATTCTAATATGCCACAGCTCAAATTTTTCAAGGTGTGGGAATTTGATCTTGCTAATCAAAGATGGTTGCAAGTAGCAAAGTTGACCTTGCCTGGTGAGAAGGAAGATTTCTTCTCTTTGGAAGGTGAACATGTTTTCGATTTTGATAGCTCTTGTTCTCTATGGTTGCCAATGAGACTAGTAGATTTTGTGGAGAGGATTTCACGGGTTTTGATGCTACTTCTGAGATAGAAACACCAAGTACTGTGGATAATGAGAAGAGCATTTGCAGTGTAGATATAATTGCAAAAGCCACCAACCTTGTGGAGTCAAACATTGAAACGATGTTTGCAAGTGATTCCCTTGTTATTGTAGTAAACCTTGAGAAAGAGATTGGAGATGGGTCAGAACAGAAGCCATCTGCAGTTGTTCTTCAATTGGCTCTCGAAAAGCGAACAGAGTGTGTCAACTCCAATTGGACGCAGCAGAAGACGGCCTGAGATGGAAGATGCAATTACAGATGTGCCTTGGTTTTTAAAGGTCTCAATTCAGATGCTAATTAGTGATCAAATACTTGATGACCTTAAGGGGGACTTTGCTCATCAAACTGCTCACTTTTTTGGGGTCTATGATGGTCATGGAAATTCATTGGTTGCAAACTATTGTCCCGAGCATCTTCATTCTATCTTGGTTGAGGAAATAGAAATAGAGTCTACGAAGGAATACCGGAGTAATGCAAGCATAACATATAGTTTCCAAGATCTGTGGAAAAAGGCATTCACAAGTTTTGTTAAAGTTGATGCTGAGATTGGAGAACAAGATGATCATGAACCTATTGCTCTTGAAATAGTTGATTCCACTGATGTTGTCGCTCTTGTTTGTTATTCACTTATAATTGTTGCAAACTGTGAAGATTCTAGAACTGTTCTATGTCGTGTGAAAGAGCCCATGGCTTTGTATGTTGATCATAAACCCAATCGAGAAGATGAATATGGAAGAGTTGAAGCAACTGGAGGCAAAGTTATCCAGTGGAATGGTCATGCAGATTTGAAAATTTATTCAAATCTCAGTTCTCAAAATTTTAATCATTAGGGACAAGGATCGTCTGAAGGAGGGAGGAATGTCATGACAAGGAGAGAAGCCAACAATAGAGGATATAAAGATGGGGTACGAGTAAAGGAGCATGGAGAAGTAAAATTGTTCTGTACAAATGCAACTAATTGCTCACATGAAGGCTGTAAATCTCAAGTAACTATTTGTAGCTGTAGAAAATTCAAGGATCCTAACTTAGTTGAGATCAAGAGTGAAATTGAAAAGGAAGCTACTGTTAAAGAAGAGCTTGGAGTCCTTGTAGGTGGTATCTTCCATCAGTTTGACTATGTAATCTTTAGCTATGGAGCGGTGCTGGTGGAACTATTGATGGGATTAACAACACATCATAGGTTGGCAAAAAGAGCAATAAAAAATATTTGGTCTAACCATTTAAAGATTTTCGGTGATTGCATAGAGGCTAAAACTGAACTTATGAGTTCCTTTTCTTAATCCTTGAGGACAAGGATTCTTTTCGAACGGGGAGTATTGTCACGTGCCGTTTTATTTTAGTAAAATGGCGTAGTTTAAGAGTTTACCTTCTTTAATTAAGCGTTGTCGTTTTATGTTTTTTGAGGGTTAAAACCCAAAATAGGGATAATGTTCCAGTATCGATTTTCAATGAATTTCAAGCTTCAAGCTTTTCTCTTTTTCAATCTCATACTCTTCTGCTTCTATTAATCCTTTCTTTTATCTTCTGTTATCCTTTCTTCTTCGATTAATCCTTGCAACCAGCAGGGTCATAACAGTTTCAGTTTTTAATAACTAAAAAATGGTGTATTGAAGATGAATCTTCAGTTTTTTTTTTACAGTGTTTGTTCTTCTTTTTTTAACTTAATTTTTCCTCCTTTAACTGGTTATCTGAATCCATTGGTGGAAACCAGCTAATGTAAGGAGGGAACAACCCTTTTCCTTCATGTACCGGTACCTGACATGAGCGGCTCAATGATTTTAAGGAGATACGTGCTTGTTGACTTGTTACCTAAGATATCATTTTTTAAAAAAAAATGAGTTTAACAAGTCTTAAACTTATTAAGTGTAACAATTATTTACTTTCTTCTTGTGTTTTCCTACTAGAACCGATCTTTTAATTTTATTTTATAAACATTTAACATAATTTATTTTGGCTCATTTTTTTGAAACCCTATATGATCACTTTTATTGTGTTTGTCCATAACAGCCATTGGTACCTAAACTTGTCTTGGGTCAAATAAATCATTTACCATAACTATCAAATTGGACCAAAAAAATAAAGTTTAGGTGATAATTTGAACAACAAAAATCAAGTTCAAGTACCTAATTTGACAAAAAAAATTAAGTACCTAATTGAAAAAAAAGTTGAAATACCAAATTATACCTTGTAGTCAAGTTCAAATACAAAATACATATTTGTTTTAAAAGAAATGTTATAATACGAACATAAATACGTACTTATTCATATTTAAATTATAAAATTTCAAAAGAAATAAATTATAAATAAATTTAAAACATTAATTTAATATAAATACTTAAACCCCTAAATCTTAAAATTAAAAAACTTGAGTAAACTAAAAGTTTACACAAACATGTGTATCAAATTATTTTCCATAAATTAATACTTTGAAAATTCAATTAGAAGTTTTTTTTATCGTAATTCGGGGATTGTTTTATTATAAATTAATAAGGAAGCGAGGCCAAGGAGGCCCAAATACTTAGAAAACCCGCCGGCCCATCCCCACCACTGAAAGAGAAAACTAATACACGCGCTATAAAATGGAGCTGACATTGTCAAACAAAGCACTCGGCTTTCAAATTCGAACGAGCTTCGTTCGACTCCGTTGGTATTGGTTTCGAAAGTAATACTGCGAGAAGGCGCCGGTGCAGCCATGAGAGAAGAGGTCATCAGCTCCGGCGGGACCATAGATCCCACTCCTGCTGCGAGGTACCAACTCCTAATACTCTCTCCCCTCCTTACTTGCCTTTTTCAATCTCAATTTAGGGTTTCCCTTTTCTTTAGGTGAATGTTGGGGTTTTATTTCCTGTGTTCCGACGTGATTGTTAGGGTTAGGGCTGGGTTTGTTGGCTGTTTGAAAAGCGGGGTGAGAAGAAGACTGGGAATTACGGATTGGGTTAATTGTTTTGAAAGAGAAAATGGTTGAGAATTTTTTAGATGAAGGTTTCATGTTTGCAGTGAAAACAAAGTCTTAAGTTGTGGGGTTTGTCTAGAGATCTTAAATTTGAACTTCTGCTCACTTTTGGTTGAATCCAAATAAGGAAAAAGGACAATTGAAAGCATTAAATTTAACTTGGTTTGCATTTAACTAGGTCACTAGGTTTATGTATTTATTCTGTACACACTTAATCATGGTTTTCTATGGAAGTGATGATGATCTAGAAAGTAATATAAGTCATCATTTCTATGGTTGTTTGCCAACTGGCTAAGTCATTATTTATGCTATTTTATGGATATTTTTTATTTGTGGATGGAAACTGTGTCTACTACGTAACCACGTCTACTAGGAAGGTGTCATTTCATTAGCTGGAAAGTTTTTGTTTCCTGTTAGAGAACCAACCTATAAGGAACGTGTTAACTTTCCCTGGTGCTAGACAACCAAAGTGCCTTGGACCACTCTGGGCAAGGCACATTTGATCAATCCCACCTTGGTGCCCACCCTTGACATGGTTTTTGTAAGGCGATAGACACAAAAAAGCCCTCCTAAATTGAAGTTTTCTTTAGTTTATTTTTTATTGATTGTAACTTTATTAGTATAAAAAATAATGGATAGTTTCAATAGAAGAGTATTCAACAATAGATATGGGATCATAAGAAAATTGTGCATATTGAACTACTAGAGAAATAGTCTTATTATGATGCTACATTAAGAATTCTGAAAAAAATGACGCTTATTGTTCTTTATCAGTTCTGCTGGGGCCTCCTCACCTGCTGTTCAAACAAATCTGGGCAGTGTAGATTGGTCTGGTCCTTGTCAAAATTCCAAAGCCGTTTCTCAGTCTTGTGTTGGATCACAAGCCCCACGGATTTCACACAGTACTAGTGCTGGTGGCTCTGCCCTTGGATCATCAAGAACTTCATGTCGACCATGGGAAAGAGGGGATCTTCTCAGGCGTTTGGCTACATTTAAGCCTATGAACTGGTTGGGGAAACCTAAGGTATGCAATTGATCCAGCTGCTGAATCTACTCTGTAGAAATTTAGTCATGTGGAGTTTGCATTTTGTCTGACATCCCCCCTCTTTATATGAATTGATCTTTGATATGGATCACAGTTGGGTAGTTGCCCTATCACAAAGGACAACATGGATACACTTTGTCATATAATCTTTTAAGTTTCTTCTTGGTGTTAAAGTGATTGCAGATTCATTGAGCCCAGTATGTAAAAGGTTTTGTTTCTAATGTGCTTAATCTGATCTCATGACAAACTGCTCCTTTTCAAATTAATTGTAGGTTGCCAGATCATTGGCTTGTGCTCAGAGAGGTTGGATAAACGTAGATGTTGATAAAATTGAGTGTGAAACTTGTGGGGCATGCCTGCATTTTGCATCCTCCCCATCCTGGGCTGCTTCTGAAGGTTAGCTACTGTAACTGGACTATTTCCTTTTCTTTACTTGCAGCTTCCCGGGGATATATAATCATTGTAGTAAGATCATCACAAAATCTCAGACCTTTCTAGGTAATGATGCTTTGGGGTGTGCTTAATTATATATAAGAAAATAGATGAGCAACATTGTAATGGACTGATAAATGAAAGAGCTCATTTCCTGGACAATTATTTTCTATTAATTGTGCTTATAGGAAACTTTAATTCTTTGCCTGTCTAAGGAATATGACAATAATTTGGCATAGTATTAGCTAAGAAGAATAAACTACAGGAAACCCTTGTGTTTTCTTTCCTGTATATGTTTCTAAGTGATTGATTCTAAGTACTTTCTTTTGCTCTCATTCATTTTGCTTTACAGCAGTGATGGAATTGATGAAGTGAACCATTTGTGTTTTTTTATTTGTACTTGGTGTTGCATTAACTTTTGCTTATTATATCACATCATTAGCTGTAACAGTTTTTTTGGTTTGGCTTTCTGAACTTGAAGTTAATATTATTGATGATGTTTCTTTTTTTGGGGGGGGGGGGGTTCTAGCGGTACATTTCTAAAGGTACAATATGGTTTGGTCTTTCTTCCTTCCTTTGCTCTAATAGTATTGATTTTTATCTCTCTTCTGTTTGAAGTTGAGGATGCTGGTGAGGCCTTTTCCAAGCAGCTGGATGTTGGTCACAAAGTTGCTTGTCCTTGGAGAGGAAACAGCTGTCCAGAAAGCTTGGTCCAATTCCCTCCAACACCCCAGTCTGCACTAATTGCAGGATACAAGGATAGATGCGATGGACTTATCCAGTTTCAGTCTCTTCCCGTGATTGCTGCATCCGCAATGGAGCATATGCGAGCTTCTCGGGGTCCACAGGTTGATCGCCTTCTGTCCCTGTTGCAGAATTCTATGGCGGAGTTTGAATCCAGATCAGAGAGTGTACCAGAACTTGATATTACTCGAGACGGTGCATTTTGTCTGTACTCTCGTGTAAGATATTTTAATGTGTATTTATCTGCTGGTAATTGGCACTGTTTCTACCCTCTTATGTTTTTTTTACCATTTAACAGTCTCAAAAGCTCATAAGCTTGTGCGGATGGGAACCACGATGGCTTATAAATGTTCAGGACTGTGAAGAACATTCTGCTCAATCGGCTAGAAATGGATGTTCTTTTGGTGCTAACAGAGCACAAGTCCCTCTATCACAGGATCCTGGACCAAGCAAAAATGCTCTTGCTCCTTCAGCCAAGGACACTGGGAAAAATAAATTGGTAGTCTTGGAGTCTAGATCTTCATTCAGGTTGCCCTTGTTAGACTGTAGCTTATGTGGTGCTACTGTCAGGATATTTGATTTTTTAACTGTTCCTCGACCTGCTCGTGTTGCTCCCAACAATATTGATATTCCAGATACAAGCAAGAAAATGGGATTGACACGTGGACTAAGTGCAGCCAGTGGAATTAGTGGTTGGGGTGCTGCTGATGATCCAGAGAAAGAACCGACTGAAGACCGTGATGAAGTAGGAACAACTGATGAGAGAAAATTGGTGCAAAAAACAGATGTTGATTTGAATCTTACAATGTCTGGGGGTCTGTCTTTCTATAAGTTGGGTAGAGCCACAACATCCAGAAATATGAATGATGCAGACATGGGTCGGGATCTAATTATTGGGCAACCGTCAGGTAGTGAGGTTGGTGATCAAGCAGCTTCTTATGAATCACGGGGTCCCAGTCCTCGCAAGCGAAGCTTGGAAATAGGTGCCAGTTCAGATGATAGGCCACAGTTATGCCCACAACAGGCTGATAGTGTTGAAGAAACTGTCATTGATCGTGATGGTGACAAATTCAATGATTGCAGACAATATTCTGCTGGGCCTTCAAAACGTGCTCGTGATTCAGATGTTTTTGATACTTTCTGCTCACCATATCCAAGAGACTCCTCTGATGCAGGCCCAAGCCATTCAGTGGATTTTGAAACTTATGGAGATGGTAGCAATAGAGCTGCTCTGTTTAGTAGGCAAGGAAGTGACCAGGTTATTGAAATCCCATCAACCAGAGATTCAATGCGTGCGTCCTCTGTCATTGCAATGGATACTTTGTGTCACAGTGCTGATGGTGACTCTATGGAAAGTGTTGAAAATTATCGTGGAGATGTTGATGATATTCATTTTCCATCTTCTAGTACTTATGGCCACCTTGACATGAATGAAACATCCGAGTTGAATTATAGTAATCAAGCTCAGCAGAGTATTTGTTTCCAACCAGCTGCTGAAGAAGTTCCAGGTGAAATGGGCATCAGTAGTACAAATGATGGTGAGGAAATTTTCAATGCTGAAACTGTGACAGCACAGGCTAGGGATGGGTTTAGTTTTGGTATTAGTGGGGGGAGTGTTGGTATGTGTGCCAGCCATGAAGCTGAAATCCGTGGAGCAGATGTCTCTGTGCATAGAACAGATAGTGTAGTTGGTGATGTAGAACCCAGAATGGAAGATGCTGAAAATCAGGGTCAAACCGGTGAATCGGCTCCAGATCCTGGGTTGATGGATGAGGTTGTCCCTGGTGAAGTAAATAGGGAGGATCCTCACGGTGATAGCCAAGAAATGTTGTCTCGCTCCTTGGGAAGGGCCGACAGTGGTTCAAAAGTTGATGGTTCTGCCAAGGCAGAGTCTGTTGAAAGTGGTGAAAAGATAAGCCAAAGCTGCAAACTAGTCCCAGATAACAGTGCTCGTCCTTCCCTTTCCTGTAATGCTAACATGTACTCTGGTAATGGAACACCCAAGAAAGAGGCAAAAGATGCTGGAAAATCATCTTCCATAAACAATTGTCCAGAGCCAGAGTCAGATTATGCTGTTGCAAATGGAATAGGTAAACTCTATGTGCATTACCTGGTATATCCAAGCCATAAACTTTGCATGGATTTACTTCTAAGCCTCTTTGGTGCTGAGGTATGATGTAATTTTTCATCAGATTGCATTAGGTTTCAGTGGTAACCCCTGTAGTTTGGTTTGCAATTTCTTTCACTCTGCTGCTGAAGTAGTAAGATAAGAATGGGCTATTCTCGAGACCATAACAGTTTGTCTTCTGGGCTGGAATTGGTTAAAATTTTCTGGATCATGTACTTTTTTCTTTTGGTTGCTAGATCTATATTTAGCATTTAGCACTGCACCCTATGTGCATGTAAATGTGTGCCAGTTCAATTCTGATTGATGTTACCTTCTTCTGTTTAATCATATCCAACTTTTTGTTTGTATTGGAGTTCATGTTTCACTAAACTGTATGACATTTTGAAGGCAGTTTCAATGAATGTAGTTCTCCATTTCCATTTCCCTTTTTTTCTCTTCCGGATGCCTAATGAAGACTACTTGTGTGGTTTAGGCCCACCAAAAGGAGAAAGCAATTATGAAGCAGTAGAGTTTGATCCAATTATTCATCACAACCAATTCTGCCCCTGGGTGAATGGAACTGTTGCTGCTGCTGGCTGTGGTAGCACCAGTGCTGATGTTGTTGCACTTTGTGGATGGCAGCTTACCTTGGATGCCTTGGATGCCCTGCGGTCACAGGGGCAAATTCCTGTGCAGACAGTACAGTCTGAGTCAGCAGCATCCTTGTATAAGGTTTGTTTTCTTGATACTGAAGTATGGGGATATGGGCCCACATGCTACTACAGTTACCCTTCATTTCCTCAGCTATTGCCAATTTTCTTGTGCAGGATGATCACCAAACTCCTGGTAAAAAGCTGCATCGACAGCGTCCTATGAACAAAAATCACAGGCAGTAACATGAGGTGCAAAGACACCTGCAATGGCTAGTAAGTATGTCACTCATGTGAAGTGATTGGTTGTGGCTTCTAATCATGCATCTTTCTTCCTGTAATCCTAGTTTTAATTGAATTTGGATCATATATATAGGATATATATATATATATACATTTATGTGTGTGTATTTTTCTTTCTTTTTCTTCAATACAAAAAAGTAGTTGAAAATATATACTATCTTTTATTCTGGTCCGAATCTACACTATATGTTATGTATATAAAAGATCAGCATGATTGATCTTAGGTTGACTAATCTAGAATAAGGTTCTATTTCGAAGGGGAATGCTAGCTTTTATGCAATTAATTGTTGATTGCACAGCTATTACAAACATTTCTTTTTGGCAGGAAATAAAAGTTCCATACATATCTTTGACTGTTTTAAGAAGGATCTTGTTGATCCCAAAATGGAAGGAGAATCTTGACTGTAAAATCTGATTTCAAAATCTGATTTCAATCTGAAAGTCTAAATGTTGTGAAAAAATTACTTTTTCTAAGCAATTCTGAAATAGGTGGTTTGGAGCTGAAGTTTTGAAAGTCTAAATACTGAACATATATTATTGATGTGAGCCAAACCCAAAAGATTACAAGAAAATAAAAGGGAAAACACTCACAGAGATAGAGGCATATGTATATTTTTCTGTATGTATAATATGAGCTTGATGCATTTAGTGTCCCAAATAAATGTCCTTCTTCTGAACTCCAGGGAAAAAAAAAAAGATGTTAATGCAAGTTTAATTGGCTCAAGTTAGAACTTCACTTTTGGATTTGGTTAGTGTGGAAACAAAATTTGGACAGACCTTGTACTGCAAATGTGATTTGTCTGTCTCAATGATAGGACCCTGCTGTTATGGCTTTTACACTCTGGGTTTGATCATGTTGTATGCCAATGGCAATGCAATGTCATGTAGGGATGGAATAATGCATTCTCAACGGTTGGATTTCAGATTGAGAAAAGCTTTTTCAGCCACCAGCCCCTGGGGAAGTTGTGTCATTTCTTGCTTTCCATTCTTATCTCATGGTTAAGTACTTTGTTTTAATACTTACTGCATAGATAATCTATATTTTTGTCTTTAAGCTGGCTTGTTCTCAGGCATTATGAATGTTTATTATTATTATTATTCACTTGCTCAGTGATGTGACAGTGAACATTACTGTTAAGAACAAAGCCTTTTTTTTTCTCTTAAGATTTTTCTACTCCTGGGTTTTGGGTTGTTTTTTAGATAATATGCACTTTTAAGTAAATTTTACGATATGGTACCTGAAGTATGTATGTTGAGTTGGTATTTTTTTTCTCTTTGAATACAGTTGATTGTTAAACAAAAACAGTTACTAATAATTCTTAAACTCAATGGAAGATCGATATATGTTTAAATACGTTCGAACTCGATTGTTTCTAAGATATTGCAGCAGCAACTGTGTGAACTGAAATTTCGACAAGAAGCCTCATCAAGAAGAAATCTGGCTCAATCCAGTAATATCTCAACTCAATTGCCACCAAACATACAAATAACGGCCAATTAGATCAGTTTTCAGACAGGAAGCCAGTCTTTCTCCCTGTCTCTTCCACCATGTCTGGCTCATGCAGCAGCATTCCGATCTTCCCTGTGCATTTCTTCCCAGAAACCCTCATTTTTCCCCACAAATTCCCAAGAACCAAACACCCATTTATCATCAAAACACAAAAGCCTCCTCCACAAACAGCCACTCTACTCATCGGCTCACCACAATCTCTCCCTTCAAATCAGGAGAAAATCTTGTGCCTTGAAATCATGGGAATCGACTCGGGTAAAGCACTCTCTTTCAACCCATCTCTTCACACCACCTCCCTTGATTCCCTCAACTCCATCATCTCCTTCCTCCAATCCAAACCTCCAACATCAAAAAGGACTTAACTAGAATTTTGGCATGTGCCCTCAACCAACATCAAAACTGTCATTAAACAAGTTTTCAGAGACTCCCAAGACCTTAATGTCCAGAAAAAACTTTGTTCATAAACAAGTGTCCCAGAGGCTTGATTTAAAGATTTGAAACCAGTTTTTTTTGTCTCCAAAGATTTAAAGATTTAGAAGCTTTGGCTTATCAGGACCCTGTTTTGCTAGTTTCTAGTGTGGAATACACCTTGATACCCAAACTCAAGTTCTTGGAAAGTATAGGGTTCTCAAGCAATGAAGCGAAAAGTATGGTGTTGAGGTGCCCAGGGTTGTTCACTTACAGCATAGAAAAACAACTACAAGCCAAAATTTGAGTACTTTAGAGATGAAATTAATGAGGATTTGGAGGAGTTGAAGGAGTTTCCTCAGTCCTTTGCTTTTAGTTTGGAGAAGAGGATAAACCCAAGGCATGTTGAAGTCATGAAAAGTGGGGCTAAATTGCCATTGGCTAAAATGCTGAAGAGTTTAAAGAGCTGCTGAGAAACAATGAGGTTAATAGCTGATGATCATATGTACGTAATTTTCTTGTTTCATATGTAAATTTGGTAGTTTCAGACAATGATCTGTAAAGGAAAAGAACCCAAAGTAGATAAGATGCATTAACCATTGTTTCGTTCTCTCAATTATTCTAAAATCTAGACTTTGGATTCTCTACGCCAACTATCAGTTGTTGATGTAGTGGGATCAGACCAAGCTAGTGGTTCCTATTAATGTCACCTGCATTTCATTTCATCCACCCAACATATTAATGACCAAACCAATCAAAAACAAAAATTTCCCACTAAATTAGTTAATTAAACTAGAAACCAGATTTCCATTAGAAGCAAAAAAGAAAACTGAAAACGAAAGGTGTGTTTTTGCTATTGGTTACGTGGCTAAAGCTGTGCTTCATTTGTTAATTCAGTGAGTTGTAACAACGGAGTCGCCACCGGTCCTTTTTATTGTGTCAGGTGGATCGAAAACCTAAAAAATAAATTAGAGATTACAAAATCTCGAGGGTTTAGCGGCGCGGTTACGTGTGGGGAAGGATTAGCACTCTCATCACGCCCGGAGACCGATGCTTACTTGATCACTAATATTTTTCTTGATAACCCGAATGGATTCGTGCAAAGGTTAATACAAAAATCCACAAAGTTCTAAGATTGACTCGAACTCGCTCACGACTGAGAAAATTCGAATCAATCTAGACGAAAGGGGATTAAGGTATTGACCCCTAAAATTCGAAAATGCAATTTCGCATAGAAGTCTCGACCATTCTCACAACGGCTAGAGGAAGACCGAATTTACCCTAATTGAAAACACATTTCATTTTCATGATGCAAAATTTTTTTATGAATAATATTTTATTAGCCTTTATTAATTTCTAAACCCTAAAATGTTAATTATTGAGTGATTTAAGAAGCTATCCTAAAAAGGCTCTATTTAACATATCTTAAACTTAACTATGTATTTAGATCTTCTGTTTATAAGATTACCGAATTTAATTAGGAGAATGACTTATTTTAAAGAACCTAAACCTACAAGGCTAATTATTATGCATTATTAAAGTTAATCAAATTAAAGTTACCTTACATATTTACATACATTTAAGTAACATAGACTAAAAGTGTCTTATTTTAAATATTATACAAATTTTAATTACAAGAAAATCATATTATTAAATAACGTGAATTCTCTTTATCCTATTTTTTATGGGTTTATTGTCATATAAATGCTTAAATTAGACAACATATTGGATATAAATAAAGCAAGAAAACGGATTAAATTGCATGAAAACTAAAATTAAAGGATTGAATTAAAGTAGAAGAGGACAAAAGTGTGAGAATTGCAAAGAGTGGGCCTGAAGTTGGAGACTAATGAAAGAAAGACACGGGTTGTGTGTAGCCCGGGTCGGACCTGGGTCAATTTGTTGGTCGAGTATAAAGCCCAATTTCCAGCAACAAGTTTCATTTTTCTATCCCTTGGTCCAATGGATCAAACAACCTTCCCCAAAAACTTCTGAAATGTTCTTGGTGTTCTTCAATAAAATGAAGAACACCACCACAACAATCCAAAACTCGGCCAAACACTGTCGTGGCCCGTCGCTTACACTGCCGTGAGTCCTCACCGACGGTTGTTCATCAACAGCAACTCCTTCCAGTTTTGGCTCACGGCTTCGCTGGTGACGACGGCTTTCTCCTCCGACGACTCAAACGGTAACCCGCGCCCTCTTTTTCTTTATTCGAACCATATATGTATGTGTATATAAAAAAAGAGTAAGAATGTAGGTATAAAATACCTTAAAATTTTGACTGGAAGTATGCTTGTATTTCTTGTGTAAATCGTATGTTACAATGGATGATTCAAGGCCTTTTTATAGGTCGGTTACATGTATGAACAAATGGAAGGAAAATCCTTTCCGGGATTACATATGAAAAACTCTAGCATCTAAGATATTCTCTTGCTCGATTTGGCTTCGATTCTTTCCCTATTCGGTTCTGATTTGAATTGGTTAGATTTCGATCGTGTTTGGTCGATTCTTTCTATATATGTGTGATTTCCCTTCCTTTTCTTATTTTGATTCGAATACTAATCCCTTTTACTTGCTTGCATGTCACGACCGGTCGAGGAAAAAACGTGCGGGAACAGAAGTAATAGTGGCTCCCGACCGCCGAAAAAAATGATCGGACAGATAGAAGCCCAAGCGTCGGGCATGTGAGGGCTACGAGCGAGTGGTGATCTGAGTGAGGCTTCCCGAAGTGATCTGGACCGTTGATCGCCTCCTAGATCTTATGGTATAAAGCTATGCGGCAAATGGATAAAGGGGCTAGGGTTTTTTAGGGTAATGGTCAGGACTTGATCCAACGGTAATGAGGGGTAGCGGCTTATGAAGGAAAGGGCTTAAGCCCTAGGTTTTTTTATTATGTAGGGTCGAATTAGGCCTATGTATTGGACCTGTTTTATAATGATTTGGACCTTTGGTAAATGGATTTTCTATATTTTTTTGGGTTATCTCATATTTTTTTGTTTTATTCTTGGGTTCAAATATATACAAGAATAAATTTAAAAGGGGGCCAGATAAAATTGGTGACTATAGTTGCCCCTATTTGCTCATTCCGGTGAAACGAGAATAGGGCAAAGAACAAAAGGCACTGACTTTATCTGGCCAAGTGATTGAACAAAGTGTTTCTCCAAAGCGACAACAAACATTTCTTCAAATGATGCAACTCGTTTCTCTAGAGTGACATAAACAATCTGGGCACCACTATCTCTTCTTTCCGAAGCGACAAAGAACAAAACAATTCTTCAGTTGACCTATTCCTCCGAAGTGGCAGTGAATAAACCAAAAGACTTCAATCGGTGAAAAGACTTGTTTCTCCAGGGCGGCATAAACAAAATCGAATAACCATTGTATCATTCCACAGTGGCAATGAACAAAACAAATCTTCAAATGGCCTATCCTTCCGAAGCGACAGTGAACAAATCAAATGGTTTCAGACGATGAAAAGACATGCTTCTTCAGAGCGGTAGAAACGAGTCGAATAAAAATGGCTTGTCATTCCGAAGCAGCAATGGACAAAGTAATTCTTTGAATGACCTATTCTTTCAAAGTGGCAGCGAATAAATCAAATAGTGAAATGACTCTCGTCCTGGTGGATACCAAATTAGGGGAATAATATGTTTCTCCAAAGCAGCAGAAACATGGCGCGAAACACTAGGTCGCATGCTTCATATGATCCTTGCATACTTGCTCACCCAATCCAGTAATCTTGTACTTCTAATGAGCGGGGTAGTCTTCTTGGTTCTTCAAAGCCTTTTATGAACACTCTTGAGTTTCTTGCATGGGAATCTTGTAGCAAAGATTTTTTCTATCTTGAATGTCTTGGAATAGTATTTAATGTTTGAGGAATCCTACCCCAATTTGGTGCTTTCACCTGCACTAAGTTTTACGCTCATGAAAATGATATGATCAGAGAGAATAATGAAATGCATCATAGTTCCTATGCTTTTAGACCATATTCAGAGTAATACTTAAAAACCTCTTATGTTGTATGAATGCAAATCCATTAGTTCCCATTTCAATATGCAAAAAGGGGTGTAAAAAGGTTCTAGGATGTAGGGTTTATTTAACATGGCAAGCAAGAAAGCAATTACAAAAGAAAAAAGACCAAGTATCCAGTTATCAAGGATCAAAGTGCTCCAAGTCGATCCCTCGATAATTTTTCCGAGTGCAACCCTTGTTGAGAAGGCTCCTAAGGTCATGGAAATACTGAGTGAACTGTCAATCTTTCAAGATGGTCATCCTAATTTCAAATATTCAAGCCGCCCTTTGCGGGTTTTCAACTTGAACACACTTTTGGTCTCAAGACGCCCTTTGCGGGTTTTCATCTTAGACCCTCATTTTATTTTAATTTCTTTTTTTTAAATCCAAGACACCTTTTTACGGGTTTTCACTTTTTTTTTGGATTTTTCCTTCTTTTTCTTCTTTTTTTATTTTTTGAGCTTTTTCAAGCATAGTAACGTTTGGCTGAATCTGAGTTTACGGGATTTTGTAGCTCATCCCCATCCATCTTGGCTAAAACTAGAGCTCCTCTAAAAAAGGCCTTAGTTATCATATAGGGACCTTCCCAGTTAGGCATCCACTTCCTACGAGAATTCCTTTGAATTGGAAACTTCATTTTTAGTGCCAAATCTTCTTCTTGAAATTCTCTCAGGCGAACTTTTTTGTCATGAGATCGCATCATTCTCTTCTGGTACATTTGGGCATGGCATATTGCCTTCAGTCTCTTTTATTCAATTAGATTCAACTGATCATAATGTGCCTGAATCCATCCAGCCTCATCGATTTTTGCTTATATTAAGACACGAAGTGACGGATCTCGACTTCAATTGGTAGTACGACCTCCATGCCATAGACCAAGGAAAACAGTGTTGTCCCAGTAGATGTTCGCACAACAGTTCGGTAGGCATATAGGGCAAACGGCAACTTCTTATGCCAGTCCTTGTAAGTTTCAGTCATTTTGGAGATTATCTTCTTGATGTTCTTGTTAGCAGCCTCTATTGCCCTTCATCTTTGAACGATAGGTCACTGAATTGTGGTGTTTGATCTGAAATTGCTCACAAATTGTAGTTATCATTTTATTGTTTAAGTTTGAAGCATTGTCGGTGATAATGCTTTCAGGTAACCCATAACGACAGATGATCTCCTTCTTGAGGAATTTGCAAACTGTAGATCTAGTGGCATTTGCATAAGATGCCGCTTCGACCCATTTGGTGAAGTAATCAATTACCACCAAGATAAATTTGTGTTCGTTGAAAGCTTTCGAGTAAATTTTCCCAATCACGTCTGTGCCCCATCTGGAAAAGGGCCAATGAGCAGTCATCACATGAATAGGTTGTGGTGGCGTATGTATTTTATCAGAGTAAACCTGACACTTGTGACATTTCTGTGCGTAACTGATACAGTCTCCCTCCATGGTGGACCAATAATAGCTAAGCCACATAATTCATCTGGCCATGGTAAACCCGCTAGGATGGGTTGCATAAACCCTTTCGTGTATTTCTTCTAGAATCAACTGGGCTTTTTTGGCGTTCACACATCTTAAAAGAATCTAGTTTTGAATCTTTTTATACAAGGTTTATCCATCGAGAACATACCTTGCAGCCATTCTTCGAAGTGTTCTTTTGTCATTTTCGGTCGCTTGAGAAGGGTATTCCTGAAGCTTAATGTATTGCAATATGTCATGGTACCATGGGAGACCATCTTCTTCCTCTTCTAGATTATAACAATGTGCGAGCAAATCTAAAATCTGTATTTGTACGGGCATCATTCTCGTACTCTCACTTGCTAACGTGGCTAGAGCATCTGCCATCTGGTTTTCCCTTATCGAGATGCAATTAAAAGTAACTTCTTCAAAGTCTTTAATTAGTTCAAGGACTAACTTCTAATATTCAATTAATTTCGAGTCTTTCGTTTTCCATTCCCCGCGAATTTGATAAATGACTAGAGCTGAGTTCCCGAAGACTTTTAAGACCTTAACCCTCTTTTCTATGGCTGGTCCCAATCATATAATGCAGGCTTCATACTCAGCCATATTATTGGTGCAGAAAAACTTCAAACGGCTAGTGCATGGTTAATTATCACATTCTGGAGAAACCAAGACTGCCCCAATGCCGTGGCCTAGGGCATTAGAGGCTCTATCAAAATTAAGGACCCATGAATTAGCTAACTCCTCATCTTCAACCCTAATGCACATCAAGTCTTCATCAGAAAAATCAAACTCCAAAGCCTCGTAAATAGAGGAGGTGTGGCTTGCCAAAAAGTCAGCTATGGCACTTCATTTTACTGCCTTTTGGCTAACATACCGGGTGTAAAATTATGTTAGCAACATCTACCAGTGGGCCACCCTTCCTAACAACGCCGATGCTTCCATCATGAATTTTAAAGGGTTGAGTTTGGATATTAGCCACGTAGTGTGGTATAAAAGATATTGCCTGAGCCGCTTAGATGCCCAAACCAAAGCGCAACACATCTTCTCAATCTGTGGGTACCTCGATTCACAATCTGTGAATTTCTTACTTAAGTAGTAGATTGCCCTTTCCTTTTGGCCGGTCTCATCATGCTGCCCTAGTAAACAACCTATTAAATTTTCTTGTATGGTCAGGTATAGAATTAGATGCATTCCTAAGACGAGTGGCACTAATACCGGTGGATTTGACAATTGCTTTTTAATTTGCTCAAAGGCTACTTGGCATTCTTCGTTCCATTCTCCAGGGTCATTCTTCCTAAGTAGTTTGAACACTGGGCTGCATTTTTCTGTCAACTGGATATGAATTTGGCAATATAATTAAGCCTACCTAAGAAGCCCCAAATCTCTTTCTGCGTTTGAGGAGGAGAAAGCTACTGGATTGCTTTTACTTTATTAAGGTCCACCTCTATTCTTTTTTCGCTGACTATGAAGCCTAAAAGCTCTCCTGAAGTCACTCTGAAAGTGCGCTTGGCGGGGTTGAATTTTAGTTGAAACTTTCTTATCCTTCTAAAGAGCTTCTCTAGATTCACGATGTGCTCCTCTTCCGTTCGGGATTTGGCGATCATATCGTCCACATATACCTCGATCTCTTAGTGAATCATATCATGAAATAAATTTACCATGGTCTTCTAATAAGTTTCCCAGTATTTTTTAATCCGAATGGCATTTCCTTATAGCAAAAGGTCCCATATTGTGTCACAAACGTAGCCTTTTCTATGTCTTTGGGACACATCTTGATTTGGTTGTAGCTGGAGAAACCATCCATAAATGGGAATAGGGAATGGCCATCGGTATTATCTACCAAGGCATCAATGTGTGGAAGTGGAAAATTGTCTTTTGGGATCGCCCGGTTAAGGTCTCTAAAATCAACACACGTGCGAACTTTCGCATCTTTTTTTGGGATTAGAACAATGTTAGCCACCCACTCAGGATATTAGGCTTCTTGTAGTAACCCGGCGTCAAATTGTTTTTTCACTTCGTCTTTTATCTTCAAGATCATATCAACCTTCATTCATCGTAACACTTCGGCCTTATGAGTAAACGATGAACCATAATGCATGTATCTAGACTTGATATATCTTGGTATGACCAGACGAGTACATCCTTGTAGTTATGTAAAAGTTCGACCAAGCTTTGACGCGTCTGTGGGGTAATAGTAGTGTCAATCTTTACTTCGTGTTTCTCTTCTTCAGTTCTAAGGCTCACAATTTCTAACCGCTCCTTATGGGGGACAATTTGTCTTTCTTCGCTCTTCATCAGTCAAAGTAAATCTTCTGAAATATCGACTTCAGCCTCATTATTTGAATCTTTGAAACCCTCTAGACACACGGGTTGCTCGAAATTAACCCGCGATTCGGACTCGAGACTACTTATGTCATTGATATCAAGAGGCGTGTAAGAAAAAGGAATAGGAATACATCGATGTTTGCAAAAGAAGATAAAATGCTTGATCTTATTTTATTTTTGTTTTTTTGTTTTGTGGTTTTTTTAAATGTTTGCTTGCAACACAAGATTTATTAAAGGAAAATGTATTTTATTGAATGAGAACCGAAATGGTTGTAGCATATGCCCATACATAAAAGACCCTTTAATATTTTCGGGCTAAAACAAAGGATTAGTTTGAGAATTACTCTGAAAGAG
The DNA here is from genome assembly GCA_019671005.1 of Hibiscus mutabilis. Taxonomy (NCBI): domain Eukaryota; kingdom Viridiplantae; phylum Streptophyta; class Magnoliopsida; order Malvales; family Malvaceae; genus Hibiscus; species Hibiscus mutabilis. The sequence continues at coordinate 29,665,500 of CM033755.1, forward strand.
ATTTAAAAACTACATGAAGTTCTTTTGTAGTCCAATTATTAAGCTCCTCACATGTGCGGATCATATGCAAATATATACCCTCTCTTTCCTCTTCCAGCACTGCATTGATGCTAAAATTGCCAAACATCTCGACAATCTCGTTCACTTCTTTCTTATCTTGGGTCATACCGGGATTCACAAATTCCCTTAAAATAAAAATAAAATTGAAGGGCAGAAACGTCATTGGGTCTCAAACAACATTTTCCCTTTTGAGTCTACTTGTTCTTATCTCTTGGCTTTTCATCATGACAGCCATTCTCTGTGCCGCGTTAGACTTGAATCCTAACCCGAACCTGTCTTTCTTCTCAGTGATGGTCACCGGGTATAACCTGCCCTGATAACGCTTTCCAAATCCCTTTCCTGTCTTAGCACCTTTGCCCAAAGTTTCTTTCACCTGCATCATGGCGCATTTAGACAGTCACAGTCTTCGTATCTTGCTCCTCTCAGAAATAAAAGTCACATTCACTCTAGTTCTAACGACGTGAAAGAACATTCTAATACCCCAGCATCAATCTCAATATAGGGAGCATTGTTTGTTACTACGGCGATTATATTCTCTTCTGCGCCAATGGTCACAAGTCATCCGTCAACCATAAATTTTAGCTTTTGGTGCAGCGTAAAAGGGACCGCGTCAGCTGCATAAATCTATGGACGTCCCAGAAGGTAACTGTAGGTAGGTCGAATATCCATTACCACAAAATCGACCTCAAAGATAGATGGTCCAATTTGTAGGAGAACCTCTATATTTCCTAGCACATCTCTTTGTGTTCCGTCAAAAGCTCAAATTGTATTCTAGTAAGCCTTTATGTAGGACTCGTCTATCGGCAACTTCTTCAATGTAGTCACGGGCAAGACATTTAGGGCTAAACCATTGTCTATAAGGACCTCTGACAACATGTGTCATTTGCAATGGGTAGTGAAATTGTCAACATCAATGTTGCCAACCAACCTATCCAGCTTGTCGGTGGTTATTTATTTTGGCACAAACGTCTGGTTAAGGATCTTGAGCAATGTATCACGGTTTCCCTCTGAGCTTAGCAATAAAGATAACATAGATATGCATGCTGGGAGCTTGTGCAATTGCTCCACCACGCTATACTTGCTTTGTGATCTTTAAAAACTCCTAAGCCTCGGACTCCTTTACTGGCTCAAGTAATTCAGTCGGACGTTCTTCGTAGAGATCCCTCCCTGGCTCTTTGTCCAAAATGTTCTTCCTTTGAGTTGTATCTCGATCTTCTCCAGTAGGTGGTACATAACATCTACCGCTTCTTGTGAAGTGGCTAATTTCGTTGATTGCCTCTTCTTTGGTCTTGACCTTGGCCTATTTTAGGTTTTTCGGAGTCACCGTGGTGTATGCGTAGTTCCATGGTACCCTTTTGTTGTCATCATAAGGAAAATGGGTTGGTGCCCTTATCACTAATCACGGGACCACCTTCTTTGCTACTTCATTGGTCTTCACCTTGGTTCTGATGACCAATGGCTTGATCTCGGCGAAACTCTTTACATGAGATTCTTCTGATGCACATATTTTCGTTGTTTTGTACGCGTTTTTCCTTTCGAAGAACTTCAGTTCTACACTGTCTATCTTGGCATGGACCAACTGTTTGAATTTCGAACAACATTGAATCTCATGACCTTTTACCCCATGGTATTCACAGTAGGGCCCATCTCTTGAGGACTGAGCTTTAGCATTCTTGATTAGTACTCCAGCGTCCATCATCATCGACTACACCCACCATATAGGTGTTTTAACATCAGTTATTCACATCTTCACCTGATTGTCTTTGTTTTCCACCATGGCATTCACCCCCGTATCCTGATGGTTTGGGAGGGGTTTTCCTTTTTCCTCTACAGCCTCAAATGACAACATACCTATTTTTTACAAATTTTCCACTACCTTCTTGAAGGCTGTGCAATTCTTGATCGTGTGTCCTGTGATCTCGGCATGATATTCATATTGGGCATTCGGGTCATACCAACAAGGGTATGGCGGTGACATCGGGGGTGAGGTGTTGTGGCACTACAAGTCGGGACTCGACCAAATGAAGAAATAACTCTGTATAAGTTACTGGTATATGGGCAAAGCTGGGCTTATTCACTTGGTTTCTTGCTTCAAACTTCAATGGGTTTTGAACTGTCGGACTCACATTAATCATGTTTGGTTTATTAATCACTACGCCCTTGGAGAAGTTTGAAGTCATGTTCACCTCACTTTCCTTCTTCTTGTAAGGTTTCTTTGACTCTCCTCCATCAAGTTTTCCGTTCTTTATGACCGCTAGGATTAATTCGCCATTCATCAGCATATCTGCAAAGCTTTTAGTCGCGTGATTTATCATCCGATCATAGAAATGCCCCTTTAGTATTTCTACGAACATGGGCGTGACTTCATTCTCCAGCAACGGAGGCTGGACCTGGGTTGCCACGTCCCGCCACCTTTGGGCATATTGGCGGGAGCTCTCATTGGTTCTTTGTTCCATCCCTTGCAACATTGACTGGTTCAGGATCATATCCGTCATATGTTTATATTGATCGACAAAAGCACTTGATAAATTCATCCATGTTTTTATGCCAGCCATGCTTAATTGTGTATACCAGTGACAAAAGCTGATCCATGTTTTCTTGCCAAGCATGGCTGCTATCTGTAGCACTGTATTTTTTGGGCATTGGTAATTTCATTCTTCATGTCACCTTCAATCTTTTCTAGCTTATCCTGAGTACCCTTCAAACAGGCCTCCATTACGGACATTCTATTTTCCATATCCATCTTTCGGGTTTGGGAGCGGGTTTCGTACGGATGCATGATTTTTTCAACTGCGATTGAACTTCCCGTAGTTAATTGTTTATTTATTTAATACACAGTATTAGGTGAAATAAATGTATGAATGCAAATGCAAATGCAAATGATGCAAAAGGCTAGTGGTATTCCAAAATAAAAATGCACTTAATAAATCATAGAGTTTCAAGTACACATTATTCTTAAAAAGATAAATTGGTCCTCTATTCTGCTGCCTTGATGCGCTTTGGTGCTGACAGCCCAACTCCAACCACTGGGGCTACTTCTCTCTGAACGCGGCCGAAAAACAGGCTAACCTATTGGTATTGCTCAACTGCTTCATCCAAAAAGTCCAACAAATGTTGTACATCCTCCCTAGCTAGGAAGAATCTCAATCTCAGATCTCTGGCTCATTTCTTCATCTCACGAGCCTTGTAGACTGCCTTCTAGATTTGACGCCTTAAATGATCAATATAGAACTGTCGACCTAAGCATGCAACATCCACAACCCACTTTGCATCGGCCCACTGAATCTTTTCATAATCCCAATTATCAATAAGGGTATGGATATGGTCTTTATGTGCTTGCAGTTGTTTCTTCAAGTATTCGATTCCTAAACGGAGTAGCTTAGCTTTGGCTCTCTTGACCTCTTCCTCCTTCAACTTCCCTTGGAGCTCTTGATTCTGATCACGATATTTTTTTAGGCTACGACGTGCATCTGAATATCACCCTTCCAAATGTTGCTTTTCTTTGGCAAGTCGATATGCCTTCTGTTTTTGTTTTTGTCACGTTTCCATTCTTTCAACTATTTTTTCATTTCTCCTACCTGTGTATTTTCTTCTTTCGCAGTCTTGGAACCACCCGCTCGTGCCCCTCGAGCCTTTAAGCGGTTTTTTTCTTGCGTTAGCTCATGAACATCCTTTAGGTAAAGCTCTTGGTTCGACAGCAGGGTTTTCACCTTTTTCTGATAACCTTCTCTCTAGACTTGTTCTGCGATGAGTTTGTCTTCAAGTTCGCTTACTCTGCTCCACAGCTTTTACTTTTCCTTCTCAAAGTCTTGTTTGTAAATCTCTAGCTCAGTCAACAGGATGTCAGACTGAGTATTACCTGATGAGTTCGCCAAGACTAGAACACATATATTATCGACCCCTTTACTTCCTCCAACTGGCATACTCGGGCACAGTACCAGTAAATAGAGCTACATCCATCTAGAATGTTTGCTTCCAATCTTTAGCCAACTCCAGGACTCGTCTTATGGAATTAACTTATGTGTAAGAGAACTATTCTTCACGCAACCCATGGGTAACAAGAATGAACTGTCGAGAACCACTATGGCGATGTACAAGCAGAGGGGCATAACTGGTAGCTCTTCATAGGCCTATGAGAGGAACCCAGCCTATCTTTTCACACTTGTATAGGATAGGTACTGGGTACATCTACGGGGCTCTCCATGTTATGTCGGTATTGGTGAGGTTTTTAAAGAAATTCACCCACTATTCTCGCTTCCCATTTTACGGCCACTACCATCTGGTGACCTCTTTGATCGGGACCAAATCTCTGGATGTTAGATATTTTCTTATCTTCTCGTTGTCTCAAAAGTGACCCCGCAGCCACTGGTAAAGAAATTGTGAGCACCCGGTGAAGCGTCCTTTTCCTTGAGTCCGATAAAAGTTTAGGGACCTAAAATTTTTTGCTAAAATAGCTGGGACCGGATTCATATTTTTCTATGCCAACAAGTCCACTAGGGTTATTTCAATGTGCCCCAGAACTTTAGGAAAAATTACCAACCCATAGATGGCCAAGGCGAGCAAATCGAGAACCCTTCCGTGCTTTACGTCATTCATGATCTGGGCGTAGATGAACTCCTAAGTGAAGAAATGGCTTTTATTCTTTTCGGTAACGTGGATATCCATTTTTTGACATCCATATCGGTAAGCTTGGCAAACTTCTTCCGATAACCAGAGTTCTTCTTCTTCTAGTATATTTTATCGGGTTTCTCTAACTCTATGCGCAACATGACCATGTATTCCTCAATAGTGAAAGTCATGTCTTCTTGATTGAAGATGAAGCAACAATAAACCAGATCCTAGAATTCAATATCTGCCAATATCATAGGCTTGTCTACCTCTACCCTAAGTAGAAGGGCTATGTCTCCATACTTCTTGGAGAATACAGCCCAGTCTTAGGCTTCTAAGCTCTCCCAAACAGTGATCAATCCCAACAAATAATTATAAGGCAAATTTATATGTACTTGTTTTGGCAGATCTACTGTGTTCTCTTTCTGTACGATGTCTCCGTATCGATGTTAAAACTCTATGGACTTACTTTGAACATTAGTATTCGTGCAAATATTCTAGAGCTAGATAATGTGACTCGAATACTCACGATCTTTGACTAACTAATGTTTCAGAATACCAACCGGATGCAATGCGATGTATGCTCTATAGAATTCAAAAAAGTGTTAGTATGTATAAATAAAATACGAGGATAAGATACATAAAGTAAAACAATAAATAAAAATAATACAGAAAATAAAACCTATGGCATCACATGGCTCTAATGGGGCGGGCTTTCTAAAACATACACTCATGCGGGTTTGGATCAAGAAAAGGTTCTCGATTCATCCTTATCCCCTACTCTAAGGTGGATAAGATGTTTGATTCTAGCCCATCACAACTTGCAAATCAAACACTACCGAGGGGATGCATTTTCATTATGCCCGTGCGGAGGATTACTCATAAAAACATAAGTACTCTAGACCCCGAAAGACTTTCACTAGCCCATGCGGAGGGTTACTCAAGAAGGCATAGCTATTTTCTTCCACTTAAGTTTCATAAAGCCCAGGTAGAAGGCTTATGTTATGATGCAAACAATTTAAAGCACCAAGAAAATGCACATAAAAATGCAACGGATTAGTAAAGAAAATAACTCGTGATCAAGTAAAAGTTGTGCCCTCTTAGATGATCCCCAACGAAGTCGCCAAGCTATACCAACGGAATCGCCATCAGTCCCTTTTATTGTGTTAGGCAGATCGGAAACCTAAAAAAACAAATCATAGATTACGAAATCTCGAGGGTTTGGGGGCACAGTTACGTGTGAGGAAGAATTAGCACCCCCATTACGCCCAGAGATCGGCGCTTACTTGATCACTAATATTTTCCTTGATAACATGAATAGATTCGTGCAAAGGTTAATACAAAAATCCACAAAATTCTAAGATCGACTCGAACTCGCTCACGGCTGAGAAAATTCAAATCAATCTAAATGAAAGGGGATTAAGGTATTAACCCCTAAAATTCGAAAATGCAATTTCGCATAGAAGTCCCGATCATTCCTACAACGGCTAGGGGAAGACCGAATTAACCCTAATTGAAAACACACTTCATTTTCATGATGCAAAAACTCTTTTATGAATGATATTTTATTAGCCTTTATTAATTTCTAAACCCTAAAATGTTAATTTTTAAGTGATTTAAGAAGTTATTCCTAAAAAGGCTCTACTTAACAGATTTTAAACTTAACTATGTATTTAGATCTTCTGTTTACAAGATTACTGAATTTAATTAGGAGAATGAATTATTTTAAAGAACCTAAACCTACAAGGCTAATTACTATGCGTTATTAAAGTTAATCAAATTAAAGTTACCTTACATATTTACATACATTTAAGTAATTTAGACTAAAAATGTCTTATTTTAATTTTATACAAATTTTAATTACAAGAAAATCATATTATTAAATAACGTGAAGTCCCTCTATCCTATTTTTTATGGGTTTATTGTCATATAAATGATTAAATTAGACAACATATTGGATATAAATAAAGCACGCAAACAGATTAAATTGCATGGAAACTAAAATTAAAGTAAAAGAGGACTAAAGTGTGAGAATTGCAAACAGTGGGCCTGAAGTTGGAGACTGATGAAAGAAGGGCGCGGGTCGTGTGTAGCGCGGATCGGACCCGGGTCAATTCACGGGTCGAGTATAAAGCCTAATTTCCAGCAACAAGATTTATTTTTCTATCCCTTGGTCCAATGGATCAAACAAGCTTCCCCAAAAACCTCTGAAATGTTCTTAGTGTTCTTCAATAAAATAAAGAACACAACCGCAACAATCCAGAACTCGGCCAAACAACGCCGTGCGTCGTCGCTTGCACTGCCGTGGGTCCTCGCCGGCGGTTGTTTGTCGACAGCAACTCCCTCCAGTTTTGGCTCACGGCTCCACTGGTGACGACGGCTTTCTCTTCCGACGACTCAAATGGTAACTCGCGCCCTCCTTTTCTTTATTCGAACTATATATGTATGTGTATATAAAAAAAGAGCAAGAATGTAGGTATAAAATACCTTGAAAATTTAGCTGTAAGTATGCTTGTATTTTTTGTATAAATCGTGTGTTACAATGGATGATTCAATGCCTTTTTATAGGCCGATTACATGTATGAACAAAGGGAAGGAAAATCCTTTCCCGGATTATAGATGAAAAACCCTAGCATCTAAGATATTCTCTTGCTCGATTTGGCTTCGATTCTTGCCCCATTCGGTTCTGATTTGATTTGTTCCGATTTCGATCGTGTTTGGTGGATTTTTTCCATATAGGTGTGATTTCCCTTCCTTTCCTTGTTTTGATTCGAATCCTAATGCCTTTTACTTGCTTGCATGTCACGGCCGGTCAAGGGAAAAGCGTGCGAGAACGGTGGCGATGGTGGCTCACGACCGTCGAAGAAAACGATCGGACAGATAGAAGCCCAAGCGTTGGGCGCGCGAGGGCCACGCGCGAGTGGTGATCTGAGTGAGGCTTCCCGAAGTGATCTTGATCGTTGATCGCCTCCTAGATCCGACGGTATAAAGCTATGTGGCGCATGGATAAAGGGGCTAGGGTTTTTTAGGGCAATGGTCGGGACCGTTGGATCAAGTTTGATCCAACAGTAATGAGGGGTGGCGGCTTATGAAGGAAAAGGCTTAAGCCCTAAAAAACGGATTATATAGATTGATAATAATCCCCATGTCTAACGGATTATATGATGACTGAATCAAATGAGCCTCCAATAAGATGCCTTTGAGAGGATTATAGCTATGCTCTTGGTCGATTTGTGTTCGGTGATAGATAATTTCTTTCTTTCTTTTGATCAGTTTACTTTTAGTTAAATGAACAAGAGTGATTGTAAATTTGTGTATGTACTGATGGGATTAGTAGGTTTGTAGCAGCAGAGAAACTCCGTCGTGGAGTTTGCCTTCGATGCTTGGCCTCGGGCGACAAATTCATCAGAGCAGCTCCATAATAGAGGTAATCCTTTTAATTCTCATTCTTCTACAATTTGAGAGTATTTTTGTGTTCATTTACCGAATTTCTTCCTTATAGTTTTAGGACAAGAGACATAGTTATCTGATAGGAAGTTTTCTAGTGTGTTAACTTCTCTAATGTTCAAAGATGAAACAAGTTCTACTGCTTAAGCCTTGAGTTGATTGTCGTCCCTTCTGTCGTGTTTATTATTGTTAGTTGTTGACTACTAGTCTGTTTATCTTCTTTTTATCTCGTCTTTGTTTGCTGCAATATTGAGATGGCATGACAATTCCTTCAGGAGGAACTTGATCCATTTTCACTTGTTGCCGATGAGCTGTTACTGGTTGCTAACAGGTTACGGGCCATGGTTGTTGCTGAGGTATCATACTGTTCTTTTTCATGTCTACTGAATGGTTTATTACATTTCCTTATGTAAGAAAGCATTTTTTTGTAACATCATGAAAAATGCATGTTGATGTCATCCAGGTTCCTAAGCTTGCTTCTGCTGCCGAGTCCTTCTTCAAATTGCGGTGGAAGGAAAGAGATTTCGTCCCATGTTAATGTATTTTACTGATGTCATAATCTTGGGGTTACCAGCAGATGTCATAATATTGTATATGTTCTATGCAGGTTTTGCTTTTGGTGGCTACAGCTTTGGACATTCATATACCTAAACCAGCTGCTCCCGGTGTAGGAGATTTCTTGACAACCGATTTACGTACAAGACAGCAGTCTATAGCTGAGATAACAGAGATGATCCATGTCATTTCCTCGTTATTTAAATTTTCTCTATCATATTTTTATGCAGCGATGCTTCTTCATGACTCCCTTTAGTATAACATGATCGTTTCCTCATCTAGGTTGCTAGCCTCCTCCATGATGATGTTTTGGATGACGCGGATAAAAGTCGTGTATTGGTTCATTGAATGCTGTAAAGAGCAATAAGGTAACTCTTCTTTTCTCGTTCTCTTGCCACTGAACGGAAGAATTTTTGTAGCCTAAGCAATTGCTAAAACTCTTCCTTCTTGTTTATAAATGAAGTTGGCTGTATTAGCAGGAGATTTCCTGCTTTCTTGAGCTTGTGTAGCCCTTGCCGCTTTAAAAAATACAGAGGTGCTTTTGATTTAACTTTTTTACTATTTATGTGGTTTGTGTGGTGAATTTGTTTTAAGTTGAGAATCAGTTGCATGTAATGGCTGTAGGTTGTATCATTAATAGCAACGGTTGTGGAGAATCTGGCTATTGGTGAAACCATGCAAATGAATACTTCATCCGAACAACGTTGTAGGTACGCTGGTCTATTTCTCTGCACCGATATTCCGTTTGTTGCGTGGACTAAGCGGACGCCTTTTAGTACGATTGTACTATGAGTAAGAATGGTTCTGTTTTCCCCCCGACTTATTATGCATTTCTATGCAAATAACTGCTGATTCGTAAATCTGTCTTGTCCCGATTTGAGTTTTAAGGGTCTTTTGCTTGTATTTAACTGAAACTAGAACATTTTTTCATGATGCAGCATGGAATATTACAAGCAAAAGACATACTACAAGACTGCTTCCCTGATTTCAAACAGTTGCAAGGCAATTGCACTTCTTGCTGGGCAAACAACTGAAGTTGCGATGTTGGCTTTTGAGTACGGCAAAAATCTGGTTTGTATTTCCGTTTATGTTTCAATTAAGTAACTCAGATTTAAGTACTTTCGGCTGTAAGTCGTAGAACGATCAACATAGTACGGGTGTCTTTCCGCATGTTGTTTTGTCTATCTAGTTTTTTTTTCCTTTTTTTCTCCAGGGATTGGCTTTTCAATTGATAGATGATGTTCTTGATTTCACTGGCACATCAGCATTGCTAGGAAAGGGTTCTCTAACTGACATCCGGCATGTAATTCTCTATCCTTGATGTCTTAGGCGAATTCTTTAAAAAGCTAACGAAATGGTGCATATATTAGTTCATCATCACAACCATCTGGTGTTGCAGGGAATTGTGACGGCTCCGCTATTGTTTGCCATGGAAGAGTTTCCCCAGTTACATGCTGTTGTTTATCAAGGTTTTGACAACCCTGAAAACATTGACATTGTAAGTATATATATATATAACATATGCATCAAAATAACATGTATTTGCTTTATCTTGTCCAAATTCACTTAGAGCTGATCTATGTATGAAAAATATAGGCTCTTGAGTACCTTGGGAAGAGTCATGGAATACAGAATACTAGAGAGCTAGCAATGAAGCATGCTAACCTTGCTGCTGTGGCAATCGATTCTTTACCGGAGAGCAATGACGACCATGTGATAAAGTCGAGGCGGGCACTAGTAGAACTTACTCAAAGAGTAATCACAAGAAACAAGTGAGACATGATAGATAAAAGACTGTCAAATTATATACCAATTCCTTTATGCGTTGTGCCAAGAGGTTTTGCTTATTGTTGTAATCCTTGTATTTCAAGGTCAGGAAATCTCCCTGCTTGTTTGAGTCGGTTCAATTATTAAAAAAAATTATTATTTGTATTAAATTGAAAGATCTGGGCTAAACGTTCAAACTTGTTTATGGTGTTGCCTTTGAGGTTTTATGACTGATGAGGGTACCAATCAAACTAAACTCAATCCACGGTTATCAATTAACTTTTTGAATCACTTTTTAAACCCCAAATTGCTGCATGCTTCCTCAAGTTTCAACATCAAAATTCTTTTTTAGAAGAGTAATATATCTTGCTATTGCATTCAACCCATGCTGGTTTGAACCCTCAAACTTGTATATGCTTTAGCCCATTAAAGTTGCCATCATGAATGAATATTGCTTCTTGGGCAAGCAAAGACAAGAAGGAAAAAAAACACTTCTGTCAAACCACCAACATGCATGTCTAGTTGTACGGATCTAAAATTTGAAAAGCTGGCTGAATGGGAGAACATTTTGGAAAATTGAATTAAAAATACCTCAAGGTTCCGATATGATTGAATATTACAAATGATCTTTTTGATCTTAAAATTAGTTCCCATTGAGTTACTTTTACTGATAGCAGAGTCCAACTTATCAGGCATAAGCATGAGATCAAAATTCAAGCATGGGAGAGTCAGCAGAGAGCAAAACTAGAAGCTGAAATGCAGAGAATCGAGGTATTCATCATCGGATACTCGGATATCATAAGAGTGAACCTTCACATCTAAATCATATGATTCGAGTCTTCACTAACCGGAATGGTTGCGATACCATTAAAGTATTAGTTATATTATGGCGCCATATAAGTATTGGTAATAGTTATATCTTGTCACATTTTTCAGGCAAAAGTGGAGCAAATGAGAGCCCAAGCTCAAGCACAGATGGTGAAGAAGATTGCTATGGCAACAAACGTCCGCATAGGAAAAATTGACGGCCGAGGCCAGAAAAATTCAAGAAACAAACAACTCTTTATTCTATGTAGTTATATTTTCCGAACCGGAAGAATGCCAGCATCTCATTTCATGTGTTGTGGTTGGTTGTAACAAAATTAGCATAATTTGGGCTCCTTGCCTGTCTATATGGCTTGCAAATTTCCCTAGTGAAAGGCCGTCCACTCATTTAGAGTGCAAGGCCCAGGGAAAGCAGTGTCTTAGACAGGAGAGCATATAATGGAGTAGAAAGGTTTGATCAAACTGGGTAAAAAATTGTTTTGTTCTTTTGAGTTTTGTAGGTGAGTCACATTTTATCATTTTAGTTCAAATTGAATTAAATTGAATAAATTTATTCGAGTTAAATTTAAAAATTATGTCAAATTAAAACCTTATTTATGATTGAATTTCAAGCTAGATCAAATAAATTTAAGTTCGTATATTTGGAAAGCTCTCTCAGAGCACAATAAGAAACAATAAATTTTAGCATAAACTTAGAATAATTTTTTGATACACGTGTAAAAAGTTTACAAAAGTTTAAATTTAAAAACTAAAATATAAATTTCTAAAACTAAAATTTAAACCTTAAATCTAACTATAAATTTTAAATTATAAACACTACAAATTAAATTTTTAAACTTTAAACTAAATCTCTTACTCCTAAAACAAAAAGGGTTGTGCATGTGTATTGAATAGTTTTTAATAAACTTAATGGACAATTTTTTGATACACGAGTAAAATTTTTTACAAGTATGCATATTTACTCTTTAAAAATTAAAATTTGAATCTCAACCCTAAATTATAACTATAAACCATGAATTCTAAACTCTAGAAACTAAAATTTAAAACCTAATCTAAAAGTCTAATTTCTAAAGCAGAAAAATGAAAAAGCCGTGCTAGCGTTTGCATGTTTTGTCATTTGACAACGGTAATTCTTTTTTCGATTAAACCAATGAGGACATTTCAATTTGGTCCAAATATCGATTCTGTTGATGCAATGCTAGTTCGTCGAGCTTCGAGCTTCATAAAGGGGAACGAGCAACACATGCTTCAGTGACAAGTTCGTTCTCGAGACTTATGTCGTCTAAGTGGAACGATGCCGAGAGATGGATAATGGCCGAGCAAAACGTGCAAGGTATTAATGCTAAGAAGAAAGCAGTTCAAAACAAAGCTAATCGATTTCCAATTACCGATACGGAAAGAGTTGGCCCTGAATCTGCAGACTGTGATCATAGATGCCTTATTTGATCGGGTGAAATGCCAAGAGCGGTTAGATTTCAAAAAAATCCCGCCTTGCAAAGATGCCATTGCAAACGTTCTGGTTTTTTCCTGAATCGGAGGCTCAAATGGACAAAACATGCAATATTCTTTAGTACATTTTTGTTCATTTTGTTTTTCAATCTAAAACAAAGCTTTAGATTTGCTTTTAGTTTAAACATTACACAACATGTGTATTGAATAATTTTTCTAAATTTAATGTGTTCCGAATTTATTTTTGAAAAAAAAATAAAAAAATATAATTTAATATTCTATAGAAATATTTTTTAAAAAAATTCCATGCCTTTTATAAAATGCTAGAATCTTTTATGTTTTTGAAGATTTTTATTTTTTATTGAGAGGGACCAATTTGGACATTATCGAAATTAACAAGAATATAAAGGGTATTTATACTCATTTGTTATTCAATTGGCTAAAATGAAAAAATGCCCAAAGTATGCCTTTTTAATTGGGAAGATGAAAATTATTTTTGGGCAAGCAAAAATAAAGCTCAAAATTTCAAATATTATCTTTCAAAACCACTAACATTAATGGATGTTAAAAAAATTAACCAATCAAAGCTTGACATGTGGAACTAATTTGATTTTTAAAAAAATTAAAGAAAAACAGGTTCAAACGACCGGATATTTTTTTTCATAAAATGCTGTTAAATTGATCTTAAAATTTTGCCATCAAGTTACTTTTACTGATAGCAAAGTTACCCAAATCAGGCCTACAAAAGACAGGATTGCAAAGCGTGAGGAGATCAGAATTCAAGCATGGGAGAGTCAGCAGAGAGCAAAACTAGAAGCTGAAATGCAGAGAATTGAGGTATTTGTCATCATATACTCGAAATCATAAGAGTGAACCTTGAAATCTAAAGCATATGATTCGAGTCTGCTCTTAACCAGAACGGTTGCGATCGAACATGAAAGTATTGGTAATATTATGGGCCATATAAGTATTGGTAATGGTTACATCTTGTCACATTTTTCAGGCAAAAGTGGAGCATTTGGGAGTTTGGGTAATTTTACAGATGGTGAAAAGGTTTTGTGGCGAGGTAAAATTGTGGGAAAAATGAAAAACTAAAAGTTTTTTTGTTTTTAATTTTTAATTTAAAAAAAAAATAAATTAATTACCGGAAGAATGCCATCACCATGGTTGTTTGTAACAAAAGTAGCATAATTGGGCTCCTGGCCTGTCTATACACTTAAAATTTTTCCCTTTTGAAACTTCAAGCACTAAAATAAGGCCCTCGTGATTGAAACATGGGAGAAGTTAGTTACCTATTTTTACAAAAAAATACTTTAAAAATCTAAAGTTGAAAAAATGTCATATTTTATCATCTTTTTTTATTTAAATTTTTTAAAAGTATTAAAGTGAAATACAAAACAATAGATTCAAACTCAAAAAATCAAATAACTCAAAATAGAATAGATAAACTAAACCGGTTCAATTAACTTGATATTTTAAAATAATAACATTTTTAATCAAATAAAACTAGTATCAAGTTACCAATGGTTCTCAACAATGAAATAAAATAAAAAGTTTATATATTACATGTTAAATTTAAATATTATAAATTTATTTTTATAGTTCAAAATTTGCTTTTTTTTACGGTTTGAGTTTTATAAATTTAGAATCTTTTATATTTTTGAAGATAATGTAATTTTTATTTATAAGGTTTCGGATTTAAACATTTTAAAAAATTAAATAACCATAAATCTTAAATTATATACTTTAAACTCTAAATCTTAAACTAAATCTTTAACCCTTAAATTTAACTCGGTTGTAAAAAAATTAGACTTGATGTAGGATATTGAATAATAAATTACTCAAAATAATATCTTTTTGTTTTAAATATAACTGGAGATTAACTTAACATTTTAGAATAATAATTTTTTAATCAAATCATTTTACATTCAAGTTATCCAATAAAATTTACCCATGTCAAAATAACTTTCAAGTAATATGTCTTTGTTTTTGTGCTAATTTAAAAAAGGTAAATTTTTTTTGAAAAAAAAATGAAATGTAAAAATTTTTTTACACAAAATTAGATTTTACCATAAAACCCAGGGTTTGGTTAAATTGAGTTTAAATCTAAATTCTAACATTAACCTTAAAGTGAGAAACTCTTGAGACCTAAACGAGTTTCCTCAACTGAGATGCCTTGTTTTAAAGAGGATTAACCAGCGTATATAATAAGTTGAAAATGGCTTCATGCATGCATCAAGTTTCTCACCATGATTCCCCCTTTGAATGATTCTTATTTTGTAATTGTACCATGAATTTCTTTCATGAATCAAGTTTAAAAAAAAATCACTTTTCTGCAGCAGGAGTTGATAGATTCAGACAACTACAAACATGTCAAAAAACCAGAAAATCCGACTGATAAACTATCTTCCTCTTACAGCTAAAATCGAATCTTCTTGATATATCATCTTGGAGTTTGGACGTTTTTTCCTTTTAGGCAACGTAACATGCTTAGTAGCAAGAAGGAAATGGGGTCAAGCAAAAGCCTTTTCCATGCAGAGCAAGCTAAAAAAAGGACATCTTTGAGGTTGATGGATCGCCAACCAAAACCAGTGCCCTCTTTAATTATCAACTTTTTGGTACTATTATTTAGTGTTTTGATGGGTGCTCTAACCTTATCTATTGTCAAAATGCCCCCACACAACATGCAAAAACATGGCCATTCAGTCCCACAACCCCAAAAAGGAGGGCCTCAACTCAACAAATATATCCCCAGTCTCTCCTTTCCTTTTCAAATTCATTGAATTTTGGAGGTTGGAATGTGATGGAAATCCCCATGAAAACTGCCCTTGTTGACAGTTCTCTCACATGTCAGGGTCTACCGACATCGAACCCCTGACCCCATCAGTTAGGCGGCTGATTCCTACGTACAGCACCTTAAGATGCGGCTAAAAAACGGCACAACCGAAATATTAAAAAATAATATCTTAAAAAACGGCACCTTAGTTTTGAGTGAGTCTCGAGACTTGTCAAAATCTATCAACCTAAAATATTATACTTTATTTTAACATTCTAGTTGTATGATAACATTTTAGGTTCCGTTTGTGCTTTTTTTTAGCCTTGTCACACCCTAGACTCACCCCAGTTGAGCTCTAATGAAATCTTTGAGAAAACCTACCATTTCATCTGCTGCATGTGAATTCCCTCTTCATTTTCCAGTTTTTTCACCTCCAAGAAAACCATGTATGGTCACAATTTGGTGAGACAGAAAATTGCAGCAGATAGGTTTCACTTTCCATCAGCTGCCTTCCAAAGATGGTTAAACCCTGGTGATACTAGATTTTTTCTAGGATATGTTTTGAAACACAAGTCTTCACTTTCATCAAACAGTTTGATGGAACATGTCTCCTCTGTCCACATGTTCAACATTGACAACCTTGTTAGCTTCTGGTGCTTGGTTTTCCACACATACTGTTAACTGTATGGACCCCATCACACGGCTCTTGAAAGGGCATTTTCAAAACTTGGGAAACTTAAAAAATAGTTGAACATCAAGTTCATTGCCATTGACTACTCAAGAATGCGCAAGGACGGAACCAGGATCAAACATGAGAGAGGGGCAAAGAAGACAAGGGCCTTATTAACTAATATTTAAGCTAAAACGTTATTATACCAAAAATTTTGAAAGAGAATTTGTGCGTTGGAAAAAGCTAAGCTTGCTTCATAAATATTGATATATCCTAATAGATATATGGAGTGTGGATATTTCAACAACATAGGACACAGGTCTTTCTTATAATTACAGTATGTAGAGTTAGGCAGCAGTTTCCACCTACTATAAAAGGGTTTGCAAGACACTAATATTACAGGAGAAAAAACAGTATCTTAACCGGAGAGAATTCGTTCAGTAATCCAAAGAACCAACGGAGGCGATACCAGAGCTGAGGTTTCTCGAGTCCTGTCGGTTCACGTAGTCATCACAACTTCCGTTTGAGCCTCTGAACTGGCACGGAGTTTAGAAGCTTCAGGCCTCGTTTGCCCATTTGCTGCACTTCCTGCAGGGAAAGTATCTTGATACACCAGACACTGTTAACGAACTCCCTGGTTGAAGAAAAAATGAATCTGGAATTAGTAAAAAAAGTCGGCATTGGAAAACCCCAGAATAGATTTAAATGCATGCACCAAAGATATTTTTATTATACACTAAATGAACTCAGAATAAACAATATCTATAATAGTAAGGAGAATGGAAACTCACGGCCAAGGGTCATCGCCGAGGAGAAGAACATCATTCTCCCGGTCAACAAATACAAGCTGCCAGCCTGATCTCAGGGGGTTCTCCAACTGGCCTTCAAGGCCAAACATACGAGCGAGTTCACTGCGGAGTTCATTGTAGCTGCTGAATGCAGAAATATCCAATGATCTACCGAAGGACCCTGATTTATAAACCTGTTCATAGTGAAAACATTCACATCAATTATAAAAAATAATCATCTGAAAAAAGATGACATTTAGCATTTAGCACTGCCAACAGATCAGACTTGCAACATGTTGAAGCGAAATCAAACTTCAAAAACCAGGTTGAACTCGTATAAATGAAAAAATAAAAGCAACTAACCTTAACAAAGGTTCCAGTTTTGTGGGTTTCCTTGGCCCACATTTTCCTGAGACTGCAGGAATCCAGATTCATCAATGCAACTGGAAGGTGTCATTGCTGGATTAATGGAAAAATCAGTCCCTGCAGTACTCATATAATTAGTAAAGAAGGGTATAGAAGTGGAATCACTATCAGTGCCAACTCCCCTAAGGCCTGTCATCCCATTTTGCATTAGAACAGATGAAGGCTCTATATTAACACCAAATAAGAGATGGCTCTGTGGATCTGTACCCCCTTGGTCTATCGAGCATTCCCTGCCAGGAAAAGGAGGCAATGAGATAGAGTTTTGAGACATGTTCGTTTGGGATGGCCCCAACTGTTCCACCTGTGGTAGAACACACTGTGGAGACTCGGATGAGAGAACGTCAACAGCAACCCGCTTAGATGGCCATGCAGCAGAAGTTATTACGGAGTTAGTTTGTGGCAAGTTGAGCAGATTGGAAGATTCATCTTGGGGGAAGGAACCCAAAAGACTATGCAAAGGGGAAACAACAGGGCTGGTGACAGGGTTCCCATTGGAATCGGAAAAACTCTGTTGTTGGCATAGTGAAGGTATGGGTTGCAATGGAGATGACTGGGATTGAGAGGCTGATGCATACTGCGATATGCCAGACACTGCACTAGAAATCTGCTGATGATCCAGTTGCTGCTGTTGCTGTGACAGCGGATGCTGGGCCTGCTGTTGCTGTTGGTTATTAAACAACGGATGCTGCTGCTGGTTACTAAACGAATTCTGATGTTGCAATTGTTGCTGAAGTAGATGTGGCTGAGTTTGAGGCTGGTTGTCTTCGACAACCCCCTGAAGAATGGCCTGAGGCTGAGACTGCTGCAGCATCTGGGGCTGCATCAGAGCAGCAGGCCTGCAGGTGACATTCTGGGGTTGCTGGAAATGCAGAAGGGAAGTAGTTGCTGATCTGGAAGGATCTACAGTTCTCATCTCCTGCAATGCGGCAGCAGCTATAGCTTGGTACATGTCAGTTTGCAAACCCAGTATGGAGGCATCTAGCCTTGGCTGCATCCATGGTGTAACTCCAATCCCTTGAAAATTCAGATTCTGCATTCCTTGAGCTGCATCTCCTCGTAGCCACATAAGAGGAGAACTAAAGCCTAGATTGTCATTTGTGATACCTATAAACAACGAGAGTCAAATTAAAAGGAATAAGGATGCTAAAGAGATGAGAAAACCATTAGTAGTTGACACTGTACAGCAATGGAATTAGCAGTAGACTAGCATACCATTGACAGAAGGTAATCCCGGTGGCCACGGGCGCTTAAGCCTTAATGGAAATGGAGATGGATACATTGGGAATGTTGTCAACGGTTCAATCTCCCATAAGGAAACTCTTGGCTGCCTCTCACCAGCTGTTGATTCATCCCAGCCAACCTGCACAAATAAGTTAAGTTCCACGCTATGATCACCCTAGATAGAAAATCTAAAACAACAAATGTGCAAATACTCGAAAAACAAATTATCGATGCAACCATTCTAAACATACCTTGACTGAACGCCAATGTGAATTTGGCCACCGAACAGGATCTAAGTCACTTATGCCAGTTATCGTCCCCATGTAACTAGGCAATGCACAATCATCAGATATAAATTAATTGGTGTTCACAAGTAAACAGAGAGATGGGACACAAGGAAAGAATCATTGAAAAAGGCACTATAAAAGAGCATAAATGGAACAGCATATCTTAGAAAAACTGCAAAATAATCCTTTGTAAAGAAAACCAAGCCAGTCAAGCATCAGTTCCATGGTTAAAAGAATGATAATCTAATCCTTTTGTAAGGAAAACTATTTTAAACAGTTAGAAGAATCAACTGTTAAAAGCCAAAAAAATGAAGCTTACCGACGAACACTTGATTCTTCTGTTTCAAACAGCATTCTAAAGCGCAAACCAACAGACACTCGAGTATGATAGACAGCTTTGATATATTTAGTGAGAGGTATGACAAATTCTGATGGACTAGCCCTGGATTGAACAGGAATAAATTTAGATGGGTTGTGGAATCAATAATCAGAACATAGCAATAGTGACAATCTGAGAATGCATAGCAGTAGCATCATACCTTGGGTTATAAAATATAGTGAACCGACTATTTGTTGCAGCTGCATGAGCAGCAGCAGCAAGAAGCCCCAAGTGCATGCTATCACTTGATAAGACTGACGAAGGCATTACAGTTTGAGGTCGATTAGCTCGCCGGATACCAAGAAATAATTGATTTTTTTCATTCCTGTCAATGTAACCCATATGCTGGTTTGAGCATCAACATACCAACAATCTACAGCAATTTGCATTTTAGACAACCAAAGAAGTCGGAGATGCAGAAAAAAAAATCCAGAGAGATAGCATTCTCATGTCTGCATCTTCATATAACAGGTGAAGAGAAAAAATGGGAACAAAGCCAGCTAAAATGGAAGACAAGCCAGCAACCTACCAGATAAAAAGCACTGAATCACCCGCAACTAGTCTTTTAGCACTTACAAATACACTCCATCCTGTTGTCAAGAGGTGCCTTTTGGGCTGGCCTGCATGGGAACAAGTCAATGACTGTTAGTTAAGGAATATGAAGGCGTTGCAGAAAAAAGATTCATAAGCTCACCCCGAAATATATGCCTAAATTTCCATTCATTATCATGCAAGTCCCTTGCGATCAACTCTTGAGCTGGAGGCTGCTGGGAGAAGTCCTGAAAGTGATTAATGGCATAAAATTAGGAATAAATCATTGCAACTAAAAAAAGAACGAGGGAATATCAACACTAATGGTAACACAGTATACCAGTGGAGGAAACACTTTTTCAGCTGCTCGGCGAGGAACAGAGAACCCTCCATGAGTACTTGTGTCACTGGCTGTTAACGTTTTGCAGAAATAATTTGTTGGCTGTTTGCTGGGAGTACCCAATTCTGCGGGTAGATAAGCCTCCTTCTGTTCTTCCTGTAGAGCAAGTAGTCTTCAATACTTGAAACAATCAACAAGACTAAATATCTCGAAAGAAACCCATTAGAAAACAGCATACCGGAGTCAGTGGTTGCAAGGTCATTTGTGCATATACTTCATCTGTTTCAACATCTGCCTGAAGTTGACAAATTTCGAGGCTTCAGAAACAAGTCCAATGAAGACAGCATCAGAAAACCAAATTAAACAAGCCTTACATGCATGGTAACATTATGAAGCTGACAAATAAGTTGTGGAGGTAAGCTCGGGTAGTTTGGTATGTGGGCATCCACTTCCTTATTGGTTGTTGCAGCTACCTACAAAGAAAACCCAATAAATGCTTGGTTACTGAATATGATGTCTAATCAAGTACAATGAACCATGATACACGGAAAGATCCAAAATGATAACATCAACTAGCATGTTTGAATAAGCTGCAGACTCGATTACAGACAAGCTCAGAGCAAAGCACAACATAGAGAAACAGGAATCCACATACAATTCCCTATGATCCATGATCATGCAAGCACTTAACATAAAACATCCAATGGTTCCCACCATATACGACAAACCATTTTTTGGTGTTAGAGTCCGATAAGACGTATTACGAGGAAACTATAAAAAAATAAAAGAACACTGGAAGATTCAAGTCCAAAGCAGATGAATTGGAGTCGCGTTGGGATGCTCATGTCACACAAATTACAGTAAAATACTATTTGGTGCTAACAAAGACACATTTAAAGATCACACTTCCAATATTTTACATTCTTTCAACATCCATACAGGAAAAAGGGGCAGTAATGATGATATGCCTGCAAATAACTTTTTCACTTTTTTTTCCTCGGAAAGGACTGTGAAACAATATTCATGATTTATTCTTCATAAAGCAAATGCAACTTGATGCATACACGCCATCAGCAATAAACAAAATATGCTTCGAAAATCCATTACCAAAGAACAAGCTAAGCCAAAATTCAAGGATACCAACCTGTTCACTATGGCCCTGTGGGAAATAAACAACCCTACTTCCAACCAGAGGTAGAGAAACAAGAGGTCCAGCACATGCATGCCAAAGCTCAGAGTTCAACACTCTATTTTCCCCTGCAGGATCTGTTTTTGCATTAATTTAAAACCAGTTCAACAAAATTAAAAGAGAAAAATAGTAAACAAACTGGTAATATTGATAAAAAAAAATGAGGGGAAAAACATTTAGTAAACTAAACATGTAATTTAAAGGCCAGAGGATGCTTGAAAGAAAGAAAATCCAAACTTCCAACAAATTTGAGTTTGCATTAAGTTCAAAAAAAGGCTTGAGAAGGGCACAAAAATGAATCCAGAAATTCAGCAAGATCATATAGCATATTAAAACCTTGGTTTGACATAGAAAAAAGGGTAATGAAGTTAAGGTAGAATTAAGCTATAAAAATCTTCTTCACCCCAGAATTTTCTTAAAATAGATTACTAAAATGAATTTCAACAAACCAGGAAATGAAAATCCAAATAAACTGAAATTACTGGTCTGGGATTTAACATTTTAAGATTTCAACTTCTCACTTTTTTCTAAACCCAGAAAAAAAAAAGCTTTTGTCACCCCAAATAGGAACTCAATCTAATAAACCTTTACAGAACTCAAAATAATTTGCACAGAGAGAGAGACCCACAAAAAAAAAAAGAAGAAACATACCTTCCTGAGGTTGTGAATTGAAACCAGCTGAAGAAAGCCTCATTTTTCTTTTCTAGATAAGTTTCAATAACACCTTTAAATCCCAAGTTTGAACCCTCAAGAAAAAAAGATCACCACCCCAAAATCCCTCCTTTAATCAGACCAAAGTCCTCCAAATGACACCCAAACACCAAAACCTTTATTTTTACTCCTTTGTCTCCACAAAAAAAAACACCATGCCTTAACAAGAATCAACTATAATTGAGCAAAAGGCTTTAAAAACAGAACAAAGAACACAAAGCCCCAAGATTTGTCTTTTTTTATTACTCAACCGAAACCGGTTTTACTACAAAAGACAACCGCTTTCAGCCTCATCCGCCTCCTATCTTCTTCTTCCCCACCAAAAAAAAAAACAAGTCTTCTTTCTCTTGATCCAAAACCTTAATACTAAAACAACATAATCTTTCTTTCTCTATGTTTCCAACACTTTAGCCCCACATTTCAGCTCCCAAAAAACAGTGACTTTTGATCCTTAAAGTGTGACACCAAAACAACAGCTTTTTCTCCTGGAGTTCCTCGAAGCTTGTAAACCACTAAACCCAGCATCCAAAAACACCCAACAGGCCAACAGATCTCAGCTATAAGGATTCATTATTTCCCAGTCCCTCACCAACAAGTTCCTTTTTTTAAAACAAAAGAAAAAGCCCAGATCTTTATTCTCACTTACAAACCAAAAACACAAGTACTAATACTATTTAGCATTTGGGGATCTCTCCTTTGTACAGTCCAAGTGTATTTATAGATATTTTTGGTTCAGAAGAATACATGGTTGGGACTTGAGAAGAAGAAGAAAGTTTTTACTGGGCTTTTAAGGGGATGGGGAGACTGTTTCTGTTTGCAGTAATGGAAATAGTGGTGGTGGTGAGTGATGACCAATGGGAGAGAAAAGGAAGGAAATGAAGGGAAAGTGAGAGGGAGAGAGAGTTTCGTGTTGCTGACTGCTTGTACTATTTTCTGCTCTTTGCCTTTGATGTTTGCTTTCTTCCCCTTTCCCTCTCTTTTTCCCTCTATTGTTTTGCTCCACCAATCAATGAACATACGACCGCCATTAACTTTCTTTTTTCCCCTTTGGGCTGTATTTTCTCTGTATACAACTGAAAAAGAAATGTTCCAAAAACATAGTAAAAAATAAAATAAAAATCAACTAGAAAAAATTAACAAATTAAAATTTAATTTTTTTAATATAATTTTTTTATTTAATTTTTGAATTTATGGTGGTTTATAATCCAAGTTAGAAGTTAGATTGATTTTTACTTGATTTTAAACGGTATTTATCCCAAAAAAAAGTACATTCAAACTGGATGATTAGCTTGCACACAAATTAAGGACAATTTGACTTTGAATAATGTTTATTACATTTTTTTAAGTTTCATAGTTTTTTTATACTATATTTCTTAGTTTAATTTGAACATGAAAAAATATTTTTGTTTACGGATTGAACACAATATAAATAAGATTCATCAATAAACAATGAATTTTAGTTTTATGTTTTTTTTTGTTTTATTATTTGAAAAAAGGTTTAAGAACAATATTTAGGTAAATTTATTGTAAAAACATGGCAAAATTAAAAAAAATGATTCTTAATCAAATAACTCGAATAACACAAAAAAAAAATAGGCTCTTTTTGTAATTTTGTGGTTGTTTTTATATCATGTTCTATGATAATTGCTACATTACATTATGTTATTCTTTTTTTTTTGTGGTTATGCCGACTAAAAAAAAAGAACTAATAGCAGAAAAAGGTTGACTTCATTTGGATAAAGAGCACTCAAAGTAAAGTAATTTTTTGAATTTAATTTGAAGCTTTAAATTTAGTGGTAAAGTTTGTGGCCAACTTAAAACTTAAAAAAATTAAAAGTTTAATTTTAAATTTTCAAAAAAAAATTGAAAGGTTAATTTTTTAATTTTTTTAAATTGTAATAATTTTTTCACTTTTTAAATATAATAAGAACTTTAAAAAATATAAGAGAAAATTATTAAAAAGATTAATGAAAATTTAAAAAAAAATATAAATTTAAAATTTTATAGTGTGTTTTACTTATTTTGATAAAATTTTTTAAGGATTTAAATATTTTAAGTTTTAAACAAGCAAATACATTTGTTACGCGACTCCTGCCGTTCGACTTCAAATTTTTATTTTTTATTTATTAAAATTATAATTTGTCAAAAAATTTAAACATAAAAATTATAAATAACAACTTCTACATTTAAATTAAAAAGTATTTTTTCGAAAATTACATGTTTAACGTTACTTTTTCACAAGCAAGACTAAACAAAGCCTTTAAGGAACAATTTTTTTTTCAGTTTATAGTTGAAATTTAAATAAAATAAGATTCTAGTATTTGCATGAAATGATTAGGGAATCACTGTGCATGTGCAACATACATCTTTGCCTCATTTCAATTCATGTAGACCAACATATAGGCCCAATTGCATACATTTGTAGTATCTGTTTTACTCCGTTATCAGAATCAAATAAATCGAAAATTGATAATCCAATTAATTTAATCAATAAGATAAAATTGAAAATTATGTAAATCGTTGAACCGTTAAAAATTTTAAAAAAGTGGTTGATAAATTTATTTTATTAGACTAGAGTTCAAGTATTTGATAAGTTTTTTGTGTGCATTGTAAATGAGTTAAGAATATGTATGAATAAATATTACCTTGTAATCACCTTTAACTTATTAAAAATTTGAAAAATATATAAATCATGTGAACCGTTAAAAATTATAAAATCGAGGTAAATAAACTAACGTTTCAATCGATTCAACTAGATTTAAAGTTTTTTATTTAATTATTTTTTAACAGATAGTTCAACTATTAAAATCATTCAAAACAATAATCAATGATTTGACCGATCCGTGACATGAATTTAGATAGAAAGTTCGATTAATTCGTGACACGAATATAAATATAAATTTAATTGTTAAAATTTTAAAATATGATAATTATAATATTATAGTGAAATTATAAATGATGTAATGGTAAGTGATGAATTAAATATTGAACCGAGGACAAGGTAAAATATAAATGATTAAAAAGGTAGTTTTTACGTTTGAATTGTTTGATATGAATTAGTCTTTACGTTATTTTCCCAAGTGAGTTTCTTACATTAAAAAATGTTAATCTCAATTATTTATCTTAGCACATCCTCTATCAAAACTTTGTAAAACATTTATTTCCACGTCATATGATTCATTCATTGATATATTTCTATATCTATATATATATTAAATCGAAAAACAATTATAGAAGGGAGTAGAATGGGGAAAAAATTAAAAGAATGATAGAAGTGCAATATATTTGAGAATTATTACTTATTAGATTGTATAATAAAAAGTTTGATGTTTCTTAAATAATGTTTTAAATTTAATTTTGTAGATGTAAAAACAAAAAAATGTTTATAGTTTAGAGGGTATGATCAGTTTAATTTTAAATAATAGTTGAAGCTCATGTGGCTAGTGGACATTGAGGGTCATTGATAGGGGGAAAAACTTAGAATCAAAAAATTAAATTTTTTTTGATTACTCGACGCGAAAAAAAAATCCAACAAGAATTGTAATTTTATAAATTTGACTTGACTGAAAAAAAAATTTAAATAAAACTTTAGTTATTAAATGGGACTTGAATAACTTGATCTATTAGTAATTGATGGATTAGTTTTAAAGTTTAAGTCAAAGTCCCTTAATCTTGATATATGTTTATCGCATATGAAAAATATGAAGATATATATGTATATTGTATACGGTTATATAAAGTCGTTTAAATTGTAATCAAATAGTACCATAATATTAAAATATTTACAATTAAATTTGAACAGAAACTCGAACTGGCTTGACTCATATTTTATAAAATCATCTTGAATAAAATTTAAATAAAATTTGAGTTATAAAATAATAATTGTTAACTCGAATACCTTTTACTCAACTATCGAATGCTCACTTCTGGTCATTGACATGGAGGGCATCAGAGGGCAAGCAGTGATGTTGGTCCTCTAAAATGAATTTTTTTATCTTTAACCCCTTTAAGAAATATAAATCAATATAATGATAAAACTATACCTTTAGCTTTTCTAAAAATTTAAAATTAATTTTTAGAGGGGCTAAAGTATAAAATTGAGAAAATATTTACATATTTTCAAAATTTCACATGTTGAATGATGGTTAAAACAATAAAATATTAATAATGAGCTATAATAAATTGTTTTTTTTATAAATTTTTATCATAATTCAATTTGATATATTTTATATATTATACATTTATATTGTTGAATAATTCAAGATAAAAAGTTTGATCGGCAACACGATTACCCTCACGCCTGATAATGAGCTATAATAAATTATTTTATATTTTTATCATAATTCAATTTGATATATTTTTATTAATATTGAAGGGATTAAATACTATTTTTGGATATTTTATCTTCCAAAAAGTTAAAATGGGTTTATCTTTTTTTTTAAAAGGGTTTAACAATAATTTAAAGGTTAGATTTTTTAAAATTTAGGGTTTAGGGTTTAAAAGTTGTAAGGGTATTAGAGTTAGGAATTTATAAAAAAATTTGTGCTTTATAAGTTAAAAACATTGTTGTTTTTTCTTCTGCATATATATATATATATAAAATTAATTTTACAAACATGTGTATTAAAGTTTTACCCATAATTTAAATACCATTTAATTAGATAATTTATCTTCTAACAACATGCTTAAAATGATCATGATATTTTTAATTTTTAATAGTTTTAAGATATTTAATGAAAACTTTTTAAAATTATTAAATTAATTTAATTAAATTTTAAATCAAACATTGAAAAAACATTTTTACTTTTAGGAAATTAAATTTAGAAACAAATTTGTCAAAATTTTTTTACAATTTTAGGTCCATCCAATCCATGAAAATGCACTACTTGAGGTAAAATTGTTTGGGAAATTATAAGTTGGTCCATGTGATTTAAGTTATAGGACGGATTACATCCTTTCATAGGGTCCATTAAGTCGGAACATAGAAAAGACATTGTTTTTTTCCTGATTATATATATATATATATTATGTGTGTATATGTGCAGGAATCTTCACGCATTCAGAGCATCTCATAAATGATGATATTGAAATACTCAAACTTTGTGAATATCCAAATATGATAGGTGCTTTCGAAATAAAAATAAGGATTAAAAAATAAATAAATGAGAGGATTTTTTAATAATTTTAAAAGATTTAATGAGAATTTTTAAAATTGATTAAACAAAATTAAGTAAAAATATTTTCCGCATGTGTAAATAGTCTTTAAACATACCGACGAAGGACACTCATTATTCATAATCCAAAAACTACAAATTTTGGAGTTTGACCCTACGTCATAAATTATCTATAGATTTAAGAAATATTTATTTCATAAACAAAATTAGAAAAAAAAAATACATATTTCATTTTAGTCACATTATATATATCTTAATAGTTTTACTAGTCTCTCAGTAAAATGTTATATTCATATATTGTAAAATAGATCCACTCCTAATTTAACACTGACTTAATGTCGCTACCGAATATCGGGGGACCTTAGATAAAGAAATGATAATTAATACTTTTTTTAACATTAAAAAATTTAAATAATAAGTGATAAATTGGTTTTTAATATTTTATAATTATAATATTAAAAATAGGATTTTTATTAAAAAAATTAAAAGAAAGGGGGAGAAGGGGAAATAAAAAAAAATAAGAGAGAGAAAATGGCGTGATGTGTACTGATATTAGTTATCAGATACAGACAATGTGTAATCTACGTACTATAAAGAAAAGAAATCAGCGGATAGAGGACGAATCCTGACCATTGGTTCAATGAAAAGAAGTGGGACCCGAATGAGGTGTGATGGGCCTGATCCGACGCCACCTTCGATCACTGTTCCACCTTTCTCATTGGTCTTTGTCATAACCGTACGGTAGAGAAGCACCACACGTAATAAAACTGCCCCACGCGGTCTTTTCAATTAAATTTCTAAAAAAGATTAATAAAATACAAACAGTTGGGGAAAGGGGCAGAAATTGTAAATATTCGATAATTTTTTAATAATTTAAAAGTAATTATAAGGAACATATTATTAACTATTTAACAATCCATACACATCTCTTACGGTTCTTCGCTGTTTGCGGTTAATCCTCATACCTAAAAGATAAACATAACTTAATACATTAAAATAAATACCTAACATTAAATTTCCAAAATTACAAACATAAAAGATAAATTTAGTTTTACCAAACAACAAACAAATCATTTCAAAAGTATAAAACATGACTTAAATATTAACCGTTTAAACATGACAGCTTGTACTACCTTTAAAAGAAAATATGTAACTAATAATCTATAGTTCCAAATTATAATATGTTTGTTATAACAAGAACTAGATTCGATAATCTTTTCAACCATATAAATTACCTCTTCTAATTTTACTCATACGATTTATGATGAATTTTCGAAGTCGCTAGTATTGTTGTTTTTATAAACAACATGTTGTCTTTTCTTCTGACCTTTGCTCACTCAAAAATTAACAATTCTTAATATATAACTCGAAATCGAGAACCGTTTGTTTTAAACGAATCTAGACTTTGGTAAAATTATAGAAATATAAGGCTAACTTCATATTTTATCTTGTATAATTTTTGGTGATTTTTCAAAGTCATTGCTAAAATGTTTTTAAAGAAATCCGCTGCCAAATTTTTATGACCTTTCAACATTCAAATATTTATATAATTTAGAATACATATTGTGGAGCCCGATATCTTCAACCGAAATGCTTGCCAAGTGTTGGAGAAGTTTGATTTTGGGTGATAGTTGTAGAAGCAAAAAGATAAAAAAAAATTAGACACAAGGATTTAGAGTAGTTCGACTTTCTAACCAAAGCCTACATCCACTACCTTAGCATCCTACTAAGAATTTCAACAATTCACTAAGAATTATCCCCATTTTCTAGGCCTAGGAGGAAACTTTTACAACACTCAAAGCTTTCTACCCAAAGCTTGAGTAACCACTTTCTTACAAGAAAAAAAATAAAGCAAACTGAAATCCCTCTTTTTAGTAGATGTTGCCCTCTCTAAGCACTCACCCAAACCTAATACACTTGAGCGTACATTGACAATTAAGCTCACAAGTGCTTGTCTATACAAAATTGTATAATTTGAGCACTGAGACATTTCTTAAACAAATGAATGTTGAATTGAGCATCATTGGTCTTCCATAGGTGCTTGGAGGTCCTTTTTATCTTCCCAAATGAGTTTCTAGCCGTTGGGATTAAATTGGAGCCATTGAGGCTGTTTTCCATGCATATTTTCCCAATCTGGTGTAGGGTGTATTGATATGCGGGATACCCGTATTGATACAACCTCTTTGGGAAAGAGATGTTTGAACCTGAAATAAAGCAAGTGTATCGAAACACTTTAAGGTGTATCGGTACGACCCTATTTGGAAATAGTCGTTGGGGGTTTGACACGTAGGCGTATCGAAACGCTTGACCACCGTATCAGTACGGACTTGCCTGTACCGCTACGGGTTTTGGAAAAAACTAAATTCCTGTAGTTGAAACCCTAAGGTGTATCGATACGGGGTATACTGTATCGGTACGATCATGCTGAAAACTTAAGCTTGGCTACTTTAAAGCATTTTGAAACCTCCCAAAACCACTTAAAAATTCCTCAAACATATTTTCAAGTTGTTTGGACTTAAAGTCATTTTGGAAATCTTTTCAATTTAGTCCAAAACTATTTTTCAATTTATTATATCAAAATAAAAATCCTAACACATAGAAATCGACCACTGTGTATTTTAAAGAAAACTAGACTAAATCACGTTTACAATAATGTATATACCACATTCTAATTATTTTTATAGAATTTACGAAGAATTTTCAAACTGATTCCAGCCGGCCATACTCGGGTGATAATAGATTTTTGATGAAAAATAGGTAAATTATCTTTATGGCCATCAAAAATTTTAAAATATCGGGATCCCAGTGAATAATTTTTGGGGATCCCCACAGTGATTTATACGGGTACGGTTCGATTATCCCTACAATTCAGATATAGCAATCCCCGTCCCTATCCCTATTTGAGCTTCGATTATAAAACTTTTCCCGTCCCCGTGGGTGAAGATTTTGGTTATTCCCCATACCCATCGGTAGGGGTGTAAACGAGCCGAGTCGAACTCGAGTAGGGCTGAGCTTGACTCGGCTCGTTAAGATTTTGAGTCGAGTTCGAGCTCGAGTAATTTTTAACAAGCCTGAGAAATCTGAGCTCGACTTAGCTCGTTAAAAACTCGAGTTGAGTTCGATCTTGATACGAGCCCAATCGAGTCAAGTGTTGGCCGATCTTTGACTATGTCGAACTCGAGTAGCCCGACATCTATCACGTCTCATTTAAAGCACTATCAAGAAAAAAACTTTGATACTCAAGCTTGTTAATTGTAACACCCCAGTTTTAGGCCTAGGAGTTTCTAGGCTGATTAGACGGTCCGATGGACCGAAATTAGAGATTCGAGTCAGATTCAGGAAAAAATTGGAATAAATGTTTTTGTGTGAGAAAATATATGGGAAAATATCTTAAATTCATTATTTAATATATGGATATTTTGGGTAAAGTCAATCTTGTAAAATGGAATTTGGAAATTGGACATTTTTAGTGACTATGTTGAAAATGGGTCAAATCTTAGCATCTTTAAGGAGCAATTTTACCAAATGTTTTAATCTGATTTTCCTCTTAATTTGGATTATTTTAAATGAGTTTTAATTAGTGAATTAAAGGGGATTTAATTAAGGAATGTAGTTATTTCCTAAAAACACTTTTGACGTAACTTCTTTTCTTAAACTTTTCTCTCAACTTCTATTCAGCCAAACACTCTCTTTTCCATCAAATATTTGAGGTAATGTTCTTGATTTCTTAAACCCTTGATTTCTAACAGATTCTTCAATCTTGTTTTCTAAAACCTCATTGTTTTCCTTTATTTTTCAAGAGTAAAACATCCAATTGAGAGGAAATTCACTCATTAGAGGTAAAGTTCATTCTTCTCCTCTAATGAATGGTTATTTATTGAAATTCCCAAGTATTTGACCTTTGATTAACGCTTTCGAATAAGTTTTAATGATTTGATTATGGAAAATTGGTTAAATCAATGTTTAATTGATGAGATTAAGTGATTTTCATTTTGAATATATTTTGTTGAGTTCTTGATTGATTATAATCATGATTTTGATGTTCTACAGTGTTGATAAGTTGGTTTTAACATTAGAATCCCGAAACTAAGTGAATATCTAATTTCTTAGGGTGCTAATGATGTGTTTTTGGTGAGTTTGATTGTTTTATGAATGCTTGAAGTATAAGGATGATTTTGAGTTATTTTTTGATGTTAATTAAAGGTAATTGATGTTTTAAACCTTTAAGTTTTGTGTAACACCCCAAAAACC
The DNA here is from genome assembly GCA_019671005.1 of Hibiscus mutabilis. Lineage (NCBI taxonomy): Eukaryota > Viridiplantae > Streptophyta > Magnoliopsida > Malvales > Malvaceae > Hibiscus > Hibiscus mutabilis. The sequence goes on from CM033755.1 coordinate 29,696,954, forward strand.
GGTCTAGTCAAAATTGGGTTCTGGTGATCGGAAACCCTACACCGAGAAGCCTGAATGTTGCATTGTTATTGATTATGTGGATTAGTTTCATCGATAATGGACCTTAATTGAGTCCAATGTTCAGTAAGGACCTTATTGGAATATTTAAATTCTGGAAAATTGGGTAGGCGTATCGATACAGTAAGACCTGTATCGGTACAGTCTAATTGTTTCCTAACTAACTTACCGAAATTGAGCCGGACATATTGATACAAGCTATAGGTGTATCGATACGAGTCCCTGTTACAATCTATTTTAGCGGCCAATTTGTAAAGATTGGAAATTGGGGATGACTCACCTACTTGGTTGCCGCCCACATCACGTGGAATCATCTGGAATATAAGAAAGATGACAATTAGTCATCAATTGTTAAAAGTTGGGAAAGGGATAAGAAAGATGGATAATAATAGTTTAAGTAAGCCATTGGTTGTAGGAAAGCTTCCTATTGGCTCTTTGGGAGGAGGAGAATAATTAAGGTTATGGCCTCCTTAATAAGGAATAAAGAAAAGTACTCTTTGTTGTTTTGCTTTTAACCGTAACTAAACTCATCCCTTGTTAAAAGAAATCAAGCACACACCTCCATTGTCATCTTCCCCACCAAGCTCAAGCACACACTTCTTTTAATAAACCCCTTAAACTTAAGCTTTTTTTTTTTTGCTTCAAGAGTTTCATTGTATAGCCATCGGTTGGGTAAGTAGAAACTGTCAATCTATTGTTGATTCCATGGATTATTGAATGTCCAATTTCAAGTTATGATTCTCAAGCTAAACCATTGTTTCTCAAGCTTCAATACATGAATTTATCCAATAGTTATTCTAAGATTAGAATATCGATGTTGCTATATTGATTGTAACAACTCTGATTAGTCACTAAAATCTATTTTATCCTTGCAATATATTTTATCCTGTATTGGTACGGTCTCAAGTGTATCGATACGGGCTTGTTCCCTTTTAATATGGAATCATTGCAATATAGTCACTAAAATCTTATAAGTCTAATTGATAGGGCTAATAAACTCTGATTAGCATGAAATTTTACAGTCTCATTATTATTGCATTGAATTTCATTGTGGTACTATTAATTACAGAAAAGGACCCCTAAATTATTAGATTTATAATCTATCCCTAAAATTTGTAAAAGTTATAAATCAGTCATAATTGAAGGATTATTGTTCCATACAGGATAAAATAGACTAATGCCTATGCTTGGTAATGTTTAAAAAGTATAAAATCGATTGAATGTTAGTCATTGATTGAAATTTTATAGCACCGATCACCGTATCGTTCAACGGTAGCATGTTCTGACCCGATTCTTAATCAGGCCAGAAAGGGGTGTTACATTTGTGGTATCAGAGCCAGAGTTTAGTCATTTTTGGACTAAACCGAGGCTTGTTGTATTGATTAATGTGTTACTTTGCCATCTATGAGTTATTTTGTTGTATATTGTTACTTTTTGTTTAATCCGATCTCTTTGTTTATAGATGTCTAACTCTAATCAAGCTCATATAGATAAGCATATTGCTACATGTAAAAATTTGAGGACGAATTTTTCTTAAAGGGGGAGAATTGTAACATCCCGAAAATTGGTCTAGTCGAAATTGGGTACTGGCAATCGGAAACCCTACACTGAGAAGCCTAAATGTTGCATTGTTATTGATTATGTGGATTAGTTTCATCGATAATGGACCTTAATTGAGTCCAATGTTCAATAGAGACCTTATTGGAATGTTTAAATTTTGGAAAATTTGCTAGGCGTATCGATAATGGACCTTAATTGAGTCCAATGTTCAATACATGAATTTATCTAATAGTTATTTTAAGCTTAGAATATCAATGTTTCCATATTGATTGTAACAACTCTCCATTGTTTTCTCTATCCCAAGGATTGGAGGAAATTAACCCGTCGTCTCCAACAAAGGCTAAGAATAAGGGAATTACGATCTGAGAGCCTTAGGAGCTTCAGAATTCAAGGTGATTATAATTAGAGTCTCGTGAGTCGGCTAGGTGCCATCTCGAATCATTGATTATTGCTTATTGTATTGCTAATCATTTTATTAAAGGTTTTTACGTAAAACCTTATCGAAAGTCACATAAGTAAGAATGGGTAAGTATTGCATTGAAATCATGTCCGAAACATCGTTATTGTTGCCATGGAAAGCATTGAAGCATTGCTATGCTAAGCTATTGAAATATTGGCACATGAATATTGCTATTGGATCATTGCTATTGATTTATTATTATGAATCATTGCTACTGAACTATTGTTATTGAATCATTGCTATTGATACATTGATATTGAATCATTGATTATCAAATATTGGGATCAAAAGTATTGGATACAATTGGCATGCCATAGAATTCATGAGCTCGTTGGTACGTGTATAGGCTACGACCTTTATTGTGGTTCGTCAGAGAGATGTTGATGTGTATTGGTCAAATTGGTTTGGCAGAGGGAATATGACTAGACCATTATTGATATTGGTGCGGAGGTGGAATTCGTGTATCCATATACCGTGAAATCGATCCAAGGAAACCATTGAGTATTGCTATTGATCATTGATATAAAATTATTGATATGTTATAATTATTGTTGCTATGATGATTATTGATGCCATGTTGTATGTTGAGCATGATAACTATGCCATGTTGAATTCTCTGCCTTTTGTTAGCATGATTAGAATTGTTATTGAAGCATGTTGGATTGCATACCATGTTCATTCATTATTATGGATACCTCACTTAGACTATATAAGTCTAATGCGTTCATCCCCCACATTTCAGGTTAAGAAAGTATATCGGATCGAGATCGAAGCTAGTTGAAAGTTCGACAAGTCATCACAAGCTTAAAGTAATGTGTTTTGTCCTTATGAACTCCTAGAATGGTGGAAAAGTAGTTAGACTAGTTGATTATGATCATTTTGGTTTGTGTATATTGGCCATGTTTTGTATTGGCTTTAGAGGGCCTAAACGATATGTTAATGTTGGTTAAAAATGGTTAAAATGGCATAATTGGCTTAAAAAGGTGAAAGCTTGGTAAATGAATTCGTATTGACATGAAAGTTGGCATGCTATTAGATTAAGTGGTTATAAACTTGCTGGAAAAGTTTCATTGTATTTGGGCATCATTTGGTAGGTCAAATCGAAAAAAAAAACTAGTTAAAATCTGTCATTATAAGACATACGTATCGATATGGGTCAAGTTGTATCGATACGGCCTTGCATAATTGGACTTGGTAAAATAGAGCATATTGATATGACAAAGGGGGTGTATCGATAAAGATCTTGGCAGTAAGGTTTGGAAATAAATTGTATCGATACGGGCTTAGGGCGTATCGATACGAAGTCAACATGGTCAACCTGTATCAATACGGTCTCAAGTGTATCAATGCAGGCTTGTTCCCTTTTAATCTGGAATCCTTGAATTAAGCATGGTGTATCGATAAAGTCTATAGGGTATCGATACGGTGGCAGGTAAATTAGTTATAAGTGATAAAGAACAGCTTTTAAATTTTTGCAATATAGTCAGTAAAATCTTATAAGTCTAATTAATAGGGCTAATGAAATCTGATTAGCATGAAATTTTACAGGCTCACTATTATTGCATTGAATTTCATTGTGGTATTTTTAATTACAGAAAAGACCCCTAAATTATCAGATTTATAGTTTAGTCCCTAAAACTTGTAAATGTTATAAATCAGTCCTAATTGAAGGATTATTGTTCCATACAAGATAAATTGGACTAATGACTATGCTTGGTAATGTTTAAATGGCATAATATTGATTGAATGTTAGTCATTGATGGAAATTTTATAGCACTGATCATCGTATCGTTCAACGGTAGCACGTTCAGACCCGATTCTCAACCAGGCCAGAAATGGGGTGTTACATTTTGGCAGGGTTAGGTTTGGAAAATGTTTGATGTTGTTTCCGGTTGTTGTGAAGGAGTTTTGGTTGGGGTTGTTAGGGATTAATGTTGTTGAATCTTTGAATGCATTTTGATACATTGAATCCTATGTTTTGTGTGGTTAAATTAGGGGAGGCTGATCCTTAAGCTTGTGGTACCGTTTTGGAAGCTTTGGAGGAGTAGTTCGCATTGGCGAACGAGGTTTTGCGTAGTCGGTGAGTGAGAACGTGGATTTCAGCTTTGAAATGGTTTAAAGATGATTTTGGGAGTTTAAACTAAGCTTGAAACGTTGGTTTAAACTCGAAGTAAGTATGATGAGAATTCTCCCTCGGTCGTGTCTTGGCGAATGTGATTTTATGCATTTATTTTTGGTTACATGGTACCTACTATTTAAGCATGTTTTAAAGTATTTTTATACTGTTTTTGATCATATATTGATGATGGATGCATTATGAAAATAATACATGTAAGTATGTGAAATACTTGTGAATGCATGGTTTAATACATTGAAAATGGTTTTGAATGTTGCTTATAAAAACAATGAGGTACATGGTTAATAATAAATTATATTGGTAAGTGATGTAGTTTAAAATGTTATCGGATATAGTTAGCCGGCCATGGGATTGATAGTGCACTATAAAAAGTCGCCTCAAGTGTTGAGGGGTTTATGTGTACCGAGTAATCCACCACGAGCACCCTAACGGTTGAGGGGTTATATGGTACCAAAAACTCCTGTTAGTGGTTATACATATAACCGATGATTTCGGTTGTGACGGTACCCGGTTGTGATTGTACCTTAATTCCGGTTGAGATTGTATGAAGTGTTGAGATGACACTTGTTGAATCTGTGTATCCAATGTAATATTTTTGTAAAGTGAAACTTGATTATGATCACTTGAAAGCCAATATAATTGATTATGTATCATGTTGATGGATTATGTTGTATAATGTTGATTTATATATGTTTACTCTTTAAGCCTTGCATATGGGTTGTTATGCATAAGAAATCTTAAATTAAGGGTTAGCAAATGGGATTTTGTTGTTGATCCATGATGCATGTTGCATATGGTTTAATATGCATGTTTTGAAAATGTTAAGTGCATGGTTTAAAAGGCATTGATAGTGTTTTGAAAGATGTTGTTAAAGTGAGATTTTCAAGAGGTTTTGATAACATGTTTTAAATGCATTGATGGTGTTTTGTTTTGAGCATTCATCACTAAGCCTAGTATGCTTACGCTCTCTTTGTCCATCAATGCAGAGAATTAAAGGTTGGAGGCAATGAGTAAGTGAGGGAAAATCCAAGGAATTGATCTACTCGAAAGTATGGTTTTTAAACTAGATTAGTAGTAATAAAGACAATGGGGTTCGTTGTTGTTTGGGGGTGTTATTTGCTAAACTCACGGTTTGTGCAAGTTTATATTGTTTTTTGTAGAGTTGTATGAGGTTTTATATGTTCGTTTTTGAAGTGGATTTATGATGTTTCATGCGTTGGTCGAATTGGTTTTTAGAAAACATGCCTCTAGACTTTTGATTGAAGCATGTTGCTATGATTTGATCATGTTAAAGTGAGGCATGGTTTGATCTTTAGTTTGGCAGTGAATACGTTTGAGGCATGTTAAAGCATGTTTGAATCCATGATTGTTTGAAAAACCAGCAAAATAAGACATATCGGGTCAGGGCGTACCGATACGCGGGGACCCGTATTGGTACGGTTAGGCTAGAAATTGGCCTGGGATCGGTACATGGAGGGCCGTATCAGTACGAGCTTTAGCTACTGGAATTCAAGATTTTGTAATCGAGCCCGTGTACGGATACGCCTTGTTACTGTATCAGTATGACCCTGCGTAATGAAGCCCCGTATCGGTACTAGTGTCCGTGTACCGATACGGGCATAAGTTATTTTCAATTAAAATGTTTTTGGAGGTTTCTAATTCTTTCATTTTGGTCCATGTTATTCGTGAATGCAATTGTATGATTGTGAATGCAATTGTATGATTTTGAATGATTGTTTTAAGCTGAATTTTGGCAAGCAAGCATGTAATCGGACTAAGTAAAGATTTTTAAATTGAATTTTAACTAAGTCCTTGTAACCTTCCATATTTGCAATTTAGTCCTTAAATTGCAAATGTGAGGAATTGGATGCCAATTCGACGCCCGATTCAATTGAGATTTCACCCGCTGCCAGCATGCACACCATAGGACGTAATGTTACATCTAAACAAGATAAAATAAAAAATATACCTAATCTTAGTTAATCATTTCAGGTTTTGTTTCGGCAAAGCCCAATGTAGCTCGCTGGGTTCGGCTGACGTCTAGGCCAGGTCGAGGGGCTTACATTAAGTTTAGGGTTAGATGTTTAGGGTGTTAGTTTAGGGTTAAAGGTTTAGATTTTAGGGTTTAAGAATTATGTTTAGGGTTTATATTTTAGGGTTTTAAGTTTAAGAATTTAGATTTTAAAAAATAAAAAATAGTATATTATATTTTCGAGTAGCTAGCGAGCTTTTCGAGTCGGGTATCAAGTAGCTCGGCTCGTTAAGAACTTGACCCGAGTTCGAGCTCTAGTCTAATCGAGTCAAGCTTTGACCGAATCGGGCTCAAGTAGCTTGTGATTTGTCTCGTCTCATTTACAGCCCTACCCATCGGTTCGAATCCCCACAGTTTTCAGTTATTCCCCACCCGATTTTCACCCATACACATAATTTGTAGACAAAACTATTGAACTCGAGTCTCTTAAGATGAACATCATCTGCTTTCCATAGGAAAAACTTAAAAATGAAATAAGGTGGACAATAGAATACAATCATATTAAGAATTCGTGACTCATGACGGTATTTTTTTAATAGGATCGTCTTCAAGATTTGAACATAATTTTTTCATTAAAAATATAACATATGTTATTGCTACATCTAAAATTTACAATATAATCTTTTACCTTCGTTAAACAATCGATCATCCAACGTCAAAAAAGAGAAAAAGGCCCATCATCCAAAGTCAAAAAAGAGAAAAAGGCCCAATAGGGCTTGGCTTCCAAAATTTTGGAAAATTCATAATAAGACCTTTAATTTTTTATAAAAAATTAATTTATTTAGTCAAACTTTTAAAAATTCACATAAACATTACAAAATTTTAATTAAATCTTCTAAAATTTTAATTTGGACCATTTAATTATTTTAGTTTAATGATAATTTAAGTCCCCATAAATTTAAATATTAGATAAATTAAATACCACTTTCTAATTTTGAACTTAAATACTTAATAAATCCTTAAAAAATTTAAAATCCAATCATTTAGTCTCTCCCGATCTTCAGCGCTAACTCCATCTTTGTGGTCACTCGACAATAAATCCAACTAATCGTAAATTGCACTGCCCTGTTGATTACCTTTAATTATCTATATAGATTAAGTTTTAAAGTATTCTGTATCGAGATTTATTAATTGATTTAGTGGTTAAGGATACTCATATTATCTTATTTTGTACAAATTCGAATCTCTACATGAGAATGTAATATCTATCTATTTAATAAAAATATAATACATATCAACAATATTACAAATCCATAAGAGAAAAAGCAATCTTATTTATATATTACCTTTGAACAAAAACAAAACTTTCGGGGATCAATTTACTGATAAAACCCATCGTAAATTACAAGAGAAAGTAGTAAATATTTGGAGTGATCCATGGCCATCTCGTAACATAAACGTCGGCTCAAAACCCCACCTTTTATCTTCATGACTAATAAAATTTTAAGCGGTAATTTTATAAGTTAATAATCGTTCCTTTTTGATTTAGTTATATTTAAGATATGTTTAAACAAAACAATGAATATAATGAATTGTTGATAACTTATTAAATTACTTATTAAAATAATAAAATATGATTTTGTTCTATAGTGATCCACTTTTAAATTTTTATTCAAGATTTTAAAAATATCCGAGATGACTACGGGTGACCCACGATGGCAGTGTGATCACTTTCGGTTGATGTTTTGAATTAATGATCATTTGGCTGGAACTTCCCAACCGCTTTGAATGTGTTTGGCCAATGGTATGTCCATCCCCATGTGTCACCATGCATTATTATTTTCCCCTTCCCATTTCATGGTTAAGGATGCCTTTTAAATACCAACAATTAGTTGGTTAAATAAAATTAGTGGAATGAAGCATTAGATCTTTTAAATAAGGTTAGATGTTCGAATTTTGACATTATAATTGGAGCAAATTAATTTAGGATGATAACTCCATAATGGGTATTTGCAGTACCCGATTCGAATTAGCCAACCAATAAGTTGAATATCGATTGTTAAACAAAAAAGAAATGTACTTTAAATCATTCAATACGATATGCATATATGTATGGAAAAATTTGATACACATGCGTGTACGCTAAAGTATGGAAATCGTCTGCACACTTATTATGTCCCTACTCTAAAAATAAGATTTAGAGTTTATGGTTAAGGTTTAGAGTTATGGTTTAGGAAATTAATGATAAGATGCATTTTTAGGGTTCAAGGTTTAAGGATTAGTATTTAAAGTTTAGGTTTTAAATATAGAATTTAAGATTAAGACTTAATATTTAATTTTTTAGTATTTGACATAAAAAGGTACTAAATAAAGGTAGATGATTTTTGTTCGTAAAAGAAGATTTGTGATGATATTCCTCCACTAAAATAACTTGATTCTAAGGTTTTCTAAACTTTAAGATTGTTAGATAATTATTAGTGCATTTGACCTTCTTGGAATATCATAATTAAATCCCACTTATGGCCACCTAATTTTGATTATTTTTACTATGTCGCTTAAATACCAGCATAATAAAAAGAGCCCAAGGATTGTAAAAACAAGTTAGAAACTAAAGTAGGAATTAACCATGTTCTAATACCTTGGTTAAGAATTCAGTTAATAATACTTTGCCAGTGATTACACTATTTTGATGCTGATTGTTGATTTTTGGTGATTTTTTATTTTTTTGGCACCTTTTTCGTTTGCTTCATTTTATGACACAATTTTTATCTATTTTTGTGGTTGTTTGACGTTCGTGTAGCGATAATCATAATGCATGTCTCAGATCAGAAGCGGTCTCATTTGGTTAGATCTCTTTTACTGCAGTTTGTCGATATTTTCAGAACTATTAGTAGAACAGTCTGCATGATTGATTTTGTTATCATATGTCTAACATTACTCGACCCCGGATCACCTAAATGAAATATATCATTCTTTACTACTGGGACCACTCTATAAGTTCACATATAGATTAATTTTATGAATTTCTATAGATAATGAAATACATAGTTAAGAGAAAGTTTTGTCCTTCTCTTTTCACGCTATTTGAATTTTAATGTTTTACTTTTTTTTTCTTTTTGCATGTGATTTTTTTGGTGAACACAGTCATCAAATCTTTCTTAATGTTTTTGGTTTGTTTTGTTTTACTTGTTCATATTTTCAGTGAACTATGATTTATTGTTTAAAAAAACAATTAATCAATTAAAAGGCATACGTAAAAATATAGATAATATGCATCCGAATAACTATTAATAAAATTAATTATCATAAAATATATTTAAAAAAACACTCACAATATATTTAGACATGAATCCTATACTATAAGATTTAAATAATAATAAAATTGAACCGATAATCCATAGATAATAAGACTATAATCTATACCTCCAAAAAGCCACCAATTAATATTTAGGGTTTCAAGATTTTTCTCACAATTGAGAATGAAATTTAAGATAAGGTCCACTAAATGTCTCAATGAAGATTAAAATTACTTATCTATGTAGGGGCCAATATATAACTCCAATCATGGAATTCATGGGGAACCACACACCTTAATTATATATGAAAAATCTTTCCATTATAAATATTTTAAATTTAAATAAAAAATAATCTCTATACAATAATATTTTATGCATCCACGAAATATAATTTTCATACACCAATTTATATTTTATTGTATAGTTTTAAAATCGAGGAAAACATGTACAAAAATATCAATCCCATCAAATACTTCGATCAACTGAATATTCTACTTTAGCCAAAATTTGAGACCTTATCGTATTTATAATTATCTGACTCGACAAATTAATTTCTGCTTAAATTATAAAATGGATGGATAAGAAACACATGTGACTTACATAATAAAAAAATGCATCAATTTAACTCAAAATTTTAAAATGAAGTTAATTATTTTATTTTCTTAATAGTTTTATGTCAGAATCGTATCATTTGATTGATGATGTCAATAAAAATTTATAAATAGAATACAGATAAAAGAGTGAGTCCAGATCCTATGACTCGTCGATTTTTATGCAAAATGTTACAGGTGGGAAAGAAATTAAATCTTTTTGAAGGCAAAGTTTGCTGATTGAAAGTTTTGAAAAGATTGTTCCAACTTTTAGCATGATGGTTGAAACATAAACATCAACACCCATATCTTTGGCTTGGAATATTCGTGAAATTAATTATTTGAAAGATTTTTTTAAATAATATATATAGTCATTTGTATCAGTTTATTGATTGATTAAAACAAATCAAATATTTGTTTTGGTTGCCTTTCCGGGTTTTTTAAGTTTTGTCATGTCTAATTCAGACCGACCTACGTCGAACATCTAGTTGTAGTGAGTGAGTCTCCCAGTAGGGATTTTTTGCATATGTCCGAACTCGAGACCTGCTTAAACGATCATACCAAGCTGCTTATCACTTGGATCAACCCTGTTAGTAAACTAGATCAAATATTATATAGGTTATAAGGACGATTTTTTCAACACAATTTGTTTAATTAATAACGTTGAGATTTGAATCTCAATATTTTCTTAAGAGGTTTGGTATCTCGTCATTAGATCAACGAGTAATTAATAAAAATATTAATTTAAAAATATCTATTAATTAATGTAATTAATTGAACTAGTGATAGAAATTAATATTGTATTTGTTTATCTTATTAAAACTTGCTTTTTTCCGACATTAGGGCAAATTAACTACCAACTTTTTTGTCTCTGTCTATATATTCTATTAAATGGATTTAAATTTGAATGGCTTAAGGGATACTACTGTCCCATGTAGTAGTCTTAAGTTATCGATTTAGCTCTTATGGTATTTTTACGTCAATTTGACTCTTGAAGTAGTCGAATTTTATTACCGTTTATGATTTATGAATACTTCTATGTTTTATAATCACTTTAGATTGATTAAAACATCAATATTTAGGGTTTGAGATTTAGAAATTAGGGTTAGAATATCAGTCAAGGGGCAAACAACAATGAAATCCAACTACTTTAGGGGCCAAATTGATACGAAAATATCATAAGGACGAAATCGATAAATTAGGACTACTACGATGATGTGATCCTGCTCAAGCACCTACTCTTGTTCATCATTCTTTCATCTTATCTCACAAAGATGAAAGACAAGGGAGTTTTTACTTAATCTTCACATTCCTATATGCCTTATGATATACATGTTATGATAGGAATGATGATCATTTATTTTAGTCCTTTATTAAGGCATGTTACCTAAGTTGCATGCCATATTATAACCATATCTTTATATTATATTTATACTTAGCTTTAGGAAGCTTACCCATCATTAATTTATGCTTAAATTACTTTATGTTTGCATATGTTTTATTTTCAACTTAAACACATCTAATTCCATTGTTTACTTGTCTTATATAGGGGCATGGGTGAAAGACACAATCAATGGTAGCTCGGTTTAGCTTGTACAATCCAATTTCAGCTCAGTTTAACTCAAGAACGTTCAATTCAGCTTGGAATAGCTCACAGAGTCCAAAGACAGCTCAAGGACCTAGAGAAGCATACAAATGAAGCTCACAAAGCTTAAGGACTAGATCACCTAGCTAAGGGCAGCTCAGAATAGCTCAAAACAACTTAACCTTTGAGCTAAGAACTTCAGCTAGCTAGCTTAGCTTAATCCAGCTGACTGTAGCTTAATCAGCTCATTTCAGCTCCAGCTACCACCCCCAGCTCAACAACCGAAGGGCATGTTCCTTCCCCAAGCATCATGTCCGGTCACCTTTGGAGGGAAACATGTTTGGGTGCCATTTTTGGAGGGAAATGTACTTGGAGGGAGAATTCTCCTTAGACGATTAGTTGAATAGATTTAGGAGGGAGTCACCTTAATGTTTGCGCCAACTTTTCACTAGGATATTATGCCTATTCGGCCACCCCTAAATACTATAAATAGAGGTTTATTTTCACTTTTGTAACACACCTCAAAACATATTCTCAATACATATTTCTTTGTGAGATTATTCTCTCTATCTTGTTCTTTTTAGAACTTTATCGACTTATCAAGCTTTGCTTGTGGCGTCACCCTCTTTTCATCTTGATACTTGTAGTTCCTATCTCTTTATAGATAGTGGGTCCAAGTCCTTATTACCACCCCTTAAAGAAACAATATAAGGTTCGAGTTTAGGCTCCATATACCCTAGGTTCTTCCTTGAGTTTTCTTTAAGATACTATCACCATCTTTCATTCTTTCCATCACTATCCTTCACCAACACCATTCAGCCTTTTCCCTTTACCAAAATCTGCCCATTTCTTCAATATACTTCCGCACACCAAACATCATCCTACCAAGCCCATCTGTTTGAGCCTATCTTGTTTGCAGGTTCCTTGCTTCCTTCCTAGATCCAACAATCAAAGGGGCTATCTACAACATTATTCAAGCAAGGCGTGATCATCCTTAGAAGCCCTTACATCATATGGTAATCAAACCTGTGGTGGAAGAAAGCAAGTGCAACAAGTGAAGCCCTACTCAAAAGGAAAATTGTAAGTGACTATCTTTGTCATTTCATTTTTGTGCAAAAAAAAAAGAAAAAAATAGTTCGAATAAAAAAATTAGATTTGAAAAGCACAAGTTCAAGGGTGAGAAAGTACAACAATATCATCTTCTATATCTAGCCTCGAAGCCATATTAGCATCAAGACTTGATTATTGTGGAAGGGAATGTTGTAAGGCACTTGTCTAGTAAGTAACCATTTTCTTCTTTTCTTTCTATTTCTAGCTGCCTATTACATTGTATTTTACTTTCCTACCTAACCATTTTGCAGCATACACCCAATAAAAGTTGTTAAGTCTTGAGTAAGTTCTTTAAAGAGCTTTTCAAGAGAGAATCGAGTGGAAAAAGACATTGAAAGAGGTAAGACCATAATAGGATAGTAAAAGCCAATAAGTCCTAGAGTGCAAACACGAGAGTTTGAGTGTCATCTTGTTTTCTTTGGAGTGAAATTGTGACATTTTGTGAGAGCATATTTGGTAAGGTCAATTTTATTTTATTTTTTATTTCTACTAACCATGTCAGAGGGTTCATCAAACAATGCCAGTGTGAGGGGACAATCCAATCCCCAAATGGAAGAAATAATTAGCGAAATGCAAGGGATGTTGCGAGCAGAACTTGGACCTTTACAATAAAGGATATATTGAATATAAAGATCTTAAGGCAACCAAGGCAATCAGGGTCAAAGGACACAACAACGCCCTAGGCAAGAAGAAGAAATTCATGAAGATTTTGAGGATGAAATTTATGATGAAGAAATCGACCAACTTTCTCAGACAAGATCGAGAAGAATAGCTCCAAGACGTCCACTTCTAGATGACAATCTCAGCAATATCTGAGTCACCATTCCACCTTTACAAGGAAAGACTGATCCGAAAGCATATCTAGATTGGGAGAGCAAGGTGGACCATGTGTTCGATTGCCACAACTATTAGGAGCAAAAGAAAGTTTGTTTAGCAGCTTTAGAGTTCATTGATTATACCTTAGTGTGGTAGGATCAATTAACGAGCACTAGACGAAGAAATGGTGAAAGACCCATCAACACTTAGAACGAAATGAAAGGTATCATGCGAAGGTGATTTATACCTGTTCATTATCTCTATGATTTGTTTCAGAAATTGCAGAACCTAAAACAAGGTAATAGAAGTGTTGAAGACTACTACAAGAAAATGGAAGTAGCCATGATCCGTGCCAACGTTGAAGAAGATCAAGAAACAACCATGGCGAGATTTTTGGCAGGCTTGAATCAAGAGATTGCAGATGTAGTAGAATTACAACACTATGTGGAAATGGATGAGATGGTTCACATGGTAATGAAAGTCGAGTGGCAAATCAAGAGGAAGTAGTCCACCAGGGGTAACAATAATTCCACCCCAAAATGGAGACAAGGCAACAATTATCGAAGGCAACCACTCTTGCAAATCAAAGACAATACTGAGCCTTCAAAACCAAAGCCGGTAACCGTAGAAAATAGTAAAGGCAAGCAGACAAACAATATTGAGCGCACAAGGGACATTAAATGTTTCAAGTGCCTTGGTAAAGGTCATATGGCGAACCAATGCCCAAACCGGAACACGATGCTACTTTTGGATGATGGTGAAGTTGTTTACAATGATGAGATTGTCAAGGAAGAGGAAATACAAGGGGAAGATGACGAAAACATAGAATCGGCCATGGATGGAGAGTTGCTCGTACGTAGTTAAAAGACTTTTGAGCACGCAAATGGCTGTCAAAGATTTACAAAGAGAAAACATCTTGCATACGAGGTGCAACATAAATGGCAATGTATGTTTCATGATTTTCGATAGTGAGAGTTGCGCAAATGTTGCGAGCACTATTATGGTGGACAAGTTGGGATTGGAGACCTTGAAGCATCCAAGTTCTTACAAGCTTCAGTTGCTAAATGACGGTGGTGAACTCAATGTAACCAAGCAAGTGTTAGTGCATTTTTCTATTGGCAGGTACAAGGATGAAATACTATGTGATGTCGTCCCTATGCATGCTAGTCTCATCTTACTTGGGAGGCTGTGGAAGTACGATGAGAGGGCAATTCATGATTGCTACACCAACCTATATTCATTCAAGCATGAAGGGAGGAAGGTCACTTTGGCACCATTGTCACCAAAGAAAGTGCAACATGATCAATTACACACGAAGAAGAGTGTCGAAGCCATGAGAAAGGATCGTGAAGTTGCAAAATTACCCAAGAAATATTCTAAAAAGACAAGTTCCATTGCCAACAATCACAATGGCTCCAAAGGACTTGACGATTTAGGCAAAGAGGGCATCCAAGAGACGAGTTCCTACACCAAGGAGCATGGTGGTCCAAAGAAGCACGAGGAAAATATTCGAAAGGCTTGTGCCTTTTCAGAAAAGAAAGTGATTAGGAAGTGTCTTATGACACAACCTATGATCTCTTTACCTAATGCTAACACAACCTTAGAAGATAGTTTATTTTTTGTTTTGCAGGAATGGACAACAAAGTTGAACAATTTATTTGGAGGAAAGTCAGAAAAAAGGACTAAGGATTCGATCACCCCTACATTAAGAAAGCCTTCAAAGAATTTTCTTGATTTGAGAAAAAATCTCTTAAAAGAAGGGGGATGATGTGATCCTGCTCAAGCACTTACACTTGTTGATCATTCTTTCATCTTATCTCACAAAGATGAAAGACAATGGAGTTTTTACTTAATCTTCACATTCTTATATGCCTTATGATATACATGTTATGATAGGAATGATGACCATTTATTTTAGTCCTTTATTAAGGCATTGTAATACCCTAATTTTACTCGGATACCCATATATATAGTATTTTTTGATATAAATAAAGCCATAAATCGGTTGTATGTACGAGTATTTATTTACTCGGATACCCATATATATAGTATTTTTTTATATAAATACCTCGTCGAGTAGCTCATCAGATATCGTGAGGAGCGTCGAAACTACCACAGCTGCCGTCGAAGATGTATAATCTCTTCTGTTCATTTCAAATTCCTACAAAAAAGAAAACAAACATGTTAGTATGTACATAAATCAGAAGGAAACAAATAAATAATGGCTGATAGTTCTTATCCAGTGTTCGAAAAAGGTTTTGAGATTTGGTCGAAGTTGAAGAGGGCTCGGGTACGGGTAGATCTAGTCCTAGGCCGGGGAAGAAAGGTGGATTCGATGAACCGGGAGTAGATCTAGGTATTTGGGGTTAAAAAATTAGTTTTTATGGTGATTTAGGGTTCTAGTACGGTGAAGCACGACAGTCAAAAATTATTTCACGATCGCTAAAGCATGGTTAGGGATAACTGGTGTTCGTATGTGGCGGCCAACGAACAAGTAATAATGTTAGGAGTTCGGTGGATGAAGATCTGACCGCGGCATAGACGACAGAGTTTGGCCGGTATTCATAGTGTTCATTCGATTCTTGATGAACTCAGATGAAGACCATGCTAAATATGAGTTATTTGATTTGTTTTGCTGGGTTTATTTGGGCATAAAGAGTTTTTCTAGAGAGAGGGGAGAGTGTTTATCAGAGGAGACAGAGTGGGATTTCAAAAAAAAAAGAAAAAAAATAAATAAGAGAGCTGTTTTTGCCTTTATATAGGCGTTACCCTCGGGCCTAGGAGCCCGCGCACCCCCGGGCCTAACTCCCACGGGCGTTCGTGGAGGGAAACATGTTTGAGAGCCATTTTTAGAGGGAAATACACTTGCAGGGACACTCCTGCTTAGACGAATAGTTGAATAGGTTTAAGAGGGAGACATCTTAATGTTTACGCCAACATTTCACTAGGATATTGTGCCTATTCGGCCACCCCCTAAATATTATAAATAAGGGGTTCATTTTCTCTTTTGTAACACACCTCAAAACATATTCTTAATACATATTTCTTTGTGAGATTATTCTCTATATCTTGTTCTTTTAAGAACTTTATTGACGTATCAAGCTTTGCTTGTAGCGTCACCCTCTTTTCATCTTGATACTTGTGGTTCCAATCTCTTTATAGATAGTGGGTCCAAGTTATTATTACCACCCCTTAAAGAAACAATATAAGGTTCGGGTTTAGGCTCCATATAGCCTAGGTTCTTCTTTGAGTTTTCTTTAAGATACTATCACAATCTTTTATTCTTTCTATCATCATCCTTCAGCAACACCATTCGGCCTTTTCCCTTTACCAAAATTTGCCCATTTCTTCAACATAATTTCGTACACCAAACATCATCCTACCAAGCCCTTCTGTTTGAGCCTATCTTTCTTGCAAGTTACTTGCTTCCTTCCTAGATCAAACAATCAAAGGGGCTGCCTTCAACATCATTCAAGCAAGGCGTGGTCATCCATATAAGCCCTTACATCATTGGTAATTAGAGTTGTGGTGGAAGAAAGCAAGTGCAACAAGTGAAGCCCTACTCAAAAGGAAAATTGTAAGTGACTATCTTTGTCATTTCATTTTTGTGCAAAAAAAAGAAAAATAGTTCGAATAAAAAATGAATTTTAAAAAGTACAAGTTCAAGGGTGAGAAAGCACAACAATATCATCTTCTATATCTAGCCTCGATGCCATATTAGCATCAAGACTTGATTGTTGTGGAAGGGAAGGTTGTAAGGCACTTTGTCTAGGAAGTAACCCATTTCTTATTTTCTTTCTATTTCTAGCCACCTATTACATTATATTTTGCTTTCCTACCTAACCATTTTGCAGCATACGCCCAAGAAAAGTTGTTAAGTCTTGAGTAAGTTCTTTAAAGAGCTTTTCAAGAGAGAATCGAGTGGAAAAAGGCATTGAGAGATGTGAGATCAAAAGAGGACAATAAAAGCCAATAAGTCTTAGAGTGCAAACATGAGAGTTTGAGTGTCATTTTTTTTGGAGTGAAATTGTGAGGTTTTGTGAGAGCATATTTGGTAAGGTCAATTTTATTTTATTCTTTATTTCTACTAACCATATCATAGGTTTCGCCAAATAATGCCAGTGTGAAGGGACAATCCAATCACAAATAGAAGCAATCATAAGGGAAATGGAAATGATGTTGCGAGCAGAACTTGGACCTTTGCAAGAAAAGATGGATCAAATAGAAAGATCTCAAGGCAACCAAGGCAATCAGGGTCAAATGAGACAGCAATGCCTTAGGCAAAAAGAAGAAATTCATAAAGATCTTGAGGATGAAATTCATGATGAAGAAATCGACAACTTTCTCAAACAAGCTCGTAAGAATAGCTCCAAGACGTCCACTCCTAGATGACAATCTTAGCAATATCCGAGTCACCATTCCACCTTTCCAAGGAAAGACTGATCCGAAAGCATATCTAGATTGGGAGAGCAAGGTGGACCGTGTGTTCGATTGTCACAACTATTCAGAGCAAAAGAAAGTTTTTGGCACCTTTGGAGTTCATCGATTATGCCTTAGTGTGGTAGGATCAATTAACGAGCACTAGACGAAGAAATGGTGAAAGACCCATCAATACTTGGAACGAAATGAAAGGTATTATGCGAAAGCGATTTACACCTATTCATTATCACCGTGATTTGTTTCAGAAATTGTAGAACCTAAAACAAGGCAATAGAAGTGCTGAAGACTACTATAAAGAAATGGAAGTGCCCATGATTCGTGCCAACATTGAAGAAGATCGAGAGGCAACCATGGCAAGATTCTTGGCAGGCTTGAATCAAGAGATTGTGGATGTAGTAGAATTACAACACTATGTGGAAATTAACGAGATGGTTCACATAGCGATGAAAGTCGATAGGCAAATCAAGAGAAAGTAGTCCACTAGGGGTAACATTAATTCCACCCCAAAATGGAGTCAAGGCAACAATTATTGAAGGCAACCACCCTTGCAAATCAAAGACAATGCTTAGCCTTCAAAGCCAGTAACCGTGGAAAATAGCAAAGGCAATCAGACAACCAATATTGAGCGCACTAGGGACATTAAATGTTTCAAGTGCCTTGGTAAAGGTCATATGGTGAACCAATGCCCAAACCGAAACATGATGCTACTTTTGGATAATGGTGAAGTTGTTTTCGATGTTAAGATTGTCAAGGAAGAGGAAATACACGAGGAAGATAACATGAACATAGAATCGGCTATGGATGGAGAGTTGCTCATAGTTAAAAGACTTTTGAGCAGGCAAATGGCTGCCGAAGAGTTACAAAGGGAAAACATCTTCCATACGAGGTGCAACGTAAATGGCAATGTATGTTTCATGATTATCGACGGTGGGAATTGCACAAATGTTGCTAGCACTATTATGGTGGACGAGTTGGGATTGAAGACCTTGAAGCATTCAATTCCTTACAAACTTCAGTGGCTAAATGATGGTGGTGAACTCAATGTAACCAAGCAAGTGTTAGTACCTTTTTTATTGGCAGGTACAATGATGAAATACTATGTGATGTATCCCTATGCATGCTAGTCATATCTTACTTGGGAGGCCGTGTAACATCTCAAAATACGGCCAGAAGTATGTGGCCAATTTGAATGTGTTTTAATTTGATTTTTTTTGTGAATTACCTAAATTCTAGTTTGGTAATATCCTAAATTTGGTCTAGAAGCATATTACTATTAGAATTTTGACTCAATTACATTAAAAATATGTTTATCATTTATAATTGAATATTAAAGTACCGATTAAGGAGTCTTAAAAGTATGGTTCTATGATCTTGTTGCTTTAAGCTACCTTACTACGCCTACGCTTACTCTGTCATTTTGATGCTTTCAGGTTGAGTCGATTTTTGTGTAATTCTGAGCTTGGACGGGATCACGAGTGTTAAGGTGTATGTTTGAACTATCTCTCCGAGAACTCCTAGATGATGGCACATAGTTGATAGGAATGCATTGTGCATCAAGTATTGTTTTATTTGGTTTCATCTGATTATAAGCCTTACAAGTATTTGGTGGTTTGTAATAGGCCTTTAATTATTTTATAGTTGCTTGTTAAATGTGTTATAATGGTTTGTATATGTGTTTGGTTGACCAATGACTATATGTGCCTTAAGTTATAAGACCTCCATGATGTCATGTGTGTTTGTATGATGATACATATATGTATGCATATCTATTAATAGGTGTTAACCCTAAAAAGATAACATTGGTTGTATGTTTAGATTGATGGTTAAAGTAAACAATCAGTGATCCTGTCAACAAATATGTGTAAAGTATGGCTATGCGACAGATTTTGTAACTAAAAATGTTTGGTTCAAGTTTTGATATATATATGCTTGATCTTAATAATTAAACGTAGCTATCACCTTCTTGTTTATGGTCTCTATTGTCTCACACTTGCTTGTTTGTTAAGCTATGTCAAATACGATGTTCAAATGGTTGCTTATTGATGAAGCTCATTTAGATATGATGTCTGAGTACTTGTCATCTTGGTTATATGTTAGGGTGTAATGCAAGGTGTTTGAATAGTAACCAGGGACAATGAGATTGAATTATTGTTATTACAACTTGCAAGTTTGTAATCGGCTTAAGATTAATAAGGCGTTCGAATGAAAAGAGATTATGTGATAGTTGAAGCATTTGGTTTATGCTTGTAATTTTATTTGTACATGATGAAAAGGATGAGATCAGACCTATCAAATGTTTAAAAGTTTTAAATTACCCCGATATTTGAGTGCAGGCTTACTTAAGAATTGTTAAAACATTACTTATTTGTTTGGTTTTCCGTTTGGTAACACTTCTTACATCGATTTTCTCCTAAACTGGGTTAGGGGTGTTACAGGTCGTGGCAATACGATAAGAGGACAATTTATGATTGCTACACCAACCAATATTCATTCAAGCATGAAGGGAGGAAGGTCATTTTGGCACCATTGTCACCAAAGAAGTGCAACATGATCAATTGCACATGAAGAAGAGTGTCAAAACCATGATAAAGGATCGTGAAGTTGCAAAATTACCCAAGGAATATTCTGAAAAGACAAGTTCTATTGCCAACAATCAAAATGGCTCTAAAGGACGTGATGATTTAGGAAAAGAGGGCATCCAAGAGACGAGTTCCTATACCAAAGAGCATGATGGTCCAAAGAAACACAATGAAAGGATTCGAAAGGCTTGTGCCTTTTCGAAAAAGAAAATGATTAGGAAGTATCTTATGACACAACCTATGGTCTCTTTACGTAATGCTAACTCAACCTTTGAAGATAGTTTATTTTTTGTTTTCCAGGAAGGGACAACAAAGTTGAACAATTTGTTTGGAGGAAAGTCAGAAAGAAGGACTAAGGATTCGATTACCCCTACATCAAGAAAGCCTTCAAATAATTCTCTCGATTTGAGGACAAATCGACTAAAAGAAGGGGGGATGATGTGATCACGCTCAAACACATACTTTTGTTCATCATTCTTTCATCTTATCTCACAAAGGTGAAAAACAATGGAGTTTTTACTTAATATTCACATTCTTATATGCCTTATGATATACATGTTATGATAAGAATGATGATAATTTATTTTAGTGTTTTATTAAGGCATGTTACCTAAGTTACAAGCCATATTATAACCACATCTTTATATTATATTTATACTTAGCTTTAGGAAGCTTACCCATCTTTAATTTATGCTTTAATTACTTTATGTTTGCATATGTTTTATTTTCAGATTAAACACATCTAATTCTATTGTTTACTTGTCTTATATAGGGGCATGGGTGAAGGACACAATCAATGGTAGCTCGGTTTAGCTCATACAATCCAATTTCAACTTGGTTTAGCTCAAGAACGTTCAATTCAGCTCGGATTAGCTCACAAAGTCCAAATGCAGCTCAAGGACCTAAAGAAGCATGCAAAGGGAGCTCACAAAGCTTAATAACTAGCTCACCTAGCTAAGGGCAGCTCAAAATAGCTCAAAATAACTTCAACTTTTAGCTAAGAACTTCAACTATCTAGTCCAGCTCAATCTAGCTCACACCTAGCTTAATCGGTTCATCTCAGCTCTAGCTACCACCCCCAGCTCAATAATCGAAGGGCATGTTCCTTCCCCAAGCATCATGGCCGGTCACCTTTGGAGGGAAACATGTTTGGGAGCCATTTTTGGAGGGAAATACACTTGGAGGGACATTCCTCCTTAGCTGAATAGTTGAATAGGTTTAGGAGGGAGACATCTGTAACACCCCCTTCTCGGTCTGGTAGAAAACCGGGTCGAAAAGTGTTATCGGAAACTTATTCAGAGATTGGAAGACAGAATCGAAGTTTGGGACTTGTTCGGAATATTTTATTAGTCATTTACAAGACCTTATAAAACCTGTTTGTTACTAGTCTTATTAGAATCGGGGTCAATTTTAACCTTTTTTCGAACTTAGGGACTAAATCGTAAACTTTACAAATTAGCGATCTTAACATGGATTATTTATTATCGACTTGTAATTAAACTTACCAGCTATAAATGTGTGAAGTTCCATTACTATCAGATATCGTTAACCTGAATAATTAGAGCGTGTAGTTATTAGTGACCAAATTGCAAATGCCTAAAACTCCTTTTTATTCTTTATAACAGAATTAACTAACACCTTATCGATACCCTAAGAGTTGTATCGATACACTAAGCCTAATTTTAGATTTCCAGATTCGAAGGATGTCAAACTCGTACCGATACAGCTAGACCAGTATCGATACGCGTTAACTGCGTTGACTCCGTACTGATACGCTCTATGACCGTATCGATACCTTTTCTCATCCAAATTCTAGTGACCAAAATCCGTACTAATATGCTCAAACCGTATTGATACACCCTATTTCATTGAGTCAATTTAAGCCTAGCCGTATCGATACGCCATCACCCGTATCGATGCGCCATGACCTGTAATGACAGATTTTTACTAGTGTTTATTCGAATTACCCAACCAAACGTTATTCAAATTTTACCAAACTTGACCAGCAATCTTGATAATAGTATTTCTAATCGCACGTCAAATTTTAGAGCATTTCGAATCCATTTACTAAGATTTTACCAATTAGTGCATTTAAACTCATTTTAACTAGATTACCAACCCCAAAATATACCATATTACACATACATTACTTAGACTATTTTAAACTTATACAAACATATCGAAATAAGTCATTTCAACACGTCTAGACCTTATGCCACTCTACTAGGAGTTCAGAAACAAAGTGAACATACATATAACTTGCGGAAGTGACTTGCAACCGAGAGATTACACGATCGAGCTCGGGAGATCTCAAGATCCTGAAAATGCATGAGACACACATATGTTAGGCTTATATAGCCTAGTGAGGTAGTCATAACAAGCGCAATAAATAACATGGCATGCATGGCAATCTAACATCAAGAATAGCATGGTAACACAATTAGGCATTATGTTTGGGATCATTTATCATATTCTCACATGAACATAGCATAATTAAATACATATTAATTCTCGTAGACAATGTAACAAATGGATACACGGATTCCCCTTTACACCAACACATAAATCAAAAAATAGGCTATAGCCTTGAGCCGTAACTCTGAATAAGTCCCTTACACAATCCATCTTTATTTCCCCTACATATAGGCCGTAGCCCCAGACCGTATTCCAACCCTTACTTATACGAGCTCAAATAACCATATGGCATGCCAATTGTATCCAAAACTCACAAATGTCCAGGGTTCACATATATCAATGTATTTTCTTACCTTTGTGCCCGTAGGCCATAGCATAACGGAAGCGAAAGTGAGCCATAACTCCATAGCAAATCATCATACATGTGTACATCGAATCATCACATAGCCATATCAATTTCACATAAGATAATCTAGTTTGTTCATATTTCAACATACCATTTTCATAGTCCATTTATATCGGATCATATGTCACATGTATATCCATAACCGTATCAAAATGACACAAGGGTTTACCCAACCTTACCATTCGAATTCATAGTCGATTGCTCTACTTGAGCTTGACATAATGCATAGTAAACCATAATAATGCAACGAGATGGCACCGAGTCTATCCCATGACACGACTACACTCACCTTGATTATGAGGCTCTTGAATCAAAATTCTGATGTACCTAGCTTCCTTCGGGGATGACAATGAGTCTTTCTCCAACACTTGAGCTAGCACAAATTAAGAGTTACATTAGAGTTCGAATTAAGGATTCAGAAACATATTTCAAATTTACCGAAGTTTAGGTACAACATCAAATTAACAAAATCAAACTCCTAATTCATGGGTTTCCACATGAACCGAGAAAGCCTAATTTCGAAATTAAGCTCCAACAAAGATTGGAATCATTAAATCGAATGAGGGGTTTTGCTTACCGAGCTGTGAGCTTCTAAACGAGGTATTGAAGTCGAACGATGATCGAGGATTGCACCAAGGTGCTAGCTTAGCTAGAGGTTGAAGACAACAATGGGGGAGCCTACTTATTTGGGAGACAAAGTGTTGGGTTTTCTTTCGGGAGTTCAAAGGTGAAAAAATGAGAGCTTTACCGCCCCTTTAAGAAAGCCAAGGGCTTTGGTCAATCCCCACCACCACAAGGGCCAATAGGATGCTTTCCTATGTCCAAAGGTAAGCTTATTTTACTAACTCTTTTCAACTCATAATTCTTTTAGGATTTTAAGGCATTTGATGGCTATCCATCTTCTCATCTGAAACCAATCACGTGGGGGAGAAGGCAAGCTAAGAGGTGAGTAAGCTGCTTGCTTACTTCTTTTCAACTCTTGACTTCGGATGAATTCAAAACAGAGGACTCGTATCGATACGCTCATACCCAAACAAATAAGTTAGTTATTGACAGTTGGGCCGTATCGATACTGGCTTGACTGTATCGATACGCCTAGCCCAGAATTTGCATTTTGGCTTTAAATTTTGTACAAGGAAGTTCATCTACTCAAATAGGACCAAATTGATATTTCATTACAAAAGATGGGGTACAAAAGTCAACTATTACAAACGTGTAACACATCGGATTCAAAATTTCCGATCACCGGAACCTACTTCCGACTAGGCCAGTTTTCGGGATGTGACAACATCTTAATGTTTGCACCAACTTTTCACTAGGATATTGTGCTTATTCAGCCACCCCCTAAATACTATAAATAAGGGGTTCATTTTCACTTTTGTAACACACCTCAAAACATATTCTCAATACATATTTATTTGTGAGATTATTCTCTATATCTTGTTCTTTTAAGAACTTTATCGACGTATCAAGTTGTGCTTGTAGCGTCACCCTCTTTTCATCTTGATACTTGTGGTTCTTATCTCTTTATAGATAGTGGGTCCAAGTCTTTATTACCACCCCTTAAAGAAACAATATAAGGTTCGGGTTTAGGCTCCATATAGCCTAGGTTCTTCTTTGAGTTTTCTTTAAGATATTATCACCATGTTTTATTCTTTCCATCACCATCCTTCAGCAACACCATTCGGCCTTTTCCCTTCACCAAAATCTGCCCATTTCTTCAACATACTTTCGCACACCAAACATCATCCTACCAAGCCCTTCTGTTTGAGCCTATCTTGCTTACAAGTTCCTTGCTTCCTTCCTAAATCCAACAATCAAAGGGGTTGCCTTCAACATCATTCAAGCAAGGCGTGATCATCCATAGAAGCCCTTACATCATACAGTCTACAGGTGCAAAAGTAGCTAACTAACAAGAACGTCGGCTGTGTCAAATTTCTTTCATTCATCCATTCATTAATGTATTGTATTTTTATTTGTTTTTTTAATTTCAAAATGTCAGCTAAGATATTTTATGTCTCCATTATGAGTTAGCACTTAGTTGTTATCACGAACACAATAAATGGTCATATTGGAAAAGCAGATGATGTTCGTCTTAGAAGATTCGGGTTCAATCGCTTTGCCTACAATGTGTGTGTTATGTCAAAGATTTAAGAATATGGATAAACAAATACTATCTTATAATCACCTTTAGACTATTCAAAAAAACTTAGCAGTTAACACCGACTCCGCAACCTACGTAAATTTCCATGCACATGAATTCCAAAAATAGAATGGAAAATAGTTCACGCTTATTTTGATTTTTTTTTCATTTTGGTAATTTATTTTTGGGTTACCTGCATTTGGTAGTCATTAAATTTTTAGGATGCTTTTACTTGAACCAACAAATGATTAAAACTTACATTATAATCACTAAACTTTTAATTCATTTTTATTATGATCATTGTCGCTAATTATTATTAAAAATATTGATGTGACATTTTAACGTCTTATTCCCAAAACAAAACCCTAAAATTTTAAATTTACAGCCAACACAAACACAATTTTTCGATGAACAAAGTGATCATCGATCAATCTCAATAGCTAAAATGATCGTGGATCATTTGTATACTTTACCTTAAATTTATTGCATTAAAGGAAACACATTCATGTATTAGCGGCTTATCATTATAAATTACATAAGAAAATTCCATGATTAGTACTCAATCTTAATATTAAGATAACGTGACAAATAGTGAGTTTATACGAATTAAAATATTTTTGAATGCGTAGAGATTCACCTTAAGAGAGTCGTATTCTCCTTAAGAGATTCATATTCTCCTTAAGAGATTCATATTCAAATTAACAACTTTATTTGTATAGTGTGTGTGAGTTTTATAACTTAAAAGATACATTATTATGGAAATGCTAAAACAATTTAAGATATTTTTGGAATAGCCCATGCTCAGATGTTTGGCTACTAATATCTCAGCCCATCAATCATACTACATGCTTTGTTTATACAACTATAGAAAAAACATTAAAATAGGTTTATAGCTTTCATATTTTATATACTGATAATTATATGCATTATCAGTGAATTAAATGATAATACATAAAAAAATATATAAAATAAACTCGTTCAATTTTATTTTTACTAATATGTTATCTTCTAGTTTACTAATATACATAATATTAAATATAAATTCACACACAATGAAAAAAATTATCCTAGCAATAGTAGGCCAAAGTATGCAACAAGCATAAGTTATGATAAAAGGTCATGATCTCAAAAGAGATACATCATTACAAGCTATTTGTAGAAGTGATGTACTATTAACTTTCGTACGAGACGTAATCCGGCACGCCTTAAAAAATGTGTGTAGAAATAAACACTAAAATTCATAATATTTCTTTTGAAAAATATTTTTAATTGGTTCAACAAATGTTTAAATAAAAAGTTTATACGTTTTAAAATAAATTATCAGGTTCAACCGTCTTATATTTCGAGTAAAAAAATCAAAATTTGTATTATATATTCAGTTTGATTGATGGTATGAAACTGATCAAACTATCAATTTTCAATTCAATCAGTTCAATTGATCTAATTAGATTATGACAACAATAATGTAATGGCTAAAGTTGGAACATAATGAAGCATTCGACAGTGACATAATTAAGACAAAAAATGGTTGCCCTAATCACCATGTGTATTTCCAAACATTGAACATAAATTAAGTATGTTGTAATCTACCATACTTTATCAAAAAATGTTTAATGATCATTACATTTATTGAGAATACAAAAAATGTTTAAATATTGTAATCACCATGTGTATTTCCAAACATTAAACATTTATTGAGAATACAAAAAATTAAGTATGTTGTAATCTACCATACTTTACCAAAAAATGTTTAATGATCATTACATTTATTGAGAATACAAAAAATGTTTAATGGTTGCCCTAATCGTTACATAAGTTATGGTGGTTATCAATACAAAAAATGTTGTCATTAAACTTTATCAAATTATCGCAAAACGATCATTACATTTATTGAATTATTATAAAATGGGTCATTAAATTTTTCAAGATTTATCAATAGTTTATAAGTTTAATGATTGTTTTATAACTTTTGAAAGTTCAGTGATTAAAAAGATCTTTTTAGCATAGTTTAGTGACATTTTGTGTACTAGTTAATTTGAAAACTGACAGAATTAACCAAAATTTATTTAGTTTGGTTAATAAGTTTAAAGAAAATTCGGTTCAAATAATGGTTAAAGAGAAAATAATTTAGTTTTGACTAATTCGGTTCGGCCACCGATCAAATTAACTGAATGCACACCCTACTTCATGTTATTGAAAGTGATTATATGTTTTTTTTCCTATTAAAAGTCTTAAGCATTTGACCGATATGTAAAATTATTATTGGTCTGTCACGGTTGATTGAGTTTTCACGTGACCATGACCGCATGATTGAATAATTATAAAAGGCTTAAGGGTTATTTTTGCCCATGTAATAGTCCCAATTTATCGATATCGCCCCTATGGTATTTTTGTATTAATTTGGCCCCTGAAGTAGTCGAATTGCATCACTGTTTAGGGTTTAAGAATACTTTTATATTCTATAACCATTTTAGATTGATAAATTTTTTTATTAGGGTTTAGGATTTAGGGTTTGATATTTAGAAATTAGGGTTAGAGTGTCAGTCAATGGACAAACAATGATGCAATTTGACTACTTCAGGGGTCAAATTGATGCGAAAATATCATAAGGGCGAAATCGATAAATTAGAATTACTACGAGAGCAAAAGTAACCCTTAAGCCTTATAAAAAAGAATACCTCATCACATTAACGTCAACTATTAATGGTGATATTTCGATCTACCGATAACATTACAAAAATAGAAAAATAAATCATGCCAAATTAAATTAGATGGAGTAAGTATCAAATCTCAACATAGTAGAGAGACTAAATTTACAATTAAATAACAAAATTATTTTTTTATTAAATATAGATATTACATTATCATATCATGATTTAAAGCCATACTAAATGGGGCAATATGAGCCTCCTTAGCCATTAAACTAATTAGTGAATCTCTTACAAAACTATTTTCTCATATCAAAACTACAATTGTCCGAAGATTTATTAAAATAAAAAAATGTTGTTGTCAACAAAGTCTTGGTCTATCAATACAAGTTAAGGATATCGGTAAGATATATTATATTTTTAATGGGAGATTGAATCTTTAAAATGCTATGAATAAAAATAAATAATTAAAAAATCTAAACATGAACCGTAAAATAAATATTAAATATATAAAATTAAAATATTCAATGAGTTTTACCACTTTATGATTGAAAAATGTGCAAAGAAAATAAGAAGCAACCATTGTGGAATGATGCACCATACATGCAAGTCAGTGTTTAATGTGAAAAAAATCATAGAATTTCTTCACTTAAAAAAAAAAAAAAGTAGTAAAAAAAAAAATTATAATCAGCTTCAGGTACCTTTTTTTTTTATTTTTAATCAGTCCTCCATTTGTTTTATAATCAGCTTCAGGTGTACAAAGTATGTACCAGTTGTTTAAAATAATCATATAGTTTCAGATGCAGATCTTCTTACAATTTCTTTTAGTAAATGTACTGCAATGAATAAATTATAAGTTAAATGTTATAAAGTATTGTTTAAGGTGTTGCAAAGGCCATCAAGATAAATTATATAAATATTGTGGGGGCATTGGGTGAATAAATTAAGTGGTACAATACAACTTCTCAAGCTTCAACATTTTCTATTATTTTATTTTAGCCCAAGATGTTCCATGTATTGAATTTAGTCAGCTCCAAATCTATCCCAGCCTGCTCAAGAATTTGGGCCTGATCTTGTAAGATAGACTTTTAGGTTATCTGTTTGTTTATAAACCAATAATATTTGAAATTGGGCTACATTTTTTCTTCTTATTTTTTTCGGATGCATCTCAACTTCTTTAAGATCAAATTGGTACTTGAAATTTCGAAAAAAAAAAACTAAATTAATGCTTTGTGTTGAGGTTATATTTTAATAAAAAATAAAATTACAACATGTATTATTTAATGATGTAAATATTTTGTTCAATGTCATATCAACGACAAAAAGAATGAATTGGTATTGCTGGTCAAATAAAGGTTATATATAATCGAGAAAGGGTTGGATGTAATAAAATTTAAGTTCAAATTTTGCTTGACAATCTTATTAGGAGGGAGAGTCACAGATCTTGAACAGTAAAAATGACCTCTTTAAAAAAGAGAGAATTTATGTTCAAATATTATAAATGACTTTGAGAAATTAAAACTTGATCTTTTAAAATTTTTCAAAAATTTAATTTGGAACTCTTATATTTTTTAATTGATGTTAAACTTCAATTTTTATAAATATTTTAATTAAATCCTCCTCATAATA